>CM030900.1:6277950-7012116 GCA_018136845.1 Heterotis niloticus | reverse complement strand
CCTTTGTTGTGCTACCTTAGCTCTTCAAATAAGTCCCCTTTTGGCAAGTGGCTATAAATTCCTTTCTTCCCGTGATTACTGGAAAAGGTTTGAATGAGCTTCCATAAAGTCTGGCCTACTTTGTTGTTATATGAGCTCTGGAAAACACGCCATGGCAGCCGTGCATGAAAATCAGGACTTTACACTGCAAATACTGAAGAGTTAGGGCATCTCTGTCCATTTTTGCCAGATGTGTGCAGGCCAAACAGTGTCCTGTAAAATCTGGCCTAGTCACGCCAGACCTCTATAAAATATTTTATTCATTTTAGTGGCACAAATTACCATGTTGCACCATCCAGTCACTGCAGCCAGCAAGGTGCCCTATTGTTGGGGACAGTATGTGTGTTTTTGCACCGAATGATATATTCCCATGTGTACAAAGCATGTAAATATAAATTATAGATGCAGCAAGCGGTGTAGATGTTACCTTCGCCACCTCGCAGTCTCAATGCTCAGGTTTGAATTCCTCCTCCCGCTGTTGTACCCTTGAGCAAGGTCCTTATCCAGAATTGGTGCAGTAAATATTATCATGCAGCATAATTTGGGTACTTTTAATAAAATAAAATTACTTTCAATAAATTGCACTGGCATCATGTCCAGGTTCTACTTCTCCTAACCTGATGCCTAGGGATTCCAGGATAGGTTTCAAACTGCTGTGACCCTCATAAGGACAAGGAGTCAGTAAGGTGCTGCATAAATGGGTAAATCACTGTAAACAACTTTGTATACAAACCCAACGTGGCAAGTTGCTCTGGAGAGAAGCTTCAGCCAAATGAATGAATAAATAATCAGTTTTCCATTATGATTTTTACTTTTGTTAATATTGTAATTCAGTGTTTTTTTTAATAGTTTGCTTTGGCAATGCGATGTATGAACTCATGCCACTAAAAGCAGCTCTCAATTTGAATCTAATATACTGGAAACATAAGTCACTGCTATCGATGCTGAACTCTCAGATTTGTCTCTATTTACCGTACAAACCAGCTTATTGTTCCTGTTTTCCTCTACACAGCGAAGTTAGCACATTTGGGGAACAGGAAGGTCATTTCTATTCTTGTTCCTTCCTTGAATGTAACTGTTAAAAAAAAAAAAAAAAACCTGTCTCGTTTCCTCAGGTGCCCTTCTTCCTCTTCATCATCTTCACGGTGTTCACCATGATGCCTTTCGAGATGCACTATGCTGTCCTGCTGAGTGTCCTCTCCTCGCTGTCGCACATCATCGCCCTGGCTGTCTACCTGGCCGTCTTCAGCCGCGTGTCGTACCACTCCCTTGCGAAGCAGGTGCGGCCTGGCCCGTAGTCCCTGCAGCATTTGCTATATCTGACCTTTGAAATGATCGCCGCCGGTCTTCTTGGTTCTGTTTAAAAATTTCCAGAACTCAGCAACCCCGCGTGTAATATTGGCCATTATTTTTACCAAATAAATTCCTTTACTGCATTTCAAGGTGCTTAACATAAATATGATGGGGCAGCAACTGGCAGAGAGATTAGGGTAACAATGTAATCTCATGGTTTCTGTTTCAAATTCCCACTGCAGATCTTAATGCAAAGTTGTAATCCAGAGTTATGCCAGTGCTGTATGTATGTGTCGAACTGTAGTAAAGATGTGTATTTAACACAGTTGCTTACCCTTGACACTTCTGTAGGTTAAAGGTTTCAGAAAAGTGTGAATAAAAAGTGCGCGTGTTCATTTCTGCCGTGTGCGAATATGTGGCCGAATGGTCACCAGCTGTGGTGTGTATGTGTGCAGAGATACCTCCCTTTGTTAATGTGCACCTTCTCTCCTAGCTGCTGTCTGCTGTGGGTGGTGTGTGCACAGCTACTGTGGCTCCCTCTGTTGACACACGTACTCCCTCTGTTCCAGGTCCTGTCCAACACGGTGGTGTTCCTCTGTGGCAGTGCTGTGGGAGCCTTTCACAAGGTCCTGATGGAGAGGGCGCTTCGACAGACCTTCCAGGACACACTCAGCTGCCTAGGCATCCGCATGAAGCTGGAGATTGAGAAAAGGCAGCAGGTCAGCATGGGGGGCACCCGCAGCCCTTCGCACGTGTCGCCTGCTGGCTGCGCTTCCTTCCTGCCAGTGAGCAGAAGGAAAATAAGGCTGTTTGATTACAAAAAAAGGTGCATGTGGTGCACAAGAACGTAGAGATTGTAAAAACAGAAGCTCCTTTGGCACAGAGTACGGCGGGTAGTTTTGTTCCATCCTGTTGTCTTTCTCTGCATTGTTTTCGGCTCTGGTTGGACTTTGCGGCCTGTGGAGCCCGAAGTGGTTTCAGCGAGCAGGTAAAGTGTATCTGAAAAATGTGTCTGATATCCCGTGCCTGTGGAGTTGTAATCCAATGAGTTTTCTTCGGTTTGTGGTGTGGTTTCTTTTTTTTTATTTATTTATTTATTTATTTTTTTTTTTACATTTGCATTTATTCACTTAGCGCCGACCCCTGAGAATCGAGTTTGTTAGGAAGATCAAAAGTGATCGTGGCAGATGATGGGATGAGTTTATGGAGCACGTAGGAGATCTGTATAGATGTTCCAAAGGAGATGTGCCGGGCATAATTATTGAATTATGTGTAAATTTGTCTCTGGTGTCTCATTCGGGGCAAAATTTCATAGCCTGGTGAACCGGGATTCTGGAAGAAGCTTCAGATTGTCATGACCCCCTATAGGGATACAGCAGATATGGAGGATGGATGGATGGATATATAGATGGATTTTAAACTTTTTGAAATCACCCCCCTTTTCCTTAAAGTTTAATCATACCAGGTTATTCATTTGTTAGGCCTCCTCAAAGCATGACGCTGACACCACCTCCACAGACTAGAACACACACTTCCTTCTCTGATGTGCTCACTGTGAACTGCCTGCATCTATTCGCTCTCCACATTTAATTGTGTGAAATAATACCCTGTGCCATTTCACCCATAAAAGCGAGTAAGAGCTCAGTTGTGCTCGCTGGACCTCTCAGCTGCAGATGGCATGTGCGTCATGGTACTAACCACTAAACTGGCACACAGTATGCTGGCGAAGAGGCACTATTGCATTAATCGACTGTACATCGGGAATTGTACCCGTTGAATGCAATTTTGTTTCCTTTAAATTGTTGCTTTGAAGAAAATCATCTGCACAGTGAATAAATGTGACTGTAGATGTTGCATTTGAACCTGGGCTCTGTTTGCTGTTGTTTTGACTGGAACCCCCCTCCTCTCATTTGCAGTAACATATTAGTGTACCTCCTGAGTTATGCAACCTAGGGGTTGTGAGAGTAGGAGGGTCATTCCACTGGCTGGGTGAGGACTTCATATACATAAAACATATGGAAGGTCTATAGATGCAAGGTGCTTTGACGCAGAACAATCCAGGGTTCACCGTGCCACCACTGTGTCCATGTGTTTAGGAGAACCTGCTCCAGTCAGTGTTGCCTGTCTACATCTCGATGAAGATGAAGCTGGCCATCATGGAGCGGCTACAGGACTGCAAAGACAAGCAAGAGCAGCAACGCTTGGTCAGAGACAACAACTTCCACAGTCTCTATGTCAAGAGGCATGAAAATGTCAGGTACAGGCAGCTGAATTAGCAGAATGAAATGTAAAATGACCACTGCTGAAGCCTGTATAGGTATATGAAACTTTTTGGATTAAATGAGAAATGTTATGTTTGGGGAAACCCAAGCACTGCGTTCCAACATTCTCATCCCAACCATGAAATGTGGTGGCTGCACCGTGGTTGGGGTTTCTTTTACTACCATAGCACAGGATGCTTTGCCATCAGTGATGGAACTATGCATTTTAGGATGTACCAGCAAATTCCACAGGTTAACATCAGCACTTGAGTTTTTAAAAATGTTTGAAAATCACAATTGAAGGCATTTGCATTTTGGAGTGGCCAAGTCAAATTCCAGACCTTAAGCCAATAGAAATGTTGTTTCAGGACCTGAAGTTCAATTGTTTGGTTGAAGTCATTGCTACTCAACAGGGTCACACCAGTTGCTGAAACTGTACATACTTTTTCTGGCAGATGTTTAATGCTGAATCATTTTGATCAATGAGTGAAAAAGTGTAACATGCAACAGTATGTTATTTGTTTTATTGGGTTTTCTTTTATTTTTATGATAAAGGTCTGATCAGAACTTTGGTTAACTGTAACATGAAACGGTTCACAAACTTTCCAGCACCAGGGTAAAACCCACTTTCAACACAATGCTTACACTTTGTTTTGTTTTAATATATAAAAATATGTTTGCAAAATTATTGTCTAATCGTGAAAAGATCTGTGCTTTGCTCTTGCCCTGCCCTGCCCTGAAAGCAGCATTGTTAAGGTTTGTAACAAGAAGCCTGCCAGATCTCTTGAGTAGAGTAGCTATTGTGGTGAACATCACCTTTAGGTGATCACTGCTTCTAGGTTTAATAGTAAATACACATCTGTGCACCCGAGTAAAATGTAACGCATTTTCTCTGTTGCAGCATCCTGTACGCTGACATTGTTGGCTTCACCCGGCTGGCTAGTGACTGCTCACCCAAGGAGCTAGTCATCATGCTCAACGAACTCTTTGGGAAGTTTGACCAGATTGCCAAGGTGACGTCTCTCCATTTTGCGTCCTCAATTTCGATTTTTGAAACCTGTCTTTATTTTCACGTTAATAGTTCTGATCCGTCTAATTTAACGCTTTTCTGGTCATAGCACTACAGCCCCTGTGTGGTGCATAAGCAGGTCAGCTTCAATGAGAGTGTTCGTATCCATACCAGTACCATATTATTTGAAAATCTCCAAGAAAATTCCGGGAAAAAAAAGTGTGTATTTAGCTTAAATAAATGAAAATGCAGAATGTTATCCTCCGCGCTCTAGGATATGTTGCTGTAACATACCTTTTTTTAAAGTTTTATCTTCTTTAGCTCACTTGTATCTCTTCTAACCATGACACCACAGTAGAATTAAAATGAGTAAAAGAGCAAACTGAATATGTATGATGATTTAAAAAAATTTATCATTCCACAGTAGAAATGTTGTACCATTCTTGAAGTAGTTGGTTTAATAGATTGCTTTTGGTTGTATTTCAGGAAAATGAATGCATGAGAATCAAGATCCTAGGAGACTGTTACTACTGTGTGTCTGGTCTACCAGTGTCACTGCCCAAACATGCCAAGAACTGTGTGAAAATGGGGCTGGATATGTGTGAGGCTATCAAGTAAGTAAGCTTAGAGGGAGTTGAATGGGGACTCGGGGACGGTGGGGTCAAGGATCCTGAACAAAAACTGCAGGACACGATGTTTACCACCTGCGTCTTTTGGTTTCTTGGCAAGGTAAAATGTACATGCAGTGAAAAAGTAAATTACAGTCCAAAGAAAATTTTAGTAAAAAAAAATTTTACAGACATTACCGAGCAATTAGTTGGATTTTTTATTTTTTAATTTTTAAAAAAAATTTTTTTATGGGCAGGTAGGTGAACAGATGCTATCGAACATGTTTTTGTGACAAATCGGTTGCTTCATCACGGCCGCTAAAATATAGCTGGGATGTAATGAAGTGAAACGATTTTTATACTTTGCATAACTCACTGCCTTTCCCTACTTACACTGTTTTACTTTCCTGTGGCACCTGAAGCACAGGACAGTATACAATAATGTGAAATAACATGGCATTTTCTCACACGTGTAAAGCCCAACAACGCAACTGACGGCTGTACACACCTGCGTTTTGATTTTTATCGTATGGATTGTTGGTGCAAATTGAATAAACAAGGTTTTTCAGCATTTTTTTTTTTTTTATTTTTTAAAATGAATTACAGGGTTTATATTTTTTCTAGAACTATAAATAAATCATGGGCAGGCTTGCAGACTATTTCTGGTCCCTACTGTGTTTGTTTGCAAACTGACTGATTTCAGGATGTACTTTACCAGTTTATTAAGACTTCATTCATTATCAACTCCACCCCGCGCTGCCAAAATTACAGCGAGCGGAAGACATTCTGTGTCGGTGCCGGCTTTTAGTTTGATGCGTATGAGTGGCTAGAACTGTTGTGAAATATAAATTCAGTCCAGCTAATTCCCAGAGACAAAACAGTCCCTGCTTATAATTCAGCAGATAATCGGTTCCGGACAAACAGTGCGCGTCTTGGGGACTGAAAAAAGTAGCTGTTTTATGGCAACGTGACGCTTACATTCATTTTATACAGACTGATGTACAAAAGCGAAAACAGGAAACGCTATGCAGACTGCAGGTAAGGTCGGTAAAACAATATTAAAGGCAATCGAGTTACAAAGGACAGTGTTAGTACGCTTGTACATCTTAGAGACACAACTGGGACCAGAAATTGTTTGCAGGCCCACCCACATCCAGGTGCAGCTTCATAGCCCGGTCGCCATTGCTTCCTGAATGGGCTATGGACTGCCATGACTCTGTTCTGAATAAGCGGTTACTAAAATGTATAGGAAAAGAAAATAAAAAGGTGAAGGGAATGGAACTAAAAAAGAATAAGCGAGCTTCGGGGCTGATGGTGTTTCCACAAGGTGGGGTATCGAGTGTGTAGCCAACGCAGGTGATTTTGTGACTACTTATCTTTAACCCTTTGTAGCCATTGCGGCAGAGACACGTTGTGTGGCGTGAGCCAAGTGATGATAAAGCACAGGCAGCCGTGCCATACGGGAAAACACAACTCTGCACTGGCACAGCTGTGTTCCTTTTTCAACATCTCAGGCAAGTGCGAGAAGCCACAGGTGTGGACATTAACATGAGAGTGGGAGTGCATTCCGGCAACGTGTTGTGTGGCGTGATCGGCCTTCGCAAGTGGCAGTTCGATGTGTGGTCACATGATGTCACCCTGGCCAATCACATGGAGTCTGGAGGTCTACCAGGGTAAGTATCGAGCTCTACCGTTCTCTTATCAGCCATAAATCAAGTGGATTATATCGTGCCCAGAAAGGTGCTGGACAGGTGTAAATCGGTGTGATCTATTTGTAGGAGCAATATTACTTTGGGCCACCGAATACATTTCATCATTTTGGTGTGTGTGTGTGTGGGGTAGTTACAGTATTTAAAAAAAAAAAAAAAAAAAAAATCAATACTTTTTATTTTTTTTATTTTTTACAGCAGGAACTCTGGGTCACAGCAACATGAAAACAGAAACAGCAACATATTATGAATACAGCAATCCCTCAGTATCCAGGGGCTTGATGTCTGAATTTTCAGTATAGTGGCTGTTGAAAATTAATACCTAAATATTGGAATGCGAACGTAAACTTTTGGTTCACAAATTTTTATCTGAAGCTTGTCCTTAATAAATTAAAAAAAAAAAAAAAAATCAACAAGTACTGTATAGTCTACTACAATTAACTTTGTATTGTAAAGGCCATACTGTACACAAACATGAATTTATCTGACGCGAGTTTGAAACACGCAACCCCATACTGCTGTCTTATCAGCAGTTTCTTCTAATTTTGCTTTCGCACTGTCACCATATTTACTGTGTTTTTATAAACCTGTTCATTTAAATGCCCGTTGCTATGTGAAACAAATACGCGGACGCACGGGGTAACTTTGACACACTGCTTCCCTTTATGCAACATCTCATAACACTGAACTCCCACTCCAAAACCCGCCTTGTACCCTTTTATGTCCCATGTGTAATGCAGGGACATCGGTGGGGGCACAAACATGCAAAATGTTCTGTATTGCACATACTGTACCAAGTATTTTATCTATATCAAAACATTGCTTGGTAGTTATATGGGTATTTTCGGATGGGCTGAGAACACATTATTTATTTATTTTATTTATTTATTTATTTATTTATTTAAAATATTGGGGGAAATGGATGCTTGGTGTCCAAAATTTTGGTATCTAATGGGTTTTCAGGGATGAATTAGATTCGGATGCCGAGGGATTCCTGTACATCCACATCCTTTTCAGTGTCATCATGTACTATTGTTTGAGGTTTACTATCCAAAAGGGTCCCTAGAATTTGTATGAGTTTTTATACAGATGAAATACCTTTTTTAAAAATAATTAATAAATTAATTTTTCTGGCAGAAGAGCATTCTTTGGTTTGGCCTGACACTGTCTTTACAGAGGGAACTTTAGTTATGGACCACAAAAGTGTGTGTGAATTTTATAATCCCCCAACTATTAGTTACTGTATATAAACATGCCAGATTGGAATTTTACATGAAAATGCAATGCAAGAGTTTCACAGAAAAATAAGAATGTAATCCCAGCATTTGCAATATTTTAATTGCATTCCTGTTTGCGGACAGACGCGTTCACATTACAGAGGCTACTTTGAAACACCTGAACAAGGCCTATGAGGTGGAGGAGGGCAACGGGCACCTGAGAGACCCATACCTGAAGGAGCTGAACATCAAGACTTACCTAGTGATTGACCCCCGGGTGAGATTCTGACTGGTGGATTAATTTGTCTTTTTGGAGGCTTTGGCTCACCACCCCCCTGGCGTCCTCGCTTTGTGTCTCAGCAGTCCAAGGAGCAGGGACCCAATGACCGCAACCTCACAAAAACAAGGGTAAGCGATGGGCTGAAGATGCGGGCCTCAGTTAGGATGACCCGCTATCTGGAATCCTGGGGTGCCGTCAAGCCTTTTGCTCACCTACAAGGCCGGGAGGCCTACAGTGCAGAAGCAATGGTCAATGGCAAGACACGATGCAAGGCAAGTGGACCGTTTCCTGTCAGCTAAGGGGACAAAAACCTGCTGAACTGTGAAGTTTTTCTGGACTTAACAGTGTCCTTATTTGAACCAAGGAAAGTTCAGGTGGGCTGCTATGTCTCGAATGTCCATAGCTATGGCGATCCAGAAGTCAGTAACTGTGCTGTAAAGAGAGATTCTTCTTTCTTTCAGGACATCCCTTTGCGGTCGGTCCCTTGTTCCAAAATCACTGAAAGGTGTGTAAGCCTCTTCCCAAAGACTCTTGCAGAACATCTATTCCGAATAAATGCAATTTGTTTTTTTAAAACACCTTTGAAAGGAAATTCCTCACATCTTGAATATTTAATATTACAGCTTATTCTATATAAATAATGTTTACATAAAGTATTTCTGTTCATTTCTGACAGTGACTGAGTGATGTACTGTAAGTCATGATGCAAAGAGGAGTTCATGCCAGTGTGTGAATGTAAATCTGGCCAGGGTGTGTGATGCTCACTGGATTTTGGAGACTGGTGCACCAGTGCCATACATATGTTGTATGCTGCTGCAACTTGGGCAAATTTTTCTTTGGAGAACAAGCACGGTTTCAGTCATTCATTCAGTTACTCAGTCAGAGCAATTGGAGCTAAACATGGATCCTCTTCAGTGAGAAGCAAATTGTGTGGTGTACGTTTCAATGGATTGTTTTACAAGCGGCACATAGGCTGTGCTGCCTCTTCCCGTCCCCACGTTGTGCTGTGTAGAAGCTCACAGCATTGTCCATGTGGCTCTTGGCCTGGTTGGTACTCAGTGTTCACCTTTCACTGTGGTCTCCGACAGCCCTGATGAGTCCTTGGAGGAGCCATTTCCCTCTCCTGCTCCTCCACTCGCAAGCTATAAGTGAGTGGGCCACGTTGGCCTGTCCACGCTGCCGAGTGGAAAAATCTGCCCACTAATGCCATTTTGTCCTCCTTTAACCTTCCTTTTTCTGCCCTTTTGTGTATTTGGCTGCTTGATGCCCAAAAATATAGCATGCAGGCATGGCTATTAACCAGTGTGTACTTAGTGTCCATAGTCTGCCCATGGACCATAGAGGAGTTTCCTTCTGTCATAAACTATTGTGTGTTAAGAAACCTGTTTCCTTTCGCAGGCTGCGGGACAGCATTCTCATAAAGAGGGACTAATGCTCTGCTAATACTAATAAACACACATACACGCAAAAGTGCTCTGCTTCTCATAAATGAACTGCCCTTCTCCCAGCATGCACAGCGAGCGAGTGAGACTGTCAGGGGTCTAGCTTACTTTTCAGTGTCCTTTTTCTGTTCATCTTACTCACTGGTTCATCACAACCCCATACAGGAATAAGTCCCAGAAGACCAAGTTTGATGAGGAACTCCACAATGAAATGACTACAACCATCGATGAACTGAGCTCCAGCAAGTGGGTTTCTCTGCTCTTTTCTGCTGTTACCATAAGATTGACAAAATCCATAAGCTAGACATGAGTATATCAGATGACTTTATGTACTATATGGATAAAAGTCTGTGGATACCTGAATATCACACCCATATGTGCTTGCATCCCATTCCAAACCCATGGGCATTGATTTGGAGTTATTCCTCCCATTTGCTGCTATAACAGCCCCCATTCTTCTGGGAAGGCTTTCCACCAGATTTCGGGAATTTTTGTCCATTTGGCCAGAAGAGCATCAGTGAGATTGGGCGAGAAAGCTTGGCTCGCAATCATCATTCCAGTTCATCCCAGAGGTGTTCAGTGGGGTTGAGGTCAGGGATCGGTGCAGCCACTCTCATTCTTCCACCCCAACCTGGGCAAGCCTTGTGTTTATGGAGCTCGCTTTGTACACGGGGGGGCGCAGTCATGTTGAAGCAGGAAAGGAGCTTCTTCCCTAAACTGTGGCCACAAAGCTGGAAGCAAACAATTGTCTAGAATGTGTTTGTATGCTGTGTGGGTGCGGCTGAAACAGCTCAACTCAGTCATTAGAAGTGGGGGGTTGGTCCACACACTTTTGGCCATACAGTGTAAATCCCATTTTTAAAGTGTATGTATTCCCTGATTTGGGAACCTTGAACTGCAAATTTTTGTGAATCTGCCGAGGTTGTACTTAATCTCTGTTTTGAAGTGCCACCAAGCAGCACTATATTTACATTAACATAACCATCGGGGTCATGTTCGTGCATTTATGCTCAAAGTAGTTGCTTGCACTATGCCACAAATAAGACCTATTATTATTATTATTATTATTATTTTTGTTGAAAGCAGCCCCCAAAATACTGAAAATATTAAAATGTTTTCAGCATTGTTTTCCCGCTGTGAATGTCTTGGTCCTTTTCCACTTCCAAAAACTCGGCAGTCCACTGACTAACCTAGCAGATGTTTCCTATGTTAGTCACCTTCCTCCATCTTAGATTTTTTTCCCAAGCCGGCTAGCTACCTTGATCATTTAATATTTTTAGGATAGTTTGTGACAAACTGTGAATTTTTTTTCCATATTCCTTTTGTATTCTTTATTATGTATCCACTTCATTAAAAAAACTGCAAACATGTACACTGAGAAATTGTATTTTATTATACTTCTGCATTTACAATTGTACAGTAAGAGTTGTTCGGAATTTGGATAATTATATTCTATGGTGAGATAGTAATATTTCATATTATATTTGGGCTTTTTGCAATTTTTTTAATATTCTGTTACGAGTTTTAATTTTCCCTATTAAAAAAAATTATATTTGCCATTTCAGTTTTTGAATTTTTGTCTGACAATTTAATATTCAAGAATTAGTTAGGATGATAAAGTGAGGAATAGGTGTACATCTAGAAAGCACTAACAAATGTAAAAACAGCTGACAAAATTCTGATTATGAATTTGTTTGGTACTTTTCATTTTTCTACAGGTGATTTTTTTTATTTTTTTTATTTTTATTTTTTATTTTTTATTTTTATTTTTTTCCAGTTTCTTGCTTGCATATGATTTGGAAAATTTTTTGGTTTGTCCGTGAGTTGAAAGTATTGTAAACTCTGGCAGATTTATACTGTGGGGTGTTTTCAGTCTCATCGAACGGATTGGGGGAAGTGGGGGGCCAGTTTTGCCTGGAGTTCAGCTCTTATACTCATCTTTTCCTCAGACAGTGGGTCAAGTCAGAAGAGATCTGCAGCCTGACACTTTGGTTCACCAAAAAGGAGTTGGAGAAACAGGTGAGGCCCTCCCCACCTGTAGAACAGATGCAATGAAGTCGAAGTCGGTATTTTAAAAAAAAGACTATTTATTTATGCTTCTCATAATTTAATGCCTATGCATACATTATTTTAGCATACACATTTTGTTATACATATTGCTTTCTATCCTCTAGTACCGAGCTATTGACCTTCCAAGCTTCAAGTACTACATTGGCTGTGCCACGTTCATCTTCTTCTGCATCTTTTTGATACAGATGTTCATCACAAAGGAGTAAGAGCTTTATCTATAAAATATAAGTAAAATACAGCTTGCCTATCAATTTTGTCTGCCTTCCAAGGATATCCCATTAACAGTGTAGTTTTCTTTTTATTCAAGAAAACTGTCACCCTGCAAATATTAATATGACACCTTTATATAAACTGATTGGCAGCACAAAATAACTATTTTTATTCCCTTCCTTTAACATCCAAGGAGGATGTGAGCATCTGCTTTCTTAACAGTAGTTACCTGGCATGAGAAAACAAGAAGCTGCATACAGTAGCTGCTGTTGTATCCACTATTTTTTTTTTCCATTAGCAAATTCATCGTGGAGGTAAAGTTTCAGTTGAGTTTGAATTTAAATGTGAGGAAAAGCTCAGGTGGGGGGGTAAGTGGGGCTCTTGTGTTTGGTGCTGACTGGCATCTGTTTTCCCTTAGGCCCCAGATGCTGGGGGTGTCTTTCGGCATGCTGGCTTTTGTCTTCCTGCTGACCGTGGGCATCTGTTTTGCAGGTCATCTGCAGGTCAGTGGCTCGTGATGAGATCTCCACATTGGGAGAGGGGAAGGGGTGTATTTCAGGGGCACAAGGATGGTACCTCAAATAAACATAGCTGTTCAGCAGTCTGATCCCAGTGTCATATTTATTCAGTCATATGTGGGTTCATAGACTCGGGTGCAAAGTTTATTTAGAAGTGCTGTTTACTAACGAAAAGAGGTAAAGGTTATCAATGTGCTTCTTGTGTTATGAAGACTTGAGTGTGAAGCAGCAAGGAGATTTGGGGGAGCAAAACTTCCATGTGTCACAAATAGCTTGTGTGGTGCCCACTGTTCTGTGAGTATCTCTGTGTGTGGGGAAGAGGGGCAGCGTGTATTTATGTGTGTGTGACTGAGACTGCGAGTGGATCTGTGTGTAAACGCGTCATCCTTGTATGTCCATGTATATTATGAGTGCCGCCCAATTTTAATTCATTTTATTTTTTGGAGGGCTCAGTACCTGTTGTACCTGCAGTATTTTTTTTTTTATATTGTATAAGAAACAGAAGCATACACAGGTAGGACACACAGGAACCCAGAACACCAGAACCTGAAAAAGAGATCAGAGATACTCAAACAGGACAGGTATAATAGTTTGTGATGCAAAACTTAATAGTCGAAGCAGGTTCAGGTGTGCGGGCCTGTAGGCTTCACCAGTTTGCACATATGAGGACCTCTCCTGGTCATTTAGGGTGTTGCATGTGATGATGCCCACTTCTGTACAAGTGGCTCCAGCTGCTCACCGATGCTGCAGAGAGAACAATTCTCTGGCAAGAAGATGGGCCGGTGTGGGTACATGTAATGAAATTCTTTAACAAGGGCTGGATGCAGTAAATTTGCTTTTAATCTGATCAAAATCTGCTGAGCCTTCCAGAATGGGGGATGCTTCTATTGTGTTCCATCACCGTTGTGGAAGTTCATGGTATTCAGGTGCAGAGTTTATTTACTAGTGCTAAAGGCGACTGGCATAAACACTTCTGTTGTGAAGACAAGAACACTTGAGTGCAAAGCAACAAAGAGACTTGGGAGACACAGTGACTGGGTTGCTTAGGGAACCCAAAAAAGAAGTAGATTGTGAAACATAAGTTTACGCAGGTAGCAGCAGAGCAACCAAGAATATTAGAACATGAAACACCTGGCAGAGCTATGGGCAGGGCAGGGCAGGTACAATGGTGTGCACTGTTTGAGAATCCACAACCTGCTGAAAGCTTGTTCCTTTCAAAGGCTGGGTTTGAATAACTGAATGCCAGGGTTCAGGTGCGCTAGGCTGTGCTGTGGCCATGTAAAGACCTGTTGAGGGTGCTGCCCCTCACCCTCTAACAGCATAGTTAAAACATGGAAACCATAGAGTGACTGTGTACATTCCTACAATGATTTTGACTTACTGTACTTCTAGTTTTTATCGGGAAGGGGGGCCCGTGTCTGTTCATGTCCAGTTTACATTTATTTAACAGATGAAGCTGACGAAAGAGGATTGTGTGAAAAGGAGCATCATTCACTGTTATGAGATCAGACTTAGATAGTTGAGCACAGTTGTACTTCACCTCTGCTGCCCCCCCCCAACCTGTCTCATTGTGGTTTCTTTGCTTACATATACACTGATCTGTCTTTCTTTCCCTTCTGTATCTCTGATGCTGAACCTTTTTTTTTTTTTTTTTTTTTTTTTTTTTTTTTGCTTATTCTTTTGCAACTGTCATTATTCTCTATGCATACCTACCATCCCCCTCCTCATTTTTTTTTTTAATTTTCTCTACACATTCCTTCCATCTTCACTTTGGCCCTTTCAGCGTTTGTTCCCAGAGAAGCTAGCATCATGCCAGTGGTTGCCCACTGTGTCTGAAGCGGTGGGAAAGAAGGCATGGGTGCGTCTCCCTCTGGCGATCCTCTCCACTGCCATCATCCTTATTGTTGCTGTCTTCAACCTGGTAATGCAGCTCATTTTATTATTGTTGTTACACGATAATCGCTCCTGTAATTCAGTTATTGACATGGCATTACGATACTAGTTTTCTTCGTACATAGGAAGACTTTCCCTTCATTCGTTTCTCTTACACTGTACGGCAGTCAAAAAAGGGCTTGCGATTGCCAAGAGATTGTAATACGTGAAACTAGAAAACAAGGGGCAATGGAGGTTTACAATTTAACAAAGCAAAACTCAAACTATAAAGAAGACCACATTTTGGTTCTCTTCCACCACTCCGTCAGGTGACACACAGAATCCAAATGTGGCCCCCATGAACGCACAGAAATGCCTGATATGCTGACATTAGTAGTATTAAATGAAACTCTTCATTAAACCAAAGTCTTGTAACCTGAACAGGCACATCTCAGGGATGACTTTAATAACCTAGTAGTTACCAGCTTTTACAATGTAAAGTTGCTGTTCCACAAACTTTGACCTAACAGTGTTTTGTGAGCCCCCGGAGCCCCTGTGAGGCCAACAGCACCACTCCCATAACCCGTCTGAACCACAGTCAGCTGCTGGACATGGAGGACATGCTTTTCTATGTGCCTGTGAGTAAGCTTTCTGCATTGAGCCTTGTCTGTGGAATTCCCCCCAAACAAGAAGAAACATCCACAGGCCCACCAGGAGTAACCTTCACCTAGTTCACACTTCCAAAGCCTTTTTGAAAATGGCAATATAAGGTTTTTCTGTAGCAGTGCATCTACTCTAACTGTATTACTTTGGAGAAAGGAGATCTTTGTGATGATTTATGCATTGCAGGGATCCCCCGAGCATAACGCGTTCCCAAAAATCGGCTTTCAAGGTGAACACTTGTGACTGCCATTATGGCGCGACCTTCGAAATTTCCTCCAGCTCGGCTCTATACTTGCAACAAATCAACCTTATATTTAGTCCTAACTCAGCAAAGTATGTTCAAAAATTTAACTTGTATGCCCAAAAGCTCACAAGTCAAAGACTTGTATCTCGAGGGATACATGTGCATCCTTTTTGTGTACTGGATCTTACCAGACACCCACTGCTGTGCGTTTGTTTGACTTGTGTGCTGGGGATATAACAATACCTGTTGCTCCTTATACATCAAATACTCAGTTGTTTGTGACACCTGTGATTTAACAGGGATGTTGTCTCTGTCCACTTGTTGTAGGTGCAGAGATTTATGACTGTTGTGAGGGGTACCGTGAGAAGACAATGTTCATGATATTTGTTGGGGAATACCCATCCCACTGGCTGACCGCATTTTTCTGTCCCTCCCAGTACTCTGTGTACTGCTGCATCCTTGCTCTCATTGCGTGCAGTGTGTTCCTGAGAGTCAGCTTTGAGCTTAAGCTGGCCTTCATCGTCCTGGCTTCCACGACCTACTACATCATCATCCTCAGCACAGGTGGCCAACTCTTCCAATGCTATGGACGCATCCTCTACCACTATGTCAACAGCAGCAGGTACTCCGATTATATCCATCTGCCAGGATTACTTTTTAAAATATATAAATGATTGTAAACTATAAATTACATATTAAAATTATAAATAAGTTATACTGTACATCTTTATAGCAACCTACTGCTGTGCAACCCAGTATTCTGCTTTATTTATGCAGAATAGTGGGTTACACAGTAGTAGGTTGCTATTCTGCTTTATGGCTTTTTTAAAAAAAATTTTATATTAATAAATTTACTAAATCCTAGCTGTGCATGAATGACTTTCTCCAAACATGAATGAATTTTTTATATATATATATATATATATATAACAATTGCTAAAAATATTGCTGCTACAATAGGTGATTTTACAAGCTACTGAATGATGGCGTGAACATAGTTGTTTTTATTTATTTATTTATTACACATATGGCTCAGTATGCTGGAGCTGTGGGTGAGATATGGAAGAATGTAATGGCAGGAGTGGCGAAAACAGCAATAGCAGCGAATAGTGGTAAACGGAATGCCTGGGTATGCGACAGCAAGTCTGCACGATAAGATAAGTCTGCACGGACAGCACTGGCAGGGTTCATAGGTGCTGCTGGAAGTTGGGAGGAGAGGAAGGTACATGAAACCATTGTGACTCGGTTACTCAAACAGCAGTCATGAGGCGGAAGTTGGTAGGTCCTTCTATGCGTGCGCATGTGATTGATGGCTGGGCACAGCCAGAGGTTTGGTCTAATACTTCACTCAAAAATTGCATTTTATACAAACGCAATATAGACAGATCATCAGTTCATTGCAACTGGTCTGACTACTGGGGAACGAACTTCACCATGAGGGGTACAAATAAGACAAAATGCAAAGATTATAGTGAAATAACTTTCAATGTCTTTAACTGCTTTTTTGTCGACGCCCGGGAGGCATGGGTGGTGCATGAAGAAGGGAGAGAGTAATGATAGGAAATAAAGGAGACGCACAATGCTGAGCAACCTATATTCATAGTAGGAGCGTTAAAATAAAGCAGCGCTTAGCGTGGCAGTGTTAACCATGGTATTACCGTGTAAATAACATTTACAAGTGCCTCTGTGTCTTGCGTAGAGCAGAACGCAAAAGTCCAAGTCCTTAACCCATTTGCTCCCTGCTGGTACCACGGTGACATTGACTGTGTTTCCCTGCATCCAGCACCGTGGCATCCTCAAAAATCCTCTTTCAGCTGGGCTTGGTGAAGCACCCCCAGGTGATGAGCTGCATGTACATTACCCTCTTCCTGGTCACCATGCTCATCATAATCCGGCAGGTAATGAAAATCCACTTTGTGACTCTGTGGTCCAAAAGCCTTCATCCCAAAGTCAGTCTCCATCCTCTCTATTTCTTCCGCTGGGGTAGAATGAGTACTGCTGCCGCCAGGATTTCCTACTGAAGAACAAGAACCGCACTGAGCAAGATGAGATCGAGACCCGGGAGAATCTCAACCGGCTGCTGCTGGAGAATGTGCTGCCGGCCCATGTGGCCACACTCTTCATTGGGGAGAACAAGAAAAATGAGGTGGGACTGCTCACAGACACTGTATTCACTGAGAAGCACAAGGTAGGGGCCTTGTGAGGCCGCCGTCCTGCTCGGTCACCCATCCCACCACCTGCCACCTGTGTGCTTGTAGCTGCAGGATGTGGTGGCCACTGGTTCGCACTGACAGCGCTGTCAAAAATCTGACAAAGTTGCCAGTGTGGTCAGTGGTGTAAGGAAACCCAGGACTCTTCTCATGAAAATGTGGTCCAAAGACCAAAAAAAAAAAAATTTTGTTGGGTCTACTAAAAGTTTCCCCTTTGTGCTTATATCAAAATCCCTTCAACGATTGGTTTTTCTCAAGAAGAGGACGATTAATTTGCCACTCCCTGGTGTTAGTTGTCTGGTTTTCTTTCTGGAGAACTGCCTGGATTTCCCTGTGAGTGATACTGCTATGTCTATTTCATTTCTTTGGAACCATTCAGTGGAACAGCCATTTGTGATGTTTCTGTGCTGACTGCTGGCGGTGTGGTGGGTGGAGTGAGGTGGTCAAACATCTACAACCTACTGTACATTTGGAGTTGGGGTCACTCACCCTCTCACTGACACTGCTTCCGCGAAAGGGATGTTGATTCAAATGACATGGCTTGGGCTGGTATGAGTGACAGACAACATTTCCAGATTCTGGTTCTGGACAGACCTGTGTACCTGTGATAAACAGAAGTTGTGGAGGACGAGTGTGTATCCTCTGACCTTTGCTGTGTACATTGAAGAGGACTAAAAATGAAGGGAATACAAATTGCTGTTCTGGTTATGGGAACATGTGTAATATATTCAAGTTAAATAACCTGCTCAGCGCTGCCTGGGGTTCCCTACTTACACACCTTGGGATTAAGAGTTCCCTGCTCATGGATTTGTTGACCAATTATCAGTGGTCATGAATTGGCTTGTCATCAATTCTCTATGCAGCTATAGGTGTCATTTGGTGATGTTGGACTAAGGGACTGCGTTTTGATGATCATCTCCCTGTGGCAGTGTCTGTCTGCTGTAAAATGCACTTTTGTTTACTCAGATTACCTTGGAGAAAAGATACTTTAATTTTAAATTTAGTATCTTTAATGTTAATAAAGGCATAGTGGGACAACAGTGGAAAAAGACACTCTTTCTGTCAAGACTTTGTGTGTTTGTACTCATCTGCAGTTTTTGTGCGCATCACATGGGATTCACCAATATCCGGTACCAGTGTAAAAACCTCATTGAGGTTGATCAGACCCCAGCTTGCGTCCCAGCAACATTCACCCACGGATCCCCCCTTAATCCAAAGCCACCTGGTGGCTTTCTCCGTGGCTTCAGTTACGAGTCTAGTGGCTCTCCTCTTAGCCTTCCCAGTTGTGCCCAACATTGTAAATGCTTTGCAGAGTGAATGCCCTGCAAAACCCTGGCAGCCCACCTCCACAGGTTCACACCATGTCCACCAGCCTTTCCTTCGGCACACATGTACAAGCTCCTGATACTTAGCATGCTTTCTTTCATTGGCCTCATCCATATGCTCTTCCCATGGCACTGTCAACTCTATCATATTCAGTTGCTTGGTGGATTCTGAAATGATGAGCATGTCTGGCCGCAGCTGTGATGGTGTTATCAAGGGTGGGGATTTTAGCATCCTGCTCAAGTCCACTTCCATATGCCAGTCATTGGCAGTGGTGAGGAGACTGGCTTTTATTCCAGCTTGTGGGCAGGGTTTCTCTCTGGCTCTCAGGAAGACTATTTTCTTCAGCTGATGGTGGCCCTTGGAGTTGTTCATGGCCGTGGCTACGCTATCGGCAATTTAGGACCTGGTCATGGCGGCAGCGTTTGTGGTATTTTTGACCTTTGTTGTGTATTGCCTTTAAATGTTCCACTAAAATAACGTTTAATGATGTAGCTGTACATGATGGGTTTAGCGTGATGAGCTCACATGGTTAAATGAAGGTGGGATGTCAACATGGGTAGCAGGTGGTGTAGCGCTTAGGGTGGCTGCTTTGTAATTGAGTTTGAACCCCACCTCCTGCTGTTACCTTCAATTTAAATAGTACCATACTGGCCCGAATATAAGGTGATCCAGATTATGAGAATGCCCCCTCTTTTTCGACACTCACAAAAAGGTTTTTGGAACCTGGATGTCTTATCTTTATAAAGAAAAATCATATTTATTCATATTTATTGTATTTGCATTTTTAAGATGGTATTTTTGGTCTGACCATCTTCAAACACAACGTTCTGTAACTTTATATTTCTTGGCTGCTCGAGAGTTGTTTGACCGCTGCCTCATCGATCACTGTTATCTTAAAATTGGCATCATAACTCCTCCTCAGTCCTTGGTTAATTTGGCCTAACTTTGAGCCACTTTTTTTCAGACCATCTCAAGGTTTCGCCATCTTTCCCATTCACTAGCTCCACTTAACCATTTCTGTGGATAATCGATACCTGTGGATAAGTGGCACCACCTGGTGTTATATGGTATATGACCTTTATAGGTCTGGTCCTTGAATATAAGATAACCCCATCTTTTTTTTGGATGTAATTCACAGAAAAAATACCATCTTATATTTGGACAAATATGGTAATAAGTACCCAGCTGTATAAATGGGTTGATCAATGTATCTTCATAAAAATATAAATATGTCAGTGTCAATTTGTTTTAAACTCTATCATCGCATAGTCTATTGATGTAATGTACTTCCAGGTCATATTAGTTAGTTATGGGATTTGATATTGAGGGGAAGGATTTTGTGGCCAAGCCTTGCTGAACAATGCAGTTATTTCTGGGACAGGAACCAGAACCTTTTACCAGGGTAAATAGGCTGTGGTGTCCAGAACCATTCATACTGTGGCTTTTTTGTGTTTTGCAAGGATGTTGGAGGTGACCACGACCATGTGGCACTGTGTCTTCTTTGGTTACAGGACTTGTACTACAAGTCGTACGACTGCGTGTGCGTCATGTTTGCCTCGGTCCCCGACTTCAAGGAGTTCTACACTGAGTGCGACATCAATAAGGAGGGCCTGGAGTGTCTGAGGCTGCTGAACGAGATCATCGCCGACTTCGACGAGGTCAGCATCCGCGTTCACCTGCCCTTGTGAATGGTGTTGGTCGGGCCACATTTCTGAGGGTCAAACCCTTCTTTGGAGAAAATCACATGAAACTCTTGTGCCAGCAGCTGCTGTCCAAGCCCAAGTTCAGTGGGGTGGAGAAAATCAAAACCATTGGCAGCACGTACATGGCAGCAGCTGGGCTCAGTGGCACCCCGGGTCAGGAGAACAACCAGGTGCACGCTTCTTATCCTGGTCAAACTAACAACTGGATGGTGGAAGGAACCAATATTTTCATACGTGATGTACTGGATGACAGTGTGGGCTGTGGTTGCGTACTTGTGTTGCAAGATTTGTTTTCTGTCCCTAAAACTTAAATCCATTTAAACCTGTCATAAGTCCCCTTTTAAATATTTAACTAGAAGTATTTAGGTTCCTGGTCTTAACCTGTTAATCTCTGTGTGTCAGGACAAAGAGAAGCAGCAGGCTCAGATTGGGAACATGGTGGAGTTTGCCATTGCGCTCATGGGCAAGCTGGACGGAATCAATCGTCACTCCTTCAACAGTTTTCGACTGCGAGTGGGTGAGTACACAGGAGGCTTGCTTTTAAGCCATCTGCACGCACACGCACACAACTAGCCATATGGGTTCCAGCAATGTGCTCACCCGCACCAGGAGATAGAAGACCAGCAGTTAGGCTTCTTATCCTGCAGTAACAAATGTGTTCTGTAGTGAGCAACAAGATGCTGACTCCGTATAGACTGAGTGCGATTCATCCTTATGTTTGAACAGCTCAGGTGCTGTGGACCAGCAGTGCCGCCTAGTAAACCAACATAGTGGCTGCCAAACAACAACATGGGAAATTATTACTGCCGCTATTTTGTTCAGTATTTTTTCTCAAAGGTTAATGCCGGTCTTCCTGCTTTTCCCCCAAAATCATTAGCTGCACTGGTATCTGGCACCATCACATTTAGGTTTGTGCTTCAAGATGGATGCACTGTTTATCCATACGGAACGTGAGGGCTTGTTTTGGAGTTAATACACCTGTTCTGTAGGTGGTGGTCAGGTGTCATGGTGACTCAGGCCGGAATCAGAGCGAACGATGCAGTGTAACAGCGGCGGCTGGAGTGTTTCCGTGTACGGAATTACATGCTTGTTCTTGCTTATAAAAACTGTTCACCTCCGCAAGTACGTGTTTGGCTAAACCAGAAGGAAATCCCCTTTGTATATTTGTTTCCGTGGATAAGCTTACCCATACTACTCATTTCCAGGCTGACAGCACAACACCGCTTTTCGCAAACATCCCGGTCATCAGTGGCGCTTCCCAGCCGCGCTCGCTGTCTCACGTTGTCTTTACTGCTCCTGCTGTCCTCTAAGTCAAGTCATTGCGAGGAATTATCTGCTCGATTTAAACCATTAAACCCATAGACCTTTTTAGCGGAAACCAATTGCATTTTATGGCTGAAGAGTCACCTGCAAAGAATTTTAAATCCTCATTGTGTTGAGCTGTAAGAGACATAAAACATACAAATTACGCAAAAGCAGTATGCTGTTATGTTTCTCATTAACATGTAATTATTCCTAATAATAATAATAATAATAATAATAATAATAATAATAATTATGATTTCTCCACTGGTTGCTGTTCAAAAGCAGTCATGAGCTAAACAAGCAAAAGTTTTGTTGGACTCGGGTGCAGAGTTTATTATAACAAAGTGGTTAAAGTGCACACAAGTCACTTCTGGGAGCAAAAGGCTACAAAGACTCGGGCCTGAAAATCTTAGGCAAGACACTAACTGCGTTGCAGCAAAGACTTTGAGATCCGAGAGTCCGCCTAGGCCGAGACTCCTCTCGTTTTTTATTGCTGTGGCTGGGAACAGGTGTGTGAGGGTTGGCCAGCTTGTAGCTCCTGATAATAACCTCTTGCTGTGGTTAAATATTTCTTTTGTCTCCTCGTAGTTTTTATCTTCCTCAGTTATTGGTGTACTGATATGTTTGTCCGAGCCATGCACGGAAATAGATCACTGTTTATGGTGTTTTATTTGTTGACCTTTCAGTCAAAAGTTTGTTGAAGAGCAAAATGATTTGAGGACACAAAGTGGTAATTTTTTTAATCTTATTAAAGGGATATTATTGTTACTGTTTAACTACAGAGCTTATGCCTTATTCTATTGCGTTCCACTTATCTTCTGGTTTTATCATCTTGCAACCAAGAATCCCATGATTATTCATTTAAAAGTCCATAACTTTATTTTGGGAATTTGTGCTCATTCAGCCACAAGAGCATCAGTGAGGTTGGGTGAGAAGGTCTGGCTCGTGGTCAGCATTCTGGTTCATCCCAGAGGTTTTCAGTGGGGTTGAGGTCAGGGCTCTGTGCAGCCTCTCAAGTTCTTCCACACCAACCGGGGCAAACCATGTGTTTATGGAGCTCGCTTTGTGCATGGGGGGGCATAGTCATGCTGGAGCAGGAAAGGAGTTTCTTCCCTAAACTGTGGGAAATAGTGTATCTAGCAGCAAAGCTGGCCAGTTTAAATGGAATAACACCATTTCCAATTAGGAGGAACGTTCAATTGTATAGACAAAGAGATTTAGAGAGACGGATCGTAAAACCTGGAACTTTACTATAGAAGGAAATCACATTTAGAGCTGCTGAAACCGATGTTTCAGAACAACTCAAGTTCAGGGGTTGGGAAAATTGTATATTGAAAGCCCGTTTTACATTATTTTATTAGATTTTAAATGATGTTGTAGCTTGATCCAAACACCATATCATTTCCTCAGAATATCACTGAAACACCTGTACAACCCTGCCCCAGCCCTTGATTTCTCCATTAAGTAAAACAGTTCATTTTATTGAGAAGAGCTGGTATTTGTGATAAATTGAAGCTCTGCATCAAAGCGTCCAAGAGAAGGATCATGGGACTAACACGGAGCAGCTGGACGGTTGGTCGTCATTTTACGTTGCAAGATGACGCAGATTATTTGCGATAAATGAAGTAGCTGCGCAAAAGCATGGAAGCGAAGCAAACGGAGGCATGAGACTAACATGGGGCGGCTTTAGCTGGCATCTTCTGCAGCCATCTTCAGTACAATGTTTACACCGGCACATTTGCATGGCGCGACTTTCAGATTTTCTGAGGCATGCTGGCTAAAATGTGCTTTGCAGCAAAAAAATAAACAAATAAAACTGTCCAACTGGTAATATGATGGCCTGAATTAGCAGTCCAAAAATGTGGTCCCACCAACAAGACAACTATATAGTTGCCACAAATGTTGTGTGGGTTAATAATGAGAATTCTTTTATAGTTTTATTAACTAACCAGTGACAAAAGAGCCTTACACCTTATTCCCTTCCTGTCTCTAACCATAGCAAATAAGGCAACAATGAACTTTGCTTCATACAGTTGTATTACACTGCACACCAATGTTCCAAAAAAAGAATGCCTTGTTGCCTTGTATACCAAATATAATTTGGTTTCCTAGACAAAGTTCATGCTATCACTGTTCATGTCCTTGGCCTTTCACCTGTCAGGGATCAACCACGGACCTGTGATTGCCGGCGTCATTGGAGCCAGGAAGCCCCAGTATGACATATGGGGCAACACGGTCAACGTGGCCAGTCGGATGGAGAGCACCGGAGAGCTGGGAAAAATCCAGGTAAACCCATTTGCAGTCCAGGTACCGTTAACCTATTCATACAGCAGCATATGTCACAGTCCAGGGACAAACCCTCTTCTTCCCATCACCCTGCATCCTGTGCGTTTGCTCTCATTTTGGCATTTGAGCAAGGATTCCTTCCACTCCCGGTGCAGGTGACAGAAGAAACGTCCAGCGTACTGCTGAAGCTGGGCTATTCCTGTGAATGCCGGGGCCTGATCGACGTTAAGGGCAAAGGCGAGTTGAGGACCTATTTTGTGTGCACAGAGAGCAGCAAGGCCCAGGGTATGGGCTTGAGCTGATGGAGCGCGTGAACATTCACCGCGTTGCTTCTACTCCAGTCACAGCGGCCCCATCACCACGGACGTAACAAAGAGGCCGAAATACGGAGCGCAG
Organism: Heterotis niloticus; assembly: GCA_018136845.1. Classification (NCBI taxonomy): domain Eukaryota; kingdom Metazoa; phylum Chordata; class Actinopteri; order Osteoglossiformes; family Osteoglossidae; genus Heterotis; species Heterotis niloticus. The sequence goes on along the minus strand of CM030900.1, from coordinate 6,987,455 downwards.
GGCAGAAGGATGGACTGCTCTCGTGCAGCGGACTGACCACAGAAGAGCCGCCTGCTCTGAATGTCCTGGCTCCCCTCCCTGCTCCGCAGCGATGGAGGTTAAAAATAAATAGTCTCGAAACAAAGTTAGCTTTCATATTATTCTAAACAGGCCATTCTGTATGCTTTGAATGGGCAGTCATTATTACGCTAATGGATCTCATTACTATTTCATGGTTAATACCGATCACTGACTTGTTGATGTTCCGCAGTGTGTTTTTATTTGCCAATTCGTGAGTTGCATTTTTAATTTTGGGTTCCAAACCAGCCAACTGGGCTTTGTTACGTTTTTCCATCCCCCTGTTCTGTCACCTTTCAGGCTGTTTTCTTTGCGGAACAGGATTATTTAACATGTCGAAGCCAAATATTGTACAATTGCAGCCAGCCCGCTTTGATACGAAAGTGTACTCCATGTTCTATTACTGTGTAATGTTGAAATGTGAGGTGTGTGGCATAGAAATGTTTCATTATCAGAAACGAACGCTCTTACTTTTCTTGTATGGCAGACAAGGGAGGAGACTGTAGGCCTGCTCTGATAAGCAACATTAATTCTTATTAACCTTCCAAAAGACAAAAATTAGCATCGATAAAAAGATATGTAGTCGAGATTGGCAAAACCTCTCATTTTTGCTTTGAGCTGTCGGTGTCAAGTCATCCGCGGTCTGCATGCTAACAGTTCTGACTATGTACCTCATTGCATACTGGTTCTTCAATGAAAACCGAGCAGTAATACCTACGCAGAATGAATATCTTCACTGTAATGAATTTTGCTTGGTGTCAACAACCCGACTGAAGCTCAAGTACTCCCCACCTACAGCACAATATAGCATTCAGTTTAATGTGATGTGAGTTGTGTGATATATTCAGCTACTTGTTTGGGACAAATGATCATCTCAAAGAGAATTTAAAAAAAAAAAAAAAAAAAAAAAAAGCATACGCAGGGCATCATTGTAGAAAAGAGAGAGAAAAAAAAAGATGAATTTGGTATCACCATGGATACAGTGCATAGCAAAGGTATTCAGACCCCCTGAAAATGATCAACCTTGCCTGGATTATAAATTTTTCAAATTGGTATTTTTATTGTGAACTCATGTTCTAACACTAAATAATCAGAGCCAAAATGAGGTGTTTGTTGCAGATATTTTAAAGGAAATGACAACTTGAACTATGCTGTTTGCAAAAATATTAAAACCCCACACATTCATTTTTGGTAGAGCCACCTTTTGTTGCAATAATTGCTTTGTAAGTATTTTGGGGTAAGTATGTACCAGCTTTGCACACTGGGAGTTTTTTTTTTTTCCTTCTTCCCATTTGTAGATTGTTCATGTTAGTTGGATGATGCTAGAGAACCATAATTTTGAAGTAATGCAACAGATTCTTAGGGGGATTGAGGTCAGGATTTTGACTGGGCCACTGTATGGACCTTTCTGTGTCCCTGTTTTGTTTCTGAGCCACTGGATCTCCCAGTCAGCCCTGCTGGCCAGACATTACGTGAACCAAGGCTGTACCGCAAAACTCGACGCCTGAGCAAGACGTAGGCTCTACCAAAAATTTGTTTGTGGTTCTATTACTTATGCAAATGGCACATCGGGTCTTCATTTTCTTTCAAATATCTGCAAACACCTTTAGTCTCTCACAGTTCAGTGTTAAGAGTAGGAGTTCACAAATAAAACAGCTGATTTGAAAAACTTGTGCAATGCTGATAACTTTCAAGGGGTGTGAGTACTTTTGCAAGGAATGACATGAATCCTTCCCGGCTGTTTTATGACGACTGGTTCTTGTTTCCCTGTGACCGCACAGTAGGCTTGTGAGATACGGACAGTACAGAATGACAACCTGCGGAGAAAAGGGTGTTTTCCCTCTCAGCACAGCTGTACCTGTAACACAGTCGGAGGTGTATCTGAAAGCCTTCTGCCAGTGTGGTTTTGGGAAGAAAAAAAACCACGAAAGGACTACTCATACTACTGCTTTGTTTACATTACAGGTTTATCTGGTTTGCTCTTATGGTTGTCTATATCCTGTGTTGTGTGTGCTATCATTGTGTAATAAACTTTTCCCAAAGAACCCGTTGTCTCTGCTCACTGGAAAGCTGAGGGTCACCTGGATGAGCAAATACCACAGTGCTGTGCTAATGCTTGTGAGCTTCCAGCTGGGCCTCAGCGGTGGAGGTGCAGGAATATTCAAGTCGATTCATGGGTCTCCATTGCTGAAAAATGAGTGGTCCAGGTTGGTGGGGATACGATGTTCTTATAGAAGAAGTAATTAAGTAACTTGGCAACAGACTGTATAAAAGGGAGAATCATAGGATGGGAGATGAGGACTCCTTGGACAGCATAACAGGAGACCCTGGAGACCAAGGCCTGACATAAATTCCATTTTATTTTTCTAAAACAGATTAGAAAAACTAAACTAAAAATCTTTTCATTTTTCTGTACAATATTTGTTGGATTTGATGAACCGATAAGGAGCCACTTACATTTTGCTGCACGAATCCTTTTTCTAAGCACAGCTTTGGTTCCCTGTCTGTGTGGTGGTTTGGAGAAAAGAGTCTGCTAAATAAGTGTAAATGTAAAAAGTGCATGTGCGTAATGTGCAGCTATGGAAAAGAAGGGATAATTGAGTTTCTGACCAAAAAGTCACGGACGGTTTAAAGATATCGCATTTGGATGTTCTGTCTGACTGAAATAAATAACTGACCTTGTCTGGGTACATTGCTCTGGATAAATATGTTAGAATAGAGTATTATAACTAGCATATTTTTTATCATCAGATGTTGCAAATGTTCCTTAAAATGCAGCTATGCATAGTGCCTATTATGGGACTTCCTTTGTGAATGCACTTTTGTGTAAAAGCCATAAATGTTGTGTGAGATCCTGGGTGAATCAGTCACAGAAGCCAAATAACTGTCCTCCATAGCAGGAGGCAGATGGTTATTGCATGCACTGAGGACAGCAAGGCCCTGACCCCAGCGTTTTTTGGACATGGGCTTGGAATTTTTAAAAAGTAAATGCACTTAAATTTTGGTACATTGATTTAAAAATAAAAAAAAAAAAGTTCTAAATGTCTGATCCATGGTTTTCTCATAATTTGGCATGAGTCAGAGTTGAGTGTGCAGACAAACAGAAGGCTCAGGGTCAAGATGTCTGAAGGACTTGGTGACTTGGCAGACACAGAGGCTTGGGGGTGTTGAGGACTGAAGACATGGGAGCTTTTTGGGATGACAAGAACAAATACAAAGTAAGCAGGGGCAGATCAAACTCAGAGGAGGATGATCACAAACACAAAGGTTTACAATCACTTGAAGAACCTGACAGCCCAGGTTTATCTATTCAGAGACATCGCTGGAACATCTCGGCCATAATCCCATCCCCTGGTGGTAAATATAGCCGTGTGTCTCCCTCCGCTGTCTTTCCCAGTGACAGCAAGTGGAAAGCAAAGTTGTGCTCTGACTGAAGTCTTCTTCCACTTCACCTGAACTTCACTCTGGGTTAAAGCTGCAACTAAGTGTTGTCACAACGCTGTCCAGCTCCTGAGGTTCTTTCTGATTTTGAGGAAACTACCAGTGAAGGAGTCACCATATTTCAGTCCCGAATCACTTTTATCCCCATTTAAGATTAGACAATTGGATAAAATGGGACAAATTAAAGGTATAAATGATATCTTTTTCATACTAATGTACTGCTCATATGAGCATGTTGATTTTATTGTGGTAAAGCTTTATTTCAAACCAAAATTTAGGACCCATTGTAATATTCAGTGCTTCACCTGCACTGGATAGATTTAAACCGATATTGTAGGAGGCAGTGCATACCATTGGAAAATGCAATGAATCCAAAAGCAGGCAAAACTTATTAGCCGCATTTACAGCGTATTTCAAGCCGTTTTTGTGCTGTGACTCGGCGTAGCATAAAATGCAAAACTTCTCCATGCTTTTTCTGTAACTGCTATCACCAATTTGACCACCAATAGGCGCTGTTATTACAAGAAAAACTAAATGGAGGTAAACTGATAGACCAGGGAACTGCACTCGCTGTGAAAGGCTGGTGAAATTTGCCAGTTTCCCTCAACCATCTGCGCAATCATTAGAGCCTCACAGGAGACAGATCTGAAACTTTCTGGTAAAAGCAAACAAATGTTGCCTGGCTTCTTGTAAGACATTCACCAGTCTTTCAAGTTCCTCAGTTCCCAGGCACTCCTCGCACTGGAGGCCTACATCACCTCCATCATGGAAAAGACCAGGCGTAGGATTTGCTTTCTGAGACAGTTAAAAAGAAAGTCACTTTCATCCATTTTCCTTGGTCATTTTTCACAGACTTTGAGTCAAACCCAAGAAGAACAAGAATTTACACAATTACAGGTACAAATAGTCACCATGTTACCTGCTGAAACATTCATTGTTGGAGGTAACCAGCGGCGACCGTGTGGGGTCACATTCAGACCCACAACCATGGAGCTGTAATGGCACAGTGTCGCTCTTAATGTCAATGTCATACCAATTGTTCTTCAGGGAGGGTGGAGTTGCCAGAAACTGTGTATAGGCCACACAGGTTTCTTTGATGGCAAAGTGACAGACAGGAATCCAGGGCAACGGCAAAGTTTTAATGCTCCAGTGAAATGTACTGAACTACTTCACAACACTTACAGGTCCACACATTAAATTCATATGTGGTGCACCAGGTACAAAACTAAAAGCCTTCACTGCCACACCCAGCGCTTCTAACCTGTCATCTTCTGCCTTCAGAGTCTCCTTATAAGTCTGAAGCTCCACCCTGTGTAGATGGTACCACAATTATATCACAGTTATCACAGCCATATTTTAAAAAAAACTTTTAAACACAGAATCAACGCATAAAACACAATCAGTTGACCCCAAAATAATTATAATTGTATTAACATTATATAAAAAAAAACATATTGAATGGTCATCGATAACTGGTAGGTCCCAAAAGTGAGCATTTCCCATGGGTTACAATAAAGTTGATTCAAAAAGCTTGCTTCTGTTTGGTAGCATGGAAACAGGAACAGCAACAGGAGTGGTGGAGGCAAATCCAATTTACCATGACAACCCAACAGTAAGTAAAACAAACAAATAAGTTAAATTGATGTTAATCGGAATTTTACACACGCAGATGTGATGATGGGGTAAGCTAACACCGTGTCTGCATGCAGCCATAAACATGGTGTTATGAGGGTGAGCGGGTGTTACAGGTTCAGCAGTTGCTGTGCTGGGACGGCTTAAGTTGTCACATTGCTTTCCCTTCTCCAGGGACTGCCAGCACAAGCAGTCTGCGATTAAGTATTTCTGTCCTCCCCTGTGTTGGACTGTGAACTGAAATGGTTGAAGGGCTAAATACCACCGAGTCATTCTAGTATTATCATCTTACATTGAATTAATCCAAGCAAGCACTCTGTGATCCATGTTTAGAATGAACTCTTGACCCAACAGGTACTACCATACCCACCAGTGCCAGGCACTCTTTTTGAATACTTATTTGTAGAAAAGTATTCATCCACCAAAACAGCTAAAGGTTTGTCAAAATCAGGGCTTTTCAGAAGTGGGGATTCTTAGCAGCTTCTTTGGTAAGGGAGCAGCAATTGAGGCAAAGTGGGATGAAATGGCGGTACCAACCAACAAGTTGAATAAAAGATGTAACTTACTTCTTTGTCCTTGGCTGTGGGCTGTTTTTATGGCGTCCACCTTGCCTGTTTGTGGCAGGACCTCATTTTCCACTTTGGACCCTAAGGTACCAAGCTTCCTCTTCCCAGACACGCTTCTGGGAGTTCAGTGTCAGCCTAGCTTCCGCAATCCTTTGTGTCCCTCCTGACTTTAGAGCAAATGTTTAATTAAACTCGTATTACCTGGACAAATGTAGCTTTATGTTATTGTAGTTATTCTTCTCTGTACTTATTTGTCTGTTTAAACAAACGTTACTGGGAAAGATTAAAACTGCACAACATCTATGGTGAAAATTAAAAGTAAAAAAGCCCCAAAGCACGGCATGCGCCAGAAAGGGTTGGCTTCACACTACAGGAGGACCCCGTTCCTGCGCATCCCAGCAGCCAACACACATCTGCTTAAAGTTCACTTCATATCTCCCACATTCAGAACATCTTCAGCCACCCAACTGCTTCAAAATGACAATCCATATTCTTTTCTTTGTGTGCTACCTCTCCCACCTGCACGGTTGCGGTTTGGGATCCTCGACCCCCTTCAGTCGCTCCGTTTTCCTTTCCTTTCAAATTTGCTGTAGTTAGCGGCAGTCCTAATGGCCTCCAAGCCACTCTCTGTCGCGACTTCGCTCTCTCTCATCCATTTGCACTGTATTGCGGGTTATGATCAATTAAAATTTTGCACCCCACGCTGTTTTCTGTTCCATTTAACCAGTGGCCTTGGACAGTATAGACGGAATGAAATGACCATTTTAGCAAAACAGTCCAGCGGTCGTGTACATGAACATGAACATAACATAATAGCGACCGTTTCAAAATGCTATTTCTTTTAATTATGACTGCAAGTGTGTGATCGAAAGAGGTGCGTCAGCGCTGCTGTCATCTGTAGGCTTTATCTGCTGTTGTCTTTCAGCATCTACCTCCTTCAAAGTGAAACCGGTTCTATTAAACCCGCATGTACTGTACAGGCCAATAAAAAACAGATGTTTTTTTTTTTTTTTCTGTTCCTGGAAGAGAGATGCTTTGCATTTTTGGCAGCACATTCCATGCTTTACGAAGCGGCTTGGAAAATGGAATTAATTGGTATGAGAAAAGTACGAGATGAATGACTTCTCTGACTGACACTGGTTATGCTCTCAGTGACAGTTTATGTATGGACAGATCAATAGGAAGATGAGCCTAACCTGGAGGATTACCTGTGTGTTCTTTATTTTCTGCACTGTATGGCTAAATGTGTGTGGACACCTGAGCATCACCCCCATGTGGGCTTGTTGAACATCCCATTCCAAACCCATGAGATTTATTATGTAGTTGTTCCCCCTTTGCTGCTATAAAAGCCCCCACTCTTCTGGGAAGGCTTTCCACCAGATTTTGGGAATTTGTGCCCATTCAGCCCCAAGAGCATTAGTGAGGGGTTGGGTACAAATGCCGGGTGAGAAGGCCTGGCTCACTCCTGGCTCAGGAAAGGACTGTGGCCACAAGGCTGGAAGCACACAGCTCTCCAAAAGGCATTTTATATGCTGTGTGGATGCGGTCAAAACGGCTCAACTCAGTCATTAGAATGGGGGTGCACATACTTTTGGCCTTACAGCGTACATCAGTGAGTGACTACTTAAATTAGGGTAAAAACATGGCTGTACAAGATGCAGGACTTGTTGAAGGGGACTGGGCTGCATGCGAGGAACAGGTTGCAGTGCCTCTTCAGGGGTAGTTGTGGTGAATAATAATGAGCAACTGCCTGCAATCATACAATTAAAACTTTTTACATTCAAATATACTCTGTACTGTCAACCACAAGTGGCCTCAAGCTAATGTCTTTTGAGACCTACAACTCCGATCGAGGTTCTGTGGTCCTCATTAGCACACCATCTCACACAGTTTGACCACTTATCAGTTTGCATCTTGTTAGGTACTACTGTCAAGGATGCAACAAAATGCCTTCTTGTGGGGCTTCATACTACAACAGTTCTTCTGATCTACCTTTATTGATGGTTTTCTCCAAGGGGACATACATTAAGTAGTATTAAATGAACAGCTTTATCCAAGATGAGAGAAGCACTACACTAAACTCCCTTCAGACATTCACATACCAAACACCAAAGCAATATAACACATTTACACACACTAAAGATACATCTTTGGACTGTGTGAGAAAGCTAGAGCATGCAGAGGAATTCCATATGAACACAGGAAGAACATATAAGTGCTACATTGACTGAGTGGGAATTAAGTTCTTGTGTAGTGGCTTTGAGCTTCCTCCATCCCCACAGCTGGAGGTGCCATGCAACCTGAATTTGCACTGCAGCTCAAAAAACAGTGCTACAGAGCTGAAAGTAGACCTGTTATGCCAAATAGGGCTAACCAGTGGCAGATGCAGTGAAAATCCATCATCTGCCACAACAAAGGGTCTGAAGAGAGTTGGGTTACTCTTTTCCACACCTAAGCCTCACTGGCATGGAACCTTTGTAAATCTCCTCCTGCCTTGTACTATTGTTATCCTGATGGGTTCTTTAAGCGGTTCTGAAAGTTCAAAGTATAGTTCTTGGGTGATGTAGAATAGTCCAATTAGAGTGTAGTAACACACAAAAATTTTTTGTTCTCAACTTTTGAGGACAGTTTTATTCAACTTTTATTCCGGATCTCTGAAAAATTCTACAAAGTTCCCTCAATGTAAACATGACCTTTCAAGAAAGTGGGATAATTTTGATGTACTGAGTTTACCATGTCTAACTTTCTCCATTATAAAACACCAGTTGAGTTGCCTACCACCACCCAGGTCAGAAATTGGAGTGGTAAAAAGTAATAACACATTTTATTACAACCAAACTGTATTACCATTCAAGTGGTTTAATTTATTACATAATTATTGTTAGTGGGCATGACAGAGAGCAAAACGATGATGATAGTCCAGTAGATATACTGTATGTCACCAAACCTTATTACCACTTATATTAGTAATGTGGGCAGTGCCGTGTGTGCCATGTATACTTTCCTACCCCTCCCTGTCTCCAGCTTGGATCCCTCCTCCACCACCCCCTGTCAACTTTCCCTGGTGTGTGCAGTGGGCTGCTTATCCTCATCCAGACAAATTAGCTGGGAACTGGCTGGAAGAACAAGTCATTAATGTGTGTAGTGTTGTGTGTGTTTGTATGTTTGACTATGCAGAAACCTCACTTGGGATGAGGGGGTACCTGTCGGCCAAATTTCAAGTCTGTGGCTTAAAAAACAAAGCTGTGTATGAAAAACGAGCAGAAAAAGGGACCAAGATTTATAAATATATATAAATATAGAGATTATGTAGCTACATCTAACAGACTTTTCTACTAAGGGATATCAAGGACCATGCAGTCTCTCATGATCAAGCTTCAGATGATATGGTCTCTGATGGTTTGTCTTCAGATGACATATGGTCCAGGGGATTTTGTAGGACAGCTTTCCACTAGAGGTTCCCAACGTTGGTTTGCCTTGTTCCACTTATTTTCATCTGTATTTGATTCATCTTATTGTTTTTATATGTTAATATGATACTTTGTGTCTTGTACGTCAGTGATGTATTTCCTTTGTGATGTATTATTCTTTTTAATACAATTGATGAGGACCCTCTTTGTTTAAAGAAGTTCTCATGTACATTGCTGGATGTGTGTATGGGGGGGGGTCCTTTGGGGATGTTCATTTCTGTCACCCAAGGCCTTTTCATCTTGCATATCATCAGAAAGCGTCCGTCCTGGGATAGAAGTACTCTCCTAATCTTCAACTGCAATGCCTTGCAGCTCTTGAACATTTGCAGGATTCCTTCTACTAACAGCAGATTTCAGCTTTTTCAGAAAGGCTTTTGGTCAGGTTGAGCTCAAGACTCATTGCTGGCCAGTTTAACAAAATCCATCTCTTTCATTTTTAAACATTCTTTTATGTTTTTGGGTGTGTATTTTGGGTCTTTGTCCTGCTGGAGGGCCCATGAGCTTCAACCTATATCTAGTTTTCTGACACTGCATTGCACATTTTGTTCTAAAATGCTTTTGTAATCTCTAATTTCCTGATTCCTCTAATATGTTCAAGGCCTCCAGCATCAGATGTAGCAAAGCAGCCCAACAGCATTATGAAACCTCAACCATATTTAACTATAGGTAGGGTCTTCTTATCTTTATAAGCTTCATTTCATCACCTATCAACAATACACACTGGTCTGAATTACCGAAGAGCTCGATTTTAGTTTCTTTATTGTTTACTTTAGGTAGGTTTGGGTGAAGATCAGTTGTAACTTTCTATGTTTATCTTTTAGCAGTAGGGTCCTTCTTGTCCTTCGCCCCTAAAGTCTTTGGTTTAGAGGGTGGCGTATGGTTCTGGTTGAAACCATTACTCCATATTGCTGCAGGTCAGATTTAAGATGTTGTATGTGGTATTTTTTCAACAGTTTGCACCAACCTTTGGTCAGTTTTTCTTTTCCAACCATGCCCTTGGAGGTTCTTTACAGCTCCATAAGCATTAAACTTGATCTCTTGTAGACTGTGGCAACAGGGATGCCAAGGTCCCTGGAGATGGCCTTGTACCCTTTTAAATTTGTATGTTTGGTGATAATATGGTTTGCGCCAGTGCATAAAGCGCTCTGCATGGAAATTGTACAGAGGCCACTGTGCCCATATGTTGGGAGAACTCTCCAAGACCACACAGCTAAACACCCTGCTTTGTGAATATATGTTAACCTATGCTCAGTTGACCATCACAGTGCTTCCAGAGTTTTGAGAGACTCAAGACCTGGTGGTTGTGCTAAACTTACCTCTCCCACCTTAGCACAAATGGCCCACATGATGGGAATGTCTTTGGAGATGAAACTGAGGTGCTGGCAGCCTGCTGCACCACTCGACACTGAACAAACAATGCCATTTATCCTTGTGAAGCTGGGGCCCAGAGATATAGGCACTGTGTGGTGCTTGTCAGCCCAGTTAAAACGCATTACTCTTCCAGCTGCTGTGGGTTTGGTTTCCACACCAATTTTATCTTTTGATCAAAATTGTCCCCATACTTCATTCTGCACTGTGTCGACTTCTGTACATTAGTCTCAATTGTGCCTTTGCCTTCTTCTGTGGAATTACAGAAGTGAGAGCAGAGTTGAATAAAGATACTGAGCATAAAATGGACAGATGGCACCTCAATAACCTCATGATGCAGTTGGAAGTTAGTATGATGCTGAAGTACTCTCACAGGGCTGTGTAGAGTAGATTAGAAGGCTTTAGCATTGTATAAAGGGGTTTTGAGCAACATTTTTTGATTGAAACTATGCCAATGGGTCTAGTTGTTTGAACTATGCTTGTAATGAGTAAAGGGTAGGTGGTTGTGAGCCCTAATCTAAAGCTCAAACCGAAAGCTGTGTGGTGCTTCGCACCAGTAACATTTTTACAGTTAGATTTCCCACAATGAATAATGCTCTACACCCCATCCTGTGTCAGTTAGCTATAGAGGTGGAATTGCAGTTGTTTGCATATGCAGTAATCTAAAATTTTTAAATCATGTGTTGAAGCTCATGACCTTCATTTGGGGCTTTCTGTTAGTTTAAAGCCCCTCCTTCCTGTGTAATGAGCCACATTTAGGCTGTTTTATCTCGCCTGGTGTTCTCAGAGCCATGAAAACAGAGCACAGTACAAAGCACACATCTCCATCCCTTAGATCTAAGGAGAAACGTTACGTCACTCCTCATTATGCTGAGAGCACAGGGCTGCAGATGCTGAGGGATGGGATAGGCTGCCAGCATTTGCTATTTGCAGCAGAAGCTTGTGTGAAAAACCAAGGCCCTTGGCACTCTGTGGTTCCAGCACCAGTCATTACCCCTTAAATGGCACATAATTTCCCGTATTCGTTCTGTACTGATAAGGTGCTTAAATGCTGCAGAGAAGTGTTTGTGGGGTGCATTAATTGTCCCATTTTTAGACAAAGGTCCATGGGTATAAGTAATTTTCAATGGGAAGACTCTTTGCACATATTTGACCAGAAACCACCTCTATGTGTTTGAAGTCTGAGGTCTAGGAACATGTGTGATAGAGTGGGCTGCAACATGGTGGGATAAGCCAATAGAGAAGCCATCTTGTGGGTGCATTGAAGGATTTTTCGGTCACTTGCTTTATGATGCATTCCTACCAGTTTCCAGGTGGCAGGAGGACCTTCTGAGGTCCAGCACAGATTAGGTGCTTGGCAAGAACAGCAGTGGTTTCAAAGCGTGCTTGAAAGTAGCAGAAATGTTACATGGATTGAGGGAAGGGTCAACTCCCAGAAGTTTTCCTTTCAAAGTGGCAGAACGAGCATCCCAAGATGTCAAAGTGCAAAGAAATCAGAAATATTGGCAGATGACTTGACCTCTTTTCATACTTGTGCCTGCAGCCATCTGATAAATTCTGCATTAACATTTTTATTTTTCCTTTAATGATCTGTGAGAGTTCCCACAAGAAATGATTGTTTAAGCTTCTGAAAATTGTAAGACTGTTTAGCTACATTTATTCTTAAAAAGAAATGACTATCAGAAATGAAAAAGTATTTGAGCGTGACTTCCTGAATGAGCTTTCACTGCACCTTTTGTTTGTTAGTCAAGCCAGCCCTGTGTGAAAAAGTTAACCACTGTTCCAAATCTTCTCCATTTGGAGATAATATCTCTCACTATGGTTCATTGCAGTCTCAGACCTTTAGCAATGGCCAACCTTTAGTAACACCTTTTTTCCTCATCTTTTCTGGAATTTCCTTTGATTGTGGCATAACGGTCTTGTAGAAACTCTGTGGTGACTACTTCACTCTCATGGTGGTATTCAAAATATAATGAGATTTCGATTTATATCTTCAGCCAATTCATTTGTATGGTACTATGATTATTTACTTGAGAACTGTCAAATTTTATACTTGATTCCATCTAAACTCCCCAGGAGAACACTTCTCAATGCTTGTCTCGAATCAGCAAATTTCTTGTCCATGTTGCTTTTTAGCTGGGCCATGGGCAATAGAAACTGTAACCCAACAGAGCAGAACACAGCCAAACACAGGCATGGAACTTAGTATATGTTTCTGTTTGGCCCTGTGGACTGCAGAACCATGTTCTCACAGCAAGGAGGTGAATGTAAACATTTTCCATGATAAGATTACAGCACCACCAGAAAGTGAATCTCTTGTCTTTCATTTGACAGCAGACTTATCCATCAATCTTTTCCCGTCATTCCCCCCACACATCCCACCTGTACAGATTTGTGCACAGCTTTTAGGTATATCTGGCAATTCACCAGCCTGCTTGACTGCTGTGTTGACAGATGTGACCCGCAAAGGAGGTATAAGGTGAATTCTTTTGGATGATTTTCTATTCAGGGAAACTGGAAAGAATGAAATCAGGGAACTAATAACTAAGTAAAGGAAGAATTATTGATGAACTTCATGAACTTCACACATTTAGCAAGAGTACCAGATATTGCTAACGTTCACAAAATTGATTTAAGGCTCAACTGAGAGCTCTGTCATTATTAAGGACTTCAGTTCTAAAGACTGATGTGAGGATGACTGCCGAACAGCAAATTAAAGGTAAAGTACAGTAAGATGAGATGAACCAAGTGATGTGATACAGATGAAATATAAAGTCTGATGTGCAGCTTCAAGGATATGATTTATGCTGCAGATATTTGGAGTCTGTGTGCATGGTCAAGTGAGAGCTGTATTACTGAACTCTTTTCATTCAGGGTGTAGTTCTTCAGTGCAGCAAGTATTTTGTCTGAAGAATCTTCTTGTCCTCTAATGGTGGATATTCTTGAACCATTGCCAAGATGTTGTCAATTTTATTTCTAAAAATATATTTAAAATTTTAATTCAAAAGGTTCTAAAGCTGCGGTTTAAAATGCATTTGTGTTTCAAATTAAACCTAACTGATGTGACCCTTAGAAATTATATAATAGCCACTAGATTAATTTTTCCATATCTGTCTGTCTGTCGAACTTATTTATCCACTAACCTATTCAGTCTGCTTATGTGTTTACCTGTTCAATCCATTTGTGCTGCACTGTGTTATCTTGCTGTGTGCTTACTTTTTTGCAGCCACGGTCCAGGAGAAACTACATATTCTATTTTAAACATGTCCAGCTCAATTACTGTTACTATTTTAACATTTTAAAGCCTTTCACCGTGTATGGCGCTATGTCAGCAACTCTGACCTACACTAACTTTGAACCAAGGACAAATATTCTGTATTTAAATAAATTAAAAATTTTAAGTCAGTGACCTATTGTAGTGTTATACAGTATATACTGTAACTTTCATGGTAAAAAGAATATATTGCAGAGTAAAAAGAAATTACATGCGGATGTTCACCGACAAATGTTACATCGTAAACAGTGCCATTGAACACAACTAGTACATGTGTTTAGTTCACAGTTCCAGTCACCCTATGCCCAATTTGCTATAAAAGGCAATGGAGATGTCTCTGTTTCTCTTCAGCTGGACCGGCAATACATCCGGAGAGAAGTGCCGTGAAGGACCATGGCCACCTTGTGCAGTATCGGGGAAATGACACTCTCATCGACGCCTGATAATATCTTCACCGCAACCGAGGAACAACGACGCAACACAAGCAGGACTCGGTCAGTTGAGACTGACCCACAGCTGACCTCTCAAAGTCTCCTACTTCTCCGCGAAGGTATTTATACAGCCCACATTCTCCGCACTGCCAAGACACGGTGATTAAGTAGATCCGTGACAGGTGGATAGTGGTATGCAGCCCAAACAATACACTTTAAAGCATTACATTCAGCAGCTAAACATCTGATTCCAATAACTGCAAAGCACCATTACCTACTGAAATATGTTATGTCAAAATTCTTACCCTTTAGCATGAACAGAAAAAAGATCCTTAATGTTGCCCGACATCAAAAATATTCTTTAATTCTGATTACTTGTCAGAATGTATGAGTAACAGCACAGTTATGATTTGTCATGATATTTCAGTCCTCAACGTTTCAGATGTACAAGTAAAATTTGGGTTAAGTTAACATCTGGGGTACTGAGGAAGGATCTGATCAATGGAACTTGGATCTAATCAAGCTCCCTCCTGGTCAGTCATAAGACAATTCGTACATCGAGTTGCCAGTTTATTAAATACACCTGTTCAGTAGCATGTTGTGCCTCCATTGGCTTTCAGAACACCATGAACAACATTCATCTAGGCATGGATTCTACAAGACTCTATGTAGTAATGTAGTACTGTGTGAAAATTATTGCGTTGCGTAGTTCCTGGACAGTCTTAAAGCAAACAGTCCTTTCCACCTTATTCCAAAGATTGAGATTTAGGGATTGTGCAGTCCTCTGAAACAGTGAAAACTTACTGTTGTCTTCCTGGAACCGTTTGGTGACCATACATCCCTTGTGACACGGTGCACTGTCATGCTGGAAGTGTTCATCTGAGTGTGGATAAACTTTTGCCATGAAGGGGTGATCTTGGTCAGCAACAATGTTCAGGTGCACAAGGCCATTTAGATGTCCTTCAGTGGGCATCGGGACCCTAATATGTGACAGAAAAACATTTTGCACACCAACACACTGCTACCATTGGGGCAGGCTGTTGATACCGAAAATGCCCACACATGCGCGTACACACAAATGCGGATCCTGCACATGCCCTACACATAAACATATACAAGCATGGCCTCCACACGTGTACACACAAACGCTGGTGCACACAAGCTAATGCAAACACCACATGCTGTTCACATACACATGGCACATCCATTGACACGGCCCTTGCTCTACACACACGTGAACATGAGTGCAGACTCCGCATGTGCTGTACAAACGCATACTACACTGGCACATCTTCTTACTCAAACACACACACACCAGATAGAGGTGAAGGAGTCCCAATATAGGAGGCCAACAACCTTGGTTTACAACAGGTACCAAACCCTCAAGTAGACTTAAGATAAGAGGTGCAAAAACTGTCATAGCATCGTAAAATACAGAGCTCTGTCATGGCATAAAACTATGTGATGGGCTTTTTGCAAAAAAATAATATCCAAAGATTTTGCGTTAGGTGCTGATGTTATGAAGCTGAAACACTTCTTATTGTGGGTGTAGTTTGGGCTGAAAATCACTGCTTATCTGTTAAATGTTTGCTTGGAAAATATAAAGCTATGGGGTGCAAATTTGATTTTTTTTTTTTTTAACATTTGCATTTAGATTCATTTCTGCTTAACTTGGGTGCCACAAGAGCTAAACAATGAGAAGCAAGCCTTTAGGGTATTTTTACCATGGGGAAAAGGCAGTCACCAAAAGTGCTTGGCAACTATTGATGGGGTCTCACTGAAGAAGTCCCAGAATCAAAGCACAACTGAAAAGCTTCAGGACAGTGAATTTTAAATACGAGAAACACTAAGCATTTTCTTACCTGTAGTTTCATGTTTAAATGCACACCACAGATAAGTTTTAATGTTGTATCTGCAGTTTATCTTTTGCATGTCTAAACTAAGGACATTTTTATACACTTTGATAGATAATATATTAATTACAAGATTTGTGACATTTTTAGTACAAAATTTAATTTTATTTACAGAAAATTTCTCACAGTAGCTAATATAGCATTTTGGAATTTCTTTTCAAAGTCAGAGCATATAGTTTGGCAAAAGTCAACTTGTCTTTCTGTTGAAAGACATATTTAAATATGTTGATGAATACACTATAAGAGCTGGAAATAAAGGTGGGCACAATGTTTAACCTGAACACCAAGGTGGTACCTGTGTTGGTGAAAGGCTTCAGTAACTACATGGCCGTGCTCCCAAGTCGGCCAATTACAAGCAAAGTTCAGAAGATTGTGCTATTGGGAGCTGCACACATCCTGCACAAAGAGCCTGGATGGATTTCTTTGATCTTTTGTTAAGATCCAAATTCATCAAGATGTAGTGGAAATATTTGAATGAGAGGAAAGATGAAACATAATGCAGGTAAACCCCTGTATATGTGACCCCGGCATACACAGTTTTGCTATAATGCAGCTAAAGATTAATATCACCTTCATGGGGGAGAAATGGTCCGAAGCCACGAGAGGTGAAGGGGAGGATGGTGAGAGAGGGGGGAACAGAGGGAGGAAGAGAAGTGCAGGGAGATTGGCTGAGGCAGGGGTCAAAGGGCATAAGGGAGGAGCTGTGTGCTGTACTGATGGGGGGCCAGAGATCTGGGGGGGTTGGGGGTGTGGAATGGTGCTGAGTGTAGGCGTGTGGTTGCGTGGTGGGGTGGGGGATATGGTATCAGGGGCAGGCAGATTGGTGGAGATCAGTAGAGGAGAAAGGCTCATAAAATTCAGGCAGGATGGTGAGGGCTGGGAAGAGGTTGAAGGAGAAGGGAAGCGAAGTAGTCAACCAGGTTTCAACTGGACCAGAGAAGGGAATACTATGAGAACTAATGGCTTGTTAGAGGCCCACCGTGGTCTGATCTGAGATGGAGGGTGTCACTGGGCTGGGGGAATTCAGGGAAGGGGGTGCCGTACAAGCGTGGTGATGAGGACACCAGACCAGGGAGATACTGGGCTCTTGGGACCTGCAGGCCTCAGGAGTGGGCCTGTCAGAGGATCGGACTGTCCAACTGGAGTGTTGGAGGTTAAAAAGCCATGCAAGGGTGGAAAATGCAGAGGCTGAGCATGGCTGGGAGTGTCCGGATCCAGACAGGTTGTCATCGTAGTTTGTAGGAGAGCAAGTATATGGCGCTATCCATGGTAGACAGTCATAGGAGATGAGCGCAGAGTAGCCATAGCAATGTTAGGTGCAGTGGAAGTGAAAGCTGCTGTATTTGTGGACCTTATATATTTAAAAGGGCAAGACTGAGGTCAGCGACATGTTCGGGTCCAATACTTTACTCCCAAAATTAGGCTTTTATTAACGCTTCAGTTTGTAATATTAGACATTTAATGCGAATAATAAAGAACCCTGACCAGAGCTGGAGCAGGGTTTTGTGCTCACCTGTGGCTCCTCAATCATTTGTTTTTGAATTACCAGCTGTGATTTTAAAAATATGAAACAGGCACTAAAAAACGGTTGCTATGCAAAAGTTGGGACCCAGTTGTACCATCCAATTTTCTCTGAATGGGACATGATTCTGTTACATCTAAAGCTGCACTTGTTTTGGGCATTATGCCTTGGCGAAATAATACTGCTGGGTCCTGCATATCCGTCAACTAAACAATAATAGAACCACACTTTCCGACAATGTCAACTAACTGGTCTTCCATAATATATCCCTTAAAAAGTTTCTTTCATCAAGAAGCTGTACCTAAATAATTGTAGAAACATTCTTCCACATGAGAGGTGTCTACGAGAGCATGTCCTTCAGAGGACCTCAGAGATTCAGATCAAAACACCACTGCTCTGCCAGGGCTCCTTGCTGAAACTGCCTGAAATGTACCCTAGCATCTCATTAATTGTCTGATCACAGGATTATTTTATGCAATTTAAACTAATAGTTACTGTTATAACCTTAGGCATCTAGGGGTAAATCTAACATCAACTGAAAAGGGACAAGTGGCAGCATGGAGCCAACGCCTAAAGCAATTTTCTTTACTGCACCAACTGCGGACATCTTCAAGCGACCACAATATTTACAGTATATGCAACATGAACACTAATGCTCTCAAGGAAGGAAAAGAACAAAGAAGGTGCCAAAGCAAACTTGAGAACAGTAAACAAAGCAGCCTTACTTTAGCTACAAATACCCTAGCTACCGAATAAAATAAAGCAAAAATAAGTGCATCTTTCACAGCCATGATACTCTGAATAACCTACGATATCACTAAGCAAAGGTTACAGCAGTGGAACCTACCTCTACCCTGGTTTCCATTCTCTGAACAGATGAGTCCAAAACTGACTTTTTGTTCATAATTAAAACTGCCCTGCTTGGAGAAAACCCAACACTCCCTACCACTAGAAGACCCTTATCCTAACAGTCAAGCGTGGTGATAGGGATGTCAAGGCTGGGGGTTGCATTTCCTCCTCAGAACCATGATGATTACACATCATTAAAGGAACCATGAATTCTGAGGTGTACCAGGCGATGCTTCTCAGGACAGAACTTCATGTCTTCAGTCAAGAAGCTAAAGCTGGACAACAACCCCAAAACCTGACAACAACCCCAAATATTCAAGAAAATCTATCAAAGTAGGACTCGGGAGAAATAAGATTTGTGTTCTGGATCTGACAAGTCAAAGTCCTGACTTTGAACAATTGTCTATCTTCGGTTTCCAAGACATCTGGATCTGAGAGCAGTCAACCTATCCTTAGTTTCTGTCCTTCTGAAGAAGAGCACAAAAGGCAATGTATTTGTTCCCGGTCTCCTAAAACAAGAGGCTGTAGATTTATTGTTCCATTTTTGCTGTGGGAAAGGAGAAGACAGGACAATATCACCTTCTTCCTGCAGTTCTAAAATGAACCTGTTCTTTAGCTGTTGGTCTTTCAGAAGAGAAGGGAGCTGTATCTTTACTTCCAACTCTTGTGAAGGAGGTCCTTTCTAGAGCAACTTGTGTGACCTTGTTTCCATGGATGGAAAACCAAGAGCAGAGACAGAGGCTAGAAAGGGAGTTGGGGAGGAGGGGATGGGAAAGGGAGGAGCGACTTCAAAAAACAGACATGAAACAGAATAAATTGTTTCTGCTGGTTTTGTTGTTGTGATGTGGATCGGCAAAGCGGCAAGTGGCCAGCAGGAAGCTTTGATTTACAGCAGCCTTCCTGGAGAGGAGGCCTTCTGTTGCAGGCCAAGCAAGGCATGCCTCCTCCCCAGAAAGGCGCAGTGCCTTGATTAAATTCTCATTTGTTTTAATCTTCCATTCGCCCTGGGGTGGGAATGTCAAGAGAGAACAAATCCCCTGAGAGGAGAGCCTGAGGTCCTGAGGCGATGTCCTCTGAGCTCCCCAACCCCCA
Source organism: Heterotis niloticus (assembly GCA_018136845.1). Lineage (NCBI taxonomy): Eukaryota > Metazoa > Chordata > Actinopteri > Osteoglossiformes > Osteoglossidae > Heterotis > Heterotis niloticus. The sequence goes on along the minus strand of CM030900.1, from coordinate 6,967,840 downwards.
ACCACCTCCTGGCAACCCTTCAGACACAGTGAGAAAGATGGGGTGTGCTGCTTCCAATATGAGAAAAGCATGGTGTGTGTGTGTGTGTGTGTGTGTGTGTGTGTGTGTGTGTGTGTATTCCTCCCTGGGTGTTCATAAATGGCACACTTTTAACTGAGTTCACTTTAATTTAAGCAGCAGTAGATGAAATATCTCACAGATGATACTGATTTGTTCAGCGCTTACATGTCTTGCATGTGTATGCATGCTTACATATGATTGTCACGATGCTCGGGGACTGAGGGCATGGAGGAAGCAATCGCAGGACACAAACAGCTGGGCAGACAAACAGGGAGTGCTTTACTGGCACAATGAGTAACAAAAAATACAAGCGAACAACAAGGGGGTGCGTAGCAATAAAGAAACAATGGGAAAAATCGAAAGTTTCGCCACCAAACAGCGGAACTGGAGACACTGACAAAAACCACAAGAAACAAAGTATTTTAAACTAGAAACAAGCGTTGCGGCGAGCGAGCTGAAAAGCACAGGAGAACACAAGGGTTTGAGCTCACAAAACTTCGGCGAGAATCAACAGAAGACTGAACGCCGGGCAAAGGTCTGAGCGGCTCTTTTAAACTGTCCATAACTAAGTGTGCCGGCTGCCAGCGCTCAGTCTGGGGCAGGGCGGAGAGACCGGGCACGAGGCGATCTCGCAGAACCTGCAGGCGTGACAATGATTTAGTTTAGAGCACTTTTGAGCCAAAAATAACGCTAGTTAAAGCCTTCAGTTATAGCTCATCCATTAGCATTTAAAAACTTTTTTAACCAACTTATAGATGAACTCAGCAACCACAGTAGACCCAACCCTACACATCAACTCATTCAGGAGTGATGAAGTACTCTTGTTGGATCTACTGAGCTGTACAGCAAGTCTGCATCCTGCACTCTATGAGCCATTGTTGTCTCTGTACCCCCTCGTGTCACTGTGATCCCATTTCCCCACTGTGCTTCATTGTCATCCTTGGAATAAGACCTTCATCCCTGTACCTTGAACGCAGTTCAAATTGTCAGTGAAACCTGCACTTGGGTCCATGGCAATGGCTGTCTCAGAGTCATCACTGTTTAGAATCTTGGCTCAGTTCCTAATGTAAGCTCTAGGTCACATGTATGGCTCCTTAAACATTATGCCATCTACTGCTTTTAACAGCATCTGAAAGGTCTTCATGATACAAGAGGTGAGAGCCACTGATCTGTAGTCTTTTGACCCACAAGCACTCTTTTTGCTTGGGAATGGGCTGAAGCAGGTTGTGCTCTATAGTAATGGCACCTTCTACAAACTCATTGACACCATACAGCTGGTGGACACTTGCTTTGAGCACCCTGGGGTTGATCCCATCAAAACCTGCCACCTTTCTCATGTACAGGCTCCTCCTGTCCTCACGTGTTTGTTGGTGGTTTTCAGCGGTAGGTGGTTAGGAGTAAATATGTGGTGCAGAGGAGAAGAAAAGAGGTCCACACTGTTAGTAGGTTTAAAGAGAAGCAGGGAAAGGGGATGGAGGCTGACATGACTCACTCGAATCTGTTGAAGAACTCTTGAAGTGTTGACCTTCACACTGATGGCTTATGTAAGTCTCTCTGTGGCTCACTTCAGCCATTTTGTAGGTCATTATTGTTATGGCTGCAGACCAGGCCAATGCTTTCGGTTACTAATGGACTGTTGTTGCACTGATAATGCTTGCAGATAGTGTTGGGAAGGTCAAACTGATATTTGACGTGTCAGGATAAAAAGTATTTGAGGTTCTGCTTATGACAAGTGAGGTGAGGACGTGACTCTCCTGAGAGATTTGAAAGGGTCAACACATATAGCTTCGCATAGCTTTGCCTGAAAGAAGCTGGGGTAGATATCAAACGTGCCAGTTCTGCTTTACTAGCCTTTTCGTTGGCCACCTAAACAAACCTTTTGACTGTACGTTCCCTCTCCTTATAAGAGCGAGGAACTCTGAGAATGAAGTTCAAAAGCATTTTAGATTAATTGCTCATGTTTAGGGAATGTGAATTCAGGAGATCTTACATGCTGACATGGATATGTACATTTTTAGCAACATTTTCTCTTCCAAAGTGCCTGATATCTTATTCATGTATGTGTTTTTAGCACGCCGTAAATGTTAGCAAGAGAAGGTGCTAGAGTGTGCAGATCCCAGCTTAGAGCTGTAAAAAGAAAACAGTTTAAAATACAGAGTAAGGAAAAGTGAGCACGGAGCACAAAGTGTAGGGAGAATACGGGGAAAAAAGATGGGAATTCAGATTACATATTAAAGAGCTCAACAGGTGCCATATAAACAGTGTAGGGAAATGAAACTTTATGACCTAGACCATTGCCCTTGTCATATCCATCTCTTCATTGCTCTCAAGGTAAGTGTATGGCTTTAATGCATTAAAAAAAAAAAAAAACTAAAAATAAACATCTGAGGTGTTATTAGTGCAGAAGGTGCTGTATCTGTTAAAGGTGTTTTCTTTCATTCAGAAGACTGGGGTTCAAATCCTGCCTGACTATAAAATACTCTTGTGAAAACTACTGTGATGAAATCGCCATGTTAAAATCGCAAGTTAGCATGGAGAAAATCATTGGCTATGTTACTGTTAAGTGCCGTCGAGTTGATGTCGACTCGTGGTGACTCTATGGATCGTTGTCCTGAAAAGCATTCGGTCTTCAGCAAGTTGGCTAAGAATTAATAAAGGGGCATCCATGGCTGTGGTGATCGTGTCCATCCACCATATTGCAGGTCTTCCTCTTTTGCGTTGACCTTCTACTTTGCCAAGCAAGATATCTTTTTCCGGTGACTATTCTCTCCTTAGGAAGTGTCCAAAACAAGATAGTCAAAGTCTGGTCGCTTGAGCTTCCAATGACAACTTTCGTTTGATTTGCCCCAATACCCATGCATTTGTTTTTAGGGCTGTCCAGGGTATGTGCAGAATTCTTCACCAGCACTGCAGTTCAAATTTGGCTATGTAAATGTATTGATTTAAATAATAAAGTGATAATTAAATGATGCTGATATGTAGAGGATTTGTATCCTTTCACATTGCAAGCTCAGAATGTTCCCATATTGTTTTCCTTGCTCTGAGGTTAGTGGTATGGTATAGAATCAATGCTGGAACTGCAGTGGAGCTCTTTTGGCTCTCAGAAGCCCACTGAGATGTGTGAGCATTGTTACCATATTCAGTTAGTGGTGCTATTGCATCACCTGGACCCAAGTTCAGAACGTGAGACACAAATGGAAAAACCCCAAGGGCAGCGTGAGAAACATATCTCAGTTGCCCTACCAATGTTCATCATGAGTGCAGCTATTGTCAAAGTCCAAGTGCATTTTCTCACTGCACACAGGATGGTGGACGCCACACATGCTTTGTACATGCACTGAGGTATGAGATGCTTTTGTTGCTCCACATACAGATGTGCTTTCTTACACACACACACAAGCATAGCCATCCCAAATTGGAAAATAAAGTCTGGTGATCTATAATATATTTTTACTGACAGCATGTTAGTCTGAACATGCTATACATCTTTCACACAGACACACAATAAATGCAACAAGTTTAAATGTAATAAGGTTTGGTTATATATAATTTATCACTGTGTGCATGTCACTACAGTCATTATACGTGTTGCTGTCAGTGCTGTGTTCAACCACAGGAGCCAGTAGCTGTTGTATGTGAGCAAATGAAAATATAAAAATTAGCAAGAAATTACACACAAACATGGTACTGCATACATTAGTGACCCAAGGGTAATAGAGATTTGTGATTTTTCTCTTTTCCCTTTCCACTTGGCTACAACCATCATGAACATCACTCTCTCCGGTGTCTGCTCACAAGACTAACAATATTTATACACTAAACACAGCTACTTTGAGGGTCAACAGTTTGCCGATATCATTTGTTATTACTTCAACAGCTTTTTAATCTGGGTAACTCAGCTCGTGTTTGATAAAATACATTGCCATTAGCTACAGTAGTGCAAGAAGGTTTTCGATATAAATTATTTTTTAGTCTCTTGAATTTTTTTGTTGGGGGGTGCTAATAAATATATTTCATGGTCAGATAACTGTCCTTGAAATTGTGTTTGGCAGATATATACATTTTGATTGGTAATAACTGGTCATAATGTCACAGGGTTTAGAGAGGCAGTAGACTGCATAATAGTTAAAACCGCCAACCTGGGACACAAAGCACCCACACACAAATCCAAAATAGTACCTTTAATGAGTTACTGTCAGTACCTCAGATTGATACTGTAAAACTGTACCCAGTTACATAAGTAGGTAAGCCAGTGTAAGTAGCTTAATGTTGCAGTTTTCTTTGGAGAAATCATCAGCTGAATAAACAAACACTGCAGTGGTGTTAAATTTTCTCCATTTTGAGACTCTTGACCTGACAGGGGATGGGTGAGGCCCAAAGATTTTAGAAATTTTGTTATAAGCTTATCCAGCCTGTTGAGGACTGACAACTCTCTTTTTTATCCTCAGAAATTTCCTTTCATTGAGGCACAAATCTGTGTAGTGAACACTGTGTTTTGGTAGTGAAGACTCAGGTTTGTGTTGCTTAAATAAGACAGGGCCACCCAGACTCACACCTGACTGTCATCCCATTGATTGACACTTCTGACTCCTAACTGTCCCTATAAATGAATTAATAGTTGTAGAGGTTTAGAAACTTTTTCTAACAAAGACATTTGCTGTTGGAATACTTTAAAGAAAAGGTATAACATGCCGTGTGCAGAAATTCCGAAAATTCACCAAATTTCTATCTCTGCTGTAACTAAAATGGCACCAGTTTGGCTGGAAGCAGAGACTGCAAATGTTCTTGTATGTCATGGCCTCAAACTCCCTCTCTGACTGGGCTGGCTGTTTGGACTTCTGCGTCCCCCTTCGTTGGCTCAGGCTTAAAGAGATTACTTGCACCCGCAGACTAACCCCATATGCAAGACGTCCTTTATCAGCAAATCCTTTCATTCAGACAGCAAGGTTAAGCAACAGTACCGTGGGCGTGCAGACAAGCTAACTGAAAATACATTTATCTCCTTATTCATGTTATTACCCAAACAGGATAAAAGTCATATTGGGGGATGTCAAGAACTGACTTTTTTGTTTATTGATTCTGACAGTCATGAGCTCGTATACATTAAGTTGGTTTAACTCTATGGAAAAGTAGCTATGGTGAACTTGTTAATCTACTTTTCAGTACAAGTACGTTGCCTTATGTCATATTTCAAGTATAGGAATGGGGAAAGATCATAGGCTCATGCTGAAAGCAAGAAACTTCTTTTTAAGCTGAAATGCAGCAACCTGCAGCAGACAGTTTATCAAAGCTAAACATGGGTCTTGTAGGGTGATGCCGTAGGGATGCTCATGCTGATCCTTCACAGGAGCTTCTTCTCCTGTGTGGGAGCTGCAGTCCTGTGTCAGGGAAGCTGGGGTGGTGGACTGGTTACGTTGCGTCCCCTCGGATGCGTTTCCAAGTATGCTGAGCCGAGTTGTTTCGCTGGCCTTCAAAGCGCTTGTCACCTCTCCGTGTCTCATCGTGCCAATTATTCCAACAATGAGAGCCCATTATCCCATTAGAGTGTCACTGCTAACAGCTTTGCCGCAAAAGTTTCTGATCGTGAGGACTTTGATCAGCGTGAACGTTATACAGGGACTCTGGTGATCCTGCCGAGTGAATCGGTACTCCCACAGAGGACCTGCGTGTATGGTAATGAACACGGAGCTTTGTTGACTGCCAGCCAAAATCCACAGAGGCCTAGTTTGTTTAACAAAGTGTCTATGTCCACACTGCTGAATGAGACACAAAAGCGCATCTTGTTGGGTTTTCCCAGAAGCTGTCCAACTGTAATTTTCACGCTAAACTGATATTAGGACTTCTTGATGGAGCATCCACCTTTAAGGTCTTCTTTACATCATGAGCACTGTCACCTTCCATGAACGGGTGGCGGTAATACAATGCAGAAAGCTACCTGTATTAACGTCAGCACAGGGACGGAGTCGCTTTCTATACTTATTTGAACATTTTGAACTTTGGTTGAAAACGTACGCTGCAAACAGGTGTGTGCATAATTTGATTTCCCTCAGAGTTATTTTTTCCTGCATGTTTCTAAACCGCTGGAGTTGTGTAATCGGGATGAATGGACTCTTTGAAAGTTTGGCTCTGAAACCCAGCTGTCACCATTGTCTTTTTTCTGTGGATGTGAATAGCGCGGCCATTGATTTCACATGGGATAATGTATCAAATTAATATTAATTTCAGTGTTTTGATATGAGTATTGAGAGTGGAAAAAGGGTATGGTCCAGGGAGCCTCTATAAAGAGCTTACATTTTCTATAATATTAAACTAAATCCGCCTTTGATCTTTTAATCCCATGCTTATAAGGTTGCGAGATAAGCAGGCATGACTAACCTCTCTTTTTTAGCCAATCTTACTCAGGAAAAGTAGGGCTTCAATAATGAGGCTCTATGCCTTCTTTTGAAGACAAATTGGACTGAAAGGCCTTGTTTAATAGATCTTCCTACCTTTAACAAAATTTCCTGGCCCCCCCCCCTAAAAAAAAAAAAAAAAAAAAAGACGGAGAGGAGCGTCGTGTTGAAAGGTTGTTGGTTGAGTGGCGGAGCCACTGTTGCTCGTGTGCTAACTGGGCTGGGTGCGCTTCTCCTGGTGACGCCATTTGCGTTGCTAATGCTTTTATCTGATATTCCTTTTGTGTTTTTGTTGTGCATCTACTTCTGCACTTGTTTTGGATGGAAAGGCTTCCTTATAAAGCATTTGTGTGTGTGTGTGTGTGAGTGTGTGTATTGCTCATATCTTCTGGAATACTTGCAACTTTCACCTAGAAAGGCATGCAAAACAACAACAAAAAAGGCTTCAAGGCTTTGTCAGAAAAGTTCTACAAGGTCTCTGCTGGAATATGCATGTCTCTGCTTGTGTTTCCCACTTCTGAGGTAGCGGGAGATGCTGCTCAATTATGAGCACTTTCCCTGTGCAGTTTTAAATGTGGTGAGGAATCTAGACCTGGCAGAAAGTAAACTTCACAACTCGCTTTTTTTCATGATCCAAAGAGATGAAGGCAACTTTGAATCTTCACTCAGTGTGAGATTTCCATGTGGTAGCGTATGTAAGATTCACAAAAGATTCTCAACTTTAAGTGTCACTTCTCGGATAGTGCAACAAAAAGCTTTGGCTGCACAGTATATAACTTTACGGTGATACAATCTGTCAGAGGTTGCAGGTCGCAGGGATGATTTACTGATAAGTTTACGCTTCATAAAAGTCGCCACTGCATTCAACTAAAGGACTTGTCTTAGAGATGGCAATGAAAGAACTGAGTCTTGGATTCAGATGATGAAGATGAACATGCAGATAAGGAATTTCGACCATACTAACTCCTCTGAGGTTGTTCTTATCCTTGTGTGCATCATTGTGTCAAGAAGTTTTCCTACTTGTGAGCATATTACAAGGATCTAGGCTACATCACAAGTGTACACGTTGTTTTAGCAACAGTGCACACAGAATGTAGCTGTAAATGGACTTTAGCCTCTGCTCACAACTCTATGAAAGTTAGTTTTTTGGCCCCACTAAAAACAGAGCTTGAAGTAGCACTGTGAGATGTCCTTTGTATGTTGGTCAATGAAAAATCCAATTTTTTTCTGGCCACCTGCTTGTTTCATAGAATGTGGATTCCACAGGCCAATTCACCTTGAAGTGCTCATATTAAAGCTCATTTTTAATTTTAACTTAATTGTTTTCGAAGGTACAAACATTCAGTTTATTTATTATTTTTTTACTGGATTTTCTTCACCACTGTTTATTTATTCATTTTAAGAGGGCAATAAAAAATGACCTGCAGTTCCACTTTGTGACATCAGGGGCAGCAAAACACACTTTGGGGTGGAAGGAAGATGAAGAAAGTGAGAGGCACTCTCAACGCTTACAAACGGATTTAATTAAGTTATTTATTATAGTCACACCCCAGACTTTTACAAAAACTACCAAGCAAATAAAGAGAAGTAAATGTCTATTATTATGCTTTATAGATGGTTAGGTGACCACAATCTGACTAAATGTTTATCTAATAAATCTGTCCCATCATCATGGGCAGTAAAATACAGTTGGAATTTAAAAGCTGAAGTTGTTCTCTGCAGGCGATCTTCCATTAAACTGCAACCCTTCCTTTTTTCTCCTGTTTTATTCTCATGTGGCATTTAAAGTGCAGCTGTAGAACATAGTTACACAGCACTATCTAGTGAATAAATAGGGTTAGGGGTCAGGTTTGGGTTCTAAAAACATTTTTAGGTATAGGTTACTGTTGCTTAGATAATAAATGATAGTAAATGTTAGATAATAAAAGACAATGAATGATCTTTCCTCCATGTTGCGTCTTGCTCACATCATGTGCTTCTAGTGCAAAAGGACACCAAAACCCTGCACTGTGAATAAAGTCTTGCAGTGAAAGTTTACTCACCATATCCACCAGTGATTTGAAATTTTCTTCAGCAGAACCCAAAGCCAAAGGTGAATTTTTTTGTAGTGATCTACTGCTCCTCTTTGTATATACATCTGGCTCCAGGGGGCTGCATGTCCCAAAAGATGAGCACTGAGGTTAATGTTTGTGCACTCTAGGTGGTACATCAGGCAAAAGTATAAATTCTGTCTGGGAAAAAGTTTTCTGTATGCAAAATGAAATCTGGTCAAATAAGTTATGGTAAGCAGTTAATATATCATCTTTAGTCAAAACAAATGGTGCTTCTGTTTAATTCCTTTCTTATTTTAACCCCAGGCAATAAACTAAAAGATTCACCCAAATGTCTAATTTTGCTGTACCACGAAACACTTTGGTCAATGCACCGAACAATTTGATTTATTTAGCTAATGTGTTTGCCCGGGGCAATGTACTATGCAAGATTTGATAATGACCTATTTATTATCATCCTACAATTTATGCAGCTGGGTAATTTTTACTAGAACAGTTTAGGGAAAGAAGAATCTTAAGCATCTCTTATACAGTAAGAGGAACTGGGATTTGAAGTTAAACCCAAACAACTGCAAAATGACAGCTCTAACCACTATTTTACTTACTGCCCCATACCATACATGTTTATCCCACATAGTTCTTTTGTTGAGCTGTTTTTGAGAACGTTAAAGAGTCTCAGCTTCATAATGTTTTAACACTTTTGACGTTAAATGAGTCAAACAAATGACTGGAAACCTGGCCTTATTATGAGAATGAACATGACCACCACAACTTTGCAGTAATATTACGTATATGTGGACATGATATACATCCATTTAATGCAGTTGATGGACATAGGCACCATATAAGCATGTTAAACAGAAGCACAGTATCGATACCAAACATAGGCATCTGTACATATTAGGAATCATGCACAGTCATGGCACAGATCTGAGCTACACACGAGAGACAACTCCCAGTACCGGCCTTGCATTAGTTTCACTTTAGGATAACTATTTGCTATTGTCAACTGTTTATCGTAAGTCAGTTCTCCTTATCTTCACATGAGTTTCCTCTTGTTGTTCTGGTGTCCTTCCACAACTATAGATGTATTTCAGGTAAACTTGTTACTCTGGGTTGCAATTGGTGTGTGTTTGTGTGCGTAAGTGTGGGATTCTGTGTGACTAGCTGGTTGTACCCTGTGTAGTTTTGTGTCCTATGCACTTGGGAAGGGCTCCGGACCACTGCAGTCCTGCCTTAGGATAAATAGTTTGTGACAAATGGTCTTGTGACATGCAACACATGTGCCCAGTGACTGGCTCAATGCCCAGTAACGTGTACAACTCAGCCCCTAGTCAACAGTTTCTGCACGTGTGTCTTAGGGTGGCTGGTGTCCATAGGTGCACTACTCTGCAGCAACCCCACACGCATGTGATGCCCCTGTCCCTAATACTGCGTCCAGTTGTTGTAACACCTCTATAAATCCCCCTCCTTTCTCTTTTTTTTTTTTTTTGAGTCAGCCGAGATCTGGGTGGTATCTGAGTGAGATACCATCGGGGATCCTGGTTTGAGATGTCCTCATGTTCTGGCCCTGTCTCCAAGTCAGATGCGATGAACCCAAGCCGCTGAATCCTCTGTTCTGATTGTACTCGAATGAAACATCACTGAGCTGGGCCCTGATGTTCCAACCTCTTCTCCTCCAGCAGTCTCTTGGTGAAGGGTCTCTGTGTCAAAGTCAAAGTCAAAAGAGTTTATTTGTCACGTACATGATTACTGAGCATACCATGTAGTGAAATGTGCCCAGATTCAGGATAGGAGACTGTGCATAAAAATTTACGAAGAGTAAAACAAACAAACAACTAAACACCAAGAAGAAAAGAAACAAACTGTGGATGAAGATGCTAACAGGTTGCAGGATAACATCTTTTTTCACCAGTTTGTTACTCTCCCCTTTGGACTTCACATGATCTCAGCGTTGTTCCTACAATTTATGGACAAAATGCTCTTTAACTACACGGCCATTTTCACCATCTACTGGGTGATCTCATCAATGATCACTTGTCATCAATGACTTGTCATTAGCAATGGCTGAAAAAGACACTTGGGCCACCTCAGAGCCATACTGAAGTCTTTGAGGTTAGCGGAACTCATGGCCTACCCTGCAAAGTGTATCACCTGGCATAGTTGAGTACATCAGCTGTGTGTTTTTTTAATAGGTAGGAGCCAGGTTTGGCCCCGAATTAGTAAGACAGCAGCCATCTCCAACTGTCCCCCTTCCAAAATTAAAAACAACTATCAACTCACAACTTCAACACGGTAAAGGACTTTAAACACCAGTTACCTAATTAGAAAACACTTAATGTTGTTATTAAATGCATGTTTATAGCATATAGTATACTGTGTACGGTACAGTTAATTTCGGGTCCCACCGATGCATTACTGCATTGCGCACAACAGATGAGAGGGTTCACGTGTAGGGTTTGGAGTGGGAGTTCAGTGTTATGAGATGTTAAATAAAGGGAAGCCATGTGTCAAAGTAACCCACCATGTCCACATTTTTGTTTAGAGACAACCAAAGATCACATTCAATAATTTGTGAGATCACTGTGGTCATGCAGGGCAAACGCAGTCAGACAAAGCGAGTGTGAGACTTGTAAGGAACCAGAAGAAACAGTTGATAAGACACCAGCATGTATAACAGCATAAAATTCAATTTATTAGAATGCATACAGTTTCATTATAGTACACTGTATGGTATTTGTTGTTTTATTTAAATGCATACTTACTTTTGATAAAAACTTTTTATAGCAAAATTTTTTTCAGATTTATATTATTCGTATGATGTTTTCATAGTGAGGGTTTGCTCTATCTGAAAGTGACCATTTGTAAATTCCACATAAAATAAGAAAGTGGGTGTGGTAATTAATGATAAAAATGTGCAGTACTCCGATGCGCAGCCAAGAGCTCTTGTTTTGACTCCACCATATCTGCAGATTCGGATGTGGAAAGTATGAACTGTATAAGTCAGGGAAATCGTCAGATATGCCACACGGATGTTGCCTGCAGAGTGTTTGCAGTTCCTAGGAGCATATTGATTGCTGCACTTATTCTAAGCAAGGATTCGAGGCTTCTGCTTCCATCGCACAGGATGCGGCTAATAAATGGCACAGCAAACTCACAAGTTCCTGCCTCACATTGGCAAAGCAATTAGTGCTTTGCTTGTTCTTGCAGTCTGCTTTGGTTTAATGGGGTCTCAAAGAAAGCATCTTCGGGATTTCCGCAAACAAGCCGTTCTCCGGATGGTACAGATCAGTGGCCCAATCAAAGGAAGCCGTGCATTCTTCACGCGCTGGCGATCTGTGCTTTAATCTCTGTGAGGCAGCGGAGGGACGGGGGGCTGCATCCCGCCACGGCCGTGAACCCGTGCGGTTTAAAACCGGGAGGAGCACACTCTTCTGAAGGGGGCCTCTGAATGTGTCTTTTCTAACCTTTTGATCTAAATCTTCTTAACTTTCAACGAAGTATTTTAGCCTTTTGAAGATTCGGCCTTTCAAGTCAGCATTCATCTCCAAACGCAAAGCCTCTTGGAAAATAAATAATTTGATCGTGTGCAGTTGAAAAGATCAGTGTTGAGGCCCAATCTGTTGGGCATCAGCCTATTCAACAAACAGACAACAAGCTATAAACAGGAGGCAGCGGCAGGGGTTGCAGCGGGGGCTGCTGGGAGCTGTTCCACCACCTTGGTTCCTCAAAGCCGACACCATTTATCCCTGGACGGCTCTAATGAAGAGTCAAACTTCCTGTGACACTGGGTACAAACTACATCGCCATTGTGGACCAGTGCACATAATACTGTGTGTGTGTTTGCTGTTCCTAACAGCTCATTTGGGAACTTTTTTACTCCTGCAAGCTATGCAGCCTTGTAGATGGTGGTCAAAATGTGAAAAAATATACAAAGTCTCTTAATAAACACAAGGAAATTTGTGGAACTAACTGTGCATTTGTTTATTTTTATTATGCAATGGGTTCCTTAAGACAAAGAAACTTAAATACCTTAAAGTATTGAAATTGGAAGAGCTATACAAGGCAACAGTTAGTGCCAATATACACCTTACCTGTACTGTGGTAAAATGTAGTACAAAATAACTGTAACACAATTACAGGTATCCCTCAAGATACGAGTCTTTAACCTATGAGTTTTCAAATATAACTTATAAATTATGTCATACCCTTTACCAAATTACAAACAATATGACGCTGATTTTTCCACACTTATGAGTAACAACAGCCAAGAGTGGGGTAATTTTCAAACATCATGCCATATTGGAACTTATATGTCTGACTTCTGAGATTTTACCTTTTAAGCTAATTTCCAGGAATGCCTGTAATACACAAATATTTGCAAGGTGGTCTAAACAATAACTTGTGCAGCAATAACTGTAACAGTGACACGGTGCAAACTGTAATGGAAAAAGTCATACAAACTTTATGTAGCTTAGAATCTCAACCCAACATTGTAAACTGCTTAAGAGAAAATTGTCAATGAATCAAACAAATAATACTAATTTCTGTTTTACAACCACTTGGAAGACTAATGGAGGTCTAGATGATGGTTACAATGGTCTGGAGGTGTAGGATGAAAGGCAGTGTGCACTCAAGATGGGACGCCAGTCCGTTGCAGGGCAGTTCATCACAATGACAGCAACAATGACAAACATAGTGATATAAACTGTAATTCAGCCCAACTGTAACTGTCATTGTAATACGCAAAAATCTGACATAAACTACGGCTATAATGCAAACCGTAATGTGGTAAACCATGTAGTGACTGCAGCATGATTCTAAATGTAATGCAGGCTGTAACATAACATGGCGCAAACTCAAACAAGATGTAGCCTGTAACAAATTTCTAGGCACGGCAAGCCGTGTGTCAAATATGTCCCTGTTTATGGTGCTGACCTGAAGCCATGCAGCCCACTCTGCTTTGAACTGCTTGATATGTTTTGACAAAGTGGTGGAGAAAGGACAGTGAAGAAGCTGTTATTCATATAAACGACTGTCAGTCTGTTCTGTTTCAATGGCTTGTTTCGCTGTGCCCTGTCCTCACACTCCTGGTCTGATTCATGCCAGTATTTTTTGGAATGCTTTGGTACCGCTTAATTTGCATGTGTGCCAGCAGGCTTTAACATATTTAAAACTTGGAAGATGTTCAAAGCAAATCCATAATTCCTCTGAAATAGGCCTTTTGAAGGCTTTATCTTGTTCGCTCTCTTTTAGCTAATCTCACAGCTTCACAGCATGCCGGAGCAATTTCTCTAATGCCAATTAAGCTTGACATTAGCATAAAACAGCTTCTAAAGTTTTTTATATGAAGAATAACATTTATTCATACTCAATAACAAGTGTATCTTGCGTTTTCTCATTGACACCTGAGTTAACAAAGCTGCTGTTTCTTGACTGAAATGGAAGCTACAGTATATGATCATTCTACTTGATAAAAGATTTGTGACAGCATGTCTCTGACAATGATGGTGCACTCATGGCATGTTCAGCACTTCCTAGAAGTTCTGTTCCTATTTTGCAGAAGCTGTGAAAGTAGGCAGGGACTGCCATGGTTTTCCCTTGCATGGTTTCATTGTCCTAGTATCTATGTTGAACAATTTTAAATTCATCAATAGAGCTGTCACCCTGGCATTCACAATAAAACATTCAATATTAAAATTTACAAAATTACTGGCACCTTTGTATTTTAGGTACATCAGGTAAATTATCTCCTGAAAAAAAGTGGGCAGGGAAACAGCTTCGGTCTATACTCACTCATTTATTTATTTTTTCATGTGTTTATTTATATATATTTTATTTCAGAGAAGCACAGAATAAAACAATACAAGTTTTAAAAAAATGAGATGTGTGGAAATAGTTTAAAAAAAAAAGAAAAGATAATTTGCCATAGCACCGTTACTGACGTCTTTTGAACCATTCAGATATATTTGGTTAGAAGAACTGCATTTTCATTGCAGTGAAATTTGACTCACCTGTGTTAAATTGCCAGAATTTACATGAATGGATTAACCAATGATTAACTAAAGAATGATGGCTTTAATGTTTAAAAGAGGCCACTTCTATTCCTGTTCATTTTTGGCAATAGTGAAGGCAAGAAAGCTGTATGAGATGATCAGAAAAACTCTTATCACCAAACATACAAATTCAAAAGTGTACAAGGTCATCTCCAGAGACTTTGGCATCCCTGTTTCCACAGTTCACAGTGTTATTAAAAAGTTTGCTGCTCATGAAACTGTCAGGAACCTCCCAGGATGTAGTGAGAAGAGGAAAATTGATCAAAGAAGTGTTCAAAGGATGGTGTGAACTGCTGAAAAAATACCACATAAAACATCCAAAGGAGCTTAAATCTGACCTGAAGCAATCTGGAGCGATGGTTTCAACCTGTAGCATATGCTGCACAATAACCCGAGAAGGGCTTTATGAGCAAAGGCCAAGGAGGACCCCATTGTTTAAAGTAAAACATAAACAGGCAAATCTGATCTTTGCACAAACTTACCTAGAGAGACCAGCATCCTTCTGGGAAATGTTCTGTGGTCCAATGAATCCCGAATATAGTGCATACCAGCTATTTGTTTATAGGCTACAAAATAAGGAAAATGTAAAGTAAAAAAATCAAAATAAATTGTAAGCAAAAGAACTCCCTACCTACATTTAAATATGGTGGAGGTTCTCTAATGCTGCGAGGCAGCTTTGCTGCTTCTTGTACTGGAGGCCTTGAACTTTAGAGAATCATGAAGTCAGAAGATTACAAAGGGATTTTAGAGCAAAATGTACTGCCCAGTGTCAGAAAACTAAATATTGCTCTAAGATCATGTGTTTTCCAGCTGGACAATGACCATTGCATGAAGATCAGCCTCTCCGACTGCTTTAATTACTACTAAAGTCTTGGACAAAACTGGGCATTGATTTGGAGTTTCCCATTCAGAACAACTACATATTGACTTTCATAGACACACATGCTTGAGAGGACAAGCTAATGTTGTCCAAGATGGATCTTCAGCCACAGTTATTAAAAACTGCCAACTGGACATTCAAAAGAGAATAAAAAGATGATAAGATCTACAGCAGAAAAAAAGAAACAATATGAAGCATATAACATGAATCATATAAAAACTAAACAAAAAGAAGTTATTTGCTTATATGAATAGAATCTTCTCAGTGTCAGTCTTTTGGACCACCTAGGAAAGTGTTGGCAGTCAAACAACTCACACACCTGCCCTTCAGGCAGATATGCATAGATGCCATACGGTAATACGTCACAAGCCTTATTTGACTTGTGGTGAGCCAAGACTTTTTGTGCCACCAACAGCTCTCTGGCTTTCTGAAATGCACACTGATTCAGTTGACTAATGTTTTTGCTTACAGAATTGGGCAGTCAGATGATTCAAAATCACCACGTTTTGAACAAGTTGGCTACAGTAATGGATTAAGCCATTATATCAACTATATGATACTGAGTGATGATGGGGTCACCAAAATGACTCTAAAATTATTGGTAGACATGCACAGTGCAGCTACATCAATAACAAGTCAAGGAGACTCCTAGACATCCTTTTTACACCTTACTAGATGTTCGAGCTTGGTGATGATTGCTCCATCCCCAAGAGACTGGCACTCCAAGAAACAAAGGTATTGTATCAGGTAGGCAGGTAACAGTAAGAAGAAAAATTAAAAATTTCAAATAATAGCCATAGCCTTTTTTGGAATAAAGAAAAGTTGTTCTGTGTTGTAACACAGAGAAAAGCAAGATGCACGGGCCATTAGCAGTCCGCCAGTTACGCTGACCATCACCATCAGAGCACTTTCAACTCAGCTGGCCACTGGCGACCCTGGCAGCTTGCAGAAAATTAGCTCAGATTTAGGATCTTAGCATCGAGCTCTGGTCTGTCAAAATTGGTATGAACTCTCACATGGAAGACCTGTGGAAAAAGGGTTCAGGATCAAAGCAGCCTAAGAGGTTGGAATCACCTTGGTTTTCCTTATATATTAAAAAAAAAACAAATCTGCAACATGGCAGATAGATTACCATGTCAGAGAGCAGATTTCCTGCAAAGAAGACAGATCAAAGCAATATGAAGCTATTTAAACAAATCAGCTGATTCAGTGTCAGTTTCCTCCCTTTTATTGGCTTTCACAGCATCTGATAAGCCAGACATATTTTTTATGAGTTAAAATCCCCAGACACAAACAGATACAGTATATTCCAAAGAAAATAGTATACAGTAAAATATATTTACATGTAACCCAGGTTGATGAATCATAAATTGTGCAACTATTTTCAGATAACTTTTCACATGGCATGAAACCAGGATGGATGTTTGTATTAAAACCAAAATATTTCATGTAATTGAAAGTCGATCCCAACATCCACAGCGCCAGTATACCCATTTTTGCTATAAAACATTTAAAATTTTCATATCAGCTCCCAGTTTGCACAGTAGACACCTTCTTATAATGCAGAGGAATAATGCAATAAAGAAGCTCATGTTGCATGAACACCTTGTCCCTGTGCCACACTGCCTTGTGACATAATATGGTGGAGTACAGCAACCTGTAAGGGACATATGTATTTTGTTAATATACTTCCATGTTTCATGTTTGCTTTGTGTTTACATTTGTGCAGTGTCTGCATTTAAGTCTTATTCATATCCAGCACAAGTAATAATAAAAGAACTAGTGCTTCAAAGGGGACTGCACTTCTTAACCAATCTTATCTAACCTGTAAACACTCTAGCAACCCCACAGTCAAACCCATAGAAAACCCATCTAGCCACTACGTAATGGTTTGTATTTCCTTAACACCCAATGTTAATCACCTACAACCCCACACATGGCATAGCAAAAGTGGTGGTGAAGCATCTCATCGGGGTTTTGTCAAGTTAGGCCCACAACACTTCCGGAAGGCTCAAATGTAGCTCTGGTGTCCCAGAACTGCTCCCCTTCACCACTGCACTACCCAACTACCCAACACATGCTATATGCCTTAGCATCCATGCTAACAACTTTGCACACTAACCTGCCCATTCTACTTGCTACCTTCTTTATAATTTATAAATATAATCCAGCAAATTGGGGGCCAAATATAATTTGAAAAGTTTTTTATATGAACTTTTGTGGGGGAAAAATAATTTTCATTTCATTAGGTAAGAAGTGATGCAAAATGATAGAAGTAAAGTTGGTCTTGATTAAATGAATTGAAAGAGATGTCACCCACCACACCTCACTATGAACTGATGTGAGTTCAGTAACAATCCATTACAGCAAATTGCCTTGTTTTGTTATTTAAAATTATTGTCTTTACTTATTTTTTAACATATAACAACTCTGGCAGGTGGAGTCCCCCATTTTTCTCTCCGTCACATTTCTGCACAGGACTGATCTCCATGCTTTGTACAGAGGGGTTTGTGCCCTGTGTGCTACATGGTTTTTGTTCCAGTTTGAAGCCTGGTTATGCCCAGCCATGCCCAGTCTCATCACTGCATTGATAGCTGCACCAGAGAGTGAGAGAAGAGTGTGGTTGGTAGAGCAGTCTTATTTTGCAGAGAGTGACCTGGCATGTTACCGTGCATGCAACAAGTGAAAATTCATGCTTTAGAAAGACCGAGTCGGAGTCAAAGCTTCAGCCCAATTGAAAAGCTGTGGCGTGACCTGAAGACAAGGCATTCATATAAGGAATCCCAGAAATATTCAACAGAAACCATGCTGTAAGAAGGAATTGCCTAAAATTTGTGCAAATCTGATACAACAGGAAACATTTGGTGCAGATTATTGCTTCTAAAGGGGGAAGTCTACAAGCTACAAAATACAAGGTATATATAATTTTTTTTTCAACTTGGACTGTGAATATTTTAAATTAATGAATTGGGCCACATTTTATGAGTATGAAGTCCAGAAAGTATTGATATTTCCAAAGACCTCAGAGACTTTTTTTTGCAAGTGAAAGAAAGTGCAGCTAAAATGTTGAAGCCAATGGTATGAACATTCATTCATGTGTCTGATTCAATTTCTCTCCCGTTTTTTTTTTTTTTGTTCAGGTCACTTGGAGCAAGTAGTATGTTAAGGAGGTGAACTAAAAATTTGCACAATTGATTCCCAGGAAGGGAGCTGTGATCAAACTCTTTGGAAAGTAATTTCCTGCAAAGTCCCCAAGACAAAGGAAGGGAAGTGCGGCCTTGTCTTCAGCCCTCCACTGCCCTCCCATCTACCCTCAGGAATCCCATTGCTTTACATCCTACTGATGGCAATGACTGCTCCCAGCATGTACTGGTAGGTGACCTCTGATCCCTGTGTCTGATTCAATGTCTCAGCATGGTGCCGACGATGGCCCCAGTCATGTGTGATCCTGGCTCAGAGACACTGTGGGACATGGAAATGTGCCTCTGTTCCACAATGGGTGTGCAGACCACCTAATCCCGCTCTCCATAGTCTTCAATAACAGCACAATTCCTCACCACCTCTTTTCACCTTCTTTTACATTTTCTGCCATCAAAGAATTTTATGGCATTTAAGAAAATACAAGAAAGTAAAGGTATATCTTTCTAACATGCTAGTCTGAATCTCTTGGCTTTTATTCTGCATAAGCATAACCTTCTATTCAAATAAGGGTTTCTAGGGAATCGACATGGCTGACTTTTCCACGTGACCGCAAAACCAAATCCAATAGACTCCAAGGTGTTTCCTGTATTCCCTTAAATGTCCAAAAACATTGTTTCTAGCTTCCTACTCTTTATTAAGGAGTCAGACTCGGGAGTTGTGTGCCCAGTGCTATTTTAGATAAAGTCTAAATTTGAAGCGTTACCCACTTTTATTTGGAATGTATTTAGATTATGCCCAGCCTGGCCTAATTTCAGGCCCAGCCTTGGTGTTGCTGTGGCAGCTCTTGAAGGCTGGCTTTTGAAGCCCTGCTGTTTTGGCTGTTTAAAGCTGCAGCTGTTGTTGGCTTTGAGATGACAGCCGTAATTGATGTTTACCCTGGCGTCAAGTTGCAGCTCTTTCATGCTGATGTCCTCTGTGGAGCGAAATGGGTCAGGACAGCTCTGGGTGAGCACTATGGTCCGTGCCCCAAATTGCTGAACCTGACAGAGGACAAAACAATTAAACGTATTGCATTGAGGGCCCCCGGAAATGAATGCTCTTTAATGGGCTACAAACTGTGTGCCGAGTCTGGTTGTCGCTATAAATATGAAGTAAGCTGTAGATTATGCATGCCACACATTTTTAAAGCCTAATGTAGGCATTGCTCTAACAATAATAAAATGGCACATTCTTCCCACATGACATGTTCCAGGTGGGGAAAAAAGCCATACAAGTGTGGCAATTTTTGTGAGCAAACTGAATGAAATAAGCAATATGAAATAAATGTGGAAATTTGTGCAGAGAAAAAT
This sequence comes from Heterotis niloticus, assembly GCA_018136845.1. Taxonomy (NCBI): domain Eukaryota; kingdom Metazoa; phylum Chordata; class Actinopteri; order Osteoglossiformes; family Osteoglossidae; genus Heterotis; species Heterotis niloticus. The sequence continues at coordinate 6,947,911 of CM030900.1, read as the reverse complement.
GCAGAAAGGTTAATGCTGAAAAATGCGCTGCTTCGGCTGCACCCATGCAGGATACGAACACATTCTAGACAACCGTTTGCTTCCAGCTTTGTGGCTACAGTTTGGGGAAGCTCCTTTCCTGCTCCAGCATGACTGTGCCCCCCCGTGCACAAAGCGAGCTCCATGAACACACGGTTTGTCCAGTTTGGTGTGGAAGAACTTGAGCAGCCTGCTCAGAGCTGTGACACCAAACACCTATGGATGAACTGGAACACCGACTCTGAGCTAGATCTTCTCACCTGACCTCACTGATGCTCTTGTGACCAAATGGGCACAAATTCCCACAGCCACCCTGCAAAATCTGGTGGAAAGCCTTCCCAGAACCATGGGGGCTGTTACAGCAGCAAAGGGGAGATCAAAACACCACATCATGTAACAAATCTTACCTTTCTCCGGCCACAGTCAATATAAGCCAGCGTGTCTTATCAATACAATGCAAAAAGCATTTAATTCCAAATTTAATATGGATCATTATAAATACCAACTTAATATCTGAGCTACATTTTCTTTCCATAATCGTTTGTCAAAGTCAGGGTTGGACAAGGCACAAGGTTATTTCAGGTATGCTGTACCACTCCGTGGTAGAGAATTCAGTTTAAAATAAACAAACAAAAAAGTTTTCTTTAAAAAATCACAACTCAATTGTGCTACACAAGGACCCATTGTAATTCCTGGCCTCACAGCTCAACCACAAACAGAACAATCTCACCCCCCCCCGACACACATTTTCTTTCTCTAACAGTCCCTCCGCCCCCACCATTTCACCACACAAGCCCAGATGCAGCCTTGGCCAGTCCATGATGTGGAATTGTTCATCTCATATTATTGGAGCTATTGCCCTGTCATCCGGAACCATTTTGTCAAGCACAAATGGGCAAAGCAGTGTGTGGCATTCAGGAGGATGACATCATCGGCTTGACAGAAATACCCAAATGCGCAGACCACCCACTCCCACGCAACCTCTTCCACTGCCGACTCAGAGCCTCAACAAAGAGTCCCAGTGCTGCCCATTCTAACCTATTCTTCTGAAACAAGAACCGCAGCCAGAAATGCCCCCTCCCCAGGTTAATGCTTCATTAGGTAGATGTGGTTATCCATTGTATGGCCAAGCTGGTTACCTCTCATGAACTACTGTCAAGCTCTGAGAGAGGGGTGGGTCTCTGGTGGGAGACCATGCAGTTCAGTTCCCTTTCTACTGAGATCAGCTCAGCTTCTATCTGCGAAACATGGCCACAGTGTTCAGCTGTGCGGTGCAACTGTTACTGCAAATAATTTCAGCATTCGTATTCCTGCCTTCTCATTCAGTTTTAATTTGTGTCCCAAAATTATAGCAACATAATGTATTTATTTATCTCATCTCCAGCCATTAAATTTGACAAATACTTCTAGGCCTTCTTCTAGGTCATTCTAGGTTATGTGGACTAACAAAATTTTTGCGTCAAAAAAACAAAATCCATTTTTTCAAAAATACTTTGTTTATACATACATTTTGTATACTCTACTTCTGTTTGGTGTCTATCAATTATATAAATATAAAAATAAATCTAACAGGTGGAATGAAGACAAACCAAAAGGGGAGGCAGTCAGCTTAAGATCAAGGGCACTGCTTCTTGCAGTAAGGTTGCATCTACTGTAAAACTCTGTACTTCAGTTAGTTGTGCAGCACAAAAATTAAGGCGTACGTGCGGATGCCATGACAAGTTGTGCCATGGTGAGCCGAGAAGATGAGCCCAGTGCTGCTCAACCCAGTAACAGGCTCACCACCAGTATGACAAGGATGAACAGATGCAGCTTAAAGTTGGTACTGACTGACAGGCACAGTATAACCTCAGTTACTCCTTTGTTTCATCATAAAAGAGAACATTAATTCTGTGCTTCAGATTTGATTTAAAAAATAATGCAAAAATGTTAATTAAATGTATTTTTAGATCCATTTCCTCAGCTATTGTTAAAATAAATACATTATGGAGGAATAAATTTGCCTCTGAAACTCTTAGCAATTTTAATTAGAGGTCTTGCTCTTAAGTGGAGCAACCAGAGATGGAATTTAATGGGCGCCATTTAATATTTTACAAATGTTGTTAAAACTTAAGACTACAGAATATTTAAAATAGAAACTAGATTAATTCAACTGTAGGTTAATTTAACATCTATGTAGCAAATTTAAAACATGAAAAATGTAATTTTAGGACAAAGAAGCATATATAGTCATAGACAAAATAAATTCATGTTTAAGTAACTAATAAGAAGAAGGGACATCCCAGTAAGTGGGGTGGGTGAGTGCCACTGCGCTGCGTATTCAGAATAGTTTTGGTTCTTTTGCAAATTCTCTTAATACATACAGTTTTGCTGTGCAGAGAGATAGTAGACTGTTCTTCGTGAAGGAAACGCTCCAGTTATCTGGAGATATAGGAAGTGAATAGGGAACTTCTCATAAAGGGTTAACAATGTGTAAATGTACAACCTAGTCACTATGGAGGTAACTGAAGGGTATGACTTCACCCTGGTACTCCTAAAAAAGCAGACTGGGTCAGCTTTTTATTTTTAATTATGGGAACATTTGGAGAAAATGGTGTTTGCATCACAGAGTACATTGGATTGCCTAAATTCACTTTACATTCCTCACTCAGGCTATCAGGCTCCAAGCACACAAAGTGGTAGTTGGACCAAGCGATTCGTAAAAACTGTTGTTCACTCACACACACGCACACGCACACACACACACACACACACACACAAACATACAAATTCAACAACTGGAAACAATAAAAACAAAAGGCATCTTTGATTTTCTCAAGCACAAGCCTGTCTGGATGAAGGAGACATAGAAAACCGCATTACTCACTCCAAGCTTGGTTCTTATTACTTTTATTTGTTACTCTTATGTTTTTGTTTTCATTTTCAATATTGGAAATGTGTGCTACCAGATTGTTGCTGGTCCATGTTTCACTAGACTGTGGTCACCACAGTTATATATGTTATTGTGTGCTGGGGTGAACACTGGGAGGGGGTGGTCTTTCTAACCATCTGCTTCAATAATTACACTTACGGTTCCGGTCCGGCCATCCTTCCCTCTATGTTTATGAACACCAATGCTTCAGAACAGCAACCCTATGCAGGCCCAACATATGTACATACTACCATTATGAAACACACTATACAGTTTGTGCTGCAGACATTTAATTCAAATATGTGTAATTTTTATATTATTTTTTATTTTTTATATTATTTTTTTATTATCCTATTAACATTTTTTGCTAAACAAAGGAGGCAAGCTGCCCTTTACCCTATAACAGGCTGCTTATTTATGACAGTTTAAAAGGAGCATGTATTAATAAAAATAAAAACTAAAAGGTAACATTTTAAAGTAACATATCTGAGGTCCTGTTTAAAGTAAAATGCAGTAAGAATCAAAGGGTTTTTCTCTGCAAGTCGGAGTGCTTTAATCGGGCTGCGGGTATCTTTATTTGCTGCCTATATTAGCATTCTGTTTTGTATGTGTCGGTGGCCACGTGACATGGGGCCTAGGTGCAGCGCTAGTGAACAGGACCCCAGGTGGTGGTGTGTGGGGTGGGTGGGTGCCGCTGCTCTGCGTGTGAATCAGCCACCGGGTTTCCTCTGATGATACGCCGAAGGTTTGCTTCGCACTCCCGTGGGATCGCCCCCCTCCTCATCCTTTGAAGCTCTTGTCCTGGTGCCTTCTCTTATCTCAGGAAAGGATTATTTTCTCTCCACCCTCTGTCTCTCCTTTCTCCTCCTGCCTGCTTCTCCCTTCCTCCTGATTACCAGCCTCTCCAATTGCCACCCCTCCACCTGGTCGCACCTCTTCCATTAGGCCCTCCTCCTTTTCAGCATCCCAGTTCTTTCAGCCCAGCCTCTCCTGCCTCCACCGCCCCATTTTGCATCTCCTCTTACGGTGTCTTTTCTTCCTTCTGTCTTCCCTTCCAGCACATGACAGGCCACACAATTAATGTACATCGTAAACCTTGATTTCTATTAGCTCTCCATTAGGGGAACTGCTAGGCTTGTGGTTCTGGACAAAAACGCTGCACTCCTCCATTTGATCGCCACTTCAAAGGGGATCCCCACTGTTTTCGGCTCAATGCGCAAAATGTGAGCTCATTCTGGGAGACGTTCTGCACCGGCCTTGGAAAGCGCTGCTCAGACGTAGCCAAAAAAGGGCATGAAAGCGCAAATCATCGAATAGAGAGCTAAATTTGGACAGCATATTTTGTATCCTGACAAAGGATAAATATTCTACAGACCTCGCCGTGCCATGTTACAATTTTAGCATTTTTTGATCATTTTTACTGGACTGATTTTACTTAAAGGGACAAATTAGACAAGCTGCTATAGATATCCAGGCAAAAGGCCCGGTTGTGAATGTTATATGTACATCTTTCATTAGATAAAAAGGAATTTCATATCAAACAGAAAAGGCTTCCCCTATTTATGCTACAGTCCAGCAACATTAAATACAGAAACAAAAACTAATTAAAACTGAATCATCGACAAAATACTTTGGGTTCCAAGGTGCTAAACATATGACCTTTCTAAAAAAACGGTAGATGTTTTATTTTAAGCATCTTTCTGAATTTTAAAGCAGTGGGTTATTTTGCTTTCTTGTTATATGTCGGTGTTTTAAGTGATATATCACAGCAAGATGATGAGCAATTTGTTTCATGCAGATATTCCAACATTAACAGAATGAAACTTGGAAGGTGACATTCATCCTTGCCATTTTGAAGTGACACTGACGTGACGCGACATAAAATTTTTGTCCAGCTGTATTCTTTAAAATTTTGTCACCAGACTCATTATGCATAAGAGTTGTTATTGCTGAGTTTCTCATTGCCATATGAATTATTTCCATAGATATTAAAGCTTATGGGTAGCTGGGTGACTAAACAGGTAGCACTGGTGCCTCAGCACCTAGACTATTCCCTGGGATATGAGTTTGAATTAGGCTGTCTGTGTGGGTCTCCTTGTGTATTCATGATTTTCCAAAGTCCAAAGATGTGTTTAAAGTTAATATGCAACTCTAAAATGCCCATTGTGTGTGTATGTGAGAGAGAGTGTGAGTAACTGACTGAGTTGCATTGCTTTGCTATATAGATGGATAGTAATAGTAATAATAAGAATACCTTAAATAATGATATTTAAGCATTAATGTTCAAACTGTATGTATTTGCTGCATGTATTTATGTATTACTCAACTGCTGACATAAGAAAGAAGATCATGGTTAAGCTAACTACTGTCAGCCACCACACTAGGATTTCTAGACTTGGTGACATCTAGCAGGTCTGAATACATGATCCACAATCACCACCAAAAATGAAACTAGCAACCTGGTATGTGCTGCTGCAGCTACTAAATTCAAGAAGCCAAACCTCCTAGATACCCACCCTGGAAGTTAAGACTGGAACTCAAGGAAGGATCCTGGAAAAAAGTAAACAAGTTGACTGAGCTACAGAAGGGTAATGTGACGTAGGACAGGTCCTGGTTATAGAGGAAGTACAAAGTCATGTCCATACACAAAGGAAGCAGAGGCTTAAAGAATGAACCATCTAAAGCATACTCTTAGTTGCAGCCCAACAATGGATTGTTGTGGGTCTGCGGGATCAGCCACAGATTCACAAAGAGCTGAAACAGAACAGTACTGGATTATCAAACAAGTGCACTGACTTCCCAGAACAAGAACCAGTCATCATCATGGCATCAGATGTCCAACACAAGGTCACAAATGTGAAGAACTGGGCAGCACTAGGACCTGAAATGAGCCATACCTACTGCTCTACATATATTGTAGCTAGCTACACAAATGACCCAACTGCAAACAACATTCTGGGACCTTGACTGGCTAACTCAAGGACAGACAAAACTGCTCATGAGAGACCCCACTAACCACCATCCAATTACTGCCCAATAACCTGTCTCTCCACCACATGAAAGCTTCATCATAGCAACCAAGCGGAATGTACATGTAAGCAAGCACATGAGCACTGTCCAGAAAGGGACTGGAAACAATGCCAGGGACTCAAAGCAACAGTTTCCTGGTAGGCAGTATATCACCAAGATATTAAGACCAGGCAGGCCAACTTTTGTGTTGCCTGGATTGATTACAAGAAAGCAAATGATGCAATGCCACACAAATGGATACTGGAATACCTATCACTATATGAGGGATCCTCGAAACACACGAGAATCACAAGGCAGAAACTAGAACGATGGCAACATTCGCATACCTCTACAGAGTAAGGCTGGTCCTAAAGAGCCAGCTGAATGGGAAGAAGAAGATCAGAGCTATCTACACATATGCCCTGCCAGTCATCAGACACCCAGCTGCTATTGGCCAAGAAAGGAAACGGAAGCTGCTGACACCAAGACTTGAAAACTCCTGGCAATATATGGAGCTTTCCACCCAAAATCCAAAACCCCCAGACTGCACACCAGGCAAAGGGAGGGGGAAAGGGCCTGGGAATTGTTATTGCAACAGTCCTGAATGAGATATGGTGCATCCATGAGTACATCAAAGCAATGTCCCCTAAAGATGAGCAGCTAGGGGAGTGTCTGAAACAGAAAGGGGATTTGGATAAAAGGGAAGCAAAGGAGGTGCCATAGCAGGATAAGCCCCTCCACGGAATGTACTACCAGCAGATAGCAGAGATGGCTGTCAAGAGGAAATCCTACAAATGGCTGGAAAAGGCAGGACTGAAGGACAGTACAGAGGCACTAATCATGGCAGCACCATAACAAGCGACAAGTCATTCAAAACAGAGAAGTACCATATCAGACAAGACCCAGGTGCAGACTGTACAAAGGAGCCCCTGACACAATCCAGCACCTAGTAGTAGCTGCAAGATGGAGGCAGGGGTAGCAGATACTGAGAGGCACAACCAAGTTTTAGTGATACAGAAACATAAGCAAGTCATGTGGCCTGGACCATCCTAAGTCTGAATGGGCAGTACCACAGAGAGTGGTGGAGAACAACAGAGCCAAGATCCTACGGTAGTTCCATATCTAGACAGATAGAGATGCTAAAAGACAAGGAGGAGAAAACAGCAGTGGTGATAGATGTAGCGATTAAAAGTGATCAAAACATCAGATGGAATATGAAATGCTGGAGAAATATGAAGAGGAATTAGAGAGAATGTGGAAGTTGAAACCAAGGTAGTTCCTTCTGTGATAGGAGCACTTGAGCCATGACCCCTAAGCTGGAAGAGGGGCTCCATCAGATCCAAAAAATGACATCAGTCTCGCTTCAGAAGAGTGTAGTCCTTTGAGAAGCAAAAATACTGTGCTGTACCTTCAAACTCTCAAGCCTCTGGTAGGAGGTTCCAGTCCAAAGAAAAATACCACCCACAGAGGAAAACTGAATAAGAAAGGAATGTGTGTATATATAAATATTGCCTTCAATGACATTCCCTTGGGGCGCTGGTTTTCCAACCAACCAAATTCTTGCCTCAGCGTGTCAGATCGGTACATTACCAGGTACTACAATAAACTGTGGTTTCTTGTTGTTTACGATGATAAGCAGGATCATACAAATGGCCTGCAAAGCTGATTTTGTCAAAGGTCTAAGAAAGTGGAAGCAAAACTCTGCGCATACAGCAGCCATCAGCAGAGATTAACTTCCTAGCTCTACGCCATCAAGAGGCACCGGGTCAATGGCAACCTCGGTTTTCTTCTGCCATCGTCATCTGCCCTTTACAATATCTCTCCCTTTGTCCTCTAAGAAAAGGCAAGTCACATGTTTACAGTTCAAACATGCAACAGCTGTTCGTTCTGTCTTTTTTCGGCCTACACCCAGCAGCCCTCAGCCCCCTCCCATCATTGTTCCAAGGACATAAACATAGACGCCCCCCCCCCCACCTCCCAGTAATGGGAGGGAGACAATCCTGAATTCCCCCCTTGCGTGACTCTGGGGGAATATGGATGCTTTGTGTTGTGTGCAGTTCAGCCCATAGCTTTGTCCCCAAAACAGATGCTCTAGGAATAAATTAACTAAACAGGCAGGTAAATGGTTTGGTTTTGTCCTTTTGCTGGAGCACAGCCTGAAACGCAACTTGTAACCCAGCCTTATATGAATACGTAATGACCGGTACTGTTCTTTCATTTGGAGGATGGCAGGATTAATCCCAATTCATTTGCAGTTTTTTTGTTCAGACAGACAGGGACGTTGGTGCCAGGGAGGCTACAAATTCTTTTGGATGTAGCGATGGCCTTGCGCAAATTTGACTCTCAGTTGACTTCATCAAAGGGCAGGAAGTGTGTCAGAAGGACAGGGCTCATTTTGTTTCTCATTTTTCCCAGCAGCCAAGGCAGATGGCTATAATAACAAACTCATCTGCGTGTCTGAAGCTGGAGAGTTCAAAGGGATGCCTGCTTCCTCCGGTGCAACATGTAATGATAGATTCAGGATGTGCAAACCACCGATGTACCAGAAATGCGCTCAGGGGCCTGTGTCATGTAGCTGCAGTCATTCTTCTGCTTATTGGAGGTATCTGTTCCAAACAAATGTGTGGCAAGTGCCAATAAATGTGTAAACATCACATTGCACAGATTTTCGGCGTAACACAATAGAACACAGACCTACAAGCAGGCTCAGGGTTTAATTGTACCGTACAGTTTGGATGTGTGTAAGGAAGAGTTTATCTGGTTTCAGTCTTCTGGTGCCATCAAGTGTTGATTGTTTCTTCCTTTTGTGCTCTGCCTTTGGGTCTTTCATGCAACCGTTTCCTTTTTGTCGGAATAAATGTACGCCGGCTGCAGAATTTGCCTGTTATACCAATATGTCCTGTTCTGCCAGTCGGTATTGGACGTGCACCTCTACCTATTTCATCTGAGCTGAAATGCAGTTTTCTTTACTCTTGAGATGCTCTTTGCTGTTCTTTGTAGAAAAGCATCTGATCGATGAGCAAATGTTATGTAAATGAAAGCAAACCAGAGAGCTCCACAGGGCGTAAGGTAACAGCATGGCTCTTTTGGATGTGAGATGAGCAGCACAGTCTATTGTCTCTCTTTCTCCCACCCCCTTGCTCTGGTGACTCCGGACATCCAGTGGGTGTCTTTGCATTCTGAGCCCCCTGGCAGGACTATTTACAACTTGGTGTAAATAAGAAAGCCCAGTAATAAACCAGACCAGGGTGTTGGTCCTTCAGTCCTCCTTGAGACACAAAATTCACTACCATCTAAATAAAAAAAAAAAAAAATCCAAGTTGCATGAACACAGAAATGCAGAAAACAACTATTTTTCAACTCAGAGCCAGAGTTATTACATAGCGCTGCAGAATAACAGAAGGGTGGCCCTAAACTGACTCAAAACCAGTAGGTGTACAAGGCATAGGGCCATGTAGAGCTTGTTTACCATTCAGTGCTTTTTGCCTTATGTTTACTACTGTGACCTTCCCAATATATGATCTGTTGGAGGAAGCTCTTACCTCCTACACACAGACCCTGGTCTTCAATTCCCTGCTGCCATTATCTGCCCAGACTCATAAACCTAATCTGTGTAGATACGCCCTAGGGCGCACTTGAACCATACAGTTGCCAAGACATCTGAGTACTGAAGATGCTGCTTGTGGTTCAATGGTCAGGGCACAGTCAGACCCAGTGACTGGCTGGAGATTGGGGCCTGGTGGGCAAGGATAATAGACCATAGCCTAAGCCTTACCAAGCACTACTAAATGTGAGTTAACGGCTGCAAGATCTTTGTCAACACCTTGGATGTAAAGGGTCCATCTATAAGACACCGATACCGTCAGGGTGTCGTCTAAGGAAAAAACTCCTAGTGTGGAGTCACGTCCTCATAAAATCTACCGATGGGGTAAAAATCATCTTCTTTGCACACTGTGGACAATTTTTCACACCCAGTATTGACTTAACATCTCAGAATACTCCAAGACACCATTTCTTATTACGCTGTTTACTGGCTACATAGTGTAGTTCAAATTTTAAATAAAAATGTATTGAATATCACAAATAGTATTAAGAAGGACACATTAGGACAGTTAAAAAATGTCATTATATAGGTTCTAAAAAAATACACTTAATTTTTTTGTTAATATTAGTCATACAAAGTTATAAGAGGGTACATGTGGAAGTTGTTTTCAGAAAATGTTTAAATGTTAATGAAATATAAGAGGAGAAAAGTTGTAAAAGGTCCGGATTCTTGAATGCAATAATAGCCTAATAATGTGATGCAAAGTCAGGCATTCGCGTTATTAGGATTTTATTAGTTTTCACACTGGGGGGGGGCGTGCAGGTCCCTTTCTCATCTCGAGTTCCACGAACGAGGGGCCACGCGTGGAGTCGCTTTGCATCGCGAAGCGCGCGTCCGTCGCCAGCGCTCCAGTCTCCTCCCACGCCCGGCGAGCGCAGCAATGGGCGCGCATCCCCTTCGCGCTCTTCCCAGCGGTCCGACCCACGCCGGCTCTCAGTCGCGTCCCTGGCGGGGAGCGAGCGCGGGTGCGCGGCGGACGCTGCTTCAGTCGCCCGGACTGTAGACTCGCGTGGGTTGGCGCCGGATGCGGAGAGATGGGTAAACTTCACTCGAAACATGGTGAGCGTTTTGGGCCGCCGTTGCTGCCAAGCCCGGGAAAGCTGTGAGGCGACTAACCGATCTCTCTGCCTTTTTCCTCCTCGCTTCTTCACGAAATTGGTGCCCCGAAGCCACAGTTTGCAAACCGAGGGAAAGTCCCGAAGGTGAGTTCGCTGCTCGGAGAGGTCCCACGCTTTGCCTCCGTTGCTTTCCACGCAGGGAGAAACGGCGCGTTCTGCGACGGGAACGTCCAAGTTGTGGCACAGTTTGACTTTGGACATTTGTACTTACGCGTCAGCTTTGTGTGTTTCAGGTGATAGTTTTGTGGTTAACGCCTGTTTGGCGAGAAAGGGGATGGACGACTGGACCCTCAAGCACAAGTGCTACTGCCCGAGCTCCGAGTGCCCGCGGAGGGCGGGCGGCGGCTCCCCGCGGGTGAGTGGCCGTGTCCTCCCGCTTCGTCTCTCGGGTGTGTGGCGCTGAGGCGACTTGGGACCGGGGGGCTGCCTGAGAGGAATGCGTCGTTTTTTAAATCGCTTTACTGTCCTACTGTTATATTTCTACTTTTTTAAACGGCGAATTCGCGATTCATAATGTGCAAAAGTAGAGGACTGACAGGAAAACCGACGACAAATCCGCTTGTAGTCCACAGCAGGTCGAGACTTTGTATTGAGGCAGTGAGAAATAAAAACACTGCTTTAGGGGACTCGAAAAGTCGTTTTTTTTTAACGTTTTTGATACTTGTGAGCTGTGCTTTTTTTTGGTCATAGTATTGAATTGGACATTTTTAAATTTAAGAACAATGACCGTGAGCTGCGAAAACTCGACCTGTCCCTTGCGTACTCGGCACATTTCAACAGCTCAACTTAGGAGAACTTTTTTAGACGATAGCAACAAACCAAAAGCCAACCTAAAAGTATTTGAATTTGAACATGCAAAGACACAAACTTCGTTATGTGATGAGGAGATGCTGAACGTCAACGTGTGCGGTTTCATCCCAACTTACCGGGTTTACCTTAGTCATGACAATAGAGAAATGATGGCTGAGTTTGACTGTCACGCAACACAGTATTCAAGGGCCTTACAATACATTGAGTCCTTGTCTTGTGGATTTCTTAAGGTACCGAGAAAAGTAGAATAGGGATACATGTGTTACAGGTCATTAAACGGGCAAGAGATAACGTGTGTTAAAGCAAATTTTCAGAATTTATCTTTTTCGGTTTCATCCTTTGAAAGTGTCCTTCACATTTATCTTCCATTGGTTTGGCGTTTCTGAAGTCTTGCAGAAGTTTCTCACCTAAAGTACAGTCTTTCTGTTTGCAATCGTTCAGCAGTTCTTACACTGCTGCAAAAACTTTGGATGGCTGCCTGGGTTTGGCAGGGATGCATCACGTTTAACTTGAATGCATGGTTTTCTAATGGTCTGCAGCTTGCAGTGCCTCGTGAGTATAATGAGGAAGGACAAAGTCATGTGAATTTTGTTTTGCGTGTTGTATAACATTCTGGTAAACTGCTGGGGGGAAAAAGTGGTGGTTTGGAGAAGGCCACTTCTGTGAGGGCTTTGGTGGAGGCTTTTGCTCCTTTACCCGGCGGTGTTTGGAGGGTTTCAGAGACCCATTCTCTCCAAACAGCTCCACCCCCCTCCCTACTTGAGTCTTTGAAAGGCAAAATGGGCATCCATTCTGGGATGTGGATCTGTAGCAAGCATGCATTAACATACCTGGCTCTTGTTGAGATGGAAATCGTCAGTCTCTGTAACTTGAGTTTGGGATTTGAGATTTAATGCTGAATAGCTTTTTGGGCAAAACACAGTAGAGGGCACCTTTACCTGTGTAGAAAAAAGCACCTTTAGCTGTGCTTGTAGTGCTTTGAATCACGTTAGGTTGCAGTGTCTTGTTGGCTGTGACACCTGGGCACATGGGCTCTGCAGCAGGCCAAAACTTGGCTTTTCCCGATGGGTCTGAAGATGGAACTCGGTCTGTAGGTCAACAAGGCATCTCTGTAAGGGAGTGTAAGCAGTGTCTTGTTATGAGCTCAGTGAGTGAAATGAGGCAGGACCTCTGCAGCTTTGTAACAGGCATTCTCTGAAGTGGGAAGATAAAAACTCAGTGGTAATATAACTATTATGCTTTATAAACTGTGATCAAAAACATATATAGGTATAAGTAGTGCAGTGCATCCAATCGTTTCCTGTAGCAATAGACAATACAAAGTAGTTGACAAAATTTCAGGTATAAAAAAAAAAAAAAAAAAAAATTTTTACAAAGGTGTATTTGAGCCACTGTTTCTAAGAAGTTACTTTCCAGTACTGTAACATGTTTAAGAATGATGCCGGTTGTCTTCAGCAAGAGATGCCTATACTTTAAGCACTTTGATGTGCACTAAGAGTTTTTTTATTTTATATATATAAAAAATAAAAGCCTTGTGGTTAAGCATTTTATTGTTATTAGTATTCTCGAAAGATGCTTAAAGAATAAAAATGCTTTTCCAAATACAAATAAATACCAAACTTCCCTGTAAATATAATTACAGGGAAAGTAGGCCTACAAATGGCCTACTTTCCCTGTAATTTCTTGCATTGTAATACATTCTCATTTCATCAGCAAATAGTTCTGTGCTGCTAGAGTACATCAGAAAGAATATTGTTGTTTGGTGAATAGATATACTTTCTAGTAATGAAAGGGAAACTATGTACAAAAATGGGGTCGGTTTATGCCCTCAGGAGTACTTGGTTATGAATTATTGACATTTGTCACTGCAATTGCTTTTTCAGCATTGTGGACAAAAAAGACATAAATATTTATTGGAACATCAGTTTGCGTTTTGTTTTGGAGAAAAGGCTTTGGAAGCCTTAATGTTTAATTGAATATTAAATTCTGTCTTGGAAAGCTTGGCAGTACTTTGTGTGCCTCTGGTGCTGGGCTCTCCCAACCAGATAATATACGGTGTGTGGAAAACCAAATAAATGTGAAATGATGCTCATTGCTGTTAAAGGGTACATAAATGCATGAGGAAACCAAAGATGAAAGTTGTAGGAGGTGTAGATCAAAATTACATGGTTTAAAAATGAACAAAATGTGAGATTTGAGGTTAAGGATCTATTCAGGTGTTAACTGGAAGACCGTCTGTTAAGCTTTACATGTTTTTGAAAAGAAAGATTGCCTTTGACTTTTACAGAGGCTATCTGCTGCCCTTTTCTGAAACTAATTTTTTTATATTGGCTGACTGTGTTGGCACATTCCAATGTTTTCAGATTAGCTTCTATATATTTATTTAAAAATGTTAGTTTAGGTAAGACAGGGAAACTGTCTTAGATTTAGTAGTAGTAGTTTTCATGTGAATCGTCTAACTAAATGTCTGTTCTGTTGCTACATGAAATCATGGTTTAACTCTTAAGCTTAAAATTTTCAGTTGTCAGTGTTTCATCTAAAGAAAAAAAAAATAGCGGAAAATTAATTTTGTTCCTGTCCTCTCATCCGCTCCAATTTTTCCCATGTCAACCTGTCTTAACCTCAATCTGTTTTTGTATTTAAAGCTGAACTGAAGCCAAAGGAAGCTGATGGTTTCAATGAAACCTGAGGTGCTTGCTCCATCTGAGTTGAGACTTGCAGTCCTGCTCTTGTGGAGAGCCATGTCAGAATTCCTAGACATTAAGGATTAGCCATGCTGGACCTTTCAGCTCAGGAACACCACAAAAAAAAAAACTTAGGGACATTGAAAGTGAATCCCAACTGAAACTGAACCTCTTACACAGGTTTTTCTATTCCTTACTTAGTGCTTACTTGTCTGATGCACATTGCAGAATTTACATTTAACATGTTTACGAGTTGTCATATCCTCAGAAAAAAAGAAAAAAAAAAAGATGCATTCTGTGATTTGCCAATTGATGCTGCTCTTAGGATGCCTGTGGTGCAGGAGCATTCATGCATCTGTTTGAATGCTGTGTGTGTGTTGGGTGTTGGTAGTGTGATTGTGCTCAGATCAAAGTCTTCTTGGAAAATGCGGATCCGAATCCCTGGGGATTAACAGCTGCGATTTTCGGATTTATTTTCCAAAATATCTGCAAAGTGGAAAAGTTCCAGTGTTTGGGGGCAGGGTAGGGCATTCAGCTGTGCATGTTATCTTGCTGGGTAACACTTTACTGCATTATACCAGTCTCACTTTAGCACACCTGAGATCCCAGTTTCACTGCAGATTGTGCAGTTCCTTTAAAACTGGTTTCTCTCATTGTCTGGTTTGCCTATCGGGGAAAGATATTTTTAAAATTAGACAACTTATTTATATTTTAACGTGAACTAGCTATAGTAGCTTTTCTATTTTGGGGGGAAGGCTGAAGGCAACCAGTCAATTTGTGTGCTTATTAATCTATTGTTTTTGCAGTATAATGGGGTACACGAAGTGGTGTATAATTTGCTTTGTCATCTTTCTGGAAGAAATTTATATTGTGCTTTACTACTGTTGGCACTGTGTACTGGTGTCAGCAGTGGGGAAACATTTCTATAGAATAGTGAATGAAAACTTGCCTTGAAGCACGTTATTCATATTGAGATGCTCAGAAGTGCCTGACCTGGATTTTAGATCCTAAGTGACTCATGTAAGGATTTATTAGACACTTTATAAAGATTTTAAGTGCAGAATGGTGAATTTATTTACTTTAACTGAATGAAATTGAGTGGGATATTAAGGATTCTATCTTTTAATTACAGCTTTGATTTTTATTTGGCAAGACTCCTTTGAGGTTAATAAATAAAGAACAAATTATAACAAAAATAGTTTGACATGAAGGTGGATAGTGTAAAATTTGGAGGAAAAAGTAAACATTTAAGGTATGTGTTGACAGAACAACATCCTCAGTTTTATTGCAAAATTAATAAGCACACATTAAAATTAGAAATTCCAAAAAAAAAAAAAAAAACATTTGGAATTATCAGGAAAGGTGCCACAACTTTGTAGCGAATTCTATTGTAAATGTTGAAAAATATATACTTTAGCTAGGTCTCTGTATTTGGAAAATTTAAATTATTGTTAAGATTAGTTGCTCTGACTTATTTGTTCCTTTTTCCTTCACTTTGACTGTAACTCCAACAAATGAGACTAAGACTCAAATAAAGAACTTGTCCATGAATCTTGAAATACACTATATTCAGTTGCTATAGCTTGGAGAAGCACTTGTCTTCACGCAACTGGAATGGAACATTCTGAGGCAGTTGTTTTTATAGTTATGTTTTGGGTTTCACAGCCTTGTAGCTTATAGTTTTAAGTTTGTACTTTAAAACTCTGGAGCTATAACTGGCTTCAACATGGTGGTCAGAGTTGAACATTTTGATGTATGACCTGAGGGCCATTTCCTGCTACATGTCTAGTTCTTGTGGTTTTCCTGTCTGGACAGTTAGGTGCAGCGGAGCTGTAATGCCTGGGTTTGAGACATGAACTAACCCCAAAGACAACAATGTTTCCCAGTGCAGTGATATAGGAAGAATATTTTTCATGTGTGAAAGAATTCTGTGGGCTTGAGGGAAACCTGTGAAATTGACTTTGGCTGTATGTGTGAAGTAGTCTGTTCTGTGGTTTTGTTTGGGCTGGGTTGGGTCTGGAGCACGGAACAGACCTCCCACCTCTCATTTTACCATGTCAGGTTGTCTGCCCAGTGCATGCTGTGATCCCTGCTGTTACTTTGTAGCTGGCTTATTTTATAGTAGAGGTTGTAAGATTCTGACAGCAAGGTGTAACTGCTAACTACGACTCATCGTGCATGGGTGGTTTAGTGGTGGAGCTCATGCACAGCTTCAAATTCCTCCAGATGTTTCTGAGGACCTCTTCTAGAACTACAACAGAACCCAGCTGGTGAAGAAGGCATAACACTGTCTTCAGTTCTTAACACTGAAAATAGTTCTATCTCCCACCCTCACCAGCTTATATAGACGCATCCTGGCCTCTTTCCATGATATAAAAACTGCACTACCTTTGATGGGGGGGCTCTGCAGCAGGTAGAGAAAGCTGCATAGTCCAACAATATAGATTTTTTTTTTGCACTAATCTTCCATCCAGACCACCTGCAACAAGTGTCAAGAAAACTTGTCTTGTTGCCAAAGACCCCTCTCAACATCTCCAGCATATTTTTACAGATGAAGATTAGTGGTCCTGTTTGGGGGAAAAAATGTGTGTTACATTAACTTTATTATGGTGCAAGATCTTGCAGTTTACAGGTATAAAGCTCTGTAGCAGGTAAAGTGTTTTACAAGCATAATTCATTGTTGGAAGCTGGTTTGTGAAAGTGGCTAGGCAATGCATCCAAACCTGAAACAAACAGTTAAAATTGCCTGATGTAATTTTTGAGTGAGTAAAGGCAGATCTTAAACAATGTCAGAAAAAGGAAGATTCGTCAAAGTTTGAACCGTATAGGTTGACTAGTGCTAAAGGAATTCTGTTTGTCTCCCAAGCATACAACCAAGTACCTGCCATTCTTACAAGAGTGTATGTTTATCTATGAAGGGTGTGTCCTCTTTTTTTTTTTTTTTTTTTGAGTCAACATGTGTAGAGAGGTTTCAAAGCCCCTGCAAGTAGCAGATGTGACCTTTAATGCTTTTACTAAGCCATTTCTGTATACTTTTTGAAGAACAGTGTGAAATATAAAAATGCCTTATTTACTTTGACTCCAAGCTTAAATTGTTTCTCTCTTTTGGCCACTTGAGTATGTGAGTAATAATGCAGCCATCTGTTGCAGTGGAAAACTTGTAATTGGCACATTTTTGTGCCTGCTCCACTGGTTTTTAGTCTGTGTTTGTGTCGTAACCAAAGGACCCCTTATTCTTGTTATATTAAAGACCACGAACACTCTTCTGAGAGACTAGAGGAATGTAAATTAAGAGTTTTATGATGGATGGTTGGATTGGTTGAGGCTGTCGCAATCATTGGTTAGTATTTCAAAGTGTCCTCAACACATGAGGATGGACTGTGTTCAAGGCTGCAGCCTTCTCGTGCGGCACTGTGCTTTCCTGTTGCATTTTCTTTGTTCTTTCTGCAGCTGTAAGCTATGAAAAACACTGGTCTAAATTGCAACTAAGTTTTTGTTTTCACTAATTTGATACAGTCAGTTCATAAGTTCATTACTGTTTATCCGAACAGTTCTGGTGGTGGTCGTCGTGTTGACCATGTGTGTACATCCATCCATCCATCCATCCATCCAACCAACCTAATCAGGTTAATTTCTTCCTTGAAATCACCCTGTTAGATGGATTCCTGTTGTCAGGGGAGCAAGTTAAGATTTTTGTTTTAGTATGCAAAACTTAATATGTTCCCAAATAAATAATCCTGCCCTTTGTTTAAACCTTCCGTGGTAATGTGAACCCAAGACCAGAGAAAGCACGTCTCCAGACCTTTCCCATATCTTGTACCTCACCAGTCATTGGTTATAGAAACGGTGCAAGTAAAACAGATTGTATGTCTTCAGTCCTGAAAGAACAGTTTGTCACAGCGAAGTAAACTACAAGTTGCTACTTTTTACTGTTATTACTCTGTTATTACAGGGTTCTATAAGGGCTCAGCTTCAAATCCCACTTTTATCTGTCCCTTGGTCAAGGTATTTATGCTAAATTCCTTCAGTAAAAATGACCCAGCTAACTAAATAGGGCAAATACAAAGTTGCATTGGGGGGGGGGCATCTCTTCAAGGAGCTGTTGTATAAAATTTTGATTTCAGATTGACATTTATTAAAATTGTTAGGGACTGGACATTTTTTTTCCCTCCCATGTTGCATTACAATAAGCATAAAAAAGTTGTGCTACTCTACAAATGAATTTATTCTATTGTATAAATTTCTTAAATGTCTCCTTTGGTGTTTATTTCATGTTTGCTTTGTCTACACTAAGGATACAGGCAAAAATGCCATTGCACTTTATGAGCCCAATAAGAGAAAATGCTGCATGTATATTTTTACAAGTTGTAGTAGCAGTTTTTTCTTGTATACACCTGGATCTGATTCTTTCCCATGTGTGTGTGTAAAGTAAGAAGAAATGAAAGTAGGACAAAAGTTTATTACCATTTGGACAGTAAGATGTCACTTTCCTCAACAGTGAGAGGACTCACTATAGAGTGTATAGAGATGGTGAACATCAGCTTTGCTCCTAGGAGCATTGCATCTGTATCAGTGGACAACTGAATCCTTCAAAAACTTTTTATTTGTTCTAGATAGAAGTACTTAAAGTGGTAGGATGCTGAAGGTGTGTAATGCCTGACAGTGATTGCCATTTTGTCTGGAATGTCACATAACTGTTCCGTTTGGTTTTAAGAGCACATTGTATAATCTTTATCTTCCCAAGCTGTGTGTGTGTGCGCATGTGTGAGATAATTTTTTGAGTTGAGGTGACTGGTAAAGTTTTGCCTTGCCAAAAAGGAGTGGCCTTGTTTTAGCGGTACATTTACCACCTTTTCTGCTCACCATGCTGGGACCACCCAGTGTCTTGAGAACAGTGACGAGTGAAGCAGAGCTGGTAGGAATAAAGGAATCATGTAGTTCTTCAAGCACTGTCATAGCTGTACAAATAAACATGTTGCTGTCTTGCCATAGGAACCAATTATAAAGTGAGATCATTGTTTACACTGACAAATGCCAAGACTGCTTTTTATTTGTTTTGTTGCTTTTGATTGAGCACATTCTGGGTGCTACAGTGGTGCCACTTCAGTTTAGTTCTCAGCAGTGTGCTTCGTGTGGGTGCCGCGAATTAGCTGACTTTATGGCCTCAGTGTCACAGCCAGATCAGACACGTGATGTCTTTAAAGGACATACGCTTTATTAATTGTTTGTTTAATATTTGCCTTTTGGTATCTGTGTAAGAGTGTACACATTGTACATTAATGTATGAGCCTTGACTAGTGCCCATGGCAAAATGTTATACTTGTTTACTACTAAAATGAGCATACATTGACTGGACCGCTCTACTTTCTTTGACCACGCTGAGACAGGAGGTAGTTTGCAAAAAAGCATCTTACATTACGATGGATGTATTCAATGAGCTCAGTCACTCTATGGTGCTTTTATTATGAACAGCAGTGGACCACAGCATCATGCAGAGACTGTATACAAATGTACTGCATGAACATGTATAAACAATATGGTTTTAACCCAATTAATGAAAACATTGGATAAATGTTTGGTGTAGTGTCCATTGGGGCTTGCAGTTCACTTGAGAGCTTGCACCTGCTATCGCGTGAGATTGAGTTCCCCAAAGCATGGTGAACTCCAAGCCAATGGAACTGCAGAGAGAAGATGTACATTGCAGATTGGATAGGGGTTTGATGTGTATAAGGATACACAGGATAGCTGGTGCCAAAGAGGTAGATGGGACTGTGAGATGTACAAGGTAACTGTCAGGCTCACATTAAGGCATGAACATTGCGTAGAGCAAGTACATGTTGTAATGTGAAAATGTGGAAAATCATGACGTGACCAGCAATGCTTTGGTTCAGTTTGAATGCATTCGGCAGTGTGATGAAGAATGCTGTCTGGTAGATTTTGATTGGCTTGGAGAAACTATATTTCAATCTCCTTTACATCCGTATGGGTGCAGTGTGATGGATGGATCTTACACTAAGGGCAAAGCAGTAGCAGTTACTATTGAATTGCTGAACTAACAAAATGGTAGGCATAAAACCACCAGAACATCACAAAAACATGACTGGCAGGTAAGTAAGCTGTGTAGGAGGCTGAGGCAACTACTATGGTTAGTATGAAGCTGTCAAGAACGATTAGCAACAAGACCAGAAGAGTGACTGAAGGCCTTTATGAGGCAGACTATACTGTAGAAGGCATGCGAACTGGCATGTTGGAGCTAATGATAACTGAAACTGTCTAGGGACAAGCACTTTGTCAAATGTAGCTTGTGTACGTATGGGGGCCCTTAGGGGAGTGGGAACTCACGTAGTGACCAGGAGCATTGGTAATAAGCACAAATTGGTGTGGACTGGGAGCCCCAGTGATGGGTACAACCTGCAAACATGGTTAATGACTGGGAACCACAATAACAGCCACGAGTGGGAAGTCGGGACACATTAACTGTGAGGAGTTCCGGTGATGGGTAGGTTTTAATGCTGTGGTTGTGTTGGATGACTGAGAGCCTCAGCAAGGTCCATGAGTTGACACCAGTGCAGTAAGCAGCTAGGATGCCCCACAGGCACAATTAGCAGCATGAGTCAAATAGAACAAAAAAGCTTGGATCCAATGACTGCAGTGAATGAGGGTGAACTGGATGGGAGCCGAATGTCACCAGCAATAAAGAACTAAACTGCTGCACCAGTTGGATAGGGCAAAGGCCAAAGTGGTAACTGAGAAGGCCATAGACTGCAATTGTTTGCAAAATTAGCAGGCTGTATGAGATTAAAATACCTGGGTCGTGCTGAAGAAAGCAAAGCGGGTGGCTCCAAACTGTGCGACTGGCAGGCAGTGAGCAGCAGTGAATAACCATGGACTGAGCTTCAGGAGACTGAGAGGCTCTGTGGAGACTTTCAGAGATGTGACTTCAGGTCCACCGGCCCACCTTCATTTGTTCATAAAGTCCAGGCTATAATCAACATTTTAACAAAGGTTAAAACATTAGCTGCAAAAAAAAACAAAAAAAAAAACAAAAAAAAAACAATTATATGAACATTTAACCAAGAGTAGTTTGAAATTAAAATGTCCTGTTTCTTGTGACCAGTGACTTCCATTTCCTTTTTTTCTGTAGGCTTCCACAGTGGAAGTGGGCAGAAATGGGATCAATGATCATCATTACCGCCTGGAGGGTAAGTGACATGATTTAAATGTGCCGGGAAAACAACTTGAGGATAAAGGAGGTTAAATGCTTTCTGTAAGCTTTACACCTACCATCCATTCCCTTTTTTCTCTTTCCTACCCTGTTTTTTTTTTTTGCTTCTTCTGTATTGGCAAACAACTGCTTGATAATAAACAGAATTTTCCTAAAATTGTGCGCTTGAAGAATGAGAACTGTGAGGGGTGTACAGACTGCCTGAAAATCTTGGCGTGCAGCAAGCTACCAAGCTAGCTAAAGAGTGGATCCTTAGGTTTGTGGAGTCACATCAGCTAGGACCTTCATTGGCTGTCCTCTGGAGGAATATAAAATAAGGAAATTGATATTTTGCGTTTTTCGAGAAATGCTACTCTTATTGATATTTATTAGTTTTAATGACATGGATTTGTAGCCTCAGTTTCCAGCTCAAATCCACCCGAATTTCTACTGGATTATCCTTCTGCAAGGCAGTTATTCTTTTATATGCTAAAATAACTCAGATGTATGAATGGGTATGTAAGTCTCTTGAAATTATCATCTAAAAAAACTGTATAATGTTATTGTTGACTCACCCAATATTTGGGAAAATTTTGCAGGGCTAACTCATGTCTATCAACGAACTTGTAGGCTCTATTGAGACAAATATACTTTGTCACTCATGCCAGTCAGGCCCAGTGTCTTTTCATGAAAAGCTTCTGAGCCAGAGGAGGAAAGATTGAGTGTGTTTGTACACTCTAGTTGAGGTAGGTAGGAGGTTGCATGTGTCCCATAAGTTTTAACTTCTTCAAGTGGTAAATGGGTTCTGTGCTGGCAGCTTTTCCCATTAACACATGGTGGAAGGGATGTGGAGGGTGGTGCTTTTTTTTTATTTCTTTTTTCCTAGCCCGCTCTCAGACTCCTAACATAAGGCACATATCAATAAGGAGGACACAAACTGTTTGGATACAAACAACGGTGTTTGTGTGCTTTTTCTTAACCTTCTAGGAAAACTTCTCTACAGAAAGATGGAAGTCTCTCAGTAAGAGAGCTTGTTGGGGAAAGTCAAAAAATGCAAACTGTTTTTCTTGGAGAATAGGAGTTTTAAGTCTGTATGGTGCTGGATTAAGAATCATATTAAACTGTGGGAACGTGAAGCACTTGCAAAGATCGGCGCAAAAGGCAGACACATTGTGCCTATGAATACAGAATCAGGTTTCAGCAGGTTCTTTGGGATATTTGTATGGGGGAAATAAAGCATGCTTGCAAAATAAGCAGAGAAAACAAGAAAGGAAAAAAAAAATGCAAGATGAAAGTATTCTGGATGTTGTATCTTTCCTTGGCCTCGTGAGACTTGTGCAGAAGCCAAAGTAAATATAGGCTGTGCTGTTTGCATGGTGTATTTTGTGTATCTGCCTCTGTAGGTGCAGTTACCTTGCAAAATTATTTTTTTTGTTATTTAGCGCTGAGCTGTTTTTGTTGCGTGTGACTTAAAGATTTTTTTTTTTTTTTACATGTCAATACAATTTTTTGTAACGAGTTAAACAGGGTAACCATTAAACAAAATAGAGTGGGATTTGAACTCATTTCCTTTAACTGCTGTGGTACTTGCTACCCTATGTTCACATGGTTGTTGGTGTGTTGGACAGGTTCTGTCATCAACTGCACTTGTTGGCATTCTGTAAACAGTCCTCAGTCAGTAGTTCAGATCTTTTTGTGGCCATCAGCGGAGAGTAGATGACAGAATAATGAGGCTCTGGGAGTGTCCTAGTCTGTATGGTGTCACCCTTCTGTCATTGGAGCTTATGCTACAATAAGCACAGTCCAACTTGACAGCCTTTCAAAGCCAAACCACTGTATTTTATTAGATACCTTTTGTTTATATTCTGAAGCAGGGATGATTTTACCACTGTGAAGCAAAGCAAGCGGAATATTATTAAATAAGTAGAAGCTCTTGCTGCTTCCTGGGCAGCTCATTGAGAGGCATCAGGTTGCAGTGTCAGCGCTCGCCTGCGCAGATGTCCTTGCTGAACAGCTCTGATGATCAAGGACTAGGACCATATTCCATACTTCCTTTTAGTGTGGCTCCCCAAGACACCCCCCCCCCCACACCAATCTTTGAGCCCCTCATTTCCAGTTGAGGGGAAGGGATGGATGCTCTTTGATCTTTTGGGAACAGGAGCAGGAAGGCGGAGGGGGAGAAAAAGGAGGCTGTAGTGTTTGGCCTTTTGGCAAACACAACAAAGTGTTTAAAATTTAACTTTGCTTAATTAATTAGTAATTCTGTTTTAAAGCCGACTGATCTTCTTCCAAAAGGCATTTCAGAGCCAGGGTGTAAAACTTCAAAGTGTAGCAGCAAAATGGAAAGCGTCTAATCTGCCACCCGCACCTATGGGAGAGCCAATTTTGTAGCTCTTCAGGACTGATCCAGATCTGTGGCATTTAACATCTCTATTTTGGATCTGATGCACAAAGACCAAAACAAACAAAATACTGTTTCTCTGGATCACACAGTCAGCATGGTGGCTACAGTATGTACAGTTTATCACAGAGGAAATATTCTCTTTTTTTCACGCCACTCCCAGTTTGTTTACAGTGTTAATTTCCAGCGGTGTCACATTGAAAACAAAGGAGTCAATTGGCAGCTGCTTGCAGATGGCAGCTATGAAAACCTATTGTTTGATTGAGGAGGGAAGCAGATAAGACTCCAGTGGGATGTCATTATGGCAGCACCAGGGTCACCTTGAGTCATGTCGATAGCAGGTGACCCCCCAACTTCCACTGCAGCCTGAACTCTTCCATGGTGCCCATGGTGTAGCTCTGCTCCCGCAGCGCATCCTCTGTGGTGATACCGACTGTGTCCGGCTCAGCCCTTTGATGTGGAGACGCAGGCTCCGTTTGAGCGTCGCCTTTGAACCAGCCCCTGCAGCTGGACCCACATACCCCACTTTTGGTCCTTTTAAATACTCCTGGAGGGGTGAGGCGCTCAGTCCTGTTTGACTGAATTGTCCCCTCAGTCTTGGATAGCTTTTATTATTATTTTTCTAATCTAATATTCATAGAAATATCCACCCACCCCCCGCGCCCGATCGCCCCTTGCCTACAGCCTCCAATCCCAGGCCTGTTTTCACAGCTCTTCAAACAGCACAGCAAGTGTGAGTATCTCCCCCCCCCCCCCCCCGCCTTGATTAAAGCCTCCATCCTTCCTTCCCTGCAGTGGCCCTGCCTCCGGAGAAGACTGACAGCTGCTGTGCTGAGGAAAAGATGCAAGAGCGAGAGGCCACACAGCCTGGGGGTGTCCAGAAACAACTTAAGTTTGAAGTAAGCGGAATGGGGGTGGGGTGGTTTAACAGTTTACCCAGCATTCTTCGGGAGGAAGCAAAAAGCAGCCAGGGTCATTAATAGAATTGCATTATAGCTGAGAGGGCGGAATTATAATGTCCCTCCACTAACATGTGAGTCTGCTAAATGGTTAAAAGTTGATTCTTTTAATCACCAACACCCCCCCACGCTGCAACCACCACACCTTCCAAGCCCTATGTTCTGGAAAGAAATACAGGGAAATAAAAACTGAACAAAGACACAGATTTGTTTCTTTCAATCACTAGATGGATGGATAGAGATAGTCCACTGTTGTTGGCAACTATAAACTGATTTAATGGAACTATACATGTTTAGGTTTAATCTTGCTGCTGTTTTTCACCTCTAACCATAGTACTTAGATATGTTGATTTACATGTATGGGTATTTGGAGGAAACATTGTATACTTACCTGTGTGTGTGTGTGTGTCTGTGTGTGTCCGCGCGCGCACGCACCAGGAACTTGAATGTGCGGTTTCTGTGGAAGAAGACAACAGACAAGAGTGGACTTTCACTTTATATGACTTTGACAACAGTGGGAAGGTCACAAGAGAGGTAGGAGACACCTAGCCCCATGCACACACCTACACACTAGGACCTTCTGGTCTTGTAGCACCGGATTCTGGACAAGTAATGACAGACTGTATATTCACTCATTCATTGCTTTAAAATAAGTCCTATCAGTATTTTAAGGATCCAAAACATTGCATTCAGTGCCTTTTTTGCCTCAATCTGCCTATAAGACAGTCAAATTCAAAACTGTAAAAATGTAAGACTGCAGCAAAAATGACCTTTCTCTTCTGTTTTGATAAGTTAAAGTGCTATGAAAAGACTCAGATCTGCAGTCAGCCAGGCATAGTATCTGGGCTTGCAATACAGAAGATGGCAAGCGAGAGTGATTAGAAACCTGCCTTTCTTCTCTCACCGTTCTTTATTCCTTTACACATATTTAAAAAAAGAATGAAAAAAATTTTTGAAGTGGCATTTTTGTTTATATATTTCATACATCTGTGCTTGAAACATTTTGTAATTCCCCAAAGAGAGCAGAGAAATTTTTCATGTGTTAGGAAGGGAAATGAGGTAGTAGCATCATGTAAGAATAGACCAGACAAAAGCATTTTAGACCAGGTATGTATGAGAGATGCTGGGAATCTGCTCCTGGAGTCAAGGTGGTACCCAAAACATAAATACTGCTAGTGGTGGTGAACCATTACTGACATATTTCATGGATTAAAGTTTTTCATGACCATTGGGAATTTCTGTCATAAAACAGTAGAACTGGAGCTCTGCAAAAATTACTTTGTTGGGTCAGCTTCTAAAAAGTTCCCTGTTTCTTTAAAGCTTTATTCAGCTTCTCAGAAAAGTGTTTGCTCACTTGGGCTTGTTTGTGTATCATCCAGCAAGCACTATGCAATGGGAAACCTTTCCTTCTGGAGGCTTTTGAAGCCCTTGTTTTTCCGAATCATCAAAGCAGCCCCATCAGTGCAGCACACCAACAAATTATTTTAGGGCAGGCTGTACTTTGTAAAACACATATCGACAGCACAGAAAAGATCTTCCCATATGGTTGTGGCCAGTTTTCAAACGTAAGTATGTCTTAAGTCTGTTTTATCGATGTGCTGCTCATATACAATGAGAACAGCCTCATCTGCCAATGTGTTGGTTTCATCAAGTTAAAAGTAAAAAGGGCCCCTTTTAAACTTTTTAGTCAATGTTTCTTGTTGTTCCTTCAGTTCTTCATTTCACTGTAGTGCTGGAATGCCGTACAGTTTTTAATTTTTTAGCTAACTGTAGTTCACACATTATTTCTGCCATTTGAGTGTGTGTTTCAGCTTTGGTGATATGTAGGTTTTTTCACCATTGCAATGAGTGTGCACACAAAAAATGCAACAGTGGTCTGCTTGTGCATACTGCATTTGTATTAAGTTGTTTCTTTCTGGGGGAAAAATTCTTTGGATTTATACATCATTTCAGAGTGCTTGGTATGTTGATGTTTCCAATTTTTGGAGGAAAAAGTTCATGCACTAGAGTTTTGATAAAATGGTAGCAAGCACTTTTTCCCCTGTGGTCGCAGTAGTGCCATCACCTATGCTTGTAACTCAGACTTTCATCATTTGTTCATTATGTCCTATTAAAGCTTCCCTTATTTTCCTATTGCAGGACATCACCAGCTTGCTCCATGCAATCTACGAAGTGGTCGATGCATCTGTGAACCACTCCCCCAGCACTAGTAAGACTCTCAGAGTCAAGCTCTCTGTGGCTCCCGACTCCAGCCAGCTGAAGACCCCACTACACGTTGCTACAGGTGAATGCTTATGTGGGAGGGGTCCCAGCACCTCCCATTTATCTTTTAACAACACAAAAAAGTATGAGTAATGTGGGGAAACTGGCAGGAAAATTTCTGCTGAGTGGGGGGAAAAAATTCATACTGAAAAGGCCTGTCACCTGTCTTAATAGAGATGTACTGGGGAACTGCTTTGTGTACAGGTGTAGATATTTTGGAATTTCCACTTTTGTTTTGGCTTGTAAGAAGAATAACAACTGTTTACATTTTAGGCCTATAAATTTTTGTACTTGATAAGCTAGAAGAGAGAAAATGTTCTTGGTTTTCTCCCCCACCTTTCCAGTTATGATGGTTATTTTTAACAGTAACAATTGCAGTCCACACCCTTTGAAAATGGCGCTGTTGTCACACCGATTTTGATCCACATTCGCCGACTTCTCATTCATCTTAGCTTCAGCATGAGCAATGAAGTTGAAAATAGAATAAATGAAGCATTGTTTTCCCTTCTCTCTCTCTTCTTCTCTCTTTCTTCTAAATCTTCAAAGTAAAAGGCTTGAACAAAGGCTTCTTTTTCCAGCAGGATGCAGGGACTGTGTCAGTGTACTCTGAGTTCGTTTAATGTGGCTGCCTTTGATAATGGCCTGTTCTTTCCACCCTGCCACCCCCACCCCCAACAGACCCTCCCCACTCCAGGAATAAGTTTGACAAGACGATCGAAGATCCCAAATACTCTGACAAGAAGTCGCGTGCTCATCTAAGGTGCAGTGGATTTAGGTTTGGGAATAATGTGATGTTACTGTAAACTTTCTCACTGTGTGCCAGGACTGTCTGCAAACAAAGTTTTACTGGTTATGTTAAATTACATTTAAAGCATCTGTTCCCAGAAAATTATTCGGCTGCACATTAGGAAATGTACTGCAGATCAGTAAATATTGCAGGTGATTGCCCAATTTAACCTCTTAAACCAAATAAATGGGTCAGGATGATAAAGTGTGGTGGACATCAAATGTGTTTAAAATGTAGTCTTTAACTGTTAAGGTAGAAGTTCACAAACTCTCAAACTGTTCTGAATCAAGCAGGGTATTTTGGAAAGCCCCATTTAGACAGGACTTTGCTGGTTTGCAGTTCAGGCATGATTAAAGGCTTAAATCCAGTGCCACACCTGACTGATTTTTGCTTTATACACACATTTCACCCTGCATGTAGAGGTTTTGCCTGCAGAGAAAACAAAGTTTGAATAAATCAATGTTAACGCTTGTACAGTTGAATGATGTGGGAGATTACTGTAGCTAGGCATCGTGGATCTCCTTGTAAGCTTGGGGATGTCAAATCCAAGGATGGGGTTGGTTGTCATATACTATATACGCTGAGCTGGTGTTTTTGAGGGTTCTGTATTTTATCCTGTTCAGCTGCTTGTAGTACCTTCAGTTGCTCCAAGCAAAAGACAAAGAACAAACTGATTAATGGCTGTCATTTCTAACAACCACCCCTCCTCATTTTCCCATTTTTGCAGGCGTCACCATAGTGACCAACCCACTCAGCTGGGTTGCCACAGACACTGTGTGGATGAGAATCTGGACCGCAGGAACCATTATCTGGACCTGGCAGGGATCGAGAACTACACGTCACGCTTTGGGTCAGGTGGGTTTTTCACTCAAATCTAACCACATCCACCACAGAAAGTACCTGGTGTTTCAGGCCTCACAAAAACCAATGGATTCAACAAAGATCTAATATGCGGGCAACAGAAGTACCTTCTAAGATCTCACTGCACCCTTTTTTTAAAAAAACTCTTTGCAAAGTGTTTTTCTTGTAATTGCTTATTGGCAGTAGTAATGATGGCTAATGCATTGGACACTGCTACTAACAAATGGTTTAAGTGTTTGTGTCTTGACAAAGCTTTTATGTGATTAAGCCTTCTAATAGCAAACTTAGCTTTTCACGTGAAGTTTAAAAAAAAAAAAAAAAAAAACAAAAACAAAAAAAAAACAGCTGAAGCTGTGAATATTGAGCAGAGGCTGGCCATTATTAATATCTTCCATCTCTGTACAGGGAGTGCCACTGAGCTGGGCAAAGCTGAGCACCAGACACGGTCACGTTCCCATGAGCCAGAGAACGGACATGTCCAACCCCCTAACCGCCGCTGTCACACCATGGATATAGCCACTCATGAGGACTCGTGTAGACATGCCCTGTACTCACCCAAGGTTCACGAGCGCCCCCCTGTCAGAAGCCGAGGCACTTCCCCGCCCCCAGTGATCTTTGGCCACAGTGCTGGCCACCAAGCCTCAGGACCGTATCACAGGCAAAAGCAGCGGACCAGGGAGGGCCATCCAAGACAGCGGGTGTTGGGTTCAGCAATGGAGAGGGACCAGATCCGTGACCTACCCACCATGATGGTCTACGAGGGAGGGCTGGCCCGGGTGCTGCAGAGGCACCAGCACCATCACCATCATGAGCATCATCATCATTACCACCATTTCTACCAGTCGTGAGGAGCTGTGCCCCACCCCCACAGCACCCACATGGCTATCTTAGGACCAAGCTGGGGGTGGGCACAAGGAATGAGGTCTTGTTGCTGGTGCTGTCAGTGTGAATAGCCAGTGGTGTCTAGGAAAAGAAAATGAATTGTTCTGCTCATCAGGTACCCTATGGGTGAACGATAAACAGATGACTCTTGGACTCCATGGCATGCTGACCTCCTAATGATGCTCTCAACGGATCATTTGATTATGCCTGGGCAGAGCTTTCTAAAGTGCAGGACCAAGGGGGTGGTGGAGCACTTGCTCATCCAAATGAAGAAACAGGGGTTTGAAGCACAAGGGGAACCTGTGAACCTCTAATAAACTCCTTAATGTCCCCTGAAGACCTTTTGAAAAGCATGTTCCATTGCAGTTCATTTTACGGTGCAGTTCCTTTCCGATGATGGGCATTATCAAGATTTCGACCTTGACCAGATTATCTGTCATGTGTGTCAAATTTATTATTTTTTTTTAAAGGATATGAGATTCAAACACTCAGAACAGCTTCTACCTCTAGTATTATGAATTCTGAAAGTTAAGCATTTTTCATTAACATATTTTTCTAAATGTTATGTGACTGTTTCACCCCCGTAGTCTTTTTTTTTTTTTTTTTTTTTTTTTAAATGTATAATGCTTGCAGTACTTGGCAACAGAATATTTTTGCAATGTTTTTATCCAAGCCAGTATTTTTGTCAAATTTTCTGTTAAGCTTTTGACTCGCCTCCATGAGATGCTTTTAAAAACCACTTTCCCCCACCAGTTGTTACAGCAATGTCTGTCAGTAGTTACATTAAAGTGCATAGGAATAAAGCAGCACAGTGAGGCACCAACGTACCTGAAGGTTGGGATCATTTAGACACAGCCTGCTTCGTGCCCACATCACTCGCCAGTCAGCTGACCACAACCTCAGGTACCCTTTAACTTGTTTTTGTGCACATCACCATCATGTTCAGACCACAGAAATGTCTAGTTTTCAGTCTCCGGTTCCCTGTACTTGTCCTACACCGTTTAAGTCAACTTTTACACAGGATTTACTGTGGAAACTTGAGGTTTGGTAGGTTTCTAATATCTGAAGGAGAGCCTAGCACTTGAAAATTCAGTTGCATCTGAGCTATGAATGCTGAGGTATTCATACTGGCATACATGTC
Organism: Heterotis niloticus; assembly: GCA_018136845.1. Classification (NCBI taxonomy): domain Eukaryota; kingdom Metazoa; phylum Chordata; class Actinopteri; order Osteoglossiformes; family Osteoglossidae; genus Heterotis; species Heterotis niloticus. The sequence continues at coordinate 6,917,260 of CM030900.1, read as the reverse complement.
TGAAGGGACCAGGTTCACTTTGCTCTGTTCTTTATTTCACAGCTAGACAGACTAACTCTGCTGTCTTCATTCCTACTGGGCCAGAAAACTACAGCAAGCTATCCAGACCTGCTGCTGTTTTGTGTCTCATGGCTTAGTTTTGCGTATGATCTGTCATTCCTCTGCAGAGCGGTTATGTGTGACGGCAGCAGAGTGACTCAATGAGTAGTGGTGTTGCCTCACCGCACCTGGGCTGGTTGGGCATGAGTTTGAATCCACTCCGGTCTGCGTGGAGTTGCATGTTCTCCCTGCTTCTGTACGGGTGTCCTCTGCATGATTCGGATTCTTCCCACAGCCCAAAGACATGCGTTTCAGGTTAATTTGTCAGTGTAAATTGCCAGCAGCATGTACCTGTGTATATCTGTGTGCTTGTGTGGCTGCCCTGGTGTTGCATTCAAGCTTAATTTCATAGCCTAGTGCCCTTCTGGGATTGGCTCCGGGTGGCCACAACCCTGCTTGTTAATGATAATCGGTTGCACGTAGTTTCCCGTGTGTAAGCAAGCAGTGCTTTATAGCACAGTTGTCAATCTCCTGTTATGTCGAAACAGGCCTCCAGGAGCATACTTCCATACTACTTGTGATCTTTATATGCAAACATGGTTTTACTATGTTGCAGTTTCTTCATCAGAGTAGCTTTGGATGCCCTGTGTCCCCAGTGGTGGGCAGTGTGTCCTGACTTAAGCTTTCAGCTGAGTCTATTTCATTACCCACAACCTCCTCGCATCCCCTGGCTGCAGGCATTCCACCGCTTCTGTGACATTTATAATGGCAGACAGCTGAAAATCCTCTCGCTTCTCAGCATTTGCTTAGCTACACTTCTCATTCATGGACAGCTTGTTGTGTTGGGAATTTTTCTTACTGTAAATTGCAGACTCTTAAATGATGTTTATCGGGACATTTTAATGTCTGTATATCACATCCTCCTTTGCACAGCCATAGAATACACTGTAGTATTTGTTCTATAAGATGCTCAGTTTAAATGACCCTTGGTTACGCAGTCCATTTTAGACGAAGCACAGACTACAGTGTCCCCTGGCTGTACAACATATGGACCAAGACAGGCAAATACCACTTCAAATTCTATTATCTCTAAAGGGACGCTTTCAGGTCTTGTGTATTTAATGTACTATACTGCGCCGTACCTTGATTTTCAGTATTTAAGGAGACACCCTAAATTTTCTTGTATGCTGTCACTAAGTTATATTTATTGAAGGTGCATTTTTTTTTTAAACTTACTGTAAATATTTTATGGACTGCAGAAAGTAACTTCTAGAAGGAAATGAGCTTATTTATATGAACAAAGCGATTGATTATGGTGTGTCTTCCATTCGCGTCTCCTGTGAGTGTTGCTGCTCTGTCTGTCGGGTATAAAGATGGGTAGAGCATATATTTAGACATCTTACTCAATGGTTCATATCGTGAATGGAGAACTTACTGCACATATCCAGTTGTCGGCATCATAACTACAGCGCAGTGTTTTTAACCGATTTACCATTATATTTCTTACATTTTATTTAGTATATTTAGGGAGCTTTGGTAAAATTATTTAATAGCAAATCTGTGCCAGAAGGAACTCTTGTTCAATAAATTTTTATCTAGTTCTGTAAAAGTTGTCTGCTTTGTCTTTTTTTTCTCTTCTCCTTTCCCCCTCCCCTCTTTTCCCCAGTGCAGGAGAAGGCATCATAGGTGTGTAGTGGCTGCTTTTGAAGAGCCCTGTGTTTGAATTCCTACGTTACCCTTCTTCCTGATTTCATAAAGCTTATGGGTCAGTTCCAGCTCGCTGTGGACCATTCATCCAAAATGAATCACTGTATTTTTTTTATGTCATTTCTAGTCCGCTGCAGTGCTGAACCACAGCCTCTGATCATTGTGTTGCAGGTCGTGCTCCTTTTCTGCCTGCTGACAGCCAAACGGTTGTTGCACGGAACTGCACAGATGAACATGCTGTCAGGTTGTGTTTCCTTCCTTTTGCTTGTCCTTTATGAATGTGTGTAGTAGAAGCAGCTGGAAAAACCCTGAGCAGTCAGCTCCCATACGCACATCAATCCCACACACCCTCCAAAGCCCAACAAACTGCCAGGCATCTCTAAAGGTGTTCTGAAACACTTCTCACCGATTCTGGCAGATGCGGAATTTCATTCTGATTTCTTTTGCTGGAATTTTTTTCTGGGCATTGATGTGCTTAAGGATCATGGTCTATCTTCAGCTGTGATCCCCCCCCCCCTTTTCTCCCCACCTTTGGAGTGGTCTGCCCTTCCGTTTATTTGTTATCATAATGATAAACTGTGGACGACCTCTTTCTGTATGGCCATGTAGACTCTGAATGCCTGTAATTGTCAGGATGCTGAACATTTGGGAAACACAGGTGTCCTTGAGCAGCTGCTGGTTCCTTGCTGCCGAGTTCCTTGGTTGTGTGGTGTCTTCAAAGACACAGAAATGTCAGAATATTGAACAGAAAGTAGCCATTCTTTGAAGCGCTGCTACTTTCTTGTAAACAAAATTAATTTACTGGCGAACACAGAACTCATGTATACAACATTTATGGTTTAAATCTATTTACACTTAATGGCCAAAAGTGTGTGGACACCTGAGCATCACACCCATACGTGCTTGTTGAATCGCTCATTCCAAACCCATGGGTGTTAATATGGAGTTGCCCCCTCCCTTTGCTTCTATAACAGCCCCTACTCTTTTGGGAAGGATTTCCACCAGATTTTGGAGCAAGAGTGTGGGAATTTGTACCCATTCAGCCACAAGAGCATCAGTGAGGTTGGACACTGATGTTGGGAGAAAACGCCCGGCTCGTGGTTGGTGTTCCAGTTTATCCCAAAGGTGTTCAAGTTGCACAGTTTGGAAAGGCCCTGATTTAGTTTCAAATATTTCCTGAAGGACCTGAGTTCAAATCTTAATCCTGTCAAGGTACTTGCCCTAAATTAATACAGTGAAAACAATTGGTATAAACTAATAATTTTAAGTTGCTTGCCTGAAAGAAAGAAATATTTTACTTGCCTTAAAATTAATCAAGTTTAAATACCTGAGCCCAAATAGTGACAGCAAGACTTGAAAGAAGTCCTGTTTTCCTGAACATAAAATTATATTTAACCCCGCAGTGGACTGTAAAGATTTGTGTACTGGAAGATGGTCAGAAACTGGTTTGGGGCCCTGGAGAGTAAGAGGAGTGCACACTTTCCTCCAAAATAAGTCATCCCATGTGGACATTTTCAAAAGAGGCATAAATCAATTGTATTTTGCTAAAAGTTGAGAGGCAGTGTTTGCTGTATTGTGGCTCTCAAATGGGGGGGGATAATCACCTGTTCATGAGAATCTGAGCTTTGAGTACCTTCTCCATGTGGAAAGTGGGTCGTTGTTCTCACAGCTAAAAATGTAATTTTTTTTTTCAATTGCGTGTTAACATATTGCAAGAGAAATTAACTGGTATATAATATTTATTATGCCATTTAATATTTCATGGCTTTTCTCTGTATATGTACATGACCACTTACCTAAAAATTCCAAAGTAATGCACAATGTTCTAGTGATTTGGTAGATACAGCTATTTTCTGAATATCTGCTAAGGTTATTTTCTACTTCATGGTGAGAGGAGGTAGTGTTGCCACCTCCCAGCTTTTAGGATTTGGATGTAGGTTCAGGTGTGATTCAGTCCTTGCAGAGTTCTGTTTTTACTTTAGTTTCTTCCAGGTGCTCTGGTTGCCTCCCACAGTCCAAAGATGTGTTTCAGATGGAGTAGTGACTCTAAATTTTCCTTTGTGTGAGTGATATCCCTGTGATGAAAGGGAGCACAACAATCCTATCTTGGAAAAGTGGGTATTGCTAATAGAAGAGACAAGGACATTCCTGCCCACCCTATCAGAAGGAGAAATCTCCAACCTCCTGCTTTCACACAAAAGCACCACCTGCTCCCTTGATCACAACCATTCTTCTCTTTTGGAGGCCATTTTCCCACAACTTATTTCTTTTATCTGTCTCATCATTAATCCCTTGTTCTCCACTGATTGCTTCCCATCTACTTTCAAAATTGTCCAATTCTCAGATAAAGAAACTTTCTTTGGATCCAAACTCAGTTCAGAATTACAAGCCAATTTCTCTTCTCCCTTTTTTTTTTTTCTCAAAAACTGGGTCACGAAGCCTGTAGCCGCTTAACTGTTTTCCTTAGCCAAAACTATCTCATGAATGGTTTATCTATCTGGATTCAAGGTTGATCATTCTGTCAAGGCTACCACTCTTCACAGTGTCAGATGTTGTGTGATTGGCTAGAGAGGCCTCTCTTTCCTTGGTCCTTGTTCTCCTGGACCTGTTGGCAATATTTGACTACCAGATCATTTTTTCCTTTCTTGGATTTTGTGGAATCAATGGAACCGCACTGAAAATATTTGAATCTTACCTTTCAGGTAGATCTCACCAGGTCATCTGGTGTGGCTCAACATGATGAAGGAGACGTAGATCTGATAGTGATACGTAAGCTAAAGAAGGTGCAGCAGAAACTAAATAAATGTGCTGCAGGAGAAGTTTGCAAGAATTTGGAGCAAAAGCTCCAGTAGAACAACTTGTGTGTTATGGAAATGTGTGGCGAAGATCAAACAGTCTGCAAAGGAGGGAAATATGGACCAAATAGATAAGATTAATCAGTTTTTCAACAGATTTGATTCAGACTCAGTGGCCCTTTCCACCTTCCCTATTACACCTACCATCAGCACGGACCACCTCCAGCTCAGTATCGATTTAAAAAAGGAGTGGTGGTCCTCTCGTATCCACTCCTAGAAGTTCCTGGTTCTAATCGGTCACAAACTAGACTGACTTCACAACATGCATGCCCAGTATAAAGAAAGACAAAGAAAGTTGTCCCTTCTTCAAAGGCTTAGGTCCTTTAGTGTGTGCTATTATGTTCTACCAAAGTTGCCAGGGTCATCTTTCATGATGTGGTGTACTGGGGGAAAGACCACTTCTGATTGTGAGAAATGTAGAAAAAAAAACATGAATTAATTTTTTTCATGATTTTCAGTATTCTAGTAAGTAAATGAATGTCTCATAGCTAATTAAAACATTTACTGTATATATGAACATCTTGTACAACATACAGTACTGATACAGCACATGCTTGATGTCATAGTTTGATGATATACAATACCATGATGCAATTGAACATAACGTGTTCTGTAGCTGAAAAATATTATGAAAATGCATTGAAACATTGCCTCATGAGTATGTACACATGGATGTGTGACATTGTAGCATGATGGTTGCCTAAGATGTACTGTCTCTAAAGGGATTACTGTATTAGCCCAAATATAAGACGGTATTTTTTTCTGGGAATTACGTGTAAAAGAAAAAAAAAACGGGATTGTCAAGAACTAAACCTATAAAGGTCATGTAACACCAGTATTTGGTATCAATTATCCACAGAAATGATCAAGTGGAGCTAGCGAGTGGGAAAGATGGCCGAACCTTGAGATGGTTGAGGGGGGGGGGAGAAGAAGCTCAAAGTTAGGCCAAATTAACCAAGGACAGAGGAAGAGTTATGATGCCAATTTTAAGATGAGTGATCGATGAGGCAGAGGTCAAACAACTCTCAAGCAGCCAAGAAATATAAAGTTACAGAATGTTGTGTTTGAAGATGGTGAGACCAAAAAGACTTAAAATGCAAATATGGTAAATATGAATAAATATGATTTTTATTACAATCTTCCAAAAAGTTTGCTGTCATATGGCACAGAATACTAAAGTACTGAAAAAATGTTATGAAGATGCAGCAAATTTTTAAAAAGAAACTGTGGTAAATACAGTACTGAAATATTTAATAATGGTATTGATATCAATATATTATACTATAGCCAGAAATAAAACAAAATAGGCCAAAAACATAAATGTTTAGACAAATGTTACCAATACAGTGGACTCAAATTTTCATTCTCATTTTTTCATTTTAATTCTTATTGTCAATTCATGTGTAAGAACCAACTTACAGTCGACGCAACTTACAACTGGGCCATCGGTCCCTGACCTGGTCGTAAATTTGAGGACAAGCTGTAGCCTCAAAGCATTGACAATAACATTAACAATTCATCATCATAAGAGCAAAGAAAATATGAGCAACAAAGTTCATAACCTTTTGGACCTTTCCTTCCATGTCTTCCTCTGTACAGTTACCCCTTATGTCTTATTCCACAGAGGTGGAGAATTCTGAACACTACGAGCAATGCTGGAGTTATCTGAAAACAAGAACCTGTGCACAACTCACAGCCAGCTCCCTTTCTACCCAGCTAAAGCGCTGGTCCCATGTAAGTGTTGTGCTTCTCCAAAGACAGTGTTTGTTTACAGGGTTTCGGTAAAACAACGGAAGGCAGAAAACATTGCCAGGGCTGCAGGGAAGGAGAACAGCAGAGTGAATTTAGAAAAAAAAATCAAAGAGAAGAGAAATGGAGACAACCAAAAAAGTTGCATTGGTTTTAGTAAATCATGGGGTTCTTTTTAAAGAGATCAAAGGCAGCAGTCCCCCTTTGATGTGGCAGCATGCTGTTTAAGGTACAGCATGAATGGAGAGATGTCAAGCTGCAAGGTGCCTCTGTAGTTTACGATGAGTGCTGCAGAGGACTGGAGATGAAAGGCGAAAACTGAGTTTGATAATGAATGTCCAACAAGTAGGCAGCTCTGTTCTTAACAGCCCTTCTCAATGGGAGTAGTTTGTCATAACCTTGAAGACCACTCCCAAAACTGGTGCAACCGCTAGAGACGCAGCTCCGTTCGTGTCCAGGAGAGACCAAATCAGCACTCCGGCTTGTGGAGAGCTGTTGATGCAAGTTTTCATCTTCTTGTCGTGTAAAAGTGGATTGACGCCACCGTGCCACATGCACAGGCTTATATTATACTTAAGCTCATTCAAAGCAATTAGTATTGGCTGGACTACGAGTTATAGTCATACCCAGATATCTCACCAACCATGTTTAGCACATGCTGTGGCACAATGGATTTCCTACTATGGTATTTCCCCCGAAAAGCTGCCAGCCTCACTTCTTGCCCTTGCCATGCACGGAATGTGTGACCACCTGTGCAGTTCTATCCCGAAATGCTGCCACTAGCAGCCAGCGGTCCGATGTAGGCTAATGTGTTCTGGCACGTTGCTGAAGTCTGTCGGTGGTGCTCAGTAAGTTCTCCTATTTGTTAGGTGTAGTGCTGTGTCTGTCTTGTTTCATATTAGTTTGCAGTAAAAAGTCAGGAAAATAAAAGTTGAACAGAAACACCACCCTTATTTCAGAAGCATTCATTTCTAAATTAAATGAACAGCCATTTCTACCACATGTTGTAAACTGGAGTCCAGCTGCTAAAGGGCCATTGCCATTGCAAAGCACTGCTTCAATTTCTAGTACCCCGAGTGCCTGAGCTATCCAGCAAAACTGCTGGGGGAACTCTTAGATTGGAAAGTGCAGCTACCACAGGACTAAAACCCTGGTGAACCTCCTGCAGAAATTTGCAAACTGCAGTGAAGAAACCAAGGTTTCAACTTCACCGGAATCCATTTCTAAACCTCGAGGGCTCTGGATGAAAGACATGGTGTCTTTGTGAAACAAACATTTATACGGACACTGAAGAACCTTTTAGACTTCTTTGTAGGAATGTGAGAAAATTAGCCTATTGTCCAGCTATTGTCCTCCATTGGTTGGTTGGTTAGGTCACACAACATTATTTAACAATGCCTGAGAGATCAAGGCCATCGTAAAATATTCGTAGTAGTAGATCCACAGTAGTGTCACACATGGTCCTCAACTCATTAACCTCCCAAATTCTAGTTTACATGCTGCAGTGGTGCAATCTGGGAAAAAAATAGAAGCCCACTGATTTGTTCTAAGGTTGTGGGTGGAGGACCATCTATGTGATTGGGAATAGCAGTGCAAATTAGCATGCATCATCAATATCATCGCTTATGTCATGATCAGGCCAGCATGGTAATGCAACAAGTACTGCTGCTGCCTAACAGCATCTGGGCTGGTTGGACAGGGGTTCAAGTCTGACTGAGTTTGTGAGAAATGTACATGTTCTCTCTTCTGTCTGCACGAGTTTCCACCGGGTGCTCTGGTTTCCAACCACAAGCCAAAGATATGCATTTCAGATGAATTGGTCAATCTATACCGCCTGTAGCATTTGTGGCCACACTGAGATGAAGCGGTGTCCCATCCAGGGTGTAGGTTCATAGCTTAGTGCCCAGTGGTTGTTTAATAGGTTCCGATCGTCTCAGCAATCCCAGCGTCCTCATTTAGAGCTGCCGGACATAAGCTAGCACATCTGAGTCCAGTAACTTTATGAGGCAATAAAGCATCCAGCCAGCTCTTTAAAACTGGCAGTCCATTGCAGCTCTTCATGAATTTGTAACAAATTTGGCCAACAAAAATTAAAGCAATGTGACGCAAACTATACAGCTACATTTGGAAAGTTTTTGGAAACATTTTTGTGCATACTGTATGGCCCTGACTCTTGACACTTAAGAAATCCTTCTGTTATCAGTGCTCAAACACCACCAAAATAACCTCTCACTTTTAGGAGAAGCTCTTGGTAGAGGCTTGAGGTGTTTTCCTGAAAGCAAGATGTGCGAGAGGCACAATTTTGCTTAGGAATTAAATCTAAATATCCAGCTTTGCTGGATAAAGCTGTTAAATACCTTCTTCCTCACAACTAAAGAGATGTGGGAGGCTTGTGTTCAGTGTCATCAGGAAAAGCACCAGAGGCCAAATGGAAATGGAAATCCTGGCCCAAATTATATCTCGTTTTAATGTTGATAATTAAAGTGCTGAGAGAAGGATGCATCTCGAAATATAGTTTCAGTTAGCCTAATTTTAAAGAAAGGCAAAAATCCTTTAGATTACTCGTTCAACCCACCTATCAATCTGCTGAATGTTGATACTAAAATGGTAACCAAACCTCTGAACTATATGTTGGAAACAGTTCTGCCAAAAATTATAAAATGGGATGAAATTGGGTTTGTCAAGGCCAGGTTGGGGTCTGACAATGTACAGTACATCATGCTTTAAACATCATAAACTTTACTACAAGGCATCAAGAAACTGCTTTGATCATTTCATTTTATTCGGAAAGAGCATTTAATAGAATAGAATTGGGTTTCTTACTAGCAGTTTTGGAAAGATGAAACATGGGTGATATCTTTATTAACTTAAGCTCATATTCAAACACTTTTTAATATTAATGGTTTTGTGTTATGGAGTTTTTCTGTGGGCTGAGCCTGTCCGATGTTGTCAGGGATGTCCCATCTCTCTAAGCCCTTAAATCCGCACTTAAGACTCATCAACTTGCCTTGGCCTATCTGACATAACTAATGCTGAATTTCAACATCTGTATCTCAATTTTTAGCGCATAATTATGAGCATTGTTAATGACTGTGCCTCTCTTGTTCTGAGTTGTTTTCTGTGCCTTGTAGTGCTCTGGAAGCCACCATTAACACCGGGCGGTTACCCTGCCCTCCCGATGAGGCCTGAAGGGATCGGTTGTGACACCGATGGGAGCAGATGACTGCATGCCGTCATGGGGAACATCAGCATACCTGCACCTGACTCGGACAAACGGGTAGGGAAAGCGAGGGAGTGAGATAGAAAGTTAATTAAATTGTAAGAACTTACACATTAAAATATAAGAAGAAGCTAACCTTACTCACCTTTTATAAAAATGATGAAAGTTGAGCTGTAATACTGAGCAGGCCTAACAATGTTCTCTGACGAAGAAATGATCGTAAAATACAGGGTGAAAGTAAGTTATTGCTGCTTTTACACTGTAGGTAAAAGACAAGATGACCAAAATGTCCAACACTAGTTAAGTCTTTAAATATTTATCCTCCTGTCTTTCAAAATCTGTGAAAGGATGAGCACCAAATTCACTTTGAAGAGGGACAGTGTGGCTTCATATTAATTACAACAGCTCTCCCTAGTGGCAGCCTTGTAGCCCCGCGGATGCTCATATCGCCCCACATCCTTGGCTACTCGGTACTGTAGTTGTGGTACTGTAGTTTTCTTGTAATTTGCATATCGGAGGTGAGGGGACTGTGAGGCATGGTACAGGGAGGAGCACTTGACCTTGTGGTTGGTCAAACTGGTTTTTTGGGTCTTTCTGCAGGAAGAGTACGGTTTGAAAGGGCTCGAAAAAACAACTGTCTTGTGGTTTAGTAAACACGGTGTTACAGCAACATCCTGGTGTTTTCTTTTACCCTACAGTAGCCCACCGCAACCCTTGTTGCCAACGTTTAGTCTTTGGTTTGTGATGCCAGAAGGGCAGGTGCGATACACACGTTTGTGTGTATTAACCCTTAAAATTGAGCTTGTCGTGCCCCAAAAACAAGCTACTCGTGTGGTTCAAGAAGAAGAAAAGGTTTAGAAGGATCATATTAGAACGTCTGTGAGAGTGAAGAGGCTGCAGCTGATGTTTCATTTCTTGAAATCTCAAAGTTCCTAAAAAAAAAAATCCCACTTGACAAGCTCAAACGGTGTATATTTTATTTTAAATATCTGGGCAGGCTGGCAGATAGAGGAACTACCTTTGGAGAGGAGTTGTATAAGAGGAACTGTCCTTACCGAAAGTGACAGAGGGGAATCACTGTGCCACAGCAATCCTTTTTTTATTTTTCTGAATGCTAAGAGGAATGATTGGTCTTTTTCAAGAGTTAAATACAGAACAAAACAACCTGCGGAAAGCCCTTCAGTTAAACATTTTTGTATGATCTGGTAGAATGAGAAGATAAACAATTCCTGCAAAAATACTAGGCTTTTTTAAAAAAGTTAAATGCTGTTGGTGTCTCACTAAAGGACATCACTGAGAGACCCTGAGAGGGATCTCGACATATTTGAGGGTGCCTCATTGGTAGCTTAAAAATACTAGAATTGAATCCTGCTCAAAAGTATGTGGACACCTGAGCATCACACCCGTATGTGCTTGCTGAACATCCCATTCCAAACCCATGGGCGTTCATAAGAAATTACTGTGATGGTTGTGGATGGCAATGATTTTGTCGTTATTCTACTTCGCTCAATGTGCGTGATTTCAGGAGTTACTGCGACGATCACTTACGGATACGAGTTGACGTTAATAAGGATGTTGTACTTTTTAGCTTTTTTTAACTTTAGTATGTTCCGTTTTATGGGGATGAGTATTTGGAAACGTTGGAACGTTTTTCATGCTTTATTAATCCTAAATCACAGAAAATCTGGTCTTGGGACTGAAACAGCGAAACTTCCGCGTTTCCCTCCGCACCGCGTTGCGCAAACTCTTCTAGATTTGCGGTGTCCCCACCCACAGCCGCGGCTGCCTGTAAAGCCTTAAAAACGCCGGGTGCGAATTTATTAAAGATTTTTGTTTGAGGCTCATCCTCATTTTCTTTCACACCGTTTAGATGGATAAGCCTGCCGCAAAGCGAAACCGAAAGTGGTGGCGAGAAACGTAGAAGCGCTCCAGCCGAAGCTCCGTCAGGAAGGCCTCGTGGGCGTGGTCGTCTGTGGACCCGCGTCCGTCACCAGGACAGACGGACACCGTGGTCATCTACACCAGACTGTAGCTGCAGCACATGTACAGCCCACGTGGAAAGGGAGAAGGAAAAGGCGGATGGACCCAGGACGCGGTGAGTCCCTGCCATATGCAAGTGAAAAGTTTAGCTGATCGAATTGTAACTTCAGAATTGTGTGTGTGTGTGTGTGTGTGTGTGAGAAAGAGGAACGCTGTGGGTTAACCGTAGCACATGGACGTGGGGAGGTTAAACAATTTCACATTGCTGCAGGTGGCTAGGTGCTTCCCTGATATTCAGATCACCTGGTCAGCTATTGATAAACACGGCTAAATCTTTGATATCCATTATACAAACCCATAAGGAATAAGTGTAACTCACTGCCATTTGAATTAAATTCATACCCATTGTATACACAGAATATATACTATAGTCAGTATATTTGATTGTGGCTGTGCTTCCATCATAGGGTTTGGACCCGAACTACCTGGTGGTGGATAAGAGGTCGTAGTTACTGGGTTTGTTTGTTTGTATTTATATATGAGCACCGGTGTCAGTTAATGACTGAGGGAAAAGTTGCAAACAACCCCAGACTGGGATGAGAGCTGTTTTAGGAATCACAGCAATAATAGATGAATTCAAACATTTATTCATCTGACGCTGATTTACTGTGTTGAACTACCTAGTTGTACAGGTGAGCCATCTTCACTGTGTCGATTCAGGATAAATATCTTGCTTAACAGCAACGCAGCAAGAAATGACAGCCTGGTTCCTCTGTGCATGGGGCAGAAGCTCTAAATGCTTTGCTACCTGCTGCCCGTTTAGTTTTCCTCAGTCTTCCCTTGCCTCCCAAAAGTATTGCGTTCCCATAAACACCCTTGCAAGGCGAACACTCATAACTCAAACAGACAGTTTCCATTAAAGTGGAAAACATTTCTGTGTCCCTGAGCCCCAAATGACACCCATTTATAGTAAAATACTGCCAAAAAGATTAGTCAGCATTAGCATTAATTACAATAACCCAAAATAATAATCGTGCTAATACTGTATGTCAGTGCACTTGTTCAGCTCTTTTGTAACCATACAGTATGTAAATGATAAATAAAATGTAAATTCAGGCCTTTTAAACGTGAAGAACTGCTTCCAAAGTCGAAATGGGGATGTTAAGTAACACTTAAAGATGAGTATTTGCATATCTCGAGGGATGACTGTTCTGTGGTCTGTCCCCCAGAAATGTACAGTACGTGAAGTAAACGCAGTGCCACAGCTCTGCCAGACAGAATTATTCTTTATAATAATTCTGTGTCTTATGTGGTCCGATAACCTATAGGATTGAAAACAAGGCCATGAAACAGCTAATGTGTAATTTGCGGGGTTTGTGTTCGTCTCCCCAAGGTGCCATGGTAACTGCCTGCAATGCCATGTGAACGTAGGAGGAGTGCTGCGTGGGAGCCTGCTGCTGTGCCTCCATCCCACTCCAGGCTGGACACTCTGGCAATGAGGGATGAGTGCCGAACGGCTGCTCCACGTGCAGAGGGAGGGACTGCTGGGGGCACTGTGCAGCGGGGGGATAGCCGAAGCACTGGAGAGTGTGTTGGACCTGCTTCTGGCCTGGGATGTGCTGCAGTGGGAGGATTACCAAAGCGTGCGCCCATCAGTGCGCCCACTCTGCCACAGTGCCAGGGAGCTGCTGGACCTGGTGAGCAGCAAAGGAGAATCAGCCTGCTCGCTGCTGCTCGCTGCTGTCAACCAGGTTGTCCATGAGGCCCAGAAGGCAGACCTGTCCTTTGGATCTGGTAGAAGTGAGGGGCAGGGGGCACCGTGGCCCCTGCCTGTCACTGCTGCCCAGATGCTGCAGGTGGATCGGCCCTCTCTGGTGAGGAGGCTGCGTGGCCACGTTGCTGCAGTACTTGAGGCCCTGGTGGAGTCTGGTGACCTGACGGCCTATGAGCGCGATGAGGTGCAGCTGCCTGTACACACGCCTTCCCAGCAGGCAAGTGTGCTGGCAGAGGTGCCGACCCAAAACACAAAACATGTAGACACAAAACACCTCTCTTCTCTCCATCGCTGCCAGTTCCAGTCTGTAATATGTGGCTTCCCTTAGGGCCAAATGCATTGAAGGGATCCTAATGTTCTGTTTTGACCACACGAACTAGCATATTTTGAAAGTACAATAGGAATAAACAAAATATCTATTTTGTCACTTAGGCAAGGCGGCTTCTGGACCTATTGAGGGTGAAAGGGGACTGTGCGGCAGTGATCCTTTTCCAGTTTTTGCACAAGATGGAGAACCAGTCTACATCAAGAGACAAGACGGCTTTTCCTGCAGGTGCTCCATAGTCATTCTTCTCTCCAAATATTAAAACCAAACAATGCATTATGCTCAGAATTTTTCATATATAGTTCATCTGTGAGTGACTAATCTGGGGTGGTCGGATTATTAATTTTTTAAAATCATTTTGACATGGTAATCTTTTTGTGCTTTGTTAACACGTTTTAAGAAAACATTTTTTCGTGTTCTGTGTTTAGAGTTGTATGGAATGCTGAAAAAGTTATTTTTTAACAATTACTTTGTTTAAAATTCTATTGCCAGTGATCTTAATGAGAGAGAGCAGTCTGGTGCAAAGAACGCGACCGCTTCCCTCCGACTGCATTTCCAAACAAATATTTTTCGGTTGTGTGTTGAAAGTTGTGTGCTTGTAAATAACTTTTAAGGATTTAAATGATTTTTCAAGAATTTGAGCTTTATATCACAGATTAACCAACCACTTTTTTTTTAAATAATGGCAAAGGAGATCAATAAATAATATTGTGATGCTGTGGACTCATTCTGCAGTCGAGCCCCCCAAGGTTGTTGGTCACGTGCAAATGAACTGTAATCTGTCTCTTAATGGTTGGTGAAGGTCACCCAGGCTGCCACACGTGCAGCAGAAATACTTTGATGGCTAACAAATGAGCAGTATGTCATGCCGTGCCACCCTCCTGCAGAGCTCCTGCAATACCACAAGAAGCTACGCAGCTCTGTGTCTGCACAGTCGCGCTTCCTCAGCACCTACGGGGGCATGAGCAGCCTTTCTCTGGACGACGTCTACACGGAGGGCCTGCTGGAGGTGGCACAGGGTAGCAAAGAGGCTCAGCAGCCTCTGGGGCTGGAGGACATCCTGGGCCGGGTGGGCACGCTGAACGAGGAGGCCGACACTGTGCTGCTGTCAGGAGAAGCGGGCAGTGGGAAAAGCACCCTGCTGCAGCGGCTCCACCAGCTCTGGGCCAGGGGTGCAGCGCTGGAGGATCGGTTCCTCCTGTTCCCATTCAGCTGCCGTCGGCTGAGCTCAGAGGAGCGGGAGGTGACGCTCCGGGACCTTTTGTTCCTGCACTGCTGCTGGCCCGATGGAGATCAGGAGATGCTTTTCCGGTACATCTTGGATCACTCGCACTGTCTGCTATTCACCTTTGACGGTTTGGATGAGTTCTGCCATGCATTCTCCGATGAGCGGCGGTTATGCTGCCCAACGGAGCCTGCGCCTGTGTCCACTCTGCTGTTCAGCTTGCTGCAGGGCTCCCTGATGCAGGGCGTCTGCAAAGTGGTCACCAGCCGCCCCGAGGCTGTGGGCACCTCTTTGAGGAGGTACATCCGCAAGGAGGTCCAGCTCAAGGGCTTCTCGCCCGAGGCTATAAACTGCTTTGTTCAGAATCACCACCGAGACCCCAGAGTGAGTGTCCACATCCTCGACACCCTGCGCAGCAACTCGGCCCTCTTTGGCCTGTGCCACATTCCCGTCCTCTGCTGGATTGTCTCTAAATGCTACAAGGAGCTCCTGAGCAGCCGAGGCGACCAGCCCCGCACCTTCACTGATGTCTACATCATGATCTTGCAGCACTTCATGCAGCACCGTTGCTCCCAGCAGCGTGCTTTGCAGATGAACTGGGTAACAGGCCACACGGATGTGGCCGTGCACCTTGGTTGCCTGGCTCTGAGAGGCCTGGAGTCTGCTCGCTATGTGTTCTCTGACTTGGACTTGGTGAAGTGTGGGGTGACGGAGGATGACATTGCCATGGGGTTCCTTGTGCAGAACGAGGGCCTCTCTGGCTCGGACGAGAAACACTATGAATTTCTCCACGTCACCATGCAGTGCTTCTTCGCAGCTCTGTTTGTTGTCCTCAGTGACGACACGGACCGCTCTATCATTCCTAAACTTTTCAGCCTTCACAAGGAGCAGATGGTTGTACCTCGTAGCTGTCTTGGACCCTGCTTCTCCTCCCGTTGCCAGTGGGAGAGTGAACCCAAAATGCACATTGCAGAAAGTGAAAAGGCCAATCTACAGATAACAGCCACCTTTGTGTCAGGCCTCCTGTCTCAGCGGCACCGGGACCTGCTCTTGCTTTCCCGCCCAGCTGGTGCCTTTGAGAGGAAGCTCAGACAGGTGGCGAGGTCTCTATCCCAGGGCTTGAAGAAGCACTTCCGCCTCATCCCACGTCCTGTGGAAGGTGAGAAGAAGAGCATGCATGCCATGCCGGAGTTTGCCTGGCTTATTAAGTGCATCTACGAAACTCAGGATGAGGCGATGGCCCAGGTGGCTGTGGCCAAGTTGCAAGTGGAGCACCTGAAGCTCACCTACTGCAACATTGGTCCAGTGGAGTGCAGCGCCTTAGCCTACGTCCTGCAGCACCTGCGGTCCCCGGTGGGACTGCAGCTAGACTACAACTCAGTAGGAGATGTAGGGGTGGAGCAGCTGCTTCCATGCCTGCACATGTGCAACTCCCTCCAGTAAGAACAGCAGCCTGGTGGTTCCGGAACCACAAAGTTGCCCAGTACTACCTTCCCTGATATACACATTATTATTATTATTATTATTATTATTATTATTATTAACAACACCAATAATAACAATAACAACACTCACTGTTCTTGTTTTTAACGTTGCTGTCAGTCTATACTTTTCCTTTCTTAAGGGTGAAACTTTAGACCTCCTGTCGAATGCCAGTTGTAACCTTTAAGTTGCCAGCAGTTCCTTAAAATTATTGGATGATTTGCTGCCCAAAATTGTTACCTAAAAGATTAAAACTGTAACAGGCGCTGCTTTTTTGTGTTCGTCCATTTAACGCTCGGTATGTGATAACTGCACTTTATATTCCTTCAGTCTCAGAAACAATAATGTGACAGATGAAGGGGTCCGTAAGCTAACTGAGAAGGTTGTACATTTTGAGAATTTCCAGAAGGTTGCGTGAGTATTGTTTATGGCTTTTTTTAAATCAGTCATCAATCAAATCAGTTATCATTGTTAAGGATATTTACAGCATAGCCAAAGCTGTTGGTAGATAACCTCTCTGAATTCAGAGTAGTAAGATGGCCCTACCTGCTCCTAAAGTTTATGCAAAATAACTTAAACAGATGGTCACAGTGTCGCATGTATGACTTTTGCAGGCTCTTCAACAACAAGTTAACGGACGCCTGCATGCTGCACCTTGCTGAATTTCTGAAAGCAAAGCAAAATTTTGTCGCCTTAAGGCAAGCAGTTTTATTTCAGTAGATATAGGTTAGAAATAAGATTTTTGTTGACAGGTTAACATTACCTGCATTCTGCTCACCTGACTGCGGGAGTTGTGTTGCAGGCTTGGAAACAATTACATCACGGATGTGGGGGCCAAGCAGCTGGCTGAAGGGTTGAAAGGACACCGTTCACTGCAGTTTTTAGGGTGAGTACTTTTTGGGGCAAAATACAGTAGTATGATAAACACCCTTTTGTTACGGAGGGCAAGGAGTGCCATGTGAAAAGTAAAGAATCGAAAAATACACAACTGGGAAACAGTGCTTCAAATAATACATGGTACAAAAATAAACAATACAGAAAATAATCAGTGTATTGATAAACGCACTATAAATCAATGTAGTATAAATACATTGGTAGGGGGGGCTACCTCCCTGTTGTACCGGGTCTTGCCAGCTTCCCCCTTTCCATCTTTGGAGTTGTTCCACCATCATAAAGGCTTCCTTTCTTTTCTTTTTTCCTGATGTCATTTTTACTATTTTTGTTTCATCTCTGTGCATTAGTTTGTGTTCATTTTGTTTCTGATGCTGACTTTTGTAGTAAATTTATTCTCATTCTATTGTTGCACCCTATATATATTTCTACTGCAAAGTGCATAGGGAAGCTGCTTTTAAAGGTGCTTTTAAAAATGTATCTGCTTACCTCCTAGGTTGTGGGGAAACAAAATAAAAGACAAGGGTGTTGAGGCTTTGTCCAAAGCCCTGCAGAGCAGCCCCAGCTTGGTATGGCTCAGGTAACAGGCTGGTCTTCTTCTGAAATGATTTACTGTACTGCAGCATGGGGGAGGGGATACAGTGTCTGACTAGTGGCTACTGTAAGGTTCAGGCTCCAGTGCTGTATGTGATGTTTCTGTGACAAACCACAAACCATGGCCACAAGCATCTCATTGCTCATTCAACATTGTCAAGTCAGTAACCTGACATTTATATCTCTCTGCCCAGTGCTATATTTGCCCTCCATTCCATGGGCCTCTGCTGAACATCTAACTTACAGGACACCTGTACTACAGTACCTTTCTGCCTCTAGTTTAAGTGGACCATCTTTCAGCTTACTCTGGATTGTTCTGGTGTTAAAGTACCAGGATGGGAGATTCTTCCATTTGGTTGACTGTGATGGGTGTGGTCCCATGAAGCGATCGTAAGTCCTTACCACAGATATTCTAGATCCTTGCTCACTGAGTTAATGAGCACCCTTCCAGATCATTTACCACCTTTGCACAGGGGTCAGCCTCCATCCTGTTAACCTCTTGTGAAGGAAGGTGCTGTTATAGACTAGAAACCATGGACACAAACACTTTCCTCACCTGCAGTTGTCATCTCTAGTTTCCATAGAGACATGATGCAAAGTTGCATCTGACATCAGTTTCCCAGGAGATGCATCTGTGTTTACTTACTTTACTGACATTATTGTTATATAAAGCAATTGCTATCCTGCTTGCCTTGAATATTCCACCAGAAGAGCACTACTTATTTTGTGTTCCTCTTTTTCAGTTTATTTCATGAAGCTCAGTGCCTTATTCCTACCTTTCCTCATTTCAATTTTTTTTCTAAATTTACCACTGCAGAGAATAGTCATCCTTCGATTTACATGCCCTAATTGATTCAAGTTCAAGGGTCAAGTTGTTTGAAAACATGTAACTCAAAATAGTTGTTCCATTATTTCTTCTGGTGGGAACTTGTAATGAATTCCAGCCCAACCCAAAATCCCTGAACAGTTTTTCCAAGTTTCACTAGAAGAGGTAGCCCTCAACTTACAGCATCCTTGATGTAAGAGTGACTCATACTTAAAATGGCCAATAATAAATAAATAACGGTAATAATAATTTTAAAAAAATGAAATTGGGAGCAATTGTCAAGAATATACATTTTTCATGATTTCCAGAATTCTAGTAAGCAAATGAGCATCTTTATAGCTAATTGTGTACTTGAACATCTTGTACAATATACAGTACCTGTACAGTACAGGTATATCATTGCGTAAAGACAGTGTTTGCCACCGGCTGTACAAAAACATGCAGCACTACGACAGGACTGATACTGTAGATGAAAATGTTGTGAAAGTGCATTAAAACATTGCACACATGTACAGCACCTACAGTACAGTATGTGAATGACTAAGTGGAGAGGAATCGCTTGCTTCTTTGTCTTGTATAACTGCTTTCAAGTTTACAGTTCTATACAGCATGCTTCCACCCTGCTTTCTTCACAACCTTAAATGTGCCATCCAAGGTTTAAAAGGACCTGTAGGTCATTTAAAGGTTGGCACTGTGGGTCACCAGGTGCTCTGGGTTCAGACAAGGATTTCAGTCGTACTCAGTCTCAGTTTGTGTTCTCCCTGTGTTCACATTGGTTTCCTCCCACAGTTCAAAGACACGCATTTATGACAAATGGGTGACTATGTTCGCGTAAGTGTGTGTTGTGTGTGTTTAACTTCCTTGCGGTAGACTAATGTCCTTTCCCATCCTATCCTCACCCTATGGTTCTGATATAGACTCCAGACCACAGCAACCCTGACCTCCACAAGTTGTCACTGATAATAAAGGGATCTGTCAATTCAATACAGGCAATGAGACTGAAAAATTAACTCCAGATTTGAACTTACTGCGCTGTTCACTGCTATGGTGTACAGCTTTCATACTAAGTCTGACTTTCGGGTTGAAATACCACACTACTCCCTGCTGAAGGACACAATACTGTGTTGATGTGCACTGGCTGGTCTTTTTCAGCCTGGTGGACAATGGTGTGGGGAACGCTGGAGCACGAGCCCTGGCTGACCTCCTCAAGAACAGCTGTACTCTGAAAGACTTGTGGTGAGCATGAGGAGGGACCCTTTAACGCCTCAACATACGTCAGATGCAATTTTAACATCCAAGGCTGTTTAGGGCTAGAGTGGGGTGTGACATAAAATGTACCAAATTATTTTACAAATGAACTGACAAAACAACTGGTAGATGGAGTGTTAGTAGACACTGAACTGTTATTATACGTACATACAGTACTTTTACTGGCCTTCATATTTTGACAGAGCAGTTCCTCATATTAGAAAGTTTTAAACCAAAGGATAGCCCAGTTCAACTGTTACGATAAGATCACCCAACCTAAGAACCTCCCTTACTTTATACTTCTTTTATATAGTTATCATTTTTATTTTAATGTATAACTCCAAAGAGTATTTGCTTTTCCACACTTAAAAAACTTGCATTTTCATTTAATTTGTGAACAGCTTTAGGTCGCAGCAGCATAGCGGCAGAGACAGCAAAAGGTCATAGCTATTAAACCAAGATTTATATTTTCAATCAAATGAAACAAAAGCAATTTGCATATTTTATAAAAGTGTACATATAGCTTCATCCTGGACGGAGAAGAAATTGAAGTTCAGCCTACTTGGTTTTTTAGTTACCATGGACGCTACAAACAGACAGGAAATTTAACAGAGTTGCCATTGCAAAGACAGCCATGGAGGGACTAGACAAAAAGCTGAAGAGCAGAAATGTTTCCTTACGTACAAAGATTTGATTTGATTTGTTCAGGTCTTCTCAGTGACATCTTGCAGGTGTGAAAGTTGGACAATCAGGAAAAAGTCAGGAAGAAAATCGATACTTTGATTTATGGTGCTGGAGGAAGCTACCACGTGTACTGTGGACACAGAACGTATAAATCAGTGTTGGAGGAAATCAAACCCGAGTTCGCTCTGGAAGCCCAGGTGGCGAGACACTGACTTTCTTACTTTGGTTGCATTTTGCTGAGGAAAGGGTCATTAAAGAACGATATGATTTTGACAAAAGGTCAACAGACAAGGCCAACAATGAGATGGAAGGACACAGTAAAGATGGCTATGACTGCCATGTTAGCAACGCTAAACTATCTTACTGAAAACCGCTCATGATATCAAACAACTATACACAGGGCCACCATGAGTCAAAACGGCTCGACAGCACCTAACAACAACAACAACATATTTTCTATGGTGCCTGGTCCAAGATACTGTACTGTATGTGCTACCCTGAAATATGCACACCTCAAAAGTTTGCCCTGGGTACACTATGCATCATGCAGTCTGCTTTTTCCAACCCTGTATTGTCTCTCTAACAGGTTAACAAAAAACTGCATTACAAGGGAGGGGGCTGAGTACCTGCTTCAGGCCCTGGAGGTAAATACCAGCGTGAAGTCAATATGGTAAGCCTGTCTGGTGAGGTGCATAACCTTTGTGCTTAACCCTAAAAACCCAGTTCTGAACCAATACAAATCCAAGCATGGACTGATACTGTATACTGTATTAGTCTACTGTTTTATATCTAAAGACTGATAGAAATCAGTTAAAAACATAACCAAAATAAAAGAAACACATTTCAAATTTACATTTGTGTATTTCGCAGATACTTTTCTTCAAAATGACGTACAACTTAGAATAAACAAATGTGTATCTCAGAGTCAAAACTGTCTCTGTGGTTCATTTTGTAAATCTTTGTTCAATTAATAAATGGACATTTATTATGCTAACATCTGACTGAACTATATTGATATACTATATAAAATCTGTCATTCACATATTTATTGCTGCACATGAATTCCTTTAGTATTGTTTTTACTTTACTATTTAAACAAATTACTTTGTATTAAATACTTTCTGGAAGTATGTCTGATTTATTGCTTTTTCTTTTCTGATGAAGGTTGGGGGGAAACAACCTGAGCCCACAGGACGTGGAGGAACTTAAACAGCAAGACAGTCGATTGATTTTCTGAGTAAAGCGGAGGTCAGGTTTAACCTCACTTCCATACAGTTCACTTTTTTACTTTCATTTTTAAAGCCTGTTTTAAGCACGTTATGATACAAAGATCTCCAAAGTAGAAATGGTTTTCATGTGTCTGAGAACTATTTTTTTTTTTTTACTTTCCATTTAGTATTAATACACTTTTGACAGATTAAGCAAATGTTACTAAAAGCACAGTTGTGCCATCAAGCTGCTATTACTGAATGGGTGTATAATTGAAATATTTCTCAGTTTAAATGGGTTTTTTCTCTTTTGTGACGGAAGTGTGGCTGTTAGTAGACACTGAACTGCCATGACACTCTCATACAGTATTTTTTGGGGCTTCATATTTTGACAGAACAATCATCTCATATTAACTTGGCTTAAGCCAAAGGGCAGCCCTGTTCAATTATGATAGGATCACCTTACTTTAGACTTTTATATAGTAATTTAATTTATAAATGTAAAGAATATTTGCTTTTCCACACTTTAAGAAACATTTCATTTTTGAGCAGCATTAGGTCAGAGCAACATGAAGGCAGAGACAGTACACTGAAAGTTTGCACACCCACTTACACAGAGTAGCGGGGTGATGGTCAGATAGTGATGCTGTATCACAGGTATGATCATATGATCATGCAACACCGACTAAAAAGTTTCAGAAAGGTGTCCATTTGTTCCAAAATTACCTTGAATTATCATGGACAACAAATGGTTATTTTTCCACTGGGAGGAAATTAAACATTTAAGGCAACCACATATCTACAGAGGGAACTTCAGATGTAGAAAAAGCATTAAAATACATATCCTTGACAGATTTGTTAGTGTAAACAATATTTCATGACTTTGTCAAAAAGAGAGATTGAATTTAGATTTAACAGGAAAATAACTGGGGACAAATCAAACTTTATATTAAAGGTCTTTTGCATGGTTGAGTGAACTCCCTTCTACTAAGCTTGTGACCTGTCACACCCCCTGAAGAGGTATTTTAAAGTGCCAAAAACAACTTTACACTTTTAAATGTCTATAATGTCACCAGGAACATCCTAAGAAAACCACTGTGAATGAACATGACGTTTTGCATTTGGATACACAGGATGGTGCAGGCAGGGAAATCTTTGGCGCATGTTGCTGGCCACTCATGATCACTGAAAGACACGTCAAAGCCCTGTGCCCATGTCTCCCTCAAAGCATCATAGGAATCATTGGCAGCGCTTATTAAAATGGAACGAAATGCGGAAATCAGGCCTCTGGAGTTATTCAGTGCAGGGAGTCTGTTCTCCTTGTCTGAGGCTGTAGTAAAATGAAGTTGCAGATATTTACAAGAGCCTGTATTAGGAAAGACATTTAATTCCTAGATCTTCAAAGCTTACAAAAACTGTTACATTTTTCCTACTACATTGTGTTACTTTAAATCTTATGCATATTGTGAGACTTGTAACAACGTTTTCTATGTTTAATATGGTTCTGTCTTTGGATTTCATTTGTTGAATAAAGTTACTGTATCTTGACATAAACTACAAAACTGTTGCAAAGGCATTCTTGCTCTTAAAAAAGCCCGAGATCCCTACAAATTCAGTATAGCATGTTGGGAAGTTCCAGGTTCAGGCAGTGACTAGACAGATGATGGTAATAAGACTTGTCTTGGGATACATCAAGTTTTACAACTTGCACTGTTTCACAACCTCCCTTTTCTCCTGGCTCTCAGACTCTAAGGCTTTCATACAGTTTGTCATTAGATGATTGGCTGTACCTGGTGGTTGATATCCCTTTAACAAGTTGCTTCCAGCTATACTGTAGCTGTCTATCTTGTTGTTCAGGTGGGACTGTGCTGGAGTCTGCTACAGTTCCCTTACTGCGCTGCAGAGACAAGGGTATACAACTTGTCACTGACACAACACTTGACCCACAGCCAGCATGATGTTTTCTTTTTCTTCCACCTGTATAAAATGCATTAATGGGAAAGCTGGAGGGGTGACGCAAAGTAATTTTTGCACTGAAATTTATACCAACATCTTTTGGAGTTCTATAAATTATAATGAATATAATTGTGCATTTTTATCACCGTATTGGTGCTATTATGTCATTTATACTGTATATTCAGCAGGTAACTCCAGTCTTCTGTGAAATAAACGCCTTGGATCCACTCTCTGGCTGCAAATTATCAGAAATAAAAGAAGTGGAAACTGAGTGAACAGGAAGAGAGTGAGGCAGATAAAAGAGGAAATGGGGTTTGGGTGGTTACACAGCGGGGAAAACCAAAGAGCGACTGGTGTACCAAGTCCTGAACAGGCATAATGAGAAAAAAAAGAGCTACAGCTACAGTTTTGAAAAGTTACTCATTATAATAAACAATTATGATAAATTATATACTCTATTATCCATAAATGACAAATATTGCTATAATCTTATTTTTCAAGATGAAGATAGACACACTAGTGATGTGGCTTAAGGTAGTCCCCAGGCAATTTGTCAAGATGAGAACAAACAAGGCCATTTCTCTCTCACACACACCAAGGAGGGATGGAGGGAGGTGCTGGAAGGAAGGACACAAACTGGAAACAGGGAGGGATAAGAAATTATATATAACATACACTTGGCACCGGGCTCATTACTAGTTTAAGGGTAACAAAATTTGGTGACATACGCTGCCCAGCCAAAAAAAAAGTCACACACTCCAATATTTTGTTGGACTGCCTTTAGCTTTGATTACAGCACGCATTTCAAAGATTCAAAGAGATTTATTTGTCACATACATGGTAACCAGGTATGCCATACATTGAAATGCAAGCTGCGGCATCGTTTCGATAGGCTTATGCAACGTCACAACATTTATTTCCATCCAGAGTTGCATTCATTTTGCATTCACCAACATCTTGTATTGATGATGGGAGAGTCGGATCGCTGTGTAGTCTTCTGCAGCGCATCCCAAAGATTCTCAATGGGGCTAAGGTCTGGACTCTGTGGTGGCCAGTCCATGTGTGAAAATGATGTCTTGTGCTCCCCGAAGCACTCTTTCACAATTTGAGCCCAATGAATCCTGCCATTGTCATCTTGGAATATGAAGAAAAAATCCATTGGTGGAAAAACCTGGTCATTCAGTACATTCAGGTAGTCAGCTCATCTCATTTTTGGGCACATAACGTTTTTGAACCTAGACCTGACCAACTGAAGCAACCCCACATCATAACACTAAGTTAAATCCAGGTGGTGACTTTTTTTTTTTGGCTGGGCAGTGTATATTTTACTACTTTTCTCCTTTCCACCCTTCCTTTCAATTACAATCTAGGTATCAGTCCCAGTGGCATCCGCCGGTTAGACAGCACTAACAACACCAACGTAGTAAATGCACCACTTTAAGGGTAACACAGTTCGATAATGTACATCTTATTACTATTTACATGTCCACTTCCTGGCCTGGGCAGCGCCAGGTAACACGACTGGTGTATATAAAAAGAAAAATAAAAATAAGATTACACTCGATGGTGATGGAACATATTAAAATGTTGGCATTAGCAACACAACACTAAGCAGCATTGATTAATTTCTTAACTGATTAACTACAGAACATCGAGTACATAACTGGCCCTGGGCTCACCTCTCCATTCCTCTTATTCCGATCAGCTTGTTTTATGCAGGAACCTGTTTCTGAGACACAGGGTGCTAGGCAGGGGACATAAAGGGACAAAACACCAGTCCAAAAAATAACAATTAGACACCGCATGCACTCACCTGGCAATTTTGTCACTATGTCATTGCACCCTTTGGTTTCCTGCCTGTTACCGGCGGCCCCGTCAATCAAAAATTGTTCCGCCCCTTTGCCTAACAACCGAACTATCGGAAAACCCCCGGTAGGCGGGACTAAAAGAACAGACGCACTTTTTGACCAATAAGCACTTTATATGACGGTGTACTGACCAATGAGATTGACACACTGAGACAGTCGCTTTCGCTTTTTGGTTGAGTGTCTTCCTCTTATTACAATTTTAATTTTGGCAGAACATAGGGTTCTGTTTTGGCGATTTATTTATATTCCACGATTTCCTGTTTGAAATAGTATCACCGCTGAATTGCGGCGCACACACAAGGAGAAGCGGGCTGATACACGAAAGCCGAGATAGGTCGCTTCCCTGGCTAAATTATACCGCTGGTTCAGTGGATAGTTTATTTGTAAGTAGCAGTGTTCAGCGAAACCGAGCCGGGCAGGTGAAGACGTAGTTGTTGAGGTAAGAACATGGGCGATTTCGTGCCGCTTTTTTACAGTTGTGTGTCCACCACAGCCCGAGCGTGTGATGTTGGAATGCCGTGTCCGTACCCGTTTCTGAGGCGTCATTCAGCCGCTGAGGTACGTTTTGTTGCCAGCGACGTCGTCGGTGACACGGAGCCGACTAGTTATGGCCGCGGCGTTTGGAAACGCAGAGCCGCCCGGCTGCCAGCCGTGTCGGTGCTGCACACTGTGCCGCGCTGTACTGCACCGCATGAGGTCGAGGCCCGCCACCGTGGTCCTTTTCCCTGGTGACGTCATCGCAATGGAACCGGAGGCAGCTCGCGGCCGGCGCTGCCGGTGCGCGCGACGGCCGGAGTGGCGCGGACGCACGTGCGTCGCTGTTCCGTCTGCCCATCCTCTCATCCGAAACGTTTCGTTTGAGACCCGATTTCTCCCAGTTTACATTCCCATCCCATAGAATGATCTTAATGCGAATTGCAGTGTAAGATGTACCTAAGTAGTTTTTTGAGGAAGTGTTGATTGATGGTCAGTCAGGTGCTGGCCCATCTCGACACTTGTCTTCATCTCAAGATGGCAGTTGCCTGGTTTTGTCCTCCGGCTCGGCTGGTGCTGAGCGTCTTTCTTAGAAGTTTGCTTACCTGGCGGCTGCTGGATGGTGAAATTGCAGCGCTGCTTTTCGCAGACGGAAGCGTGCATTGTTTTTAACGGTGCAAAAGTGCACGGTAAATGGGGAGCTCTTTATGTGACCCCGCGTTGGTGGATCTGGCAGTGGACGGGCCCTGGTGAGCCACTGTCATGTCGCAGTTATTTGTCAAGGTTGAATATTTGTTGTCACTGGGTTCGTCCAGGGATGTAGCAGCAGTGTGCGAGGTTCTGACAGCGGACCGGAGGTCCAGGGAAAGCCACAGTAGGTGCTCAGTTTGCAGATGCATGTGCTCCTGCATGAGATTACTCATTGCTGTGGGTTTGCTTGTAACATTGTTGAGAGAAGGTGTGATACGAAATTTTGGGCATCGACTGTTGCAGTACCCAATCCTCTGTTGTTCTTTTAATGCTTGGGGCACTTTTTGGTCCTGGTACTGGTATGAAAATTTGTTATGATGGTGACGGTGGACAATGCTTTGGATGTGGTTTCAGATCTGGTCCAGGTTGTGGTGAGGTTGCATGTTCACCCCGTGTCTGCAGAAGTTGTCCTCAAATTCAAAACCAAGTCTTCAATAATATAGTTGCCATGGACACCTTTAAATCCATGCTTAAGAACCACATTTTCAAAATTGCTTAAAGATACCACATTTCTGTCCCTTTCCCCCATATTTTTTCTTTTACATTTTGTTCTGTCTTGATGTTAGTGGTTGATACTGTGGTGCAGCTGGTGCCTCAAAGCTCCTGACTCAGTCTGTCAAGTTTGCATGTTCTCCCTGCATCTATGTGGGTTTCCTCTGAGTGCACTAGTTTCTTTCCACATTCCAAAACATGCATTTCAGGTGAACTGTTGCGCTCAAATTTTCTAATAGTGTCTGACTGCATGATAGTCCTGTGATGGGGTGGTGTCCTGTTTAAGGTCCATCTGCTTTTTGGGTTAGGTTCCAGTCCATCGCTACCCTGAATCAGATGAATGTTTATTGATAATGAATAATTATTAAAATTGTTGTTTAGTTATCTAAAATGTCTTGCTTAACTATTTTTAGAACTTTTGATCTTTGAACCTGACTCACGGAAAAACACACTAATGACAAAGTGAGTTGACAAATATCATTACGTCGTTAGAGAACACCGGAAATTTGGAAAAATGTGGAGGTCTGTGCTCAGTGTTTCCCATCATCAACAGTTTAATGGCTGCCACCACAGAGTGCTTCACAGTACTTTTTGTTATAAATCTGCATCCCTGTTCTTTACTTTTATGCTCTCGGTTGATAAATATATTTCTTTGCATAAACCCGTAGTGGTCTCCAGCTTGAATTGCCCACTTTGGTAGAAGTCTTCATTTGAAATATATATTTCTGACAGCCTAAACAGATTAAGACAAATAATTAGATTTGAGTTTACTATAACTGTTCGAATGTTAAATGTAAATCACAGAGCCAATATTTGCTATTTTACCTTGCTGTGTAAGTATGGTATTACGATCTCTAAACATGTTCAGCTGGTTGGGCAGTAAAAAAAACTTTTGGTGGCCTTAAAATAGCATTCCAACCAGTGGTACATTCATGCATCATTTTCTACTTAACTACAGACATGCCTTGATTTATTTTATTCATTCCCGAAAAGGCTGCGTTGTGCAAAAATGTTATAAATTGATATGGCTATTTCTGTAATGTCTTATGAAGAAAAATGATAACGCTTCCCACCCTATCTGAAACCACCCAAACCAACTTTTGCAAGTATCACAAAAACACAGTGAAACAGCATACTCCAGTCAGCATGTACGCACATGCACATGTGCACGGCTGCTCATCACATTTAAAACAAACAAAACCACTTTTATTGCTGGTGTTGTGTCCTTGTTGAATACCAATAGGTAGAAAGTTTTAAAGAGATGCACAAGAGTCAGTGTAGGAAGAATGTAGAACTGACTTTTATATAGTAAAGCAGAAGGTTATTAATTGTGTAATAGAACCATAAAATAACCACTTAGTAGCAGTGTATGTGAGAGTACTGGAACTTTCTGCCACATTCTGTTTTTTATGCATACAGTGTGACATCATCCAACCAATCATAACCAGTATGTTTACATATACCTTGTCTTATATTACCTTAAAGACACAAGAACAGGAGCTTGTTTTGACTTAACTTTTACTGCACCAGCTGTACATGAGGATTACATCTGCTTTTCCCAGGATCTAACACTCCTTGTTGTAATGATATTAATTGAGGGATGACTATATTTTATTTTTATGCACCACTTTACAGGTTGTTGTGTTTTTTTTTGTAATACTGATGAATTATTTTGTAAAAAAATTACTATATTGTGAAAATTATGCTCACCTTTGTATATGTGTAATAACTCAATCCTTAAATTTTTTTTTTTTTTTTTTTTGTTTCCTATGGGTAGAGCCATATGTGCGTGGAGTTCAGCTGAAATAATGCATCTGTCCTACAGAGAAGACATGTGGGGCCCACAGGCTGGGATCCCATGACCCAGCCATCTACCTTCGTTTTGCTGGTTGCTAAAACCCTGCATTCCACATTGCTATGAGGCCGTGGCAGGTATGAGCTCTACCCTGTGGAGCCAGGAGAAGCCGAGCGGGGGCTTCCGGGAGGACTCATGCTACTACATGGTGATGAAGGAATGTGTGGTGGAGAAGCCCCCACAGAAGACACTGAAGGTACCACGTGGAAGCATCGGCCAGGTCTGCCCAGAGCGCAACAGCCTCGGTCGCCCTCTGCCACCCGGTAAGGGCAAGAAGAGCCTGCGCATCTTGGATCAAGCAAATGTTGTTCTAGGCCTTGATGAGAAGGATGTGCTGGTGCTGGATGAGAAGTTAGCCGAGCTGCTCTTCCCCGTGAACAACTGTGAGGAGCGCTATGGGCTTCTGTGCAACAAATCACGCCTGGAACGTGGCCGGGCCATCGACTGTGGCTCCAAGGTGCAGGTGCAGCTACGCTCCAGTGATGATCCACTACCTGGCGTGGTGCGTTTCAGAGGGCCTCTCATCTCTGAACGTGCGCTCTCTGGCGTGTGGTTTGGCGTGGAGCTACTGGTGAGTCCCTCCATGTTGGCATTGCTCAAAATTTTCATTTGCATAGCATTACGAGTTGCATATTGTTTAGATTCGGTATTGTTTAAATTAATTCAGGTGTGTGCTTAGATTTGATTGATAGTTTCCGAAACCTGCCTTCGATAGCTCAGTTGGTAGAGCGGAGGACTGTAGAGGCGCTTCAACACTGCCATCCTTAGGTCGCTGGTTCGAATCCGGCTCGAAGGACAGCTGTATCTTTTCGCATTTCACTGTATGGCATACCTGGTTACCATGTATGTGACAAATAAATCTCTTTGAATCATTATTTGATGTCAGTTTTTGTGTTCCGGAACACTAAAACATTTAGTCGATGCTAGGTGATCTGTGATGTGGAAGTTTTTCAGAGTGAGTGAGTGTAGCTCTTGTTGACAGCAAGAGATTGTTCAGTGCAGCTTCTAATGTGGCCAGGGAAAAGAGAAACAGAATTTCATGCTGAGAAGACAGAGATGCTCTTGTTCATTATGAAATGTTTGCCCCTTGTTTTATGAACTCGAATGATGCACTTCTAATAAAAGTTAATAATTAAGTGGTGGTGCATCTTTCTCTTTGTATTGTTTGAACCTTTTTTCAATTTTCATTGTAAAAAGTGTTATGCAACCTTTAAGGCTAGAGCCTATAGAAACATTTCCTATTTAAGGATCAGGTAGCCAGCCAAATGTGGTTCAGTAGACTCCATTTATTATTTTTTTATTGTACATGGTCTGTAAAACTGAAACGTTATGGAAATAAATGTTACATTTGTCTGCAATTCTTATCCAGGTAGATCTGGTCCAGTTTTTTTTTCTATTTTATAAACACATGCGTCGGCTTCAGCATCAACTAATAGATCCATAGAAATTATTGGAAATTGGCACAGATCTCACCTCATTGTGTATCTCTATTAAAAAACAAATATTTTGCAGCTATGATAAGAGTTATAAATGAAAAGCATCAAGACTTATTTCCCTGGCAGCTGCAGTAGTCTCTTGCGAAACATAGATGAAGAATCAGGGTTTGAATGGTTGGAATGTTTTCTTTGTGAGAGCCTGTCTTTTTGAAATTTGAGGATTGTTTTTGGTCATAGTCATGCTGTTCGCACTAACTTAGCACTCATGACAAATGCGATAACTTATGGAAAGAAGATCTTTGGTGCTGTTTCTGCTTTTTGAATTATGTTTCAATGAAAGAGGCCACAGGTGGAAAATTTTCTAGCTCTGTGATGTAGCAGAGGTCAGACATTGAACAATAAACCATGTGTTGTACTGGTATGTGGAACATTTAGGTCCTCGCCAGTGTTTCTCTGTTTCTTTTGGCACATCCATTGCTAGCACTTAGACACAGTGGTACGGCGCATAAAGCCACTGCCTCATGGCTCCTTGGTTGCTTATGAGGTGTGGGGTTTTAGCATCTTACAGTGTGAACAGTTTTCATGTTCACATATTTACACCCCTCAGACGTGTACAAAAATAAGCAATGGCAAACCACTTCTCATGTTGCACCCCTCAGAAAAGCCTCCTCTGTTTTTCCAGCTGACAGTGTCAAGAGTTTGCATGTTCACTTATTTGCACCCCTTAGCCATGTACACAAATAGACAGTGACAAACCACGTCTGTTTTGCCACACAAATGGTTGCTATGAGTTGGATTAGGCTTGATGGCACTTTCATCCATTCATTCATTCCTAGCATACGCTGCCATATTTGTGCGTGTGTGTGTTTTTTTTTTTTCTCTTGTTTGAGTGAGTCAGTGTGAGTAGAATTGTGAGAGTTGGAATTCTGGTTGTGGGGGATGTCTGTGTAGGTGTAAGCTTTAGCAGAGTTTTGACTGTGACTAGGTGTTTTTGTATAGGTGACCAGTATCTTATTGGAAAAACAATTTTTCAAATGAGCATGTTGCTGACATTGCAAAAAAAGCCAACTGAAACTTTTTTTTTTTTTTTTTAATTTGGCTTTAGAAATATTTTTCGAGTCAGATGCACTTTTTTTCCTACAGATTTGAACCCCATAAATAAGTTAAACACTAACTGGTAGTAGACATCTGAAGTGGAATTTTACTCAGTCAACAGCCTGTCTCTAAGCCTGACAAGTTTCAGTCTCTAAACATCAGCAATGCAGAGTTTGGGCAGCTGTGCTCCTAGTTAATTCTTTCTGCTCCTTAGCTGTATAGATGTGGAATTGCACCGTATTTTCCATCTCTCTGTTTCTTTTAAAGCTATACCTCAAATTACATCATTCTTACTACAGCCTAGGAGCATTTGTACATTCACAGGAGCCATAATTTAATAAAGTTCATGTACTTTCAAAGAGATCTGTATATATTTGAATGACTCGAAAATAAAAAAAGTTTTTAAAATAAAGTAAAAATAGTTTTTGGGAACAAAAAAGCACATTAAAACTTAAAACATTCACAGATCTTTATAATAACTAAAAGCAGGTAGCAAGCGGAAAATAATTGTGGAATCACAAATTCCCACAGCAGCAGGATTTCTTAATCCAGGTCATGATGAACTGTTTTGTATGGCTTTGTTTCATTTCTTGAAAAACTGAAAATTATTACAGTGGACAGGAGTGTTAAGTCATGTGAAAACACAATCGTGAACATGATAGAAAAGTTACACTTGAGTATGTGGTAATGGAAATCTATTGTAATTGATATTTTGTGAATCCAAAGAATTTATTATTTTATGTAATTTGTCAAAGCTTAACACAACAATTGTCTACTTTATATCAGTATTTTGGGACTAATACAAATCATAGCAAGTCTTCAGTAACTGTTTTTAGTTTATTATGATTTTGATTGTGCCAAATGACTTCATCAGGCCTAATTTGCTAAAATATCAGCAGGCAGAAGCTCATATATATATACAGTGAGGAACCATGAGCAGGATTGAGAACCACTGATGAAAAGCATGCTTTCTCTACTTAAACCAATAGACACGCTTAATGTTCATGAAACTGGTTGTGACTGCTGCTGCTGTTAGCATTGTTGTAAATGTCGATATAGTTATTGATGCATCTAATGTTTTAAATTTTCTTTCTACTTCTCAGGAGCATGGCCGTGGCCAGGGCTTCACAGATGGGTCCTACCAGGGCCAGCAGCTGTTCCGCTGTGAAGATGAATGCGGTGTGTTTGTGGCCCTGGACAAACTTGAGCTGTGGGAGGATGAAGAGGAGGTGTTGAGTGACCCTCCTGACCCTCAGGATTCTGACTTGTCACTGGATATCAACTCGCGTGTAGTGGTACAGACCAGGGATGGCCCAGAGAACGGCACCATCATCTTCTACGACCTGTTGCCTGGCAACGAGAGTCTGGGCTACTACGTGGGAGTGGACATGGTGAGCATTTCCGGATGGTTTGTAGTGCAGCATCAGAATCAGCACACGTGTACCTTGTGTTATTTCCATAATTTTCAAAGACCCAAACATTTTGAAATTTATAGTTGCATTTTCTTCAGCCATCTGTTTTCAAATTTTTCTCTGTTGCACATTGAAAATAGCCTGCATTTTCAGATTCTGCGGTCACCGGGGAGCAAAAAACACGAATGGTGCTGTGTGGGGTCAGCATCTTGTAGCTGTACAAGAGCAGTTTCATCCAGCATATTTTATATTTATTATACTAGCTATGAACAACACTTTTATAGAAACTACCAAGCAAATAAATAGAGACTTGTGTCTGTTATTATGGTTTTTGGTTTTAGATTGCATCCTTTTGATTTTAAGGTGAAATACTTTTTCATTTTTTCCCCCTCACTATCTGCCTTCATATAAACAGAATAAAGCATTCCAGGCTGTTAAACTTCAGGAAAATAATCTGTAGCAATAAAGGCCACTCTCTTTTGCATTGTGTCTGGAATACTACAGAATGAAAGTGAATTTTTAGAACAATGAAATAGATTTGCAAATTTCAGGGACTATTGTGTTGTCAAAGATGACAATAGCAGGAAACCTGATCCCTGTTTCAAAATTCAGTTTAAAGGTTCTGACTAAACGTAACATTGACATCAGTGAAAGTAAACACAGATTTTATACAGGACTTCTAACTGTCATTTCTGATTGAAGTAGGGGGGGGACACAAATTTCTTTTGAAATAATATAAAATAATATGGAAAGTTTTGTGGCTTTGCACCCGGTGATTTTGGGAAGGGCTCTGGACTGTCGTAACCCTGACCAGGATGGATCTGTTATAGATAATGGATGGATACAGTAAATATATAATCAATATACTGTATCTTGGGAGTTCAAGTTTTCTCTCATAGTGGGTCCCTTACTTAGAAACTTAATTGGGACCAAGAGTTGGTTGTTACCTCAAATTATTTATTAATCTAATGTGACACGGAGTGGGTTAGAGGCCCCCCCATGGTGCTACTTCTGTAATGAGCCACAGCAAAAATGGTGCTGTCGGAATAAATGATTGTACTTTGAGAACTGAGTGCCTTTATCTGTGGCTGTTGGTG
The DNA here is from genome assembly GCA_018136845.1 of Heterotis niloticus. Lineage (NCBI taxonomy): Eukaryota > Metazoa > Chordata > Actinopteri > Osteoglossiformes > Osteoglossidae > Heterotis > Heterotis niloticus. Next base: position 6,883,018 of record CM030900.1, on the reverse strand, counting down.
AAATGTTTTGTTGTTGACTGGAACAAAGCAGCTCTCTTTCTTTCTCTCTCTCTTTAAAAAAAAAAAAATCAATGCAAAATACTTCTCTAAAAAAAGGCTGAACATTTTCAGGAAAGATGAGGACCCAGTGTACTGATCTCACATTTTTCTCCAAAGCACTTTGCAGCATTACTCAGTTATAATGATTTACCAAGTTAAAAAAATATATATATATTTTTCACAGCTGAGTAATTTTCACTGTGTCAACTGAAGCAAACTGTCTTAATCTACAGTACGACAGCAGAAGATAGGATCTGAACCTGAGTTTTTGTCTAACCACTACTCCACCTATTACCCCCGTATGTTTTATGCTCTATTGTTTAGTTAATATTCCATGATTTCACAAGCAGCTGTCTGAAGATGAAACCGTTTGTGCTGACTTTCAGCGCTTGAGTTTGGTGTTCTCTCTGCCTTTAAAATTTGTTTGAAGTCCCTTGTAACTGTGTTACTTACAGCAAAATGTTTGGAGTGGGGGGACAGCAAACAAATAAGCCAGGCAGATCACAAAATTATAAGATGAAAGGGATTAACTCTATTACAGGTAGGCAACTGAATTATAGAAGGGGAAATGGTGTTCACTACACATAATTTACCAATATTATTTAGTAGTAATCTAAGGAAAAGTAGAATTTTATTTTCCCAAATATTTTTCCTCTGAAGTATTTATTAACTGAAACTAAATCTATTCAAGGAAATGCTTATGACACCATTGTGGATGTTGGTGTATTATGGCCTGTGCCTGAGAGGAGTAATGCTACTGGGGAGGAGGCAGCAGAAGCTTTGTGACCCACATTAGGACTGCCAAGACCATCATTCTTCAAGCGTTGCTTTTGGTGTGATGTCATTATACAGACAAACTAACTCCAGAATCCTCCTCCACCCGTCCGGTCCTTTACCATTTGCCCGGGTTGCCTACCAGTGCGGTTAGCCCCCTCAGTCTCTTACAAAATTAAATGCAGAATGGAAATTGACATCAGTGGGTGGGGTGGCATAGGTCAGCTCTGAAAATGATTTCATTGTCACCTAAATGCTGGTTTTCATGGCTGACTAACAAGGTGATGTCTCACGCTCTTTCAGGACAAACCTATCGGTGACTGGGATGGGTTTTTAAATGGGAAGCTGCTGTGTAATTTTGCCAGTATGGAACACACCCGCCTCGTCCCGATCTGCGACGTAATGCCAGGTACAGCCTGCTCCCTCCGTCCATTTTCCTCATATTTGACGCTGTTTGGTGTTTGGAGCACAAGTTCCACAAAGGCGTGTTTGTTGGGGTTTTACTGGCAGTTGTAACAGAAGCGCTGTTGTTGTGGGGGGGTTGTTTTTAAAATTCAAGTGGCGAATGTGTAGCTTTCATTATTTTGTTGTGTGCGTTTATCAAGGTGTGTTTTGCTTTTGCATTAACTTGTACATTTGTAAATGTGTTTAAATTGTATTTCTTTCCTCAGTATGTTTGTGAAAGTGCAAGAAGTTTTTTTTTTTTTTTTTTTTTAACTACATGTCTGCTAAAAATGGTGGAAATAAATGTTTGTTTATTCCAGACACAAGTCAGTCATACTTTGGTCATCTGTTGGGACTGTACAGTTACTATTTAACTGTAATATTGCCTGCTTATGGTGACTGTTTTATGCAGACTGTTATTGTCTGGATGAATTTGCCTCTTGGAGTTTGATGAGTACTTTTGATATTTAGAGTCCTTGTTTTCCTCTTTGCAGAACACTCAATGCAGGACCCCTGGTTTCAAAAACAGAGCTTTGCATCCAGAGGAAGTGGCAGTGAAAAGTCCTTGTCCTCGCAGAACAAACCAAAGAACAAAGGTACAGATTTCACTGTCACACATGAGTGTATTGTGTGACAGGAAGCATTTATTTTAATAATTGTTACACACATAAACAGATGACATGTTATATGTTTGTGATGTGTATGAACTTTGTAAGTATCTACAAAACATGATGCACTGTGGGTATATTATGATGTTGCTTTTCAACATAGGGTGTAAGAAATAGTTTTTCTGTTTCTGTAGTGATCTCTTTGTGTTTTTTTCACGTCTGAAAGAAGGGTCTTTCATGCTTGGTTGTTAAAGAAACAGTTATACGGTCGTACAATAGAGTCTCGGACATGAAGGAGTATGGAAAATCATAATTTCTCTGAAAATAATCATTGCCCTGAAATACTCTTTATCTTTTTGACTTCATACAAGGAAGTAGCTTTTGGCCTTCTTATAGTTAATATAAAACCTAAGAAATCTTTGCTGCTGGGTACCGTGAATTTATTTTACCAAATGGGAGAATAAGTGCTTTAAACTTTCGAGGCCAGGTACAGCTAGCATTTGTTACATTTACAAAAAAGATTTTTTTTGATTCATTGGTAGATTCTCTCATATCTGCTTTTACTGTACCTGACATTGCTTAATCTGATTACCTGCATTATTATGGCACAAAGTAAAGATTGTTATTCAGAATTTAGACTTCAACACTGCAAGGATGAACTATAGCATCTGAGCATAGGCTTTTTATCTTAAGAATCATTACACAAGTACACAGAAATAATTAAGCGCTTCTATGATAATATACTATGTGTATTGTGTATTATACATCATGATGTATTTTAGCTTTTTATTTCTTCTTACGATAAGAGAAGGCAATAAAATGCTGTTATTGTCTGGATCTTTGTCTGACATCTAGTGGTGATCTGAGTAAAGTATGCGGGATACTTGCCCAAAACGGGCCCAGTTCTGAAACCCAAAAATTAATGCGTTAGTGATGCATATGTCTAGTACACACATACCCAGCTGTTTTTCTCAGAGGAAGCGAGGAAGCTCACGTTAAGGTGTCTGAAGGAAAGACAAATTCTAGGTTGTATATGCTTGCTGTGGACCAGCCTTTGAGGATGGCAGTCTTTCCTTTTGAATCCTTTCCCTCTATTTGTCCCTTCCTTCCCCTTCCTACTCTGCTCTAGTGGTTAATGTGTGATGGGCTGGAGTGTCCTACCTGGCCCCGTTGGACTGGTTGATTGTACAGTTTTGAAGCACTGAGTGAGGGTTCAAACTCAAAAGCTATTTTTTCAGATTCTTGAAAATGTGTTCCTGAAATGTTCTGATCCCTAGCAACACTGCAGTATTAGAGCACCACATGTGCTGAAACCCCAATGTAAATTAAAGCTTTTTGATATTAAGTCAAAGACTACTTGGCATGATTTTTCATATGTAAAAGAAGCCTTTAAATCAGATTGTGAGTTTGGGAAGCAAAATGGGACAGCATGTCTGCTCTTTGAAGGTCTGGTCATAGGGTTACAATCAGTAAACATAAAAAGAAGAGAATATGGCTTCTATGCTTCAGGTGCATAACAAAAATTTGAACTGAAAAGTCTGAACCACACAAACCACCAGAATATCACAACTTTAAACAGAAGCCATTTATCATAAAAAATGCTACCAGCATTCCAAAACCAAAAAATACTAGTCATTCTGTACATTACAAATAAATGTCATAGTATGTCAACAATGTCAACCACAAACCTCAAAAATAGCTTTCTTGAATAGTTTGCATTAGGAGCTGCTTCTTATTTTTTTTAATATGTAGTGTGTTAGTTCCACATTTTTTTAAACTAAAATAATCGTATTTCTATTTTCAAAATGTTTCACTTTAAAGTGACCAGTCATGGAATCTCATAGGATGGGGCACGTGCACAATTAGGCAGTTAGTGGACAAGTGCAGTTATTGGCAGGGTTTTTGGTCTCTGGATGCACATGGAGCAATGACTGTATTCTTCTTCTCAGTTGGTATTTTTTAATAAAGGCCTCAATTATTTTTATATGGCACACTGTAAAAGAGTAGGTTTGGCTTTGAGTACTACCTGCCAGTGTTTTGTTGCAATTTGCGAGTGAGAAGTGACCAACTGGGGCTCGAACTGCAAGGACTACAGTCAGAAAACAGTAGAAATATTTAATGTGGATAGGGATGCATCATCAAATCATGACAGCACGTCAAGCAACTGCATTGTAAAAGAGGAACAATGATCACAAGCTGAAGCTCAACTATAGTACAGAAGGATGAAGAAGAAAGAAAAGAAGAAGAAAATTTGGTCTTGAAATGTGTGATAAACAGCTCAGCAAAAGCTACAGTATACTTTGAGTTCCACAGATGTAATAATTCAAGCTGCCATTTGAACAGTCTATTTGAAAAAATGACTAGCAGTGAGCACAAAATCTGGATCTTGAGAACTGAAATTATTTGGTTACTCATGTTTTACTTTTTCCTGAGTCAAGATGGATTTATGTTTAGATAAAATCAAAGACTGCTTTCAACCCATGTCGGCTGTTTCCAGCAGTTAAAAATGATTTAGGATTGGTTATGTAATGACAAGTTAATTTGTCAATAGGTTATTCTGTATTGTCATACTATGACCATGAAATATTAAGATGCCGCAGAGAGTTCCAAAATAATGCCTCAATATACACTGCTTTGTGGTTTTAAGAATACCACAGAGAAATCAAACATCTCGAACAGCCTCGGCAGTCAGTCTGTCTAGTGATCTTTTATGGAAAGTTCTTTTGCACCAAGTGTAAAGTAGATTTCCACCGTTTTCATCCGTCCAACACCTTGAGGCTCTACTCTCTGACAAATGATACAGTATCTTACGGTGCAAATTTCAGGGCTTATGTAATTTTCATTCCCAGTAGAAATTGAAGTTTCTGAAAAGCCAAGTACTAGTATGTCAATTTATTAGCCTCTTGCTGTTCCTTATATTGTTTGGGGTTTTCTCTATTTTTGGTATTTTCAATATTTTTCTCTTCAGTTGTTGCTGCAGCTTGGTATATGGTGAGGTCTTTTTATTTAGCTGATGCCTTTGAACCTAATGAAACACACTTCTGTATTTAACACAGGAGCTACCTAGCAAGAAAAAAAACTGAGAAAATCAGACATTACAAGGAACTGACAGTGCTTACAAACCGATGAATGAATTCACTGACAGAGCCCTGCTGGTGAATGTGATAAAAGTGTACAAGCCATGCTTACTATTTTGTCTCTCTTTTTTTCCCTCCCCAACCTCTCCTCCTCTGTTGAACCTACTTACAGGATTAGGTCAACAGTGTGGGAATAGAAGCAAGTCAGAGTTTTATTACACTTTAAATGGCAGCTCTGTGGATCACCAACCACAGGCCAAATCCAAAAGCACATGGTATATTGATGAAGGTAATGCCTGGTTTGGAACAGTGACTCAACCAGAAGGCAGCTTGATGCTGAGGTTCATACAGTTACCGCTGTATAATTTAATATTGTTTTTACATTTAAATTTTTTTTTTTTTTTTTAACTTGGCTTTCATCCATCTTTTTAAGCTACATACTTAGGGTCAGTACACTGAAACCAAACCTGTAGGACTGTTTAAATACTATATTTAATGTTATTGTCATTAATTTGAACTTATGGCTTCCACCAAGACTGTCTCTCTTGATCCCTGTTCCAGTTGAAGTGTGGTTTCCTATGCATGACTGCATGGCATGATCCCTCTGCAGCTCAACGTAAATCATTTAGCAGTGTGTTCCAGACGCTGTTTGCCATGGCATAATGTTCTGCTCCCTCCTTTGTCTGAGACCACAAAGAGTGTAAGCAGACAGTCAGAACCTAGGTGAACAGGTCTATGTGTTTGAAAAGCAATTGGAGAGTCACCTTTTATGTTTTAAGGCATGTACGAAAGATTTGCATCTATAGATCTGGAGTGGATTTCTGAAGTTGTATCTCAGAACTGAATCTCTAGATTTGGTGTTGAAATTGTGCTCTGAAACCCACCACCATAGACTTGCACTCTTGAAGCAACACATTAACATATTTCTGATGTTTGCAAGATATCTGCTTTTTCCTAGATATATTTACATGTAGCAATTTACTTAGTTAAAAATTTTGCACTTTATTAAAATTTTTATAGCAGTTTAAGCTGAATTTTATTTTTATTTGGAGATGTCCCAATACACAATGCCTCTGATGGATTTCCCCACCTTAAAAGCAGAAGAGACTTCTAGACTCATCAAAGATAATGACTGTTGCCTAATAGATATTAATAGATGCATTAAATTCTTATGCGAAAACGTGTTCTTTTATTGCTACTCTATCAATAAAGAACAGAAAAGGCTGTTTCTTGCACAATTGTGCTGTATATAAACAGTAATGGGGATAAAATTATTCATGCTGAACTACCCCATATTACTCAGGGATAATAGCTTTTGGGTTATTCTGTGTTTTCCCTGTGTTTTATATATGATTATATTAATAATGAATTAAATTGTCACGCCTAAGAATGTACGACTGACGTCTGATACAATTTTTAAGTAACGTGAAACAGAAGCCTCATCACCCGACTGCAGTATTGAGTTTTGGAAACTAGATTCAATAGTCTACTTAAATAAATGAGACTTGAAAGGCTGAAAAAAATATTTAAAGTGATTTCTCTTGGACATTTACAATAATGTGCTGATGTTATAAAAGTTTATTTCATTACATCTATTTTTAAATTTTTTTTTAATTCAGTGTAAACATAAGGAAATATAAAGCAATAGTGATATTACACAGTGGTCATTTGGAGCAGGCTGTATGGATTAATAAAAGGGTTTGATGCATATCCAAACCACACCACTGATCTCTGCTAGGTTGCAGTTCTTTTCTCAGCAAATAATCTGCCCTCTGTTTGCAATGAGTGGTGTTTTGGTGGACAGCTTGTTACAAGCAATCGTCTCACAGTCACCCTTCATTCTAGATAGGTTCTTAAGTGTTGGCCATTTTGCTGTGTCTTCCTTCTTTCAAGGTCTGCAAGATTTTAGGCTGTAGCAGTGGCACTGTTACGTTCAGTCAAGCATTTGGTTTAAAATGCTTTGGGGTTGTTCAGAATGGTAGTAGATTTTAGATGTTATGCATGTGTGCATGGACTGGAATTTGTTTCTGTTAATTTGAATGTGCTCATGTTAAATGTTGCTGGCATTAAGATGTTTTATATAATGATAATTGGCTTATTACTTTGTTCCTCAGTTGGGGAAGATCCTGCCAAATCCCTTACGGACACGCCAGCAGACTTCGGGCAGACGTCCCCACCAACTAGGGGCACACCTACAGGCTCGCTGTCCAGTGACAACAAATTCCATTCACTGCCCTTTAGCCTAAACAGGAAAGTTGGGCCCAACGGTGGTATGACCAGCAGTCCACCATCCCTGTTAGTGCAGTCCGTCATCGGGGACCAACACGAGTCTGGCCCTCAACCCAGTTCCCAAACTGTGACCTCCACACCTCCTCGCAACCAATATGGCCTGGAGGTGGGCTCTCTGGTAGAGGTTAAGGAGAGTCCACCGCTGTGTGGGGTCATTCGCTGGGTGGGCCAGCCCCCAGGACTGACAGAGCCACTGGCAGGGCTGGAGCTGGTGAGTGGCTTGCTTGGACCTGTGTACATTACTTAGTTGTTTCACATTAATTTACATTCTGACATCACTTTATGTTGTATAATTTCTTCTGGATCAAAAATGGGTTATAAATCCTCCAGAACATGCACTACCATTAAAGGCATTATTATACATTTTATAAAAAATGCCCTACTTATCAGGTTAGTTTTCTCTGTCAAAAAATTTTACAAGACACTTATTTGTCACCTGTTTAGGGAATTTATGAGTTCATTGTCCATCCATCCATCCATCCATCCATCCATCCATCCATCCATCCATCCATCCGAGTCTTCTCTGTTTGGAGATAATGTCTCTCACTGTGATCCTTTCAAGTCACGGAGCCTTAGAAATAGTTTTGTAACCCTTTCCAGACATTCTTAAATTTTTAGCCTTTTATGAACTTTATGATAGCATATCTATCACTGTTTCACCTCTTCACAATCCTCATCCCTTTTAGTTTGTGACTGAGATAGTTGGTTCATTCAATGAACAACAAAATTCTAATTAATTAAGCACAACACACATAGATCAGAATACATAGCAGATTTGTCCAGCGGCTTGATCACTACATTTTGACATATCGTGATGCTGTTGAAGACCCAGGAGAATCTATAGCAATGGTGATTATGTGAACACCATGGTTCCTGTTCTTATACCCACAGGAGGAAGAGTGTGTGGGCTGCACAGATGGGACCTTCAAGGGAACCCGTTACTTTACCTGCCCACCTAAGAAGGCACTCTTTGTCAAGCTGCGATGCTGTCGTCCAGACTCACGGTTCCCCTCACTGCACCATGCCCCCAACCCCATTGAGCGGTGCAACTCTATAGGTGAGCCCTAACTGCCCAGTGACTCCAGGGAACTTCATGTAACCAGAGAGCCCATGGTTCTCCTCTCAAATGCACTTTTAAGCTGCCACATACTATTGAAAGATTTGAATTATTTTCACTCTTATGTATGTGTGCTGTAGGTTTGTGCCCTGATGTACACCGGTGTGTGTGTTGTTAGATGTTATTTTTGTTGTTTCTTTGGGGGCAAGGATGAAATGAATTGGAACTTCACAATTCAGAACTTCAGGATACATGACTATTTTTGTGTACAAATGCAGGACTTAATTTCTTTTGTCTATTATGTTTTGCACCTGTCCAATTTAGGAACACATTAGAAAAACATTAATGAATGTCCTTTAATGCAAAGAACATAACATATTATTGTTCAAAAATTTTATTTGTAATAAGGAAGCATACTTAAAAAAGGTTCCAACATAAAAAAATGGCTCAAAATGACAAAACATTGTGCCTTTATTATTCTTACTTTTGATAAATTTTCTTTCTAGAGGAAAAATGATTTTGACATGAAAAAGCATTCACAAATTAATGGCCTCATTGTAAAAGAAACAGTTATGCGGTCGTACAATAGAGTCTTGGACATGAAGGAGTATGAAAATCATTGTTCATGGTCGATTGTTGTCATTTTCTATTGCTATTCTGATTTTTTTATTTTTTTTATTTTTTTTTAGCCCACCTATCTATAGGACAAATTTCAGAGTAATTCTACCTGTCCAACTATTAAAGATTTAATCAAATGAATTGTTTGCTAGGTGACAGTGAACTGTCAAATAACTGTTAATGTCGAGTCTTAAAATTTATGTGGTTCTATTTAAAAAGTCACTGTCATTAATGTACTTGAGCCTGCAGAATTTATTTTTTGCTCTCTCTCTGCTGGGAGATTTTTGTTTTCCCTCTCCTGAGCTAATTTATTTTCTAGTCACTATAGAGGTGAACTTGAATTGAATTAAATGAATGGTCAAGTGTGACTGGACAATGCTTTCTCTAAAAGTTAGGAAGAAAAAGAGATGAGAGAAATGGGAGAACACACACAGGACTAGGAAAATAGATAAAGTTTTACAACGTTATCTTGCTAATATTGCATCTTACCACATGCTGTGGCAGAATGGATTTCATGCTTTTTCAAGAGAAAAGTCACCAACCTTGTGTCTTGCTCTTCTCATACAGGGAATGTGTGACTGCCTATGCAGATGTACCCTGGTATGCCATCACTTGTAGCTAACAATGGTCTCTAAAGCTATGCTTGTGATCTGATGTAGGCTAATGTATTCTTACACGCCCACCTCCAAGTCTTGTACAGACACGCTGTCAGTTGTTCATTGTAGTAAGTACAGTTCAAAGTCTCATTTCTTATTATTTAACAGTAAAATTTCAGACAAACAAAAACTGTTTTGTCTGAGTGCTGAACAGAAAAGAGAGATCTGTGTGTGTGTGCACGCGTGCGCGTGTGTGTGTGTGTGTGTGCGCGTGTATGTGTGTGTCCAGCAGTTACCATTTCAAAACACAGCAAGAAGTCATACAGTTATGTGGTGAGCCAGACTGAACCACTTTAGCCAGACTGTTAGCCAGAATCTGGTGGGCAACAGACGAGCTTCCTACCAGAGGCCTTGGATTTTGAGGGTGTGACATAGTGTTTTTGCTGTTCCTAGGATTTCACTCTTCTGGACTGGGATCAGTGTTGATGTTCATGTTGCCTTTCTGTAGCTCAACTTCCTCACTTCCTTAATCTTGATTTCCAGTTTTAACTTTCAGGATAGTTGGCTTCTTGGGTTTTGTAGCCTAGTATTTGTAGCATTACTGCTGCTGCAGCACATACCTGGTTGTTAATTTCAGTTAAGGTGGTGGTTGGGATTGCTGCATTTAGATCTGCTAACATGTTGTCTGATGGTAGTTCATCAGTAGGAAGTCTAGGGTGGTGGCTGACAGTTAGCTTAGACATGATCTTTTTGTATATGTCTGCAGGTGAGCCGTGGAAGGTCTCTGGCATGCACTTGTGCATACACAGTCATGGGTTCTTCTCTGGATTCTGCTCGTATGGGTTTTGTTTGTAGTTGCATGGAATTTTAACCTGGAATCTGCATTTTATGTCATCAGTTATAGTTTTGGCAGGTGGCTTTTTTAGTAATGTGTAAGTGTTGGGTGACTAGTTGTTTTTCTGTGAGTATGGATGATAGTCTTTTCTTCATCCGTAGTTCTCTCGTGTGTTTCATGTAGCCTCTCATTGGGTATAATGTTGTAATAGCATTCCATCAAGTCTGTACTATTAGATCTTGTCCACACACACACACACACACACACACACATACACACACACACAGACACAGACACACACTTGTATATATTTTTCCATATTAATTGTGGGTTATGCTGGATGTGGGTGGCATAATGAGGTAAGACTGTATTTTAATTTGTGCAGTGTGGGCATGTTTTGGCAAGATGCCTTCTTCAGCACCCATGTACATTGTGTAAGTAGTGTTGTAAATATAATACATGGACCATGTAACAGGTTATAACATTAGTGTTTTTGGACCAATAGCTGTGAAATTATTTATTTTTGCCTATATGTTGAGCATGTCTTTGAAAATTGTGATGCATGATTTTTCTCATTTAAAGTTGCATTATATGTGTATCAGCAGTTTTTCTCACTATTTGTCCTGTTTGCTTTATAACTCTTTCTGCTTATTTGTCTATAGCATTTGGGCCCTACCTGAGTGAGGTGGTTCATGAGAACACTCCTCCACGTACAGAGAATGATGGTCTTGACATCATGGTGGGCAAGAAAAAAGGCATTCAGGGACACTACAACTCTTGTTACCTGGACTCCACCCTTTTTTGGTGAGAATATGCTGAACTGAGGCTGAGAACACTGTATTCCACAGACACAGTTGTGCAATTGTTCATATTTTGTATAGATTCCATAAAGCCAAATGTACTTCCAATTTACTTATTCTTAAAATATTCCTTAATTAAGCCTATTCATAAATGATTGAGAAGATTTCCTCTGGTGAATATCAGTTCGTCTTATTTTTTAAAATTGACCCATTTCAATGTTCCTCATTTAAATAGTGTTTTAAAAGTGAGTGGGGGGGGAAACAAATGTATTTCAGACAAAAATGGTTGATGCAATCTGTAAGTTGGATTAACCTGGCATTTTACAGAGTGATGTCACTGCCCCGTAGAACAGTGGTTATTAGCCAGGAAACTGATGGAGCTGCGTGTCCGCTGATTTTTGATCCATTTTAGTTTGTAATTAATTATTAATGTCAAATAAGTCACCGTTCTGAAAGAGATGTGTGTTTTACAGGGCAATAATGCAGAAGTTAGCCAGAAAGTGACATGGGCCATGCTAGATTACAGAAATTTGTATTTGCAGCTTGCAATTGAAAGTTACAGTCTGCATACTTGGACATCAAAGTGGCTTTGCGGGTAGTACTGATGCTTCATAGGATCTGTGCTGTGCATTTGGAGCCTATGTGGAGTTTGCATTGTCTCCCCATGTTTGCATGGTTTTCTTCAGGGCCTCCAGTTTCCTCATATAGACCAAAGACATAAGAGAATTGGTGATTCTACAATAGTTGTTGTGTAAACATGTGTGCATGAGTGAATGAGTATGCGCTATTGCTCTACTGTGTAAGTGTGAGTGATTGTAAGGGGTTTAGTGCAGTGTGTTTATTAGGGATGCCACGACATGGGAATTCTCCTAAAAATCGGGAATGGTTTTGCAGGTTGTAGCCTTAACTGCTACAAAACACTTTTCTCTTTCTTTTTCATGGAAAAATATACCAACAATTGAAATAATAAATATTGGAAAAAAGGGTAAATCAATAAAATGATAAATAAATAAACAATACCAACAAATAACTTTTTTTCTGCAATTGTATCTTTTTTTTTTTTTTTTTTTTAGCACAGAGGGGGGTTTTCTTGACATTCAGTCGACACAGATTAAAATAATTTTGAAAAAAATCTGTTGATAATGATTACAGTATTGTCATGTATCCGTAATGAGGATTTTAAATCACCTTAGGTAAAAGAGCCATCTAGGTATATGGTATACATTTGAGATAGTTGTGACATCATTTTAATATTTATGAGTAGTGTCATTATGCCTATTAAAAGTAGGTATTTTGGGCTGCATGCTGAGCTGTGTGTGCATCTGTCCTTGCAGTCTGTTCTCCTTCAGCTCAGTCCTGGACACAGTTCTGCTGCGGCCACGGGCAAAGACCGATGTGGAGTATTACAGAGAGACGCAGGAGCTCCTTCGTACCGAGATAGTCAATCCACTGCGCATGTGAGTTTCACCGTACCGCCTCGTCGGTCGCTGTGCCTCCCCATACGTTACAGGTGCACATGACGCAGTAGCACTTGCACACCACTAATTTCCAGGATTAACTGTTTTCATTTATGTAGCCGTCCTTGATGGATTGTGAAAAATGGTTTGAGATAAACTGAACACAATTTCCATTTTAAGTTTATTCAGAACTTCAGGGTGCCTAAATTTGTTCCCAAAATTAGTGTTCATCTTTCTGTTGTGTATTGATCCTTTTCCTTAGACATGGGTACGTATGTGCCACAAAGGTGATGAAACTGAGAAGGATCTTGGAGAAGGTGGAGGCTGCATCTGGTTTCACGTCTGAGGAGAAAGGTATGCAGGGTCGCTGTGGGTACCATTGGTCTGTGTGAGATGTGACCTGCTGTTCATCAGCAATTTTCCCCAACATCTCTGTGTTTTTACTCAGACCCCGAGGAGTTCCTTAATATCCTGTTCCACCACATTCTGAGGGTGGACCCCCTACTGAAACTTAGGTGAGCTTCTCCAGTTCATGACCGAGGACAGTATGAGACTCAACAGAAATGCTTTTTTCTACAAGACTTTCAATTTATGGTTCATTAAGATTTGTTTTTATCATTTTAATTGATTTTATTGTTTGACTTAATCAGTTCAGCAAATACTGCTGCCCCATTACCCCACACATACACTGTGTTCAAAATGTATAAAATGGTATAATAAAAAATTGTTTGTGCAGATCTGCAGGACAAAAGGTCCAGGACTGTTACTTTTACCAGATCTTCATGGACAAGAAAGAGAAAGTGGGTGTTCCTACCATCCAGCAGCTCTTGGAGTGGTCCTTCATTAATAGCGACCTCAAATTTGCAGAGGTACTGGGCTCTTGAACAAGGTCTGTCCACAGGCAGACATTCCTAGTTGCCCATCTGCATATGGAGTTCATTTATTAACCTAACCCTGTATACCTTTCTGCCCAGGCTCCTTCATGCCTTATCGTCCAGATGCCTCGCTTTGGCAAGGACTTTAAGATGTTCAACAAGATCTTTCCATCACTGGAGCTGGACATCACAGACTTACTGGAAGACAGTGAGTGCAGGTGCAGGGGGCACAGATCAGTGTGTTGGAGTCTGTCTTGAGTTTGAGGAGTTTTTGCTGGCTAAGATGCTAACTTTACACATGTTGAAACACTCTACCCTCTTCAAAAAGGAGAGTTTATCCCACTGTGGTATTTGGATTAGTCCAAGAGATACTGACCACCTGGATCATTGTGGCTACAGCCGCTCTCTGTTCAGGTTGCTATTTTAGATGGCATTAGTGAGCTAACTGGTAGCAGTTAAAGTTCGTAGCAGATGGTAAAATTTTGTGTTTAGCATTGCTCAGTGCAAAAAAAAAAAAAGGCTCACAGTAAAAGTTACATGTTTAAGGATTTCTGGACTGAAAAATACGTTTGTTCTTCCTGATAAAAGAACAAATCCAATGTACACAATTTATAATAAAAAGGTGGCCGTTGTGAAGAATGGAAACGTGAAACACCGCTATCACACCAGATACAAATTCTGAACAGATCTGTCGCCAGGGCACTGAAGTAAGAACCGCAAAGTTAAACCAGTTCATATCCAATCATCAACCCAACCATCATATCAAACTGCGGTATAATAATGGTTAAATTACCAACAGAGCAAGACTGTACAATGGAGACCTCGCCAAGAGTTGCATAGCTGTTTCGTAAGCATAAGGGATCCTTCTCTGATGCAGAAATAATGAAAGCGTGTATGAGTGAAGTGATAAAACCCATGCTTCATGGAATCCAGATTGGAAAGAAAATGGAAGCTATTAATTTTTTTGCTGATATAACATCCCATCTGAATGACCTCTTACATCTTCAGGGGCAGTGGAAGTTCACAGGTTCACAGTGGAATATGTTTCTGTGTGTGCATATCTCCAGGACTTATTGCTCTGTGTGTGTTTGGCTACTCCTCAGCTCCTAGAGAATGTCGAATCTGTGGGGGACTGGCCTTCTTTGAGTGTCGCGAGTGCTATGAGGACAGTGACATTACGGCCGGGAAGATCAAGCAGTTTTGCGAGACGTGCAATACACAGGTATGGGTTGGGACCCCTGTCTGAGTCACAGTGAACGGTCATGCAGTGCCATTAATCTCCACTTGGGGGAGACTTCTTACAACGAATACAGCTGTTGTATAATTGTCTCAAGGGTGATTGTCAAAGCTGCAGTTTGTACATATTCTTTGCCTGTTTCTGAGCTAATGTTGTTACAAATTAGTCTCTGAATTGACTTTTATTTCTGCAAGAGTTTCTGCTTGTTCTTAGATATGGTCATAAAGAACAGAGGTAAGTTGTTTAGCTGTGTGTATAAAAGCAACACCATTGTCATTTAAGGAGTTTCGGTAATAGGTATGTATATGTGTACAGGTCCACCTCCACCCCCGGAGGAAAGCCCACAAGCACAGTAAGCTGTCAGTGCCGCGAGAACTGCAAGAAGGTCTGTGGAGGCAGGGCTCCTTCCCCCGGCAGCGCATGCAGCTGTTTGCAGTGCTGTGCATCGAGACCAGTCATTACGTGGCCTTTGTCAAGTATGGCGCGGCCGAGTCCGCCTGGTTGTTCTTCGACAGCATGGCAGACCGAGACGGTAAATCAACCCCCATTAATTAACAGGTGCTATACATTTATATGTACCAGTGTCCCAGCATAGTGCCTGGCAGAATTTACCTTTCATTTTTTTCCCCTCAGAGTTTTCCCATTTTTTTTCCATTTTCTATAAGTAAATTTTTAGTATTATTTGTGCGTTTAAAAAAAGAATTTCACCTTTTAACATCTTGCGTATTGATACCACTTACATGGGTCAATACATCTAATAGTTTACATATCCATTGCTTGCACAAAAAAAAAAAAAAATGAGTGCACATTTATTAGAAGCAGAATGCAGTATTACATTTTATTCAGAGTTTTTCCTTTTGTATGTTGTACTTCAGCCATTTTTTTTAGTTAATTTCTGTATGGAAGATATTTAATCGCTTGTGCTGGCAACAAAAAAAAATGTTTTCTTTATTATTTTTAGCATTTTATATATATGGAACTTTACTACTATTGTAATATTTTTCGTTTTTAATTGTGCTATATGCTTTAGTGTTTTTTAATGAACACTAACAAGCTCAGTTACTTGGCACTGATGAGGTCATAAAGATGTGGTGTTTAAAGGTAAAAAGTACAACAAAAACACATTATACAGTCACCAAACTGTTTTACCGTTAAAGTGGTTGTATTAGTACATAAGCATTTTTAGTGCTGTCGGACAGGTTAACACCACAGAGAGTGATACGTGTGCTGGTTGTAGTTAAGTGTAAGGGGGGGGGGGGCAAATATACCACCAAAATTTTGTGTGTGTGTGTATGTGTGTGTGGAAAATGCATATTGTGTGTAGAATGACATTCAGACAGTAATAAATTATATGTCACTAAACTTCATCTGCTGTTTTGTGTGTGAGGTAGTACGTCAGCATGCCTTTGTAGAATTTGTGGCATCTGCTGTATGCGTGCGTGTGTGCATGTGTAGGGCAAGGAAATCTGTCAGTGTCACATATATACTCTCTGCATGTGATGTTACTACATGTTGTATGTGACATTAGTACTCCCATTTCTCAAAAAGCCATGTCAGAGACTGAAGTTTTCAAAATTAGTAAGCATACTTTTAGTAGCTTAATGAACTGGACACAAAAACCTCACCTAGGCTGAGAAGTGCCTGAGAGTAGGACCAAATTTGAAATCCATTGCTTAAGAAGAAAGCAGTGCATGATGGAGATTGAGCTTTATAGTGTTTTTCAGTAAAGAAAACAAACTGTGTGACCATGGGTCAGGTTACCTTTTAATTATTCTTATACAGCACTTTTATAAATGTTCCAAAAATTTAGTTAAGCGAAAAAATGTGTGTGAAAGACTTTGACTTGTGAACTGCATGACCTGAGAGTTGCTTCTTGTGCCATGGTTCCCCAGGTGGTCAGAACGGCTTCAACATTCCCCAGGTGTCGCCATGCCCTGAGGTGGGCGCCTACCTGAAGATGACTCCCGAAGAACTGCATGCACTCGATCCCAAGAGCATTCAGGGTTTTGCACGGCGACTGCTGTGTGATGCCTACATGTGCATGTACCAGAGCCCCACTATGAGCCTGTACAAGTAGGCTGGTGGACAGAAGGCCATTTGAGCCAGCTGGCACGAAGGCTGGTTTGTGGACAGATGGGTCGAAAAGTAGCAATCAGGCGTGAGCCGCTGCTAGTGTTGTCTGTCCACATTGGTCAGAGGGGAAAAGGAGATGAGGAAGTACAACTCTGTTGCACTGTGCATTTGTCCATTTGTCGTGAACTCATGTCTCTCCCAGTGCTGAAAGGGCAGTATTTTGTAGATTCTCTCGGCTGGCGCTGTGATGTCACCCGTCCCCCGGCACCTGGAGCAGCAAGCAGCCTCGATATTTACCTCCTTGCACCCACAGCCTAAAGGAGAGAGCCAGAGGACAGAGGATGATAGGGGTGTTTTTAAATGTTAAATAAGTTTGTGCTTGTAAATAGTCCTTCAGCCATAACATTATTGTATAATTGAAACCAAAAATTATAAATTGTAGTTTTTTTTTTTCCTTGAACTCTGAACTGTTTTGAAACTGTTGCTGTGACTGTTTGATTCTATGATTCCACCCTTACCTTTTATATATTTGCATAAGCTCTCACTCAGCCTAAGGCTAGTGTGTGAAAACTGTCCAGTATGTTCTTAAGGCGGCTTTGGGAGAAGCCATTTTGCATCCTGTTGCCCTCAGTGAAAAATTCCAAGATAAACCCAAAATTTCAAGCTGTCATGACTACTGAAACTTTACTAGCCACTATGTTCAAACAGAACAAATCATGTCATTTAACCAACCTTTAGCTTTTATTTGCAGTCCTTTTTTTGCTAAAGTGTCTGCTAAATCTGAAGTCTCTGCTAGGTATTTTTTTAACAGGACCAGGATACCAGAGTTATAAAGAGAAATCAGTGTTGCACCTGAGAACAGCATTGCTTCATAGGTCTGTGCAAGAGAGTGCAGCCTTTACCCTCCCCATGAAATTCCGTTTGCATCTCTTTGCAGTGGTAGGCAGTGCACCTACACCTGGAGGAACTGATTCGAGGCATTGGAAGGATTTGTGGGAGTTCCTCTCCAGTACTGCTTTGTAAATAAATGTGTGTATGCTGAGTACAAGTGAACAGTCCACTTGCTCTTACCCTTCGCTCTCCCTCCCCAGTCGCCGTTTAAGGGGACACTGCTGTGACTGCTAACTCTGGTAGTACCATGTTCATCACTTTTCAGTGCGGTCGAGGCAAAGCCGGATGTACTCTACAGTAGCCTTAAAGCTTCTGAACTAACCAGGGAATGACTTGCACAGCCGCAGGTACGAGAGATGCCCTATGCTCAATGTTAATACCTACGCCTTTCAGTGCTGTTCCTCTCAGTGTTAATTGTATTTAAAAAAGTTAAATTAAAGCAATCCCTATTTTGAACCAGTGTAAGTGTTTGCATTGCATCTTGGGTGGGGACTGAGTTTTGTAACCATAGGGAACTGGCTGTACCTGGCTTGGTGAGACCTGGGTCATTGATATGCAGAAGCCCAGCATTTCAGTACATTCTTACTTAGTCATATTGTATACTGTTAAAATTACCGAATGTGTTATAAATATTATATCGCAAGTACAGTCTTCTATAGACTGAAGTCAAGCTGGCAATAAAAAAAGGCAGGTTTCTGTACGATAAAGGTATTTATTGGAGCGGCAGATAGAGTAGTGGTGCTGCCTTCCACTCTAAAGGTGTTTATCCTGAAAGGGTACATCCAGTTGTATAAATGGGTAAATCTTTGTAAAGAGCTTTTTGCTGTAAATTCCTTTGAAGGAAACTGTCAGTAAATATGTAAAAGTAAATTTAACCATATAAAGTCTGCAGTGGGTCAGCATATAGGAATTTTTGTTACAATGGCCACTTGTAGAACAACTGACTGAATAGCAACTCCCTGAATACCCTTGCGCATACTCATTGTCCGCATCATCATCATCATGTTCCAACAGTGCTGTTGTCACCAGGCGTAGGGCTAAGGCTGAAGAAGGATGAGTGCGGTTTAGGCCCATCTTCTCTGTATGGTAAGGGAGATTCGCAAAGAAAAGTATGTGTCTGAACCTGTTCAGCTGTGCCCTCCACAGCACTTAAATGTGTCTTAAGCAGAATACCGTACAGCCCCTTTTCACCCTTTTTCCTCCACGTTCCATCCAGGTAACTAACATATCGGTAAACATTTGTTGGAAAAGCCTTTGTTGACCTTGCCAAAGGGACCCCTGGAGCTGACTCCCTCCTCCCTGTAGCTTCGGCGAAAGTAGAAGTTGAGAAGTGAACTTCATAACTGCCAGATAAGTATTTGTCAACACAGCAGCTGGCATACAATGCCCTCTTGTAGCTTTATGTTGCAACATATGCCAGACGCTTGTCGCATGCGATAATTTAGCCCCGTGCCGTAGCTGGAGGAGCAGATGGGTGTAAGTATTGTTATTCTCACTCCGGCTCTGAGCCCCCAGGGAACCGCAAAATAAAATCAAGGCAGATGGACTGCCGGGGCCAGGCTGTGCTCACGCTAAACAGCTAGTGCTCTCGCACCAGCGTTTGCTCACCCCCCTTTGTAGGCCCTGAACTGGGTGCACTAGTGGGAGGGCTTTCATGGCTCCTGGGATTCTGCAGGAACGCAACCGGGAGCAGAAGTCCATTCGTAATGCGGAATTGTCCACAAACAATCAACAAAGGCTTAATAAAACGGCTTAATCCACTAAGTTATTCACAGTTAGGTTCTATTAAAAACATTAGATAAAGCTGTAATGCATTAAAAATTCACTGCAAGACTTAATTCTGTTTTCAACAACCGCTGGTACAGTGCAGGTCCCGCTATATTGAGGATGAGGCAGGGACCATACAGGATGTCAGTTTGTTTGTATTAAATTTTATTATCATGAATAAAAAGTTTTTAATGTTAAAATGACCAAAAGCAAAAAATATATGATTTCCTCAATTTGTTCACAGCGGCACAGTGAAAACCTACCGAAAATATTGTCCAGTCCCAAATTCCTGTACAGTGTGTTTTACTGCCATCTTATATCTGTTTGTGACCACTGTGCTAGAAATTACTAAAGGAAGTAGAATTTAAATTAAACAAATATTAGTACCTTTTTAATATTTGTAAATATCTACCTGTATAGATAGAGCTTCAGAAAGAAGGACATTAACTTTAGCAGAGAGCTGTGAGAGGAACCGTGTTTATCAGAGGCAAACTATCAATCTTGGAGTTGCTAAAATGCGGCCTCCGCAACATTGCTGTATTTCAGATCACACCGTGCAAGATAACTGTTTAATCGTGTGTGTACTGGGTTGCAGGAGCTTAGCTCTTCATTAGAAAGAAGTTTTACACCTGAACAATGAAGAATGGTCCTCTGAATGAGGGTTAACATCTTGATTCTGTATTGTGCATTTAATCGGGGAAAATGCACAGGGCTTTGGAGAAAATCCATCCATCCATCCATCCATCCGTCCATCCGTCATTATCATTAACCATTGGTGGTCCAGACGCTTTCTCGAAATCACAGAGCTCTAGGCTAAGGCAATCCCTGGATGGGATTCTGGTCTATTGCAGGCTTTTGAGAAAACTGTCTGCTAAATGAATAAATGTAAAAGTTAACTGAAAAGTAAAGCAAATATTTACTTTGGACTTGAACGAGGCAAGTTCAAATCCCAAACCGTGCTGTAGTATACCTGAGCAAAGTGCTCGCTGTGAGTTGCCCCAGTTAAGGTTGTCCAGCTGTGTAAATGTAGGAATAATTGCAGGCTGATTTGGAGAAAAAAGTATCAGTTAAACAAATAAATGGAAGTCATGTAGTAAAAAGAAAATGGAGTAGTGGAGCAGGAGGAAGGATGTTCTAGTGCTTGGGGGAGGTCCCTCTGTTTGGATTGATCTTCCTTCAGTTCAAATCACATTTTTACCTACTTTTGGAAACACTTGACACATCTTCAGGCTTAACTGTCATCTACCAGTACAGTTTGTCCTGCATCAGAGGCAAAAGTGTGACAGAGAAAGGCGAGAGTTTCACTCACCGGGTCCCACGGATCGGACGTGCGATTCACTTTCCAAAGATGTTTTACTGAAACTAACTTGCACATCTTGCACTTCTCTACTATTAGTGAAAGTACGGTACGGACACTGTGAAAAAACTACTGCATATTAAACATTTCTATTGATATTTCAGCCCGAATTGATAGTAAAATTACCTTGCCATGTAAATGGGCCAATGGTTATAAGTTGGTTAACTCTGCAGCTGACTTTGGAGAAAAGCATCAGTTAAATTAATAAATCTAAATGTAACCCACTTGCTGCTGAATGTTGCTGAAGCAAAATCACACGCAAAATTATCCACTTTTTCAAATGACAATTTTGTGTTGGCAGCTAAAACGACTTTTTTTTAGTACTTTGACACCCTGCAAGCAAATAAAATATGCATAATTTAGCATTTTAACATGTGGTCATTGTTGCATCGATGCATTGTACAGCTACAGTTAAGCATAGAAAATTGTGTTTATGTTATTTGACTGTATTGCGATCAATCTTCCGCCAATGGAGTAATGTTAAAATTTACTAAATTGTAAATAATATAATGACTGACCATCTGAATGACAGCAGTAAGCATATTTCAGCTGTAAGAGGTAAAATACATGCCTTATTCAAAATACAGACCAACCGAAAATGAAGAACTTGGCTCTAAGATGTTAAATTTCCTCTGATATTCACACAGTATTTATAGTGAATATCATTTTTCTGATGCTTCAGAGAGAACGTCAAGAGTCTCAAAGCTCTGCTGCTCACATCAAACTGAAACCACAGCATAATCCTGCAGATATTTCCTGTGTGACATCTGCAGGATCCACACTTATCTCACACCACACTCTACACAGCCTGGACTACTGCAAATTACTCCTGTAAATCTCTTCCAGCTTATTCAGTTTCAGTTTATTCATGCTGTGCACAAGATGTTTGAATTTGAAAGCTTTGCCATATTTTGTCCTTCTCATCTCTCTCCACTGACCTCCTGCAGCTGCCTGTAACAATTTCTACACAGGTTATGGCCTACAAGACGTTTAAAGCATCTGCACCACAGTACCCACAGGACCTGCTCTCTTCCTACATCCCAGCATGAGCATCATTCTCCTCCACCTCTGGCCACTCACATCGTGTCCAAAATCCAAAGTCAACAGGGTGTCAGTTTTGGATCCCTTGTGATGGAAATGCCAAATCCCACTCAATCTTCAAGAGCATCTCCTTCAGGTGCACCCTTCCCTTCAGATCTCTGTTCCAAAAACTTGCATCACACCATCTGTCACAATCACCTTCAGAATCAAACCGTCAGATGCAATAACACCTGCTGTACTTGTGTAATGGCGGCACCAAACGCGCTGTTTGTCACTTTGCGGAGAAATGTCTGTGTTCTAGATGTTAATGTTAATTTAACCGAATGACACCATCACCAACGACGCCACCACCACTAACAACAGCGACAACAGTAACAGCAACACCACAACCACCATCACCGATCACAAAAACATCCTGACCTTTGCTCTGCTGTGCTATCACTGCTACGCTCCTCTCACTTTTAGGGTGCTGACACATGTCAGTGTCTCTGCTCTGACCACGGTCACCACGAGCCAAGGACCCTGTCCACCTAAGAACTCATTCCAGTTCCCGAAGGACAGAAATTTAAAGCTTACTCATGGAGCAATGCATTAGTCCTTCAGAGCCACAAACAGTAGCTTTATTGTAAACTTCTGAACATATTGCCAATGTCATAAATTGATACTTATAAATAATATAAGGCAAAACACTCAGAGCCTTGAAAACACAGAGACTCATGTCTTTACTGTTTGCTATATGTACACTAATATGCAGGCAAGTGTTGTTCAGCAGAATGCAGCTTAAAACGATAAAGTGGTGTGAATGCACTGAAGATCTGAATTAAAGGCTAAATTTGTTAAAATCTGGTTAAAAGCAAAGAGGAATTTTTAAAAATGATACCGCCATCTGTGGTTCAGCACATAGTAGTGGTTATGTGGCTGTGTAATTCTGTGGCCATTATTTTCTAGATGCCCTGTAAGGCTTAAACAGGTTTAACCTGGTTATAGCAGGACAAATCATCTACATGTATCAAAATAAAATTTAAAAAAAAAAAAAAAAAAAAAAAAAGCTAAATACTGGACCTATGTCATAACCTCACCGCAATGCATTTTCATGACATCTTAATTCATTGGTTGTGTAGTATAGATTTCATTATGTGGTAATAGTGAGAGGTGACAGTCTTTGCCGCTCTGCCTGCTCCGAAATCCCAGAATGCCTGTCTGAATGCCTTTCTCACACACCTGTCCCCTCCAGGTGACTCTCAGGCCACCTTCATTTGCAGGCAACTCACTCTGGATGGTGTTCAACGGCCGGATGCAAGTCACAACTGTTGGAGAATTAATTGCCTGTAGAACAGCTGCCAGCAGATGTTGGTCCTCTTAAGAGCCAGGTGTCGTGAAGCCGTATACGCAAGGTGTGTGTGTAATATTTAGAGGCGCATCTCGCACTTAGGGTGTGAATAGGGTGATTTTACTGCTTGTCACAGACTCGGTTTCGTAGTAGTAGGCCGAGACTCCGTGCCCCACCCATTTGTGTCAGGGCTTTTTCTAAAGTAGAGGATGAAGGTGTGATGCAGAAAAGTGTGTGTGTGGGATCAGGATATAGACTGCACACCTGCACCCCCCCCAACTCCCACTTCCAACTAAACCTCCTGGTCTCGACTGACACCTTTAACGCTGCATTATTTACAGGGGTTTTCGGGGATGCTGCACAAGCTGGCTGATAAGTTGCAGTCCCCCATCTCACCCCCAGCACTGCTGATGTTCTTCAGTGCGCTCAATTCTTGCCCAATTCATTCTCGCACAAGGGCTCAGTATTTTAGATCAAATCGGAGTAACAAACCAGTCGTGTTTTCTGCAGTTAAAGCGGCTGCTTTGGAGTGTACGGTACAGCCGCTGTGGAGAATAACATTTCGTCCCATTTATATCAGAGAGAAACTTGGGTTCTGATTACAGGAGTGTAAGGTGAGGTACAGGGGGATCCAAAAGAAAAAAGCACTAGCATTCAGAGTTATGCACAAACATTGTAATATTGGGGGGAGGGCATACATAAAATGAAGCATTACAAAGAATGAACATAAATAATAAATAAAGACATCTTTAACAATCAGATTAAACTAACAATACTGAACTTATTGATATTTGTGTGTATTAAAACAAATTCAATGTGATATATATGTGTGTATATACATATAGGCAACTGATAAATGCATTTATTTGTATGATAAATTTAATTGATAAAATTGGCAAAATAATTTTAAGGGTATAAAAGTGTAACTAGTACACAGTGCAGTACTATACTGTAGTAAAAAGGTGCTATGCTTAAATTATCTTTTTGATTTTCCTGACTTCCGTCACACCTTCTCCACCCATATAGTCCGGAAAATCGAGGATGGACAGTATTTGAATATTTAAATATTTTCTTTTCCACTTTTATCTTCTAGACAGTCCATTCAGAAATGACTAATGATAGAAGACTGTTTGCATTGTTTACCACATTTGCATAGGAAATCTGCTCTTCTGGGTTTTTTAAACATCTTTAAAAGTTTTAGGCACATTTTTTAAGCTTTAATAATAATAATAATAATAATAATAATAATAATAATAATAATAATAATGTGTACTGGTTTGCTGAACACAGCCACCGTCAGCCTTTCGTTAAGAGGCAAAAACTACAAACGAGAATTTTCCAGAAGTCCACTAGAGGGCGATGTAGAATCATCAATCGCTGACAGTCGCAAGCAGCTTAAACGCCGAAAGCGGTTTTTTTCTTCCAGTTTTGATAGCAAAAGAGGGTGAATGTAACTTTATGCTTTCTTACTGCGAAAAACACTTGTTTATTTTATATCCCTTTTTTGTTGTTTTCTTTTTTCACGAAACAGCTTTGCAAGACTCAAAGAAATGAAAAGTGAAGTTGGAGCAGAACCGCAAATGAAGAGATATCACCATTTTGGATAAAGTAAGTCCAGCACAAATGGAAAGTGTAACAGAAATACATGGGGTTGTGTTTGTGAGTTCCACAGTGACTATAACTTAGAGGATTTGTCAGTAGCGTTTTGGGAATGTTCTGGAACAATGAAGGTGGGTAAATCTCGGGGGCCTTACAGGTGCGGACTGCTGAGTGGGGATGGGACTTGAACCCAACTCGGGCTGTAAGGTGTCTGCGTGTTTCTCTCATCTTTCTTGGCTCCTGAAGACTTGCACAGAGGAATCCGGTGTAAAACCACTTTCCTTTCACCTGAATCTTTTGAAACTATAAATCTGACAAACTGTGCAAAAGGAAATTATTTTGTGAATTCACAGGCAAACTATGAACCTGAAAAAAAGAGCAAAATTAAGCAATATTTAACAGGCATACGATTTAAAAGCATCGAAACATTAATAATCATAGAAAACCCAACCTATACATCAATAAAATGATAATCTGCAAATATTGTCGGCATGTTCATTTTCAGAAAAGCAACCTTCCGAAACAAAGAAAACTGCAGTAGTAAAATTCTGTGAGGCACACAGCGTAGCCAGAATATATTTTTTACTGATGCGCGCAGTGAGAAATATATATTTTTTTACACTTTTTTGTATCACAGTAGCTTTCAGAATAAACCGCATTTAGAATGTCACTGAACAAATACATATTTCCAAACATATAATATACATGGTGGTTGGGCAACTAATCTACACTTGAACTATTCAGACTACTCAGACTTTAACCTGCGTATTAGTTGCTCATAA
This sequence comes from Heterotis niloticus, assembly GCA_018136845.1. Lineage (NCBI taxonomy): Eukaryota > Metazoa > Chordata > Actinopteri > Osteoglossiformes > Osteoglossidae > Heterotis > Heterotis niloticus. The sequence continues at coordinate 6,857,472 of CM030900.1, read as the reverse complement.
GTTGTACAGTACGGTGCCAAATAATTGGTGACCTTTCATTTTTAATTGGTGAATTAACTAGATTATTGACCTTTTTGTATTAATACAACTGGCATTAAAAGATAAACTGAGCTGAACTAATTGGGATGGGAAAAAAATCCTCTTACTTCAATCTTGGCAGTTCACCTCAAAACAATGGCGCTCATGCCTGTGACGCACAGCTGGATGTGGGGTCCAGACGCACCGCGATGCACTGACACATAGGACAATGGGTGCCCTGCAGATGTCGTCCATTAGCAAGATGGCCAAAGTCGAACAGGCAGTTGAGAAAGACGACGGAATTAGTTCGGAGGTCAGCTGCTGCGGCGCCACGGTCAGAGGTTCGCATGGGGATTAAAACCTGAGACCTTGGTGCGAGGTGAGGACTCGGTTGGCGTGCTTAGCTTGGCCGAAAGCACGCTAAATCGCTATTGCTGTGACCTTTTAGTAACTCACGGTGGATATCTCTTGGACGGGCACCGCACGTTGTCTTTTGCAAACAAGACACTAAATCACAGCACTTAAATCTCAACCCTATATTAAGTCCAAGACTGGTGATTCTTTGGAGCTAAAGAACCGGTATGATTTCTGCACTCGGTGTCTTCAGCTTTGAGAGAAATGTGGTCGTAATGACAGAAAATAACCCTTTTTTGTCTGTGACATAATTTTTGCATTTATTTATTTATTTATTTAATTCCACAAATTTAGCTTTTCTGCAAAACAATTTATTGATGGTTTACACACCTGGGTTATTGTTACTGGTGCAGTTGCCGACAGTTTCTTCGTTTCAGGGTATTATAGAAGGAGGTGAAATTTTGGAAACCTCAGAGTCCACAGCAGTGGCACTAACCATTCCGCCACCTGCTGCCGCCCCTTTGCTGCATTTTACCTACGCTTGCCTCACTATACAGTACATTATTCATCAGCAGTGAAGCAGGATCTACAGACATTTGCAAGGGGTGTGTCTTCAAAGCACAAATTCATATTGCACCACGGTAAAGTGAAGTAAAGTCAAAAGAGTCAAGAGAGTTTATTTGTCACTTACATGGCTACTGAGTATACCGTGTAGTGAAATGTGCTCTGATTCCACAGGAGACTGTGTGTGGTTACATACCAAGAAAAAAATTAACATGAGTAAAACAAACAAACAACCAAACCCAAGAAGACAAGAACAAACAGCAAATAGATAAATAAAGAGATAAATAAAACAGTAAATAAACCTTAAGGTGCACTGTGGGGACAGTAAGAGTGACAGTGAGGGGGGGCGGTCAGAGGGTATTGTAGACCCTGGTTTGTGAGGATTGTGATGGGTTCAAAAGCCTTATGGCCTGTGGACAGAAGCTCCTCCTGAACCTCTCCGTTCTGGCCATAATGCTTCTGAAGCGTTTGCCTGATTTCAGCAGGTCGAACAGATGGTTGCTGGGCTGAGACAGGTCACCGATGATCCTAGTCGCTCTGGTCCTGCATCTCCTGGTGTAGATGTCCTGTAGGGATGGCAGATCAGATCCGGTGCAGCGTTCCGCTGCCCGGATCACTCTCTGCAGTGCCTTGATGTTGCGAGCACAGCTATTCCCAAACCAGGAGGTGATGTTCCGAGTAAAGAGGCCCACTTCAGCACACCTGCCTGAACATAGCTCACGCTTAGCGCTGACTTCTCTCACGGTTGTGGAATCCACCATGGCAGCAAAAGGCAGAAATCCAAACCGGTCACCCGCCCAGGCGGCCCAGCTCACGCTAACACTAAACGGGACGCTCGCGGCGCGGTTGGCGACCATCTCTTCTGCACCGCTGGTCGCTTAACCGCATGATGCACGCTTCCCGCGTTGCCAACAAATCCGTTTTTGTTCCACGCAAGTTGTGCAAGCTGCCTCATTGCGATTCTCCGTCTACGTGCCGGCCGACTAATTAGATTTGCCATTTTAAATCTGCGGACCGCTGTAAGTAATGGGATCGGGGAGCAGACAGCATGTAGCGTTCGACTGTAACAATTAATAATCGCTTTCATTAACATGCATCCTTGGCACCATCGATTATGACATTACTTGCCTAAGCGATGACCCACCCTCGCCATGTCATTACGAATGGGGCACGGGCCGCTGGTATAGATTGTTATTAATAAACTGTTCCTCCTGTGAAAAGAACGTTATTAATTACGCAAATTAGCGCGCGCTAGGTAATCCAGTTAAACCTGTATAATTTACTATAATTGATCTCATTTTTACCGACCGTTCCAGCTCGGTCTATCCGGATGCCCCCGGTGGAAGAAAAATGAGCTAATTAGCAAGGGTTTAATCCTAGTCATAGCTCAACAATCGCTTTGCTTTAAGGTCATATCTGAATGTCGGAACCATTTGAAATTGACTGCAGCGAAGTGAAATCAATGTAATGTTTGCGGAAATGATGTATTTAAAGGATGGGACCGCTGAAACCGTAAGCGAGCGTGCTTATGCGAGCGGGGCGGCCAATGCGGCGATGCTCGCGGTTCGCGGCATGTTGAAGAATGGGGGACGTGGGTGAGCAGGACTTCTAGGATGGACAGGAGATGTTTTCCGTTTCCAGGTTGAGGCAGAATCCGTGATGTAGATTCCAGCGCAGTGAGCTTGCGCTGCCGCCATCTTTACCTGGGCGCATCTTCTGACTGTGGCCAGAACAAAGCTAACATCATGTAATTATTGGCATGTTGGCTTACTTTTTGACCATCTGCAGATACCCCACCCTCCAAAGGAAACCCTTTGCACCTGGAAACACCTGGAAAGCTCAACAGGAAATGGAAAGCTGACTCAGCAAGTGAAGAGGAGGACAGGGATGGAATAGCAAGAAGCAGGGAATATGTTAGAACAGGCACTGAAATGCAGGTCCACTGGATATGATTAGGAGTGTAGAGGTATATCAAGTTCTTGATCTGGGCAGTTTATGATCTTCTTCTGAGTCCAAATAACCTGCAAGTTATATTCAGAGAGAGAAACACTGGAGCACAATCTTAGAAGTGGTACTGTAACAGTAGGTGAAGACCACTATCATTAGGTCCGTGACCAGATGCTCAAGGCAGTAGCAGAGTCTGTCAGGGTGTGAAGACAGACAGCAGACAGCAGGACTTACTGGCTGGCAAGGAAGGCACAAGCATTCGTCAGGGAGAGGGAAAGAGTAGAACTGCAACTCAAAAAACAGTTCTTGGCTTCTCATGACAGCATGAGAGTGACAGTTAATGGTCAATTTATGAAGGCAACTGAGATTTCCAGCAGTCATCAAATAGACCTCGTGCTGCTGTCTGGACAGGTCGTCTTACTGGAACTTACAGTCCCATCAGAAGTGTGAGGAGCCGGTGGAAAAGTCGATCAAAAGTTAAGGAAGTAAAGCTTGGTTCTGTAGGTGGCAGAAGCGTGCAGGAAGATAGCTGTGTAGAGTTTACAAGGAGTCTGAGGAGGAAGGCTATTCAGGTGGATACCGAGGTTGCAAAGATGGCATCTACATGGCTACGGATCTACAGTGGGTTCAAGTCAGTAGAAGCTGGGGTCTGAGCAATCCTGTTTGGGTTGTCTGCGCAAGGGTGTTTAATGGTGAAGGATCAAAACCAGCCTATGACACCAGGCTACTTTGCTGGTTACGTGTCCAGGTGCACCACAAGATGTGTGTGATGAACCTAAATGGTTCTATCTATCTCTCCTGTAGTGGGGTGAGCTTCCTCTGTCCCTCAGAGGTTCGCCAAAAATATATATTTCAGACCCACTACTTTCCTGATCAACTATCCATCACAGCCACCCTTATACTTTCTACTTCCTGCGCAGCCACACAGTATAATGGATTCTGGCGAAAACAGCGGCATTGGACAAACTTGAGTGCTTTGTCATTTGTGGGTCTGCTGCTGTAACTCTTCATTTGCTCTGAAATGCACTTTTATTTACTCCAAGTTGCACGTTGCTTTGGGGTTAAAAATGTCTACTAAACAAATGTAAATGCAGATTTAAAATGGCTCGATCCTTCCTAGCACTTGAGGAGCGGAATGCCCATGAGGCTGGAGTTAAGGGGAAGTGAGGAGTTCCATAGTGCACAGAGCGCATGGTACCAGCCTGGAAAAGGTAGACGGCACCCTTCTTGCTCCCCCTTTACCCCTTCCTCCCACTTCTCCCTCCCTTGGAACCTGCAAGCTTCATTATACTCCCAGTCTGCCCCCCCGGTAGACATCCGCCATTTACATCCGGAGAGCGAGAATTTTCACACCCGTTTTTCGCAACGCACATTTCAATAAGCACCGCGGTTAAAAAAAAAAAAAAAGGAAAGAGAAAAACAGCAACAACATATGAAATTCTTTTATTCCTCATGGCTATCATTAACACCCCTCCAATCATTTGCACAAAGGGGAACGCAGGGGTGACGGTAACAATTTCCCACGAACAGTTTTCTGTCTTAAGAAGAAGATTGCTTTCTATATAACATCACTTTGAGAGACAGCAACAATAAAAACTACACCTGTACTACCGTCCCCTTCATCTCCGGCTCGGCACAGCAGGCTTTACGAGAATTTATTACTGGGAGATGAAGCATTTCTTTAACAAAGTAATATTGCTGCCTGGGTTGGAAAATGGACAAATGAATCCTACTCGGAACATAAACAGGCAGCATTGTGTGAAAATGACTGCCGTGAACAGCAGTTGTCACATATTTGCCTGCCACCTTGATCTGTGATTGTCATTTATTACGTGGTGTTCCGCTGTCTGTCAGGCGCCCTGACTGCGCGTATTGAATTGCGGGTTCAGGGAACGCAGAGGTCACTTTTGGTGGCTCAGCCAAGATGCTGGTGTCTCACAGAGCTGACATTCCATTACTACAGAAAAAGGGCTGAAAATAAAGAAGAATATGTTTGGGGACACCAGACCCAGACACGGTGATATGACTATAATTAACAAAGGAAATGCTTGGTTGATGTTGAAAGGCCTGGGTGCCAGCTTCTCCTGTGTGCTATTGTTTGCTGTAACCAAGTGTGATGTTCCTCAGATATTGCATGTTTGACCTTTGCACCGCCCACCCACCCCCACCCTTATTGAAGATACCACTGCCATTTATTGTTCCTTCACATCAAATACAGTAACGCTTGGCATCCGGAAATGCAAGCCGGAGAGAGTTTTGCGGTGAAAACGTCTTCTGTCTCTATGCAATGCTTCACGTGCTCACATCTCACATGGCTGTCTTGTCCTCTGCAGAGACTGGAGAGCAGGGTGGGATTTTATTTCTTGTTAATCTTTCACTCGTGGTGCAGCAGACCAAACCATGACTGCAAAGATGAGCAGAATGGAATACATAGCCTGGAAATACTTCATTACATTTGGGTTCCGTGGAAAATTTTGTTTGACCAGAAGTTCACCCACTGAAAACCAAAAGCAGGATTTGAAACCCAAGCAGTTATATTGACACTCGTGATGAGTCCTGTAAGAAGGTGACGCTAGAGATGCAGAGCTGCCGTCATACGCAGCTCACCCTGTCACTCTTAAACTCTCTGCTCCCATAGAGAAAGATACAGGAGCTGGCAGGGTGTGTGCCGCTCAGTTTTGATTGGACTGTCAGATTTAAGAGTGCGTCTGTTGGAGAGGTTGGCCGTGCTTTATTAGGGGCGGCAGCCGCTCGCCTATTGCATCTGTCAGACCCGTGAGAGGGAAGCTTTATCATCGTTTGTCTGCGGGGCAGACAGTGCTGCGCTGAGCTGCACAACCCTGGTCTCTTGAGGGCTGCGGCTGTCATACTGTACCTTTCCCCCCCCCCCCGGTCTGAACAAGAGGGCATTCTTGTCCTGTCCTCCTTTGCAAGACATTCTGCAAAGCTCTTTTTTTGAGGCCTTTTTTCAGGCAGCCAGGATTGTGTTTTTCTGGTAGCTGTATTCATGGAACAGTTTCCAAAAGTTGGTGGGTCAACACATTATGGATCAAACAGCAGGAACACGTTTGATGGCGTTGAATGAATGAATGTTGAACCCCCTCTTAATGAGTTGATGCAGTAAAAAAGGTTGAATACACTTTGAAGGTGCTGGTTTGTTATTGGCAAATTAAACCAGAGATGAAGGGTTCTTCAGGGCTGTGCTCTGGAATTTAAGCTTGTAAAATAACACTTTCTGGATTACCAAGATTTCCGAGCTAAGAAAGCCCCAAAAGATGCTGAGCAGAACTTCAAATTGGCTTTCGCTCGCCACCTGCTCGGTTCCTTGTGATGCCCCTAGAAGTAGTACTCCAAATGACCACAGGGGCCACTGTGCATTTCACTGACCAGTCCTCTGAAAGCAGATTCTCAGTCAACCTTCTTTGTGTCTGCCTGTGTGGACAGTGATCTCGAGTGCCTTCTGACCCTATGTACCTGCCTTGCGTTCCAGATCCCTGTTCCCACTGTATTCCTGCAAATTCTCCAAATCCTCCAGTCCCTTCATCGCCGATTCACCATGTTCCTTACCCTGCCAAGTTCTCCAGTTTCCTTTTCACCGGGTCCCCATATCTCTTTGGGTACAGTTCACCGAATAACCGCCGCAACACGTAAGTAGTAACCGCCATCTCCATCGCACATTTTTAGATAAACTCTGTTTCTGAGTCCAGCTCCACTTCGCATTTCCTGGTCAGTATGACAACGGGGCTGTGGTTTTAATCAAAGTCCAGGCATCCCATCCGGTGAGCAACCTTAGTATCCAGTGAATCCAGGATAGGCTTTACATAATGACAATGAGTGCCCCTGTGCTTCCTCTCAAGGTTATGTTATTATTGGATAGCGGTCTTTGTCACGGTTATGAGAGGTAGGGGCTACACTGGATTACACGGATATACTGCTATTCTTACAGTTATACTGGTGTGAGACTCTACTTCTCCTCACACCTATTAGTGCAGGGAAACATGCGTCATGCATAGTCCCGAGCGTAGATATATGAGGAGAGTGTGCTTGTGTTCTTCAGTGATAAGGCTCCATGGTTTGGATTTAATAAACCTGCAGGCCACGCCTGAATTATCATGTGACGTCTTTACGGGATTGATATGTTGACTACCTATGGCTGAGTACATAGCACAACAAAGTAGCTTACAGGCTAATGTACCCCACAAAATTGATTAATATTTGTTTTAAAAATGACACACAATGATGCATGGGTCCATTGCTGAGACAAATAAATACTTTGAAGAGATGAATAGCCTTAGCTAAAGACTACAAAGTTCGAGCAAGGTATTTGCATATTTATATCCATTGTTGCTGATAGTAAGAGACACTGCAGTAGGTAAATGCAGTCCGTTTGTCACTGTAAGCACCATGTGCTTCAAAGCTGGACCTTATTAACTTCTGTGAACTCAAGGAGTTTGATTATTCACATTGCGTCAGCTTCAGAGACGCATTGCTCCGCAGAAAATGGACTAAAGCTGAAATCACCGCAGCAGAAGCAAGAGAGGCTGCTCAAATGATGTCCTACCTATGCAACAAGTATCATAGCCATCTTATTCTCAGATATGCCTAGGTCTCGGAGGCTAAATCAAGAAGACCAAGTTTCTGCCACGTCATTCAGTCACCTTAAAATTGCTTAGGCAACTGCATTTTCATAGCAGGACCCCCATGAGTGATGCGCTCAATTGACTCTGAAAAAAGTATGAAAAATGCAAGCGCTCTCGTATGTCAGACGTTTTTTTCACTTTTTCAGCCTCATTCAAAAATCTTTTTTCCACACGAGAGGGCTGAATGACGAATGAGTCACAGTGAGGCCAGAGAGTCACGGCAGGGAACTCATTGATCACGGTACCTGTGTGGGCCCTGACTGAAGGTGAATTCTGTGGTTTGCTGCTTGTGTCCTTTCTAAACTGCTGCTAATGCTTTGCTTAGGTCATCTAGGCTTTGAGCTTTTGAATGCAAAAGGCTGCTGAAAGTGGTGGGAACATAATGGTTCCCCTACAGTGCAGCATAGCTAATATCCTATGACCTGGAGCTGTAGCTGGAGTACAAGAGACTCGGACTTCTCTCAGCCTCAACCTTCCCACTTTCTCTGCCAGAAGGAGCTTCCCTAGAGGAGAATGGGCAGGGCATTGTTCTGTGGAAGCATTAGCTTTACTTTTGTGAAATTTATTGCAGATATTTTTTGCAAAACACCTGCACTCACAGAGCAAACCGACTTGCTGCCACCAAAACTTCTGACAAATTTAGCAATGAAGAGGTCGGCTATCTCCTACAAGGGTTAAACACAACAATACACAGGTACGGGTTTGAGGCAGTTATCAAAAAATGTTGAAAATGATGGATTTGTCACTGTCATCAGTGTTAATCTTTGATAAAAGTCTCGGAAAGTGTACATTTTGGTTTAACAACTACATTCCCGAGTGTCGAGTTGCTGCCACATGTTGTCAAAAGTGGACGAAAAGGGACCTGTCAATGCTAAAGTTCCTGGCATCCTGCTGTTTGTACTGGTGTGCATCCAACTTCTTGCATTCCCTGCTTCTCAAGTAGAACACAGGGCAAAGAGGCTGTTTTTAAGGACTCTTCCAACACCCCAAGACAAACAAAGAAGGTACCCATCTTTTTATGAAAAGTTAATTTCAGGATGGAAATGCATATTATTACTGCTGGAGCTCCTCTGAAATCTCCACACAATGTGATCAAAAAGCCAAAAAGGAAACGCATAATAAAGAAATGTAAACAATATAAATAAACCGGTCAGATGTGTGCAGCGGCAATGGCGGAGCTAAATTTAATCAGAGCAGAAAATGGATTTTAAAAGCCTTGCCGGGACAAATTAAAGCCCGCAGAAGTCAGTGTGTGCCACACAGTGAATTCCCCACAGACTTGAAACTCCGAAAAAGCCGAACGTTTGCTTTTGTGACATAGAGGATGCCTTTTAAGATGACATTTTGGACCTCTGCGGGGGAGGAATTATGCCTGAAAGGACTATAAAAAACAGAGTCTTTGTGGCATTACGGTTTTCACCAAAGTAATTGATCACAGAGAGTATGCATTCCACATTTTAGTAATGAAAGAGAAATGGACTGAGAGTAGCGTGTACATTACACACATAACTGCAGTGTGTTCAGTGCGGGAAACACCAAAGGTCTCGCAAATAAACATGCGCACGGAGTGTTACACGGAGAAACACTCTGGATGTCTTTGGTAAACAAACATTTGCAGAGGCATTTCATTTAAATCTAGATCAGGAAATACTTTCTCTTGAAATGATGAATGTGTGTCTATTGATATATTTAATTTCTGCAACGTGTTGCATACACAGCTTAAAAAAAAAAAAAAAATGTTTACCGCTCATGCTCCTGCATCCCTCGTGTCTAAAAAATAAATATTTAGAGCCCTTGGAGCCATTTCTGTGGAATACAGTAGCTTATTTGCAGAAGTTTATGATCTCTGTTGACTGAATAGTTGGGACTCCGGTTGGGACGCAAAGTGAAAAGTGTACATATATTTGCAGGAGTTAATGTGTTTGGAACTTAACCCCAAGATATGAAATGCTTGGTTTAGGAGTCACATCCACAGCGTGAAACTTTGTAAACTCTTCTTACAGCACCCATGAAGGCAGTTATAAAATGTATTCACATATATTCTTACGTAGTCCTCTATCTAGAAGGCAAAGTCAGAGAGCATTCGCCGAGTTACAGATGAAACAAATGACATCGCATGAAACTTGAGCTAGCTGATGTTTCTTTTCCCCCAGGTGATACACATTGTTAAGCTACTCGTGGTTTACTGCCAGGTAGACAGATCTGAATCTGGGTCCTTATAGTGGATTCTTAGCCCACTCTAAGAACACACAATATACCCACGAAACACACACAGTTAAGAGCTGTGAGCAACTGCCTGTTTCCAATCGCTGCACCAGAAAGACCAACATTGAAGCCCCGTGTGTGACTGGATAAATCAGTCATAACTGTGTTAGATCTGCATCTGACTCTTGGCTGGGTGGTTGGACCGCTGGGATGCCTACCGTTAATTATGGAGCAAGAGTGAGAGCACTGCAGGGCACTCTGCTGGAAAGTAGCCACAGATTTAGGGAATCAAGAAGCCTTATGATGCCTGGCAAGGAGGGACAGATTCCTGGAGGGAAGATCAATAGCACAAATCTCTGCCCTTAGGCTGTGGCTCAGTCAACCTGGTGACAGCCGCTGTAAGACACTCCCACTGCTGTCCGGAGATCACCAGGTTCCCATGTATCCCCCTCTCATCCCACTGTAGGCCTGGAACGCAGGAACAAGGTGGACTGTATGACCCCAACTTGCCTAAGAGCGAGGAAATCGCAAAGACACCATTGTAACTCAGACACACCCATAGACCATATTTAAATACCACACAGGTCTCTGAGTTGCATGGGTATCATAAGTGTCCAATTTACCTAAGGGTATTATTTTGTACAAGTGGGTTATGAAACTTTGGTCTGCCCTGAAAATGTGACTATGTTGGAGTACAGTCAGCTCAATAATTATTGGCACCCTTCATGAAACTGGCAAAAAAAAAACACATACAATCTATTATATGTTGGGCTCAAAAATATGAGGAAACTGCATAGGTTTATTTTATGACAATAATGTTTCAAATACAAAACGTGTTAGTGAGTAATACATTTTTTTGAAAGCACTTATTTTAAAATTATCGGTCCTGCTGCAGAAAATTAAAAATAAAAGCAGACAAAGTGGCATCTCTTATGAAAATGTTTTCTTTCAGCTGGTGTGCAGCTTAATAAACCGAGTTGTTGCCTTTCCTCAACTCCTCTTTCCTCGGAATATAAATATGATATTGTATACATCCAAAACCCCTTCGTCATCCATCACCATGGGTAAATCCAGATACTTTCAGCTGAAAAGAGACAGATGGTTGCCAACCTACACAGATCAGGAAATGGACATAAAAAATACATAAACAGCTGAATATATCACTAAGCACAGTAAAAGCAATAATGAAAAAGTTTCGCAACTCTGGAACAGTTTGCCAAATTTACCAAATTGACACGGAGGCAAAAAAGAACGCAAGCATCACAGTTTCACAGCTGCACCATTTAGCAGAACCTTCAGATTATCAAGTTTCAAAATTTTTAGATGCCCCCTGCATGGTGACAACCTCATGTCAACAAGGGTTACACAAAAGATGTCCTTAATGAAGGCGACACACAATTTGCAGAACTTGGACTTTGCCCAGCATCATTGAAACTGCAGCAGAACTTTGTTGTGGTCAGATGAGACCAAAGTTGAACTTTTTGGCCATCGGATTGTATAGGAGGAAAAGTAAACCTACAGTAAAATATAATGGTGGATCGATGCTTTGGGGCTGTTTTGATAGTAGGGGGTCTTGGTAAGCTTGCTGGCATGAGACTCAATGCATAGTTTCAGATTTGGCCATAGATGTTCTTTTCAGTGAGACAGTGGCCACAAATGTATATCAAAATCAACAGTGAAGTCAATTTTCTTCAACGAATATCTCATGTTCAACGAATATGTTCTGCCTTTTAAGGTGTGGTCCAGCACCTTCGGTCACTGTGTTAGAAGACGCAAAACAAAAAGAAATATAAATAAAAGAAATATGAGAAGTAATCGAATTGAACCAATTAAAATGTTTTGTGTTTCAAAAATGATTGTTACCGTACAGGTATATGCCTTCCACATACGTTTGAGCCCAAAATATTGCTCATTGCAAATGCTTATTTCATACATTCAGTTTTGCTCAGTTTCATGAAGGGTGCCAGTAATTCTTCGGCTGACTGTCTTTGTGCTGCAAATTTAATCTTTTGTCCGCTGAATGCTAAAACCTAATTATTTGTCAGTGATACAAACCTGCTATGCTCAGGGTCGACAAGATTCCAGGTAAGATTTAAATATGCACAGCAATGACAGATGGTAGAAACAGCAGTGCATATTAGTGAAAGGTCAGGGAAGGTGATGAATTGACTGGGGGGGAGGCGTAACTGAACTTATAATCAATGCATTAATAGTCCAAATCCCAGAAAGTCCTGCAAAGTACAAGCCCTGACCTGTGAACTTTACTTACAGTACCTTCTAGAAAGTTCAGCTTACAAAAAAGTGCATGATACTTTCAAAAACTGCACTTAATCAAATTTTTACTTCTCTCAGCAACCCTGCAAGAACAAGAAGTGCCCAGAAAATTGACAGAAAAATCAGGATCTTATTAGTTGAAGTAAGATCTTTGAAAGTGATGTCCAGGATTTAATGATCTTTATTTTGGCTTTGTTAACCTCTGCTGTCCAGCCCCATCCTGGTTGTCCTCTTTTTCTAGATGAATGTGGGTACCTGCAAAGTCAGATGCTCCTGTGTGGTGCTAAGGGTCAAAAAGAAAGGAGAAAAATAAATCTGGACAAAACAGTATGAATACCGGGCTATGATTCAAGATCCCCTATAATTTTTTCAGGATAATAGAGTTTTTTTATTGGCGAAACAGACATTAATATATTCATTAGCTAAGATACTGCAATTGGGTAGTCGCTGGAATCATAGAGAGCACTGAGGATTTAAGTGTTGATTCATCCCAGTTTGTATGATTTGTATTTTGCATAACTTGGTATCTGAAGAGTGCAACATCTTTTTCAAAAAGACTGGCAAAGTTGAGCTCATTCTGGAAAACTTGGTAAAAAAAGAAAGCAGAATATCATTTGCATACTGTAAAGTGAATTGGTGATATGGTGTCTGAAATTAATGGAGAATATTTATGGTTTAGGGTTGCCCGCCGAGCTAAAAGCTCCTTGGACTGAGTACTCAGTAAAGGGGATGGAGGACACCTTGCTGAGGTTCACTTACGCGGTGTGGACCCCGAGGGGCTGGCAACTGTTTTGCCAACCATCAAGCAAATGACGGCATTGCAGCAGATGCAGCAAATATGGACGTATTTACTTTCATTTGCATTTTTTAATTTTAAATATGCTTTTAAAAAATGACCTGCACCAGTTAAAATGCACATTATTGTCGAACTCCTCCGGTACACAGACAAAAGCTAAAGTCCACCAATGACACCAAATACAGAAAAAAGTTTGTACTGGATTGAACAGCTCATGCTGCAGAAATGTTAAATATTTGTTCTGTAGCAGTTTTAGTGACTCAGTGACTGATTCATGAAGCTCTCTGTGAAGTGCTTGTATTTACGGGAATGTAGCTTGCGAAATTTGTGATGAACACATTTCCCCTTTTATACAATCAAGTGCGCCAGGTATTTTTGTGGATGGACTGAAAGGACAAGTGATGCTCAGCAAAGAAAATTTATCATTAAGGTGATGGTGCAATAAGTGTTGCAAAAAAAACCCCAGAATGGCAATAAAGGAAAATAAACAGAAACTCAACTAATTCGTTCCTTTATATGGCACAATTAAATACAAATAGAAAAACAAAGTGTCAAACCCAAAGTAAAATCCTCTGTAGCCTAACTATCTATTCTATATGTATTCTGTAACAGCTACAAAAAAACTAACAAAAAGTATACAAACCTAAAGAGCTAGTGTGTAAGGCATTAAGCAAAATTTCTCAAGGCAGGAGAGTCCTCTTCATTTTCACCCAGGAAGTGCTTGTTTGTTCTACAAGAATCGCACCTCTCCAAGAGTCAACAGTGATTGATGGGTGCTTTGTCCAATCCCATTCGGGGAATGGAGCATAAAGAGAAAAAAACAACGTGGACATTAACACTCTCCCCCTTAAAAAAAGCATATATTTGTTAAACAGATCAATATGTTTGTTGCTAATGCATGTTCAGCATCTTTAAAATATCTTATCTCCAGGCAGTAATTGTGAACAATAAAAGTCCATCTCATGAAACACTGACTTTGGTTGTACTACATACCAGCTTTAAACATCTGTGCAAACATCTGGAATTACAATTTAATGCATAGTGTTCCATTTTAAACCCACAAAAGGGACAGAGGTAAATTTTCACACTAGAATCCTATTTTCTAAGTAATGACCAACTCCTTAGCCCTCAGGCTTTTGCCCATCTACAGCAGAGAAACAAGGAGCTAGCAAAAGGGTTTTTTTGATGCAGATACAGACCACAAAGCTTTAGTTTCCATATCATTTAGCTGCATTTTTCACAAGGCCTGTTTAGGCAGATGCAGCAGTGAGCTGTAAAATTTTTCCAGCATCTGAAATGGCCATAAATGAATCCAAGAGATCAAGGATGCTGCCGAACTTGCAAGACTGAGCATGTGAAGTGATACCGGCAGGGGATACGTGAGGAAACTTTTGAGCATAACCATCTGAATTTCTGAACTGAATTTCTCCTCAACTTTCTCAAAATATTTTATGTTAGCAATGTATGATACAAAAAAGCTCATCAACGTGTCTTGTGTCAGCACAAAAACTCTTCCACATCTCTTAAGTTGTGTGTGGTGTCCACCACCAATATGTGTGTGTGTGTGGGGGGGGGGGGGGTGAGAAAATTAGCGAGCATAGAATGTGGGAGAGAGCGAAAGTACATGAGTGTGTGTTTATATCTCATGTCAGCATAAGAGCCCTTCCAGGTCTTAGCTGTGTGCATTGTGCACGCATCTACAGTATATGAAGTGGCCCGTTTGTCCTCATCTTGACAAATCAGCTGGACACTGCCTGGAGGTGCACTTCCCTACTGTGTATATTTGTATGCAGGTACGCATGTATATGTGTGTGTTTGACCACATAACTTCACTTAGGGTGAGAAGTACCTGTGTGTCAAATTTCAAGTCTGTGGCTTGGACAAACAAAGCTGTGCATAAAGAACAGACAAACAGAGATTCAGCTTTATAGAACTAAACCTCTTCCGTGTTTTTCCCTCTGAGAGGCACAGCTGGGGGCCACAGCTGACAGCAGCAAAGCATGGCCCTTGCTTTTGTTCTCATGCCCAACAGTGTAAACCAGACAGAGGGTGGAGTCTGTCTGACTGTTTGCCCAATGTGTGATTGCAGTTAGGTCCTTTCAAAAATGCGGTTAGAAATCTTTATGAGACACAGCAGGGTCACAGAAGCAGGTACAATTTAATAACCGTACTGTGGTGGAAATGAAAGTTTGCGTGCTTTTTTTACTCAGCTGGGAACACATGCTGCAGATGTGTGTGATTTGGGGATGTTTCTCATGACGGCCTCCTGATGTTCGGTGGCCAGGTAGTGGTTTTGATTGTCCAAACATCTGGCTCATCATGCCCAAACATCTTTGCTGGTTTTCTCTGTCTTTTCACCATCAACATTTGTCCTCCTGAGCCCGATGCTGTGGACCTCATTTCTCACAGCTCATTTATGTAACAGGGTATGAAAATGGTGCATATGTGAGGTTACACCCAAGACAGGGCAAGTCAACAGTCAGACTCCAGGGTCATTGTATGTGCTTTGTACTTTTATTGTGTTTCAGCCAGTGTACCAATAGCAGGTGATCTTAGGGAGTGGTTTTAACATCTGTACCTTGTGGAAGAGTCTAACTTGTGGCCCATTTTAGTTCGATACCCACAAGTTGTCAGAATTATACTGTGTTCCTCATGGTCATTGCTAGCAAAAGTTTGTCTTTGGAATCCTAATTTGCTATGTGTATTCTTTGCACAT
The DNA here is from genome assembly GCA_018136845.1 of Heterotis niloticus. Taxonomy (NCBI): domain Eukaryota; kingdom Metazoa; phylum Chordata; class Actinopteri; order Osteoglossiformes; family Osteoglossidae; genus Heterotis; species Heterotis niloticus. The sequence continues at coordinate 6,841,958 of CM030900.1, read as the reverse complement.
CTGCAACCCAGAGCCAAAATGTGCTTGCATTTTAACGTAACAAGGTTTTGAATTAATGAGGCCACTTCACAAACTGAACCTTTTTCTCGGTCCTCTGGCAATAAAAATATGCAGGGTTAAATTTGTATTAACAGAGCATCCATCAAAATGGATCACCCTGTAAACAATGGTGAGGGTTTTGGGGGAGGGGTTTGTGGTGCTGCAGGGCTGTGATTGGTGAAGGTCAAACGGAAGAGGCAGGGTCTGAAGGCTTGGAGGGAAGTTCCCGTGAGGCCACTGTGGGGCACTGTGCTCCAGCGTACCACCTCCCTGCATGCCTTGCTCCCACACATCCCCACAGTGGCCACTAGCAATCTGGCAGATGTGATGTGGCTGCTTTATGCTCCCCGTCCGGGATTTCGCTGAAGGGAACAGGAACGTGAAACGACCAGGCAGGTGCTGACAGTGGGCCAAAGTTCAAAGGTGGAGGAATGGCCAGAGCGAAACACACAAACAGAGCCTGGCTGATGTAAAAATCCAACAACAGCAGCACGGGTCCAAGCTGTTATTATTTATGGATGCTGTTGCTCAAGGACCGGAGCTGAACCATCAGACCTGCTATGCAAATTGGCAACATCAAATTCACATGCAGCTCCTTCAAATGGAGAAGTTCACAGACAAAGTAAACAATCTTACAGCAGTGTGGTATTAGTACATAATACACTTTTTTAATGAACAAATTTAAATCATACATGAAATACATTTTTGCTGTTTTATATAGTTTTATTCTTGTAAATCACTTTAAATACTGTATATATATAAATATGTAGATTTTTTTTTATCTGTGCTCGACTATGCAGGTCTGGCACAGTGTCCTGGCAACTCCAGGTGCAAGCTAAAAAAAAAAGCTTATAAGAGCCAAGTTCCGGGTGCCAAGGTCACACTCCAACATCACATCGGGCTTGGCAACTAATGGCCTGTCAGACAGACTAGAAATGCTCTGGTAAGAATCATTAAAAATTAAACGACAGGCAGAGTCATTGCGCGAGTAAAAACATTCTCGCTTTTCCTATTTGCTTAATTCAGAATAAAAACATCCTCATGTTTCCTATTGGCTAGAAATGTTGAATTTTGGAACCATTCAAATAAAGGACATAAAGGATAGAAAGATGAAAGAACACAAATTTTGTTTTGATGTATTTAGTTAAGTCTAGCATTTTCTCTTCCTAATTGTCATATTCATTTAGAGAAAACCATTGTTTAATGGATAACCAAATTATTTCATATGTTGAAAAAAGTAAAACATAGTACTACTACTACTACTACTAATAATAATAATAATAATAATAGTAAAACAGTACTAGAAATCGTGTCTTTTTATTTGTTTTTTTGAGTATTAAATTTGATTCCGACTGGCTCATGTACCAATGTCAGGTTCATATATTTGAAACCCAAACATGTGCATATTGAGGAAAGGTATGAATGTTCTAAGGGTGTAACTTTGAAGACTCATATATGAAAGATTCATATACTGAAGGACTACTTGAATATATATATATATATATACACACACACACACACACACACACTGCCCGGCCAAAAAAAAAGTCACCACCTGGATTTGACTTAGTGTTATGATGTGGGGTTGCTTCAGTTGGTCAGGTCTAGGTTCAACAATGTTATATGCCCAAAAAATGAGGTGAGCTGACTACCTGAATGTACTGAATGAGCAAGTTTTTCCATCAATGAATTTTTTCTTCATATTCCAAGATGACAGTGCCGGGATTCATGGGGCTCAGATTGTGAAAGAGTGCTTCAGGGAGGATGACAGAGACATCATTTTCACACATGGATTGGCCACCACAGAATCCAGACCTTAACCCCATTGACAATCTTTGGGATGCACTGCAGAAGACTTTACACAGCAATCCGACTCTCCCATCATCAATACAAGATGCTGGTGAATGCAAAATGAATGCAACTCTGGATGGAAATAAATGTTGTGACATTGCATAAGCTTATCGAAATGATGCCACAGCAAATGAGTGCCGTAATCAAACCTAAAAGGCGGTCCAACGAAATATTAGTGTGTATGAGTTTTTTTGACTGGGCAGTGTATATCCTGAGGTGTAGTCTCAAAAATTACTTTAAACCTTTTATATTTAGCTTATCTTATATTTAATTAATTATAATAAGCGTTTATTTCATAATTTACTACCCACTTTTTCCTTTTTTTTGCCTGTATGGCCATTCCAGTATCTGGTTACCCCACCAGAAAGGTCATGTGTAGATGAACTGTACTGTACTATACAATTGCATATATCAGACTGGTAGAACATGCCGAAAGCGCTCATTTTTCTTCTTTTGTTATTACTTTTGTACTACAGACTGTATAAACAAGTTAAACCATTTGCAAATGCTATATCTTCACTTAAAGCATTTTCTGGAGAGAAAATGATCATTCTGTCATGAGCTGCAAATATACTGAAGTTATGAAGAAATTTGGTGGACCTACAGATATTGTACGCCTGATATTGTACATTATTTGTCCTCTAACTGCAGGACATACACAAATGGGTAATAACACAGTGGGTGAACTGGCGGTGTGGACCTGTCAAGTCCCTGAGGAATCCACTTGCATCTCAGACACTTAAGCAAAGTGTATTAGCTGCAGTCACCCAGCAACGCTATGGTTACTGATTTCTCCGCATTTTTCCCAGATTTCTTTTTATTAAAGTTATTTATTTACTTTTAAGAATTTAATTGACCTTTTGTTATTATGCCTAAATCTGCTTTTCAAACTGAGCTGTAATGATTCAAAACAGCGATTGCTGTTTACCATGGACAACCCAGGCAATGGTTGCAATTACAGTCATTACCATGCGTCTGCCAGCCACTCGCTAGGACTATCTGGTTGCAACGGTTGCAAGAGGGGGGTCACAGAGCATTGTGGGATGCATGCTGTATTGCCAAAGGCAGGACCAGAAAAGCACAGTCCCATAGCATTGATTGAACACATTTCCCCCACCCTGAAATTACCTTTTCCAAAGGCTTTGGTCGTTTTTAATGGGTTACTATAAACATCAGATGCTTTCAGGGAAAACAAACAGCAAGAAAACATTAGTGAATTGCTGTAGTGAAACTGTTTGCCAAGCAATCATTATTGTTCAGCTTTAGGAACAATAAATAACTGGGAAGATGTCAATAGGTTAAGCAAAAAATGATATCAAATGTTTCAAAAGACACTGGCCAGAGATTTATTGTAGGAGTGTCTAAGACCACAAGCATGGCAGCGCATGATGTAAACCAGTATCTATCATTAAAAGTTTTATTTTAAATAACAAAACAGTAAAAATGTTGTGCTAATGTTTTGTCTTAGGGTTAGGGTATAACTCCCTTAAATGTAACCCTAAAACAAGTTCTAACATTCTAACCATATAACCTTAACCCTAAGTACCAACTATATGATGAATACTTCATGCAATAGTTTATGGACAGTTTAAAGCAGTTTTTTTTTACCCTTAGACAATGACTTCCCTGTGCTATTAGTGATTCCTCAGTGTTCCTAACAATGCGTAGCCCCAGGATTTAATGGCTCGATTTTAAACATTGAAAATGCTGCATTGCCTCTCCTGGCTGTGTTAATGACCGCAACTCATAATCCACACGTTTAACTGCTCATTTTATTCATTAAGCTTTTCATTGCTTATTTGGGATGGGAAAGTGCCATTGAATCATGCCTAACTCCTAGGCAACCACTGGTTTTCAAGGCAAGGAGGGACGGAAGTGGTTTGCTGTTGCCTTCTTCCGGCATATTCATTCCTTAGAGAGGTGCAAAGACAGAGGAGAACACGCAAACTCCACAAAAACCCCTGAGCTGCACTTGACCCCCACATCAGGCAAGCAGCCCAGGAGTTGTGAAGCACCAGCTTACCCTGCTTCACCACCACATCGCCCATCATTCATTCAGAGGCTTCAGTTTTTCCTTTAAGTTGCAGTCAAAGAGAGAGAACGGCAGAAAGGTCAAATAAATTAGATGCGGATTCAGCAACTCTTAGCCAGTGCTTACAGGTGGGTGGATGCAGACGTGCTGAAGCCCAAACTGTGGTGTCATTCCCTGACCTTCCCGCCTCTGTGCGCAGCATCAACTCAGCAGTCCCCGGTATCCCAGCAGTGAGAGCAATGGAGCTTTAGACTGAACGCTGCTTCCATCTCAAACAGATGAACAAAGTCAGTTAACATGCATAGGCGGTGGCAAGCAAGCACACTTCAGGGCCATATGTTAAACAAATGGCAGTTAAGTATGAGAAAAACTCAGATGCGCTCAATTCATGGACACGAGTGGGTCGATAATAAACGCACTGACATCTGCAGATGAATTTGGGTCTGCTTATTTGCAATTTTCACTGTGTTTGATGGGTTCAATACACGGGAGACCCAGTGATTTACCTTTTTGTCCACACGGACCACTTTCCCCCAAGGAATAGAGAGGTATGATAAAAAAAAGGTGCAGACGGCCATAACAGTCAAACATAGACGCAATAAAATGCGCGGCTGTGACACAAAGATTCAAACCTCAAAAGGAAGAGTGAAATAGCAGTGAATCACAGAGTCGTCACTATTATCTATTCAGCCAAATACAGGATCACCCAGACTGACGGATGACTTTGCAAATCCCAAGCAGCAGCCTTGTTTTCCCTTTCGTTACAAAGGTCACCGAACATTCAGCTGTGAAGAGAAGGCCAACCTTGGGAAAATATGGGGTTGCCATATTTCTGGATGAGACCTGGAAAGATGAGAGTGGCACGTTTTGCTGCTGAAGCACTTGCAGATGAGGAGGTCCTGGTTCTGCTTAATACTAGGAGAGCAATTCAGTGACCCTGGAAGCACTTCTGTAGCCAAACCTGACAGTGAAGACCCCTCTTTCACAAGACCCTATAGCCAGTATCATAGAGGCAGGAGAAGATAGAGAAGAAACACACACACACACACACACACTCTTTCGCTTACACATAGCAGCCACTTTATTAAGTACACATGGCCATTTATGCACACAGCTCACCCTTAATGGTGGCACAGCACATGGTTGTGATGCAGCATCTAAAGCACATGGGCAAGGTGTAGAGATCCAGCTATTGTGTAAATAAACATTAGAGCGGGCAAGATGTGTGGTCTTAGTGACTTTGAACGTGACCTGATCATTGGTGACAGTCGACCTGGTTTCCACTTCCAGAGGTTTCTACACACTAACATCACAAATAGTGACCTTAAATCACCACTGTGCATCGTGCTATCCCACCTCTGAAGCTAATGCAGCATCTTTGGGATGTGCCATTAAAAATTCTGCAGAAGCAGTGTAGCTGACCAAAAACACGTAATCCAGTGTATTTAAACCGATCCCTCACTGATTATAAATAACCTTTGTGACTCTCAAGTTTCTTCTTTGTCTAAGTTTTCCTGCCAGAGTGTGGGTGGGTCTTCCTTTCCATATTCCTGTTTTGATTGGCCATTCTAATTGAAACTTAAAGTTTATTGGTCTCTTGTGTCATTACATTTCCTGAAGCCAAGAACAGCTTTCTTTCAGTGGTGGTCATTTGGAAAATCCACCATGGCCTGGTGTTCCTTCTCAAGGGCTCTGTGCAGCCACTGTTCCACACCAGCCTCGGCAAACCATGTGTTTATGAAGCTTGCTTTGTGAACGAGGGGTGGGGCATAGTGATGCTGGGCAGGAAAGGAGCTTCCCCGAATTGTGGCCACAAAGCTGGAAGTGCACAATTCTCTAGCATCCATTTGTATGCTGTGTGAATGCAGCTAAAACAGCTCAACTCAAAAATTAGAGGGGTTGTCACATGCTTTTGGCCATACAGTGTATTTCTTGAGCTTCTTGCTCAAGGACTATGCTCCATGATCAAAAGGGCAAAAAGAAGCTTTTGTGTGTGAATATTGTAGAGCCTGTGAAAATTAGGCGACATGTCTCAAGAGGTCTTTCTCAACAAGGTATTGACAGCAGTTGCATCTCTAGATAAGCAACAAGTAATTTACTATGGATCCAGAACAAGTAATGCAGCTCCAAAATGCCCAGTATCCAGAGCTGGACAGCTAACCTGAGCGCTAAGTCACTTCCCTGGGGCTACAGGGACCCCAGAATTAATCCAACTGTTTAAATACATTTTTATCCTTTTTTGTACCACATTCAGGGCCTCTTTACATTTAAATCAAGTCTACAAATTGCATTAAAACTGGAAAAAGTATTTGAAACTCGTTTTCACGTTCTAATGAATCTCAGTCATGTTCAGCTTTGGAAACAGATCGGTTTAAACTTCTGTCAGTGGAATCATGGCGGATTGCAAGAAGTGCAAGAGCAGAGCACAAAAAAGAAAAAGCAGAAAAGAAAAAGAAGAGTCTGTGAGGGAGTCATTGAAGAAAACACCAGAACTTACAGGTTTCTTAAGCCGGCGATCAAGGATCCTTCCACTGTTTTCCCCTACAGAAGCGTTAGATGTGAATCTTACTGCTACATCAAAGACGACAAGAACACAGTGGCTTCCCGCAGTCAAAATGTGATGCAGAGTAATTCCAGGATTGCCATTTAATTTTCGTGCCACAAATATTTCACCAGTCCCTCAGCCAGGTACTCGCTGCTCAGACAAAAAGGTGTTGCTGGATTCAGAACAAGGATGGCTGTTTCCCTCACCAAATGAGCGACAACCAAAGCAGAAGGCAGAAGCCATTCCCTTGGCACGTACTCATTGCTTAAGCACTTGCCATTTTTTTGGATTTTGCAAGTATTCAGAAGCTGTGATAGCTGCATCTGTATTTTGACGTGACTGACCCCTTCTTCAGCTAATATTCTTGCACCCCGTCATCAGCTTGACCCCATTGAGCAGAATCTTTGACCCAAGAGTCCTCCTCAGTAGAAACAGGCACCCTAGTAGGTTGCATCTATGAGGCCTTTGGAGTTGATGGTAGCACAATTTCTTCAGCTGTACTGTGCTGCTAAACCTGCATCAGGTTCTAGTTTATCAAATTCTGGTGTAGATGGGGCCCAAACAGTGATTCAAGCCCAGGGCCCCCACCACTTTAAGTCCACCCCTGCCAATATGTATGCATTGTTTTCTAGATTTTGCAAGATTGTAGCATAAATGTATTAGAAAAGTGGGAACCTGCCTCACTTTTTAGTTGCATTAAGAAGAAAAGGATGTCTTTGGAGTGGACACATAAATATCAGAAGGCCATGGAAAGGCTAAAGATGTTGTGTTAAATCCTCCACTTCTGTATGAACCAGACCGCTCCTTTCCTTTTAAAGTGTTTTCAGATGGGATTACTGTTCAGTTTAGCGGTTTGTATTGATTGCCGTTTGTTTCTTCATGAAAATATTGTGCTTTTACGTTTCCAGGGGGCTGTAGCTGGCTGTGGCTCAGACTACTGAGAAGCTCTGTTGAAGAGGTACAATTTGATGTTTATATTGACAGTAGCTTGCCCGCCTGGGCTGTTTCTCAAACCCTAAAATCAAAGCTGACCTTAGTACAGCAGTTGTGGATGTCGAAATTGTTTGGTTTTCAGGTTTTCTCTGCAGTTCAAAAAGACAAATACTACTAGAACAAAGACATCCTTGTTTAACTTTCAAAATTCACTGCATGACATAGGGCAAACCTACACGGTATTACCCACATGCAGCAGAATTTCAACATTGACAGTGAAGAAATGTACTGTAGCTCTCCCTGCAAAAGTAAAGGTTATAGCTATCAGCTGATGGTGTCTGACAACCTGATTCTTTTTATGAATTTCACTGTGCTGTTGCAGCAGGAAAACCTGGCACACGCATCTTATATTTGTGATCAGTTACTTCTCCAAAGATTGATACTCAGGTCAAGGCCAGATCTACTGTACTGTGGTGCTGATGGTGTCTTCGGTGGTCTTTGGCGGCAATCGGCATCCTGGTGAGGGTCTAATATGGAAGGTGGGATGCACTCCATGTTTTGTGCCTTTAAGAATCTCGCAAATCCCTTTATAGTGACCTGGCTGAGAAAGATGGGATAATAATGAGTCAGGCAGGATGTCAGTGAAGACCTGACACCTGATGTGAACTCCTCTAAGTCCAGATGTTCTCTGTATATAGCAGCCATGTTAAACATGTTCCAGTTCATGTGGTCAAAACAGTCCTGCGGCACAGAACTCCCTTCTTCTGGCTCTACTTCAGTTGGTTTTGTGACTGGTTTAGCTGCTGTCAGAAGTAGCTTTAAGGCAAAGACCAGCAGAGAGGATTATGACCAGATCGTCCCAGATTGGGTCAGGGGAACCTTATATCATGGATGTTGTACAGCAATGAGCACAACTGTTGTGAGATCAGCCTGGTTGAAATGTAGGTGTGCGTTTTGTTGCAGGCTAACAAATCCTGTAGACTGATTTTCTCGCTCAGGAGAACATACACAGCGAAAACAATAACAACGTTTAACTCCCTCAGCAGGGAATACGGTTAGCATTTAATTTTTAGAAAATGAGCCACTGGCAAACGGGGGCGTGAAATGAGTGGAGCCTTTGTTCACCAACCTTTGGTAATGTAGACACATAATCCATCTCCTCTGGTCTTTCCAGCTGAGAAACTGAGATGCTTCTGTCCACTCGTCCATTTCGACTGCTGTGGGTGTTTGTTTTTTTTTTGTGGAGACAAATTTCTGTGAGAATGAGAACATAGTAGTCACTCCTTTCTTGGTGTGTAGTGTTGGCCAGGATGAGAGATGAAGGCAGCAGGTCTAAAGACTGAGGGAGCTGTGAGCTGGTGCGGCTGCTTTGAATTTGTTTGTTTGTTAAAGGAATTTTCTTTTCTGGAGACCTGCTGGTCCCATATGTCCTGCTTTTGTGCCCGCTTCTACCCCACAACCAGCCACACCAATTGTGCATTTACCTTCATCTACCTTTTTATATTTTTGTACCCATATCTCCTTCATCTTTTAACTCATTTATCTACATTTTGTTTCTCCCTGTTCTGCATATCATGTGCCCTAGGAACTGTGGTTCATTCCTTTCTTCTTTACCTTTACCTGCTTTATAAGGGTGTATGACAATAAATGGTTCTTGATTCTTTATTATTTAGGTTCATATGTCATCTGTGAGTCAAGTACAGTGATACTTGTATTTACATGAGCACCTGCTTAAATGTTTGCGATTTTGAACATTTGAACAATAAGCACAAAATTATGCCACTATGTACTCCTTTGTAATCGCTACCTCATGTACAAATATCATGCATATAAATACACATGCTTCTGGCAATTCTTTGTTGCTGGTCTACCTGAAAGGTATCGTTGTAAACAAGAGAACCCAAAGGACACTCATACAAAGGTTTGGAGTACATTCATACTCTACACAGGCTGAGCCAGATTTAAACTCATGCCTAAACGCTCAGCCCAGGTACTGAGGTCTTAGTTGTACCACCATATTACTCCCTCGGGGCTTATGTTGAAATCCTTCAGATTTCTGTTTATTAATACTACATGTATGCCGTAAGATGCCGTAAATGTCCAACTTATGAGTTTTCACACATACAAGTGGAATTATTTAATATCCTTTGCTGAATTATAACCAGATATGAGGCTGATTTTTGTCATTTATGAGCAACAAGAGCCTTTTGCACTGCAATGGTAATTACTTCACTGACTTTGAGATTTCACCTTATGAGCCCATTTCAAGGAGCGCTTTACCCTTGTAAGCAGGGAAATACACTGTATGGCCAAAATTATGTGGACACGTGACCATCACACCCATATGTGGTGGTTGACCATTCTATTGGCCATTAATAGGGAGTTGTCCCCCCTTTGCTGCTACAAAAACCCCCACTCTTCTGGGAAGCCTTTCCACCAGATTTCAAGAATTTTTGTCCATTTAGCCACAAGAGCATCAGTATGGTTGGGTGAGAAGGCTTGGTTCAGTGTCTGCATTCCAGTTCATCCCAAAGGTGTTAATTTGGGTTAAGGTCAGAGCTCTGTACAACCCTTCAAGTTCTTCCACCCCAACCTGGGCAAACCATGTGTTTATGGAAATCCCTTTGTGCATGGGGGGGGCACAGTAATGCTGGAGCAAGAAAGGAGTTTCCCCAAACTGTGGCCACAAAGTTGGAAGCACACAGTTGTCTAGAATGTGTTTGCATGTTGCATGAGTGCAGCTGAAACAGCTCAGCTCAGTCAATAGAAGGGGGTTCACATATTTCTGACCATATAGCATACTTTTGCTTTGTCTCTCAAAAGGTTCCCAAGACCAAAGAGAAAATTCAGCGGAAGGTTAAACAAACAAATGTAAACACTATTTGACATTGTTCATGCATTGGATTGAATTTTCCTCAGTCTGTGGGGGTTTCCTCTCTGTGTTTCAGTTTCTTCCAACAATTAATAGATGTTTCAGGTTGATCGGTAACTCCAAATTGCCCTTACTTTGTGTCTGTCGGTGTGAATGTCTGCATGTGTGGCACTTAAGAATTATACTTAAGAATTCTACCATTGCCTGGGCTATGACAAGTGATTATGGAGTAAGTAAATGAGTGAGTGAATGAGTGAGTGAGTGAGTGATTACCATGGTAATACTTTAGTTTCACTGCTGTAAAATGGTTTCTTGTTCCAGGGAGAAAAAGCTGCAGTCAACAAAACAAGAAGGCCCATTACAGAAAATGAACACAGCCACTTAAGATTTCTTTGACGATGAATCAATCACTATATTATAGCAAGAGCCCACAGGGTCTCTTATCGATGATCGAACACCTCGCCTTCACTTCATTGTGGGCTGCCGTCATTGATGCTTTGATTGATTGCTGAACACAAGTGACTGGGAAAGAGAAAAGGATTGAACTTGTCAAACGGGGTCAATATGGGTGGGCTGGGTGGTCGAACGTTTGCGGTAAATCGTAAATAGTGTCTACACGGCTATGGCGGAGAACAAAATAAAAAAAAAAAAAATCAAGGAGAAAGGAAATGAAAAGCAGAGCTGACGGATCTTTTTTGGAGGCTTGCTTGTCTCCTGGTTTCTGCTTTCTGCTTGCAGCAGACACAGGCTGCCTGCCGAACTGCTACTAGGTTTCATCTACCTCAGCAAAGCCGTGGAAGAACGAGTGTCCTGCGAAGGCTTTGAGAAACACCAGGTACACCGACAGTGGGAATCGAATCCAAGTGTCGGCCGCAGTTTTAACCACTCCGAGTAATAAAACAAAGGTTCTTTTTCAAGTGTTTGCAGATCATTGAAACACTAATACATTAAGTAGCGGCATTTACGTGGTACAAATTACAAATGACACTTTTTAAATGATTAAAGATCCATCCAATTTTTTGCTTTCAGCATAATCATGTTCACAAAATAACCCCGTCCGAGAGCAGAGTTCAGCACGTTTGCTGGGAGTGAATTACTGTAGCGTCGGACGTAGGTGTCTCCCCCAGTGGCTGGTGTTGGTATTGCACTTGTGAATAATTTAATGTTCATCCATAAACATGACGGTGTTCTATTACTGGGGTTTGCATGGTTCCGGTGAGTTGTGATAGGGGCTGGGGTGGTTAACCGGATGCAGGGCGGGGGCTAAAAGAGCAGCAGTTCCATTTGCCTTACCTGGCTGTTAATAAAGTCTCCGTTACGGAACCTTGTGCTGTATCCTCGCTCGCTACGTTATTTATTTTTTGGTGAACAGACTTTTCTGCCCCACGAGAAGTGCCGCGCACGAACCGTCGCAGCAGAAGACGCGAGGCGACGACGGCACCATTTATGCGCTCCTCAGCTCAAGAGCGCAGTGTTATTTACAGCGCGCTATTCTTTAATGGAAAAATCAAGATGTGATTGATTCAGGTTAATGTGACGGCGAGGTGGCTCTGAGCTGGTTTCGAGTGTCCAGGTTAACAGAAAGCACTAAACTTCCATAAACCACCGCGGAAATAAATCACAGTTATTCCGAGGGCCCTGACAGCCATTTAAGCGGTTGCAATCATCGGAAGCGTTGTGGGAGACACTGTGCTGCCTCCACAAAATACCCAGTCTGGGCAGCGGAATGGGGGAGGACAGGAATTGCCCACATCGAAGCCCCATCAATAATCAGACCCTTTACATAAGAACCAAAAAGCAGTACGTAAATTCCGTTGATGAAAACGCAATAAAACAATGAAGCCTGCAAATGCGACAGCCCCCTGATGCATGGCTCTCACGTGGCTCCCTTTGCTTGGAGGCGAGATTATAAAGTTTGCTTTTATCTGTCAGAAATCGATATTTCAAATGTTGGATAAAGAAGGAAATTGAGCTGGGGGTCGGCTGGAGTGAAGTAAAAGTACAAAGCACAATTATCAAAAAGCACTTTAAGAGCTTAATAGGATACACATACAAAAACATTCTCGAATGAATGTCTCCAAGCAATAATGAGAACCCCCCCAGTCCCTTATAAAGCCTTTTGATCAAATGTGATGCCCCTTCAACCTGGTAAAGGCTCCGGTCATTGCTATACAATGGATCTCTAGGGAGAGCTGGGGCTCTGTTCTAGCACAACACCATTAAGTGTGATGGTCAGTTTTCGTCTTAATTTATGGAAAATGCCCTCTAGCTGTAAAATTTGCTTTAGAATTAAAAAAAAAAAAAAACAGCTTATTACTGTTACAGCCAAAATGTCTCGAATGGATCAGCATTGAAGAAATGGGATAAAGCAGCATCCTTCAAAGAGCGGCGTGCAATATTCGTCAATGGTGATCCCTCTCTTTTTCTCCTTCTGTCTCGCCTCGGGACCACACAACGGCACACTTTGCTGCCACATCCCCACTCCGCCCCCTTAAGACTCTTTCAGGATCTACAGCCTCCTTCCGCCCTAAACTTCAGAAACTGCATTAATGAGCAGGACAGCACCAGCTATCCTCCCTACCGGCTTCCTTTTATTGTTTTACTTTACAGGAATTCAAGGCATAAAGAATGCTTTGCATATATCGAGCAGCTTGCTAACGCCATGTTACGCTTGACTGACACATCCATTTTTCATCGACTGTCGCGTGTTCGTGCCCGTATAGGTCTTGTCGATGGTTCCCATCTCCTCATTTCACCTCCGGCTTGAAAGCGGAGGTGTTTCCCGGCGATGAGAAGAACGGGCAGTGACAGACAGTTCTGCGGGAGTCCGCCAATGAAAGGACAGGTCTACCGAATGCTCTTTTTGCGCTCGCTCACCTGAGAAGATAGGGGCAGGGCCTGCATCTGAGGTCCTGATAGTGGAGAAGGCTGACAGATGGCTATCACCAACCCGCTAACACTGCTCATTAATTGATGGGCTGGTCTCATCTTTCACGCAAGTGGCTGGGGGTAACATTGTTGACCGGGAAAACATACACCGCAGTGCACTGAGCAATGAGTCAGAGCCCCCCCTCCCTCATCCACCTTCAGCTTCTCCAGGGTCCTGCTGGCCTGGAACCCCCCCGAGGCCCCTGAGCATGTTTGACAGGACTGCTTCCCACCTGCTCCGCAGGAGATCATGTTCGTGGGGTTTCGACGCAGCGGCCCGGGTCCCTCTCGGTCCCGCTCCGCTCCGTGTGCCTGCATGCTGTCAGCGCATCCTCCCGCTTCCCTTTTGTCTCGTCCCTGGAGACCCTGTGCCAGCGTGACATGACTGACCCCACAATGATGCTACTATGTTAAACAAGGTGAAAAGGAGATTACATTCTGCACATTCAAAAAAAAATAATTATTTTTATAAACTCATTTTGTAATATAAACCCAGAACTGATCAACAGAAGCCAGCTAGTTATAATCCATTCTGCAGGTGTTAGGATCTTAGGTCCAATATTCCATAGCAGGCAGGACCGTAGTCAAGCTTCCGCCCAAGATTTGTATTTTAATTCGACGTAAAAAAATGCAGAAAGAGCCAAGTATCCTTGTAATGCAATATTGAAGCAGTGTGAATTATTAATCTTTCTCATAGGATGAGCTAGATGTTCTGCACTCTACAATATATTTAAGCGTTAGAGAAGCCAGAGCATGAACCACGCTGTTCAGCCAGTCGCTTTTACCCAAACCTGTACGCTTAAACAACTAACATGGTGCAATGGAGCAGGATATGCATATGGGTCCGCCTTGGGAGATGCAAAGGGAGGTGGACTAGCATGAACAGGAGGCTAATCCTACCACGCAGATGGGCCTGAGAGGAGTGGGCTGCCTCTGGAGAAAGCACATTGACTGTCACTGGGCCACCATACGGTTTGTTTCCTCTAAGCACTTTGGTTGCTGCTGACTAACAACGCAACTGCAAATGGTTACAAAACAACGCCGCAGAGCGATACAAAAGGGAGAAATAGACAATTGAATTTCCTTCTAATGCAGTACTGTTTTGTGCCACGTCTGGCTATATTGTCCTGCACCTCCTGTGTCCTTTATCTCATGTATGATAGCTCTATTACAAGCCTAAGGAGATGCTGAAATTGAGCTCTGCACTCAACTTGTACTCATTCGTGTTCACGGCCAGCAGGAAGAAGAACACGAATGAAGTATTACAGTCTGTAAACATCTACTTCTCCAGACTGTGCCACTGATGTGACTGTGGTGGTAGTCTAGAGTGAGGCCCTTGACCTTACTCAGGCCATAACATTGCTCTGATATGTTCTCTGTCAGCTTGTTCCGAGTTCAGCCATAGGCATTTGTGAGGTCTCTACATGTTCAAGTCTTTTTGGCTCTCAAAAGATTTTGTAATTTAGTGTATGATCAAGAACCATGGTACCCAAGGAAGATTCAAAGATTCAAAAGATTCAAAGAGATTTATTTGTCACATACATGGTAAGCAGGTATGCCATACGGTGAAATGCTAACTGAATCGACAGGACACTGTGCGTGGTTTTGAGGATAGTGATAGGTTCAAGAGCCTTATGGCCTGTGGATAGAAGCTTCTCTTAAGTCTCTCCGTTTTTGCCATAATGCTCCCGAATCGTTTGCCTGATTTCAGCAGGTTGAACAGATGGTTGCTGGGGTGAGACAGGTCACCGATGATCCTAGTCGCTCTGGTCCAGCATCTACTGGTGTAGATGTCCTGTAGGGATGGCAGAACAGATCCGGTGCAGCGTTCTGCTGCCCAGATCACTCTATGCAGTGCCTTGATGTCACAAGCACAGCTATTCCCAAACCAGGAGATGATGTTCTGAGTCAGAACAGATTGTATAGCACCAGAGTAGAACGTTTTAAGGATTGACAGAGAGACCTGCAGCTTCTTCAGCTCTCTGAGGTGGTGGAGCCGCTGCTTTGCTCTACTGGCCTGAGCTCGGATGTGTACAGTCCATGTCAAGTCCTCAGTGAAATGAACGCCCAGGTATTTGAAGCTGCTCACCCTCTCCACTGCAGTCCCGTTGAGTGAAATGTGGGTGTAGGACCGCTGTCGTGTACAAAAGTCCACCACCATTTCTTTAGTTTTATCTACATTCAGGTGGAGGCAATTATCTTGGCACCATGAAGCCAAGTTCTCCACCTCCTCCAAGTATTCTGTCTCCACCGTTCTGCATTGCATGTCTTGGTATATGTGTCTTTGGGAAGATATGTGTTCGAGTGTTGAGGACTTCTGCCTTCTTTGAGCAGAGCAGCTGCCCAGTGCACTTCTGCCACAGCAGCTGTCTAATGAACTGAAGGGAACTGTGTACAGAAGCTGACCAGCTTCTGACCCACACTTTCCTCCTTCTGGGCCATGGTGACCTCTGTAAGGACATGAGTCTATTCCTCAGAAAACAGCTCAAGTCCACTAGTGCTCCTCTTTCCTTCTAAATAATGACCATGAACCGATCCATTCACTTTCTGCCCTATGCACAGGAAACTCCATACTCAACTGTTTACACCGCACTCTGACTGACTACATTCTCTTCTGAGCCTAACTTCTCTATGTTGCTAAACAACAGCAATGATTGTCGTCATCTTAAACCTCTTATTAACGTCGCCCTTTAAAACAAATGGATGAAAAATAATTTTATTCACCTGGTCTCCAAGGTAATGCTGTATTGACAAATACAATGTATTTGGGGCACCGCACAGACCAAAAGACATCAGTTCTTTGATGCATTCGGTTTTCTATAATCTACAAAAGACCACCATGAACCTTCCTGTCTCAGAACCAGGACTACTAGAGCAGCCCAGAATCTAGCACCCTTGGTGACCACAGTCTATCAGCCTTTCAATACAGTGCCAGGTAGACACCCTCTGGTACCATCTGACTATGCTGCCAAAGTGGAGAGTTTAGAGTGCTGATGCTAGTTCTCAGCCAAGGCTGACATCATCAGGGATTTTGGTTGTGAAGGCTTGGCCGTTTCCTCTGACACCCCCCCGCATCGAGAGATCCTGTCACACTGTTGGGATAACTTACCTTGGAATTCCAGTCAGGCAAGTTTGCGTTAGAACAACTCTCGCTCCCATCTATGCATCCCGACTGTTAGTGCTCCAAGTTTTCAGGTGTTAACCTCCGGCCCAATGTCCTGTGGAAAAAAAAGAGACAGAAAAAACCTCTTCGCTGCCTTTTCTTTTCCTCCTTTCTTTTTGCAGTGCCTGGACTCATGCCTTTATGTCCTTGGTTTAATTTGGGAATCTGCCTTAGGTGTGTCAGGAGGGCCCAATATCATGGAACTGTCCCTGGTCCTGATGTCTTTTAATCTCACAATACGTCATAATTTTCATGAAATTTTTATTAATAGTACAATCTATAAGCACTTAATCATGGTACAGTATTTAGTATGTTTTCATACCAATTTTGACAGTGGTATTTGTACCCTATGACATTGTATATGTATTGTACAGGTATTGTAATATTATAGATTGTCAGATATTCAAGTATACACATTTCAGTTGGCCAAAAGATGCTCACTCGAATTACCAGAATTCTGAAAATAATGAAAAAAATGTTGACAGTTTCCTCCATTTTCAATTTTTGCAGAAAAATTTTGTTTGTATTAGTTATTTATTTATGATTGACCATTGTAAGTAGAAGTCAGTCGCAAATCAAGTACATTGTAGACGGAGGACTTCCTGTAATGGCCGGTATTTGGGTCTAAAATGGTGCAATGACTGCGCAGTGTTTACAGGCAAACCAAGAATCAGCTTCTGTGAAAAGTAGCCCCTGTTTTTTTTTCTTCAGATTTTGCCATTAAAAATGTGAACTTTTATCCAGCACTTTCAACTGAGGACCAGCGTCAGTCTTATTTATGGGGAATTAGCAATTTAAAAACCCCTATCCTGTACACTTACATTAACATGTATTTGACAGGTGCATAAAATAAAACTTTTTTTCTCCAAATAAATTTCTAACTCTTTGATGATGCTTAATCACTACCAAAGCTGTAAGTCAAAAAATACTGCATTTTTGACCACTGTATTTTACACCAATTGTATGTCAGATTACCCCCAGAATTCTCGTACAAGGGCAAAGCATGTCCAAAGCATGCCCTCTCATCTTAATGAATTCAAAATGATGTTTTAAACACAGCTCATTCCAGGACAGCACTTCTTTAGGATGAAAACAGGTCAATAGAATACACATGGGGGGGTCAAAAAAGCAGAGAAATTAAACCCTTTTTGACAATGTTAAGCCCCACAGCTGCTTTGAGGCAGAAGAGGGTTTTTATCTGTTCTTCAGATGTTAGACCATGGGGTGCAGGAGGCTGGTCGTCCAAGGGTAACCAATGTCAAGGCCTCAGATACTGTACTACCATGTGCCTTTCTGCATCATAGATGCACCAACCAAGTCCTCCTTCTATGCCTATTGCATGTTTATGCCACTACAGAAGCAAGAATATCAGACTTTTCCCCCTCTTCTTGCTACTTTCCTTGCAGAGTCTGGACTGAGTGTTGATGTCTCTGCAGATGAAAACTCATTTTCTGTAAGCTTTTCATTTTTGTTACATTTTTTAATTTACGGCTGTGCTTTTGTCTCGTATTTGCCGCAGAAACTCGGCAAGTTCACCGATGTCTGGACAGCACCTTAACCCGGCATGCCCTAGGGTGCCATGGAAAACCAGAAGTACAGAAGATCTTGGGGTAAGATTGCAGACCGTGAGGACAGACAGAAGGAGATAACACAGAATTAAAAATTAAACTCACAGCATAAGAGCATTTGCAGAAAGCCTGAAAGAAACAGAGCAACAGGTCTTGGAGAAAGAAAAAAACCCTCAAGCAAGGAATCAATAGGGCAGGGAGACGAAAATATAATCAGAAAAATAATTCTGGTTTTCTTTAGGGCTACAACTGAAACAAAATCCAAAATCCGTCTTTTTCCATTCATACCGATGCATTTTTCACCTTACATTTGTACCTTCCACAACAAGTCAGGGTTGCCTCTTCGATTATTCTGAATGCAACAATTATGCTGAATAGCCTGAAGAATGAATCCTGTTTACAAAGATGTAACAGAAGAAGAAGGAAATGTGACTCTGTCAGTGTCAGTGGTGCAAATTGAAATGAGCAATGAGGCCTGTGAGTGCATTAGTACTGCACCTCTATTCCTCCAACTTCAGCTGTACCTGTGTTGGGTATTGGGAAGTGGGCTTATCGATGTGTGGCTCTGTTAGTAAAAAAAAAAAGGTCCGTTCAGCTAACAGAACCCACCTTCAGCCCTTCCCGCAATGTCCTCCTCTACTCGTTCCTTTGCATGGTTTCTTAGTTTAATGTTTCTATGCCTGACTTTAGAAGGATACAAATCCACCAGGAGCTGTATGGTTTTTTTTTTTGTGAGGTTGGGGCGCACATAAATTAAAGAGATGTTGCCTAGTGACATCCAGGATAATAAAATAAGAGGTAACTCCTGTGATAAAGCCGGTCCACTTAGACACAGCGAGGGGGAAGCAGATTAGAAAAATGTGCTTGTGTGTTTTCCACCATCTGGTTCACTTCTCCATCAGCCCAGAGTGGCAAGCAAACTGCAAAATCCAGGTCCTGCCTGCTGTGTCTAGTGTGGGCAAAGCTCTGACAGAAGTATTCTCTAAATTATTCTTTCCATTCACAGGGTAATAACACAATTGGGGGAATAACTGAGGATGGCGTATAGCACCTGGAAGAACCCCCTCTTGCCCCAGTGGATGGGACTGTGACCACCCTGCCCCCCCCACAACCATAACCAGCTTAAACTGTACCTGATTTGCAGCCGTACAAAAACCACACAATGTAAAGTATGTAGTACTTTACATAGTAGCATCCTCAGTGGCTATCTTTGAACCGGGTCTTTAGGAGTGAATCCCCACCACTGGGCACATCAGCATTTTCACCCTAATTCCATGACTAACTGCATAAAAAGCATTCCTTCTTCGTGTTGTTACTACCACCTCTGCGGTGGTGCATGTTAGCGCCCAAAGGGTCAGCTCTTTAATGGGTAAAATTATGATTCTGCCTCCGGGTGATAAAGAAATAAACACAAATGCTGGCTCTTGAGGCAAACCATTAGCTGCTGACAGTTTCTGCGGGGTTTGCAGGATGGAGGTGGCGGGAGGGGGCTGGGGACTGTAATTCTGCCTCATTACTGTACAAGTCCTCGCTTCCTCTCCATCTTCTTAATTCATTTCTTATGGTTTGTCCTGTCACAGCCTCTTGTTTTATTGCTAACTAACCTGCAGGTTATACGATTAATTTATGGTGAAAATCGAGCACCAGCAAATCACGGAATATTTTCATTGATTTCCCCCGATTGTCCAATCTGCTGCATATGTTCTTAGCCCTTGATTGTATGGTACTTACTGACTGCCTTCCTCTAACTTAAAAATCAATCAAAGGCAACAATGAGAGCTGCCAGATAAATGGGGCCTAATGTGGTAGTTGGTCCTCAATCAAATTTGTGGCAAAGTTTTAATCGATAAACCATGAAATAAATTTTAATTACCCGCGATGCGGCCGCACGCACGTCTCGCCTCCCGCTGCCTTGCGACTGCACTACAACACCTTACTTTTTGTTCAGTTACCAAATTCGTCGTCTTTTCCCGGTGCGCTGCACAAGGTAAATCATCGGCAAAAGGTGCATTAATAAATAGGAGGAAACCAAACTCACTTATAATCAATAATCGGTAATGAGCAATAATCGGTAATAATCTCTTTGTCTTAATGGCTAAGTAGTGAGGTCATCCAGTAATGGTAGGAACTAGCAGGGTTACCCAGCACTACTTGGGTCAAATCAGAAAGTGCAGAGGTGGAAAGATAAGTGGTAAACTGTACAGTATTACTCCTCTTCAGTTGTCTTTGTACCCAGTTTGGGTCCCATGGATTTTTCTGGCATATAAAACAAAACGAGTTTGATGTGTGCGGCATGTTTTCCAGACTTGACATATGATTACTTGTACTTATGATGATGCTAAAAATAAAAATAAAATAAATGAAAACAACAACAACAACAACAACAATAATAATAATAATAATAATAATAATAATAATAATGCAACTGACAAAAATTGACAAAAAAATTGTTTTTTATGATATTCGTGAGTTAGCAAGCCAGTAAGAATTCTATAGCTACTATATTTAAATCATGTGTACAAGCACATCTTGTAATATACGGTATACAGTGCATGTACAGTACATGTATGATGTAAGAGCATGACGATTATGTCTGCCAACAGCTGCATTAAAACATATTGAGCATTTACTGTAGATGAAAGGTGTTACCAAAATGCAATACCATGGCACTATGGACTAAGGTGTGATAGCAACATTCAAGTCATACGGTCTACAGACAATGGTTGCTCAGGCCATCACTGTGACATAACAATAGTAAAAGACATTCTGAGAATTTTGGAAAAAACATCATATGATGCATCAAGAATATTGTTGCAGTGTAGGAGGAAGTGTTTGAAATGTTACGTGTTTGAGGATTTTTAATGAAAACAAAATGTTGCAAACAATTTTTGAAAAGATTATGAAGTTGGAAAGATCTTTCCCATGACTGCTCCCATAACCGTCATAGCATTTACCTTCATCGCTACACCACTCACGCCACTGACCAATGACTGACCATTAGGTTGAAGTTGAACACGTGAGCTGACTAAAGAAACTATTATATGGCACAGAAAACTGAAGTATTTAAAAATGTTATGAACATATTATACTTTTTAAACAGAAATTTTGATAAAAAAGATAATTATTATTAGTTAATTATTTAATAATGGTATCAATAATACACTGTACTGTGGCCAGAAATAAAGCAAAATAAGTTAAAAAAAAAAGTCAACAAATGGGTAAAAAGCAGTTACTGTATGGAGGACTGCATGTTTAGAAATAATCACTCTGTTGTATGTGTAATTCAAGGGACAGTGACTAAAATTTTAAATTATTTAGTGTGGCTATGTGTGTGTTTCAGTGACAAAGTGCATCAGCATGCGTGTGGTGCATGTGCAGAGTCCACGCTTGTGTGTGTAGGCCATTATACATCACCAAACTTTTTTACTTTTAAACTTGTTGAATTTAGTACATTTGTGTGTGTGTGTGTGTGTGCGTGTGTGTGTGTGTGCAGAGTGAAAAAACCCCCCATTACCCATCTCTCCATGCTTGTGTGTGTGTTTATGTAGAATATTCTATATCAACAACATTATTACCTGTGAACTTGTTCAACTTAGCACCTTTGTGTGTATGTATGTGATGAGAAAATCTGTCAGCATCACGGACTTTATGTTCACTTTGCGTGTGACATTGCTATTCCTGCTACTCCAAGCATTGTCAGAGACCAAATTTTACATTTTAAAAATAGTAACATTTTTGGAGTTTAATGAAGTTGACCACTCAAAAACCTCAGCTAGGATGAGAAGTGTCAAGTCTGTGTCTTGAAAAACAAAGCTGTGCATAAAGAACAAACAAGCAAACTTACAGATGGAGAGTGACTGAACTTTATAGATAAAGAATTTTACATCTACCTGTATTTGGGCAGGATGTCTGCTGTTTTCGTAAACTGTCTCGCTCTCTGATTCCATGTATGATGCATGCTGGAGAATGGATGGAGGCATGAAGTTTTGTTAAAGCCTTATTCTTCTACTGTCCGCCAAATGGATCGTGGAATCCTTTTAAAACTCCATGCCTGAAATAGAAATGTTTAACTTTGCTATTAAAAAATAAGAATTCATATAAATTCCAACTCTGAAATCTTTATAGATTTCAAGTTACCAATGACCTTGAAAAGGAGAGAGGAGGAAGTTCTAGAAAGGCTTTAATGAAAAACTGCTTGATGGGGCTACAATTACAGCACAAGTTATAATGTCATAAATTAAGTGGGGAAGTTGGGAGGCTTACTGGATTATGCTAATGGTTCTGAACTTCCAGGAACTTTGGAACTCATTGGTTCCACACTTGTGAAATAGCCTGCAGATGTAGGCACGAGCAGCATTTGTATTTATGACTTTCTCTGGCACTCTGACTATAAAAGCACGGAATTTATTTATTTAGTTATTCATGTATTTATTTATTTATTTAAATATACCACCATCCTGTTGTTGTTGTTGTTGTTGTTGTTGTTAAGTGTACTGTTCTATAATAATTGTTGTGGTAAGATCCATAAAAAATCAGTCACAATTTTATTGACTGTGTTTTTTGATGAAAATATCTATAAAGCTCAATTAATGTTTGTTTGTGTTTGTCTGTTTATGTTTTATGCATGGCTTTGTTTTTCAAACTACAGCCTTGGCACAAAGTTATCATGACACCAAGCAAAGTTCATTAAACGTTATAAAGACTACTTACTGTTTTCAGAATGTAAAAGTCAGCCTGTAACAAAGCTTGGACAAGCGAGAGTGGTGATGTTACGTGCAGACCGTGCGTACGTGATGCTGATGGATTTTTTTAAACCCCCCCCCCACACACACGTAACTGTCTGCATGTCACTATGGCTGGCGTGCACGTTGCTCTCAGTTCCAACACAAGTAGTTCCTATATGTGAGCAAATGAAAATCTAAAAAATATTTAAAAATTATACATCACACATACAGTGCTATGGTGCTGAACGCTTTAACCATGTAATAGTTTGGTGATAGTATGTATTTTGTTTTTTCTTTCTATGTGACTACAATTGGAACGTGCATCACTGCCTGTGACATCCACCCGTCAAACAGCACTACCAATGCTTATGCACTAAATGCAACCACTTTAATGGTAAAACAGTTTAGTAATTATGTAACTGTTTTTTACCTTTCTATATTGACAAGGCCAAGTAGCTCAACTATTGGTTTATAATGTGTGATGTACCCTGCTGTGTAAACACATCCAAATATATGAGATAGTAAACAGAGGGTTTCCACAGACTTTAACCCTATGCAATAGAAAACATTGTCTTCTTTTGAGTTACTTAAACTATTTCTCTTGTTTTGATTTTACCGCATTCTGTAAATTATATTCTATATGTTCACAAACTGTGTGAGTATACGTTTGCAATTTTGTGGTGTTCTGCAATTTTGGGGTTTCTGCTTTATGGTACTTAATTGTTTTTGCAGGTTTGTGAAGTGTCTCTCTTATTTATGGTTTTGGCACAGCAAAGTACAGTTCGCCTCCACCCTTGCTTTCCCACAATATAACACTGTACAAATGCCACAATTTAAGTTAGGTCCTCAGTCAGAAGTCACACTACTAAGGTGTCCCTGGCACATGCCAGCACTTGTAGCAAACACATTTTCCAGGAGATCTTTGTAGTTTAAAAAATATTTTCAAAAGGGAAAAGTCATGATAATGAAATGTTAAAAGAATAGATTTAGCAGTAATAGATTATGGGTGTCTTGATTCTTTTCAAGATGTTAATGGGAGCTTGCTGTAAAGTGGTTGTAATACTATTTATCAGGCATCAGTTCACAAGTACCAACAAAAAAGTGGCTGTGGATTTCTTGCTTACAACCATAGCTTCAGTCTCCCTTCTTGAGAACCTGGGGGGGATGCAGCAATGCCAACAATCAGCCTCTAATGTGGTAGAGCTCTAAAAACCACCTGTTGAGTTATTAACTCCCTCTCTCAAGTCAAGAAAATATATATTGTAGATTTTCTCTTGTGTCTGTTTTATACCCCCCTTTGGGACTGGCAATGGTGCACTGTGGATGACTTCTCCTTAACCCACGTTTTAACAAGTTTTAAAAGCAGAGATCTTCGCTGTTGCTATTATTTACGATATTCACTCCCACTTTAAGCATGATGGGGGCTGACGCTAAAGCTACTTTTTGCTTTTGTCACATCCCAGTTGTCAAGTAGGAATACATGGACTAAACCCTCTTTTTAAAAGAATGTAGCTGGGTTCACACTGTATAGCCATAATATTTCTTAGAGGGATAGCCCTATCGCAGCGTAATAATTTCCCATGATACTTGTCCGAGGTTTTGCAGGAAAAACCGGCTGATCCTTAAGGCTCTCGCTTGTGCCTCGACTAGGCAGCCATCTCTAGTGCTTCATGGACGTTTTTTCCTCCCGTAAACAGATCCATCAAATGGGTCGATGCCCCAGCTAATCACTAAAAGTTATCAGCTGAGATTTTCCCGAATCTGCAAACACAATCACTATGCAAATCCACCTTCCGAAACCAGAAGAAAAAATGTATGCAGCGTGTATGTGCACACACACTTATACAGACACGCAAATGTAGATACTTATACACAGCGCTTAGATACATATTTGCCGCCTAAGACCTAAATACCGTACCCCCCTGTTCTTTGGTGTAAAAGCCGACAACTACGCTGCTTGCAACTGAAAGCGAAATGCAGAAATAAACAACTAAACGCAAACTGTACTAATAATATGGGGTGCTGCACGAACAAGGCAAAGCTAAACTTATTGAACCACGATTTCCCTCAAAAAGCAGGCCTGTGCAGGCATTTCTGTTATAATGGAAAAGGAACTCTCGCTGTCCCATCTGACATTTATAGACTAGCCTACGTGTCTCCCAAATCCAAACCAAACCAAACCACTTCTCTTTCTGCAGCACAGAAGTCTCCCCTGACAACAGTCTTTCTCACGCTGCCTGGTGATAAACCTGAGGGTAACTGTGTGTGTGTGTGTGTGTGTGTGTGTGTGTGTGTGTGTGTGTGTTTGTGGGGGGGGAGGTGGGGGTGGCACACTGTGATTTAATAGATGCAGGCAGCTGTTCCTTCAGCCCCAGAGTCATTATTTAAAAAGAGACAGAAACTTGTGTGAGGGGAGGGCTGGGGGGCTGGCAGGGCGGTGGTTGATGCAGGTGCTTCATCCTACAGATGGAGAGAGTAAGGCACACGGAGACAAATGAATCCAGCAGGCTTTTGGTACACACCGGAGATTGCTTATCGATCCAGATCACAGTGTCCAGGCTGGCCCCAGAGCAGCCAGAGAATTTTCTGAGGGAGTTAATAACCCAGCAGCTCAGCTGTCTTGTCCAATTCACTGAAGGCAGAGCCCTAATCAGGACCGCAGAGGAGAGGGGGTGGGCTTTCCTCACCGTCTCCCTTTCTCTCCTCCACGCTCCACCTCTCCTGCCCTCCCTCCTGCCCATCCTCAGCACCCCGGAGACCACCTTACCTCCCTTCCACTCCACCGAAGCCCTGGAAGGGATTGAAATGACGGTCCATAGAAAGAGGCTAATCGAATTGTTTATAATCAGTTCTGATCAATATGTATGGATTGTTAAAACATCAAAGTCAGGCTTAAGAAAAGTAATAGTCGTACAGACCTGACAGCTGCCCCAGCCGGCTATGGAGCAGACAAAGCACCCGGGAGTCATTTTTACTTCTCTTGAAGTTCCCATGGTGGGAGGTGGGGAGCTGCATTGCGCGGCGGGCAGAGGTGGACACAGAGTTCAGTTTGATGAAGCTGGTCAGAACCTTGCCGTAGTTTCCTGCCGAGGCTCCGTAGCAAGGAGCCGGCGTATAAAAGGTTGGACAGCTCTCAAAATGGCAGCAATAGGCTACATGTTATTTCCATCTCCTACTTTGTGCACAAGTGACAGGCAAAGGAAGCGCTCAAATGTCCTTTTTGTTTTCAGCTATTCACTTACCTCACCTTACCTCTCTGTCATGATGGGTATGTCATTGAATTTATTTTTGTCACTGTGTTGTGCAAATGCACACAAACAAAATGATAGGCAAACCATCAGCCACAAGCTGCAAGAGTCCAAGCCTAAAGGACCGAAACATGCATTGCAGCAAAACTTTGGTATTCTGTCTCTACATTCGAAATTTCTGTAGAACTTGAAAAAGGGACACCTAAAAAAAGGCATCTGAAGAGCAACTTCTTCTATAACAAATTTTTACCAAAAGCTTATCTATAATAAAGATTAGAAATGCAAATAAAAATCAAAATAAGTGAACAAAATCTACATGTTAATACTTTACACAATAGCTGTTGTGTCGAACAAAGACACGGACCTGGTGGCTTCCCTTTATTCAGAATCTCATAACACTGAACTGAACTTCCGCT
The DNA here is from genome assembly GCA_018136845.1 of Heterotis niloticus. Taxonomy (NCBI): domain Eukaryota; kingdom Metazoa; phylum Chordata; class Actinopteri; order Osteoglossiformes; family Osteoglossidae; genus Heterotis; species Heterotis niloticus. The sequence goes on along the minus strand of CM030900.1, from coordinate 6,815,639 downwards.
CCAAAGCCCGCATGCACACCCTCTCATCTCCCGTGCGTAACACAGTGGTGCTCACCGGTCAGCCCCGAAACTAACTGTACTGTACGCACTATGCTATGGGCTACAAATATGAAAATTAATAACGACTTCAAGTGTTTTCTATTTAGGCAATTGGTGTCTACAGTGTTTCATCCTGCTGAAGCCATGGGTTGACAGTTATACAGGTTTTTTGGGATGGGCTGGGAGCGCAGTATTTTTTTCCTATTTAAAAGCTTTTGGTATCCAAACTTTTGGTATCCAAAACATATCCAGGGATGAATCAGATTCAGATATCAAAGGATTACTATAGTTTGATAATTGCTCATGTTCTGCTTAGGGAATCCCGCAGGTCATCATGAAGTGGCACCCTACGTATTAAATATATCTCCTTATATATGCTTCACTGTCTGGTTCAGAAATTGCAACATCGCTGACCGCAAGACCCTGCAGTGCCTGGTGAAGACTGCTGAGAGGATCATTGGTGTTCCTCTTCCACCCATTGAGAAACTCTACAAAAAACACTGCACCTGTAGAGCCACAACCATTGCTGCTGACCTGGACCACCCCTCCCATGCCCTCTTCACCTTCTTACCATCCAGTAGAAGGTACCGGAGCATCTGGGCAAAAACCACCAGGCTCCAGGACAGCTTCATTCCTCAGGCAGTCAGGCTCTTCAACAACCTTAAACTCACCCATGCTGCCCTCCACCACCGGAAATTACCCTGCTGCCCAGGGTCCAACCACCAGAACCATACCAATGACTGCACGGTCACTTTCAGTCTATGTTTACCTGGACATTACTGCACCAATATTTGTTATTTATTTATTATTTATTTATTGTCCGTATTTGCACTGTTTTTCTTCTGCACCCCCAGAGAGCAATGAAATTTTTGCCCCGACGTATAGCTGTGTATGTACGGACTGACAAAAACTCTCTTGACTCTCTCGACTTGACTCATATATGTATCATATCATACATCATATACAGTATGTAACTTATATTTCCACTTATAAAGTATACAGTCTGCAGCAGCACAGGTTTTTGTGTTTATTTAGCCAGCAAAATTCCGGTAGAAACTGCTTTCTATGTACCTATGAAACTTTATTCTCACCCACTCACACCAGCGCTGACCCGTAATCGTACTACGTTATCAATTTCTCAGGAATACTCCTGTTTTGCTATGCTGCTATTACTTTACTCCCTGGTTACTGGACTTATGAAGGCAGTACACATTATAGAATAAGAGCTTCAATCTATTTGCATAGTTGGCCATTTGCCTTCATCCCCATATTTCTTTTGACCTGAAACATATAGATAATACGCGGATCCACATACCTCGAGCCAAATTTGAACAGGACGGGCATCCCTAGCGGTGAACGGCGCTCACAATATTCTTCCTGCCACAACACGCTGCCTACGTTGAACACAACACTTTAAGCGTTGCGCTACTTTCATCCGACCGCAATGATATTTATTATCATCCTATTAATGTAAGTAAAAGGATCTGGATTTCAGGGTTTTACCCTTACAGCCGTCAGTGGTTAAGCTGGGATTTCAGTCATGTTTCGCTCTCACAGAATGGACAACTTTTGTGTAAACAGCTCATTATATCAACTATGTCTGGTCGAACGCGGTTAAGGGAATAATTCAGCAACAATTACCATACCCCGACATTTACTGGGACACTCACATCTATGACCCTGGACAAATGCCAGATACCTGCCATTTACTAGCCGCTGTCAGACATCCTGCTGTATAAACATCGCAGATGCTAGAGCACGTGAGGAGACCCTGGGCGGTTTGGCCGTTCGCTGGTGCTACCACACGTCTATCATTTAGAGATGAGAGACAAAACAAGCGTGTGCCATTGCGAATGAGTCACTGATGTTGTGAACACACAGGCATGCCAAGCAATGCTTTTCCCCAATGTCCAGGCCCTTATTAACCTCTGAATGTGGGACCCCTTTTAATATCTCTTTCATGCCAGTAATGGTGCCCTGCTCAGCTCCAGCAAAGTGCATTATTAATGGAGCCGGCACGCTTGACTAGAACTCTTTATAGAGCGTCAGGATGGGCCAGGAAGCGCTATGCTGTTAACACCTATTCCCCTTGTCAAAACACGATAGTTCGACAAGATTTGTAACTGCGGACCGTGGACGTTACAACACATTACTGCGCAATCTTTAAAGTCACGGTCTTGCACCTTGATGCCGGTTCCAGTACTAAGGTATCGTGCAACAAAAATTATGTTTTTATACGAATGCGTAAGTGGCAAAATAATGCTGCTGGATTTACAGCACTTAATGTAAATGATCTTCACGGCGTGCGTGGAAAACCATGGCTATCGACAATATAGTCGACCACCATAACGTGCCTGTCATATGTCAGGTGTGTTTGAGGCACTCTGAAATGGGACAAAGGGGGATTTTAAGGATGATGACCTAAAGCATCCCAAATGGCTTGGAACATTGGTACTAACTGCACATCTTAGTAGGGGTGAGCGCGTGCTGTGGAATAGCCCGCTGTTACCGCCCCCGCTACGCATCCTAATGAAAGTTAGTCAACCGCTCTCCTGTGGACTCATTAGTGGGCCGATCCACAGTGCGAGTGCACCCTCGGGGGCCAAACCCCTAGCCTCTTCCACTTGGCTGACAAGTCCCCCTGGTGCCACAAAGTAGCATCACCTCCGCGTTCATTAGGGCTGACAGACAGACAGGGCTTCACACTTGGCTGTCACCCGATGTGTCATTAATCACGTTCTTATATTGGCCAAACACTAAACCTCTCACCGTGGTTCCTTGCTTGTGGAAAGTGGGGGTTTGGTTGCTTTTCCCCTGCATAATTGCACGAAAGTATACAAATCTGTGGCATTTGTTCAAAATCTTGCCGCATTTGTATGGCAAGATGGGCGCTAAGTGTTTGTTTCTATGCATCTGAAGGTTCAAGTCTGCAGGAAAAGGGATCCAGATCTGGTCTCCTCCCCGAGTGGATCGATGAAAATAGTCCATATGCCGAGGAGCACGAGGCATTGCATCGCAAACAAAGAATCGTTCTTGCCAAGCAAGTTAGCCCGTGATGGGCTAAAGTGAAACTGCGGCCTAAATCTTAAGCGTGCACGCGCATAAAACGCTGCCATTTGTCTGTGAAAAAGTGCCATCATGAGCTCCAAACTAAGACGTTTAAATTCAAAATCATTTGTTCCGCCGCATAAAACAAACTATATGCGTTGATCAGAAACTAAAACTGGGCTAGCTTGTAAGCGTAGGTGTCGGCGTGAATTCAAACGGTCTTCTTCTTGGTTCAACCTGTGTTTAAAACAAAATGGAAAAAAAAAAAAAAACGGAGGGAAAATTGTCATTCCTCCGCTTCCTGATCCCACCACAATTCAGGGAACGCATGGCACTTTGTAGCCAACATCTATTAGATTCTTTCAGGGTTAATATTAATGCAGATATTATTTCAATCCTCCATGCCATGTGTTTGAAATATTATGTCTAGGAGTTGCTACAGCAGTGAATCAAATCAATTGATTGAGCAGTTAGCTTCGGCGGCCAGGCTGTCCGGGAGTCGCTGAGCGAGCGTGAAATATTATGGAGATTGTTCTTTAAAGTGATCTCTTTATCATCGTTTGTCTGCTGCCGGCCTGATCTTATCCTGCCTCGGCGTTCCTCCCGGACCCTGGCTGTCATAACTCAATCAGCCAAATAATGCAGCGGCTTCCCTCCGCCACACTTGTCGAGGAACATTGGAAGGACCAATCATCATCCTCGCTGACAGCTCGCTTCTGTGGTCGGGTGAGCCGGGCATCAACTTCTCTGACAGCTCCTTTCTCACAGGGGTGTGTGCGCGCGCATGGGTGTGTGTGTGTCTGGTTTATGTCTCTGTCTGTGTGTAACTATTGGTTAATGTCACCATCAAAATGCATAAGTTGTGGTTTATGTCACCGTCTCCACATATGGCTGCTGTTCTTCATCTCAGAATACAGTAGAACTCTTCCGTGCCACCGTCTGCCTGCAAGTGCACCTTTATTATACTGCTGTTTAAGAAGGTGGCTGCCAGTGTGGCTCACTTTGTGTTGCATGTCTGTGTCCACCTGTCTCTGACCTGCGTGTCCAACTGTTGCTCATGACATCACTGTCTGTGTGTGGGACTTGTGTGTTGTATCTGAGTTTTGTCCATATGAGGTTAAACCAGGAAGTTCGGTCTGTGTTGGTTTAAAAACACGGGCAAAGCATAAAAACTCTTGAGAGCCTGGTGCAGGGTCACTTCAGACCCCTTGTAAAAGACCACTTGGCCCCCCCACAGCTTGCCTACCAAGCCTCAATGCGAGTGGAACATGCAAGCATCTACATGCCTTACAAAGTACTCTACTCCGCTCTACTCTATACTACACTCTATTCCTGCCTGGAGAAAGCTGGTAGCACAGTGAGGATCAGACTTTTTGGCTTCTCTGGTGCCTTCAACACTTTCTAGTTACTTCAGTTGAAGGATAAGCTCACCAAAAGGACTGCGGATGCACCAGTCGTGTCCTGGATTGTGGACTAAATGTTTCTCAGGCTTTGTGATGGTGTCTCTGACACCGTGATAAGCCGCACAGGTGTACCCTGAGGAACTGTACTGTACCCATTTCTGTTCACCCTCTACACCTTTGACTTCAAATGCGAGTCTAGGTAGTGTTACCTGCAGAAGTTCTCTGATGACTGCAGTAGCGGGGTATATAAAGAAAGATGTAGAGGTGGAATACAGGTGTCTCCAGAGTTTGTTTCATGGACAACATCCCATCCTATCCTATCCTATCCTATCCTATCCTATCCTATCCTTTTCAGCTTTCTTCCCACTGAGATGCCATGTTGTAAAGTTGCTCAAACCTATGGCAATATGATGCCAGAATGCTTATGCCTTGATGACCCCAACTGTGGCCAGGTGAGAACATTCACATGAAATCTAATCGTGAGGCCTTGGGCAACCCAGCTGAACAGAAGGGCTCACCGCCACTAATGGATCTTTTTAATTCATGATAGCGTTATAATGTAAGACATTGTTAAGCCACATCATGGCAGTCAGAATAGCAAACAGAGTTCCACTGGCATATTTACATTGACCTGTGTTAATCTGGAGCACAACACTTAACACTTTCACTTACAGCTCACTTCTGCTACATACTCAGCCATACTTTCACGCCTTCAGCGAGCCGTGCGCTTGAACTGGAACCAAGCTCTGTCTATTCTCACTTTGGATTACAGTCTGTTTTGCGCAAATCCGTTACCTCTGCATGTCTTATTGCCCTTCAGAAGATAGGTCACTTTAGACCTCCAGCAAGAAAAAACTCAGTCTGATGCAACTCCACAAATATTTCAATATTTCTTCCACTAAATTTGTCTTTCAATTCCATGTCCTACTCCTTCAGTATACAGTAAGAAGTTCAGATGTTGTAAGGTGTAACCTTTCACTGTCCAGCCACCAAAGTACTCTTTGTTTGCAGTGTTCTAGGTTAGATGGATTTCATGAGGGGTTCTACACACACTTAGACATAGTAATGTGACCTCTGAGAAAACAGGGATCTGCTGGCTCATATCATGGAGTGATGGCAGTATGGAAAGACTGAGACTCACAGGAAAAAGTCTGTTCTTTTATCACAGGAAAGACGCTTATCTGGTAGCCTGGGGTTCACTGGGACACAGCAAACTTTCAAAGGTTTCCTGCCAACCTGAGCCAACAGACTGCAGTTATGTCAGCTGTGTTAGAAAGCAGTTACAGGGTGGCCAGTGGGTGGGTTTCTCTGGCTCAGGATGCAAATGAATGCAACTCTGTCCACAGTCCCACTTTAAGGCATGACCCAGAAGGCTCGACCACTCTTGGTCCTGGTAAGAAGAAATACACCCATGGATCCTTTCATTGTCCATTCAAAAGACCACTGTTGTTGCAGCACCGTGCACAGGTGGGTGTGTACTTCTTTTGACCACAAGACAACATTCCTCATTTAAAAGAGGGAAAACAGCGGTGCAGTCATAGAACTCCCTATGCTTGTGGTGAGTACTGTACATTGGAATTTCATTTTCTTATTGAAGGTATATAAGTTTATAGGACATTAAGTGCTGAAATCTATATGCTGTTGCTACATGGACACAGAAACAAAACAGTGAAGAAAAGCCCACCTCCAGGCAATGGAAGAAGGTTGGATGACGCAATGAAAGACTTAATCTCTACACTAGAGATAGAGTGATCTGTTAAACAGCAATGATAATAAATAAAATTCATGATTGCCTTCATACCAGTAAGGAAATGAAAACTTGTACATTTAAATTTCTTGGGGAAATGTCCACAAGCAAGGTTCAAAAACTTCATGACCCATTTGCAATCCACCAGCCATGGCCACTGAAACTTTAGGTTACTGCCAACAGTCACCTTTGGCTTTAACATGAAGAAAGACCTTTATAAATGTGTGGTGTGTCAGGTGGATGCAAAAAAATTTTCTCAGGTATCGCAGCACCACTCCATACCTTCAGCATGCATTTCAGAGGGCATAAAAAGCAGAAATGTGTAAAGCTGCAAGCTATGAATGATGCTTACTTGAGTAAAGGACTGAACTTTCAGGTTTACAAGAAGATTTGACTCCTGATAGTTTAGCAGTCTGTGTTTTGGTTGCTTAAAGTACCTCACCCTTCCATTTAAGTAAAGGCCAGCAAATATTAGAATAAAATAGGAGTTTTTAAAATGGCCATTTAGTTGGCTAATGTTACATTAGAGTGAAGAGAAGCAAAAACAATGCTTCTGCAACCAAAAGTCTGGTTTTGGCAAAGTGCAAGGTGATCCTTAGAGTTCAAATTCATTTTACGGATGGGTGCAATAAACTGAAACTCAGTGATGACGGCTTTATTTTGGTTCGTCTTGATTCAGAACTTTGTGGCATCTCCAACAGGCAACATCCATCATCACCCTGAGAATGGCAGACCTTTTACTTACATCCATGGTTTATTCACTGCTCATTTCAAACTAAAGACCATCAGGATGCAAGGTACTGAAATGCGAATCCTTCTGGTCTTTGGAAAATTGTTTCACAAATATAAGAACTGCGTCACAGAGTCCACTGAGGAAAGCAGAGAAAGAAAACTTGGGTAATGAAAACGCTAATAAAAATACGTACACGGCTGCCGACATGTGAAACTAAACTGTGACCGAGTGGTCGGTACTGCTGACTGCAGGTTTCGGATCAGAGCTCTTTGTATCTGTGTGGTCCGGACTGACTGGAAAACTGGTGGCTGTCCCACGTATCAGTACCTATGAAACAAACCATCGACCAGCTCAACCAACGCTGGAGAGATTATTTTCATTGGGCGCCACAGGGCTCCCTTGGCATCGACTCAATCGGTAACATTTAGCAGAGCCGAACCTTGTAACAAATAATTAGCACAAATAGAGCCATTTTTGCTGTTGAATCCCTTCGTGTCTCCCCCATTCATTCTCCTTCCTCCCTCTTTCTCCTCCTCCAGCCCTGGTGTGAATATTGAGCAAGGAGGTTAACAGCAGGTCACAGACATCTTCCAACCATGGCACTTATTTTTCCAGCGAAACGAGAAATTGATCACATTATTGCGTTAAGAGGAATCTGATTCATTATCATCAGCCAGGTATTGGCAGTTAGAGTCCAAGGCAGCGATGTGGTATTGGCAAAGATCACCGAAGGCGTAGGTTGTGACTTCTGGGGCCATTTTACAACTCTGCATCACCCTGTCGACCTTTTGATGACCACTTTATAAAATGGAGGCGTAGGGATAAACAATGAGGGAGCAATGGGACGATGCTGAGAGGTGGTGAGACACATAAGCTGGGGAAGCACCTAAACCTGACATCGACAATGTTTTCATGGGTGCTGAGGCAGTGTTTTAACACGCACTGATCTGTTAGCATTCAAAACAAGCAAGGTAAACATAAAAATATGAAAAAAATTGCTCCTCAAGTTCTTGATCTGTCATTGAAGTACAGATGGTTAGATATTGGCTGGCACCTAATGTTGTCTTAACCTTTGCATTTATGAGGCAAATAAAACACGGTTTGTCACGTCGCCATTTTGTGACACAAGACTGTGACGGAAGGCCCTGCTGGACAGGCCCACTCACCAGGAGATGATGTGGCACCGACAGAGAACCACTTTGTTCATCTTGGTATCTTAAGCATACGATCGCAATAGAGTAGACCTCAAACACAAGCACTGAAGTATAAAGCAGACGGTGTAAAAATGGTGGATTTTAGAACGCAAAAGGTTTTTAATAAACATTTTTAATGAACTTTCAGCATCTGCTCCCCGCTGCTCCGTCATGCCCTTGGGAAAAGCATTAACTGTCTGTTGCTCCAGCAGAAATACTTTTCTGTATAAGTATTTTGAATGCTGTATTTCATATTTCAATGAGTAATAAAACTCGTTTCATGTTTTAGGTCACATTTGTTTGTTGCTGGTAGGGTAGAATCTAAATTAATTTTTGACTAGATTGTATAGACTAGTGCAACAATTAAAGTTATTACAAATTTTTGTCAAAAAAACTTGAAAATTCACACATATTCATATCAAACATGTAGTGCTAACATGCAGCATGCCGGTTATGAACCCACCAACTATCAACTGACTGTACTAAGAAAAAACCTGGAAGTCTGAGGATGCACCGCAATATGTTTGCTGTTCCTAGGATGGTGCTCTTTTGGACTGAGACCCATGTCATTCCTGGGATCTGATGGAGCCCCTCTTCCAGCTTACGGGTCACGGCCCCAAGTGCTCCTACCATCAGTGGGACTACCTTGGTTTTCACCTGCCACATTCTCTCCAGCTCCCCACTCCATCCCTGGTATTTCTCCAGCATCTTATATTCCTTCTTCCTTACATGTCCATGACATGGAATCACCTCTTCTATCACCGCTGCTGTTTTCTCCTCTTTGACTGTTACCTCTATACCTGGATGGCTCACCATTACTTGTTTATCTGTCTGGATGTGGAAGTACCACAAAATCTCGAGCCTGTTGTTCTGTTCTGTGCTGCTTCCCATTTAGACATTCCTTGCAGGTGTTCCTGTGTATGATCCCTGCCATTTCCTAAGTACGGTGTACATACGCACGACAAAGCATCCTACACTCTACCCTTTCTGTACACAGGACACAAAATTCAAATTTATTCCATGCAATTTTCTTTGCTGTAAAATTGTTGTCCTAATGAAACTTTTGTGCAATCTATTTTTTATACATTTTTTTATTGTTTACATTAAATTTTAATTTTAAACATAGATCCCAGCATTTTTTTTTGGTTTTTGGTATATATATTCCAAAAACTCTTTTTTACAAAAGGAAAACTTAAATATACAGAAGAATTTGTACATCCCAAGAAAGATAAAGCTGAAAAAAGACAGCTCTTTGAAAAATAAAATTCTTTCCCGTCTGACACATTTAGATAAAATGTGTAGAAAAAAATACAATCTATTAGCAGCTTCTCTGAAGTCATAAGTTTACTTACTAAAAAATTTTAACACATTGAATAAACAAAGCCTGCATGAGTGCAAGAATTAGCTTAGCCAAGTGTTTCCAGGAACTTTGTCAAAGCAAATTTTACAGCCCATGTCGCTTCATCGACAGTTTAAGCCATTCTGTTGTTTGCTGTCCCACGCGGTCACATCCACCCACCCCTTTCAAAGGCGATAACATTCAACCTTTCAGTGTGACATCATATCAGGCCCCCCTTAACATTTGGTAGGTGGTCTGCTCTATTCTGTGGCTTTAAGCTCTGCTTGGATGTCCAGAAATATTAACTGAAAACATTTGGGCAAATTAACCTCTTCACGGCAACCATTTCTAAATTCATTACGTTTTGTAATTTAACAACCAAATTGAACCGGATCACAGCCACGCAGTGACAGAAACAGTCCATGAAGTAACTGCAAATGCGTGTAGATACATCATGAAATACAATGACAAAAACATTTATTATTTCACTGAAGGAGTCATGAAGCGCTGCCTAAGAAGTTCCAAAAATTAGACCATAAATTTAAGTATTAACTTAAACTGTCACGCAATTCATATGTTAACTTTTAAAATGAGAGAAGGTTAAACACCGAACCATTTATTTGCAGACAGGGATGATGTGAACGACAGCACTTAAGTATTGCTTTCAAATGTGTAAGAGTAACTAATGTAAGTTCCATAACTTTATGAAAAACAGAATTTGGGTTGTGGTTTAACAATTATATAGAGGGAGGAAATTCAGCGTTTTTGTTAAAGATCTTTTGATTATGAGCGAACACAGCTCCAGTAAGCTTGTTTACCTTTACATTCACAGAATAAATGTCTCTGGCTCAGCCTTACAGTCAAAACCTAACTAAAACATCCCAAGAAATATCTCACGAAGGTGTGGTGGCGTGAATAAACTTGAAGTTTCGTTCCTGGATGCTGAGGGAAGTGAAGACAGGGAAGACTTTAACAGATTCTGTATAGGAAACCATCATCATGACAGGAGCGCATGTCAAGGTCACGGCTCCATGTGCTGCTCAGTGCCTTACAGTAGCAGGTACCAAAAAAATCGTTTAAACAGTGCTGGGGCCTTAACCGTGAATCAAAGATGAGATGAGCTGTTGTTCCACATTAGCTAGCTCTAACCATAGTCTCTTCTTTTCTGTTGCGTTGCGATAAAATTTTGCAAATATATTTACAGACATTATCACATTGTTAAAGGTAATGATATTAACATGAAAATGCAATTTTCCAAGATGGCCACATAAATTTTGTCTTCTTTCCAGCGACCCAGTACTTTTACATTTTTGATTTCTTCATATGATTTCAGCTGCTACAGTTAAGGGAATCTGAGAAGTCTCATTTGAAGGGCAACAAAGATTATCGGATTTTTTTTGTCTCAGTGTGCAACCAGAAATGGGAAAGTGTGAGAGCAGAGTCCACCAAGTCCAACTGAAAGTGTGTGTGGGCCGCAGGGACACGTACAACACTCCCATTTACAGTCTATTTCACAATAAGAAGTCATTTATAACAAACACATGGACTCAAAAGTATACACACGTACTGAATATGTGTGCACACACTCACCACACACCACATTACCTCCCATTCCCACTGCTCGGAATGTACACCACTAGACACCCCGCACACCGCCGATGCAAAAGAACACCAAAGGTACTTGGTTTTCATGACAATCTGGCAACCCAAACAAACACTTCCCAGTTCCCCGTTTCCCCCACACCCCACATTGCCTACTCCATGGCATCCAGTTGCCTTGACACCCTTACTGAACTTTACTGTCCTGAAATGGGAGTGATGGAGAAGTACCGGAGGCTTCGTATTTCAGAGTTCGACCCCCTCCGACACTTCAGCTTTCCTTCTGCCTCGTTCCTAAATTAGAATAAAGCACTGATCAAAACGAAACCCTGCATCCTTGCCGCCATTTGTCCTAAAACCATTTTGTTTGCCATACTGTGTAATCAAAGAAGTGCATTGGATATCTTTGACAAAGATTAAGAAAAACTGATCACCTATTCCACGTCACCCTCACAGCCAGATTTCATAGTGCACTTGAGATTTATCATCTGGTCAAGATAAATATCTGAGCTTGCCCACACTAAATGAGCCTTATAGTGCTTTTCCAGGAGAACCCAGATGCTATACTTGTGGCACATGGAATCATGGTTTAGAACAGGAACTTTTACAACCTGATATCCTTACTGATGTCATCCCTCACCAATGACCTGGGCTAGAGACTCGCACTGATAAACCAGTGGGTGAGCAGACACACGCACATGCTGGGTAAACTTGAGGAGAACAAGCAAACTCCACACAGAAGGAAGTGGATTCAAACCCATGCTCAAACAGCCCAAGTGCTACTCAAGCGATCCCCTAAGACAAACATCTTGAGCACTGTGAATAAACTCTCTAATCAATTGAAAGGTATGGATGCTGGACTAAACACAATTTAAACTCAGGGGTGCACTGTTACTGTGAACCTAAAGAAATTTTTGTGCCCTATTGTGGCTGTGGAGGAAACCTATTAGATGTTTTTGAGTGGATGGAAACACTTGCTTCTGCAGGACAGAATGCGACATCTCTAACCGGAGGAATTGCAGGAGTCAGAAGCCGATTCAGTACCCACCCTGGAGCAGAAAGCTGTGTTGCACTAAGTGAAACTGGATGAAATGGAGTATAAATACCTCTGCCATAATCTGAAAATTACGGGTGTGCTTGAGAATGCCAAAGGTAACATCTCTATGAAACAATTTCTGCTTGACAAACAAGGGTCCTGGGTTGGTCTGTCGGCCGATTCTGCTCCTATCGACATTGATTTGCCTTGATTTGATTGATCTGATTTTCCGTTTTGTCACCCTGGCCAGCCTTCCAACCCAAATTCCCATCCAAGGCCCCTCTCTGACAAAGAACACGCTGAAAAAGCCACAACAAAGGAATGTGACAACACCTTTCCGCGACTATCGTCTGTTACTCTACCCCAATCTGCCTGCTGAAATCATTCATAAGAAATATGATTTCAGTGAGGTCATCAGAGCTTTCAAGCTATTGAAAATCTACCAGGGTTTTACTTTTCCTGCCAGACTGAGATGTCTGCACAAAGAGAAACTCTGCCTTTGACAGTAGGGCATCTGGCACCACTTTCCTGGCTAATCTGAATGACTCAGAGTTACACTGAGTCATAAATATAGTAGTGGCTCACTGGCTCTTTGAGGGGGGTTGTTTTAGAAGTTTTGTTTATATTCTGGCTTTTGGGGTCCTGATATCTCCCTCTCCTTCTCTTGTTCTACAGCTCTGTTTTTTCCTTTTAACCCTGGCTATCTGTTTTTTCCCCCCACGCTAGGTCATGTGTTCCAGTTCAAGTTGTCTCCAACAGCACAACAGGCTGTATGAGTGCGGTTACCTTTCATGCCAATCTAAACTGGGGTAGGGGACCTCAGAACAAAGAAAAATGGAAAGTCCACCTGTTTAATGTTGTGCTAAAGTCTTACAAAGATGTGTGTTAGTCTTATGTTAGTCTTACAACTCAATAGCATTTTAGTGTTGCAGCACATTTTCCATCTTTGTTTAAACTTTCTTTATATGGTTGATCCAAATGATGTTTGGCTCTTTTGTGGCTGTTATTTTTCTGGGTTGTTGCTTTTCTTTCTATGTTGCTGTGACCCATTGTTGCTTTTGTCGCAATAAAAAAAGAAACATAAAAATGACTCTATGGCAACCGGCAAAGAATCCAGCCTAGCTTGTCATTTGCTTAATTTGGGCAAGCCAATAACATAGTCTCATATTCAGTAAAAAGTTCCCGCCCAATTTTTTTTTGCTTGGGAAAGCCTGGAAAGTTTCATTTTGGCCCTTTTTCCATTCTATCTAAAAAATTTACGTATCTACTTTTTAAGAACCCAGCAGATGAATATCAAGGCAAATTTTGGAATAAAAGAAGCAAACATTGAAAATGTTTATCTTGGGACATAACTTAAGGAATTGTACAGGAAAGCCACGGGGTCCTTTTTCCTACTTGCATTTGGAGACACCTGACAGTGATATGAGTATCACAATAGCATGGTCCTAAGGATTACAATGAGACCTTTACAGCTCTATGACAGCATTACTGATAGGCAACAGGTGATGTACAACTATGTCTGAGAGTGTCCATACACCCTTAATGGATCTTTTATTCTCTTATGGATTGCTTTAATAAACCAAAAGATATCCTGGATGTCTAAGAAAGGAGTTGTGTCCCTGTTGGAATCAGTGTCTACAGTAGCATGCCCTTGGGAAACCATTTCTAACACAGCTGATAGGGTTATGGTTAACCACATTGTGTTTCTCTGTGAATTTCAGAGTTGGTGACAGCTAATGTCTCTACTTGCTTGATACAGAAGACCTCTGCAGTAGCCATTGTCTTGTGTGCTACTTGTATGAGCAACTATGAAAATCCATCTGTGTTTGCAAAGAAAGCAACCTTTTTATATTCAAAGGTGAATTTTTTTGGTCGAGCACAATAGTGCCTATCATTGCATTCTGCCTGCTCCCATTAAGGGAAATCCCTTTTCTGGACTGAAAATGGCAGTGCGGGAACGATGATCAGCAATGAGCCTGAATTTTCATCCATAAAGATGCTGACAGAATTTCAAAACTCCAAAGATTGCCGCCAAGGTCTTACGTTCAGTTTGAGCATAGTTCTTCTGAGCTGTATTAAACATTCTGGAAGCAATGGTAACAAGTCTTTCATCGCCATTGGCTAAAACATGGGAACAACCAGCATCAATGCCATATGGCGATGTATCACAAGCTAATCTCATTTTTCATTCAAAGCTGTAGCAGGTCAGGACTTTTTGTAACACCAGCTGCTCTATTGCTTTCTAAAATGCAGACTAACACTCTGCTGACCAATAGCAGTGTTTTCACTGACAAAGCAAGGCATTTATTAGATTCAAAATAGTTACCATATTTGCTGTAAATCTGCTGTAGTACAGACTGCCCTTGACCATGTTAACAACCTATGGCCCAGTCGTAAGCCAAATAGGTCACAAGTCACCTTCTATTTGTGACAGAGTGATTATTTCTACAGTAAGACTATATTTACACCATCCGTTAGCTTTTCAAACACTTGTTTTTTACTTATTTTGTTTTATTTCTGGTCACGGTATAATATATTATACATGCCATCATTAAATAATTCACTACTGCATTCTTTACCAAAGTTTCTTTTTCAAAAGTACAGTATGTTTATAACATTTTTTTAGACGTACCAGTGCTCTGTGCCGCACAACAGCGAGATGTAGTAAGCGCTAGCAATGTGATCTCTTGGGACTGTTCCATAGGTAAACCCGAGAGGGATGTGTGCACTGAGTTTTTGGTGTCATTTCAGTTCTATGAGATGCACAATTAAGAGAAGCTATGTGCTGGATTTTCCTGCTGTGATACAACACTCATGCGAACAACTGTTGGTACTGCATGGTAATTTGACAGAACTAGTTTATTATAGGAGAAGAACCTTCAAAGATGACCTGGTTGTTCTTCATTGCAGCACTTGTAATGTCTTCCTTATCAGAAAAACACAGAAATCCAACCAATACACTTCTTGGAAAAGTGTGCCGGGCAGGTGCACAGGCGGAGTATCCGTAGGTGAAATTTATCGCTGTGAGAGGACGCTAGGCTGACCGAACCACCCGTAATCTCTTCGTTGTTCTCGGGTGAGCTCACAAATTTCAGATTAGTCTGCCAGTTCTTGTTTTCCAGCTCGCCCACTTTCTCCTGTCACCGCTTAAGTTTTTACTGCAGGGCAGCTTGCAATTCAATGGTATCCTCAATGGCAGAAACAGAGTGTTCAGTTTTATCATAATGTTTATTTATGTGTTGAATTAAGTTGGTAAGTTAGCCTCTGTAGTGCAAGTGTTTCTTAATACTGACATAATCCAACTTTGCAAGTGAATCTGCCATATTTTTTATTTAGTTAAGCCTGCATGCAGCCATTTCTTCCAAAGTGTCCATAGTGACCTCTCCAGGCTGCAAACCCCAAAGTGTCTTCTTCTCCTTTGCTTCCCCATCAGCCAAATTACAGAGAATGCGTTAGATATCCTTGCTGCCTTTGGAGTGAAACATTGCAAGAACTTCCAATGCAACCCTTTGAAAATCTGTATAAAAGATCAAAATGGTGGTATTCTAGAGTGAACTTAAACAGCTATCTTCCTTTTGAGGCCATGTGCCCTCTCAGTATATCAAGTTTTAATATCAATTTTGGCTGATCGCTCTTGTTTCGAAATTTCTATGTGACACATAGACATCACTGAGATACTTTGAGAAGATTGGCACCAGCAGCTCCTCCACCTCTTATAGCAAAGGCAGTCTCCCAGCTTACAAACAGATGCTGGCAAAAACACTAACCGATCTGGTCAATCATTAGCCGGTAGCTGCTGACCAGGGTTGTTTAAAATACACACAGGTCACAGGCTGGGCCTCATGCAGTTCACAGTAAGCCTTGGAAAATTATAATTGGAAAAAGGAAAAAAAAAACAGAACATAGATCCATTTCCTTGAAAATGTTACACCAGCAGCTTCACAGGATTTGAGTTTGTGTTCACCTTCACTTTATATAAATATTTTCTAGCTTTGCGTTTTGGAGAAAAAAAAAAAAAAAAAAAAACATATTTCAGCAGCCTAGTCTGCGGTGACGGGAAGGAACTGGAATTTGTCGGGAGAGCCGCGGTAGTTTAAAACAGCTCTGGTCTTTCCCGAAACAGCCAAACAAAGAAAGTACATGAGAGGTCCCTCTACAGGCAAATGTCAAGAAGTTCAAGAAAACATTAAAATATTAATTAAAAAAAGTTAAAAAATAATCAAATTAATGTCAAAATTTATACATTTGAAACAGTAGCGATAATTACCTAAAGAAAATATGGTCAATTCCCCCAAAATATGTTTTTTTTTTAGCTTTTTTCATTTAAACTCATGTTACATTTGAAAATGGCATTTTCATTTGAAAGGGTATTTTTAAGCGTTGGTGGGTTTGTGATCCCTGTTTGCACATCACTTAATCTCCAAAGCACAAAGATATGGCAATTTTTACCTTAGCACGGTGCAGGGCTTAAACCTTGTGGCCCTAAAACAGTAGCTCACGGACTGTTTATGTGCACCATTCAGAGCGGCACAGTAGCTCGCACGCTGCCAACTGTATAGCGAAAGTTTATAACTCGTTCATGAGCAATTTACAACAATTCAGGAAACTCTTATTAGACTGGAAGGGTAATTTCACAAATTCTAAAACAACTGATATGACTATGACTGGGAATGCTGTAGAAAAGTCTGTTTTAAACAGGAACTTGTTGTCACCACCCAACCGCTGCACCTTATAAATGTACCCATTTATACATCTCAACAGTTTAGATAGTTAAACACTTAAGTAAGTAACATAGTTAAGTTCTTGTCATAACATAATGTGGATCATGGCTGTCCTGCTTTCATATACAACATAGACGTCACCGCTACAACTTATCATCGGGGTTCTTCGTAAAAAGTGCTAAAACCATCTTTCCTACCATCCCTTCAGGGAAGCTGCTTCCCGAAAACCTTTTAGGGCGGGCAGGACAGAGATGCCAAACCCACTTCTTCAGCCCATTTCAGGAATCCTTTTCCCATGTAAACCTCCCTATAATGTTTGACTTTCAATAAACTTGACCCCCATTTGTCCTACTACAGCTGGAGCTTATGAATATAATCACACAATTTTAAAAAATGGTGCTTCAAACCCACCGCTGTCTGCGTAGCTGAAGTGACTGGCGAATTCTGCGGAGACTAGTATACCACCTCAAACAGCAAAGGCAGCGTTTTAACCGTTTTTACAGTGTTTTACCTTGTTAGCCTTTCCGTCAGTTTGAAGCAACCAACCTTAGGCTACGTTGGTGTGAGAAAATATCTTTGGGGTTCTTTACGAATTTCCTAGCCTTGTAAACCTAGAATTTACCTCTGTGTGAGGTGGAGAATAAAGGATCATTTAAAATTTGAGAGTCAAGTATCGCACAGAGAGTAGAAACATGTTGCAAGTCAGAAGCACAGCATTGGTCAAACACACAGTACATTTAATCTGAGGAAGAAGAACCTCAGTAGACAAAAGAAATGACAACACATTGCGTTGCGGATGATGTTTGAGTGATAATAACAGAAGGGAAGGGGAACCCTTCAACTGTATAAACATTCAGAAGTTTTCTCCGAAAAAAGGCATGTGATTTAAAAGCCAAAGTCCGACGGTGTCGCCGACGGACGCTTTTCGGCGCGAGCGGAATGGGGAGCATTTGCTAGTTTTGTCAGAAAAAAAAGCGCACGCGCAACAAAAACAAAAAAGAAAAATCTGAAAAATGCAACCCGACTGCTCTCGCTGGAGAGCGAGGCACGGTCGCATGCTAAGCCGCAAAGGGATGACGAAGCTCTATGATCTGATATGATCTTGGACATAAGCACACGAGGCACAAAGGCATGATCGCGTTCACTCCACAATGTTATCAATGGCAGGGTTTGGGGGGATATGTTTAGCCCAACTGGAGATTTGGCAGTTCTTCTGTTATTGAATATTTCCATTGTCACTGCAACAAAAGTGTGATGATCACAGTTAAATGCTTACAAAGGAAATGCTTTCTTGCAAACAACACGCTGAAATCAGCAGTTTTGAAGAAAAATATGTGATGATTAGAATAGCACATTTGTTTGCCCGTAATGAGCTCATAAAATAAGCCGTCGGAACGGTTATTCATTTACATGACCCGCCGCCCCTCCGGCACCCACCCCCAATGTCACTCGTGCCTTTTCCAGGCCTGGGAGGGGGACACAGCACAACCAGCTATGCAGAAGCAGATCGTGACTGTGAGGAACAAGTGGCGACGGGTATAAGGCGCCCCTAGTGAAAGCATGACTTCTGCATGCCGACGCCCGTACGGCTGAATTGCAATGGCGGCCAGTAATGTCACGTGGGTCTTCCGAGTGCGTGGTGCGAAAAGAGGAGCCTGAAGCATGCACGGTTACAACCCTTGCGGCGCACCGGGAGGAGATCGACAAGATCGACAGAAGAGCGCCTGTCTAGCGAATGCTGAGCAGCAATAAAGCAACAGGGCTGCTTTGTAGGCGTAGTATCAGCAGACGGGCAGACGGCACGTAAATCAAAACTTACGGTATGGGTGGAAAAGGGGCTTCATTTTGAAGTAGCTAAATCACATTTGCAAATATGGCTGCAAAGATGAGTCGTAATAGGTTGACTGCCGGTTAGCAGTATGTTAGCTATAAAGTCTGCTAGCACTTTGATATGTGAGTTTTCACAGCAACGTGAGGCAGAGCTCCAAAGAGTTTGTTCCCAAACTGCAGGTGCCCCGGCCACAAAACTTCCACAGTTATCTAATGCAACAAAGAAAAGTCTCAAAAAGGACAAAATGTGCCGACCGTGGACAAACCGGCATTTGCGAAGAGGGCCCGTTGTCACAAGCTGAAGGTCACCCCACAGGGATAGACAGGCACTTCACGGGATATTAGCTAAATGCCACAAATGTCAGCCTCAAAAATGACCACAGAACAGAATAAATACCTCTGTGGCCCCGACTTAAAGAACCTGGAACATTCTGAGCAACAAAAATCGACAGGTGCAGTTTGAAAAATGCTTCTACCCAATGCTAGCACAAAAAGACACACTTCCAGGTGTAAGGAGCACAAAATGTGGACCCTGGACTGTGGAGAAATGTAAACTGGTCTGAAGATACATCTCTCATCATATTTCCTATGTCCCGATGAGCTTATGTTTAGAGAAACTCGCACATTCCCAATGGTTTTGGGCAACAGTTGAACATGGGGCGGTGTCCGTAGTAGGGGTGGTCATCTTGTGGGATACATTAGGACCAGTGGTTGTTCTGCATGGTCGCATAATGGCCAAGGAATGTGAGGCCAACAGGCACGACCAAGTGCGCCCTATGGCACGTGTTCCCTCACGATATTCTCACAGTCCAGGATGACAATCCTTTCACGCGCTGGATGAATTCAAACACCTTCCATGGTCTCCTTAGTCACCAGCTGACCCTTCATCAGAAGTCATATAACACAGGTTGCAAAGTAGACCCCCCCCCCATCATCATCATCCCTCATAGATCTACAAGTTTTTCATCCTCAGAAACGGTGCAATATCTCACCGCACACAGCGCAACAGCATTCCAGGATGGACCGAAGCATTTTTGAAACGGCGGCCCCGTTTTTCCTTAGGTTGCTGACATTAATACGTTGCCGTGCTTATGTTGTTTATCCCCCCTCGAATAATGAACTCACGAGACGTCTGCGGCATACCTGTGGGCGAGGATCCCGAGGGACGCCTGCGTGGGAGACGCTGGAGTCAAAGTTTAATTTGAGTCTCACACGGGGGAGCGCACGAGCGGGCGGCTTTCCGCTTCCCATAGCAGTAATTGATGTCCTTTGTGCCCCCAGTTTAATCACTGGCGTATGACACAATGGTGTGACAAATGCATCTGGGATAACAGACACATCATGTTTAGACAGAGAAATAAGCTGTTGCTCTCCGGGCAGGGGGTGGGCTTGGGTTTCACTACATTTAGGGCAAATTGGACAGTAGATGCTGGACTAACGGAGACTTTGCGCAAGGAGCTGTGCAGAGCGTAGCTTGGCAGCTCGTGTGGGATCTGCTCTGGCCCTTTGCGCCGGGGTCCGGTGTCTGTGACCCGCTGCTCGGACTGCAATGAAAAGGTGACCGAATGCACGACAGTATACTCTGCTGGCAGGAAATCCCGCTTTTATTTGTGCGGCCCCCCGAGCCGGCAGTCTGCGGTGACATCAGACTTACCGCAGGAGACAGAAATAGGCCGACGATAGGATCGCTGGCCCCCCGCTTCCGGTGTCTCTTGGCTCGATTCACCTCCCCCAGATTTTACCCCAACCCCCCCGCCACCTCCCCTCTTGTTTCAGCCACAACCCCCCCCGGGGAAATGACAGCCCAGCAAGACCAACCCAGCTGGGGCCATGCAGACTCGAGTTTGTGAAAAAGGCACAAGCTGCAGACTCCTAATGTCCTGTCTTTGCACCGAAAGGTGGCTTTATGCTAAGGTGCAGGCTCAAAGTACAAAGCTTTACCACGTATACGTCAGCAAGCCTCTCTGATAAAGATCGTAGCCGTTTATTAACCGTGGATGGTGCGTAAAAGAACATCTGAGTTTTATGCACGAGCCAGACTCTTGCAAGACACCACTGTCAGAAATGTCACCTCCATACGCCGGAAGCCGTGGGCTGAGCTGTGTGTGCCAAGTGTTGTTACGCTGAACTGGCATGTGCTCTGCTGAGGAAAGGATGGGTTCGCAGCCCTCCTCGGCAACGTAACGTATTTACAAGCCTATATCATTTTAGGAATTCGAATGGAGAACGGCTGACCCAGAAGCTGCCCTCACTTACCAACGATTTCCTCTGCTAGCAGGAATAGGAGAAACCCTTTAAGCGCCAGTGCCATTTGATAGCTACAGCATGCAATGCTCCTGGATAACTTTTATAAGATACCATAGCTAATTTTTATGATAAACTAGAAATAGTGTGCAGTGGAGCAAATGTTGGAGATACTATGAAATAAGTGAAGGTTGAGTCCAGTAAGTCTGAATAAAGACCCCGATATCAGGACTTATTTTTCCATTTTTTGGCAAACATTTTTAATATTGTGTGACTTTGCATTTTTTATACCAATGCTTAAATACGGTAAAGATATAAAATACGATTTTAATGCAGGAGGTTGCGTATTATTGCGCGTTTTCATATTACACAATTGGAAGGAAGGTAACAACTGAATTTTTTTATTTAATTTTTTTTATACTGTGGTTTTTGCACATACTTGAGGCGTTTTCCCCCTCAGGTTGGTAAATATTGACACTTAAAAAAAGAATGATTTTTTTAAAATACACAACGAATAATCGGTAACAAGAAACTCAGAAGTTGGTGTTTAAACAACAAATTATACGCTGGGTTTTATTTTTTTTTTGGGGGGGGGGGGGGAGAACGATTAGAAAATGAAGCCAATCTTTGTCTGGATACACAGTTATGTAGACATCAAATAAGTATGTTAAAAACTTTCGAAAGGGTCGGTTTTTCCTCTCCCGAGTTGATTCTGGGTGATTGCTCATTTTATGATGCTAATTTTTGGGGGGGCCGGTGCTGGGTTTGGCTCAGTCAGCCAGGAGGGAAGGCTGTGAGGTTTGTTTAATGGGTTCTGACAGCAGTGGGACTAGATCGCATTCAAAGGGGATTTGATATGAGCGCACAACGTGTCGGGCCACAATGGACATATTAATGACCATTAATATTCAAGCTCTTTATGCCAGTTTGCAAGACCCTCTGCGAGATGCGAAGGCAACTGGGGACAATGTGCTGCGTGTCAGAACTGTTTAACTACTGTTTTTCCAAATGAGGGGATACAGACAAATCACTCACGCACACATAAATCATTTCCCCCTTTCTGTTGCACATACATTCTGCTGCGCGTGCACGCATTTCAACAGATCTGCAGACGCAAACACCCGCTGCTTGTATTAATCGCAAAGGTAAAAGTTCTTTATTAGTTTTGCAGTTCTTATCCACATACTTGGGATGCAGTTCAAGCCCTCTGGGTTCCTTTATTTAAAATGTGCTAATTGTGAATAGAAGGATGTCTGACAACCCCCCCCCCCGCCAGAAATGAATCAAAAAGATTATTTAGAAAGAAAATTTAGCACATTTAAATGCTTTCTGCTCAGTTGCAAACTTAACAGAATTAACTATTAAATTTAAGTGATGAAATATGTGGCCTATGATCAATAACCTGTCAAGCCAAAATCATATCATTTATTTTATTCTGTTCGATCGCTATAGGGATACAAGTGCAATCATATACACATTCTATTGTATAGGGTTTAAAATGATAAAACTTACATACACACTAGCAAATATATTATAAGCAAACAAGTAATTACAGTTCATAATAGATTCCAGTTACTTTAAATAAAAATGTAATAAATATTAAGTGTCAGATGAAATAATTACCTTTGCTTCTGCATATTCAGACAGACTGGGATTAAAGAAGGTTTTATTCTTTTATTCTGTTCTGCCATTGTAACTCACACAAATTTCTCAAAAACATTTTTTTTTAAATAACCTCTTAAGATTTATCTTTATTCAACTATATTAAATTAGGCTAAAAAGTATAACGGTATTTTTTTTTTTTCTCGTCTGGACATTTTACAGATGACCAAATGTTTTGTTTGTTTTGATACTAAACCGTCGTGCTCATTTCAGAAGTTTCCAGATTCGGGTTTGTGCACAATGAAAAACTGTGACGCTTGCTTGCGTTAAAGAATTAAATCAGCATCTTTCCAATGTTTTTGGTAATGAACATTATGGAAGATATTACGGACATGTTTATTATTTCATATTTCAGTTCATTTACTCACATATGTTTTGCTTTTAGAAGTCCGATGAATTGATTCGATTAAGATGTAATTTAATCTCTTCTGTGACAAGAAGTTCTGTAAGTACCCTCCTTTGTCTGTTTAAAAGTGCTTGTATAAATTTATTCAGCATAAAAGACAAAAAAAAAAAAAATACATTAATATTTATATTTAAAACAAACATCTCTTTGGCCTGCTATTTCCACTGTCAATATATTTGATGACATTTAATTTGATAGTGATCTGATAATATTTGGTTATCATTCTGATACGATCGCATACGTTTTATGTTTTGTGCTTTTGCTCTTTATGAATGCTATGACTGCATACATGTGAACAAACAACAAGTGCAAAAACTCAGAACAATCCAGACTCACGGTTCTGCTCCTTCGGTCCAGATGCATAAACCAGAAAATTGAAAGCATTTTTAATTTTACTCTGTGCCATCGCTTTTATTTGAACGTCTGCATGGGCACTGGCTTGTTTGCAGTAAAATTCCTTTAAATGCCACTGGAGTAAAAAAACTGGAATTTCTCTAACATTTGAGCATTTTTTAAATAATTTGTTCTTATAAAGTTTTATTTTTAAGCTGAAGATATTTTGTGTCTCTACAGGATACATCACAATCATATTAAACCCATTAAACTTATAAAGTATTAATACAAATATTCTATTATCTATGCAGTAATTCTTCTGAACATCAGACTGCTGGTAACGGTGTTTAGACTCATATAAAATATGGTTATGCTTTTACTCCTGCAAAGCTATGGAAAATTAAAATGAAATAATGCTTACAATTTTTTCCTGTCAAGTGGGTTCAGTGGAAGTGGCACACAGACCTTCATCATTAGCAAAACTTAGAATAGCAAGTAGGCATTTTTTCAGGCAGTTTGGTTTGCACAGACACAGATCCTCACCTCAGAGGCTTCCTGGAAGAAACGTCGTGCTGAATGTGGAAATTTCAGACTGGTGTGATATTGTATGATGATATGCAAATGGTTGTCAGCATCCCCTTTCTTCAAGGAGCTGCTGTGTAACGCAGACTTTTCGACAAATCAAGTTTCTTGCAAATGCGCTCTTGCCCAAGAAACAAAGGTAGAGCTCTTTTTGGACATACTGCGCGATTTTTTTGGACAATGCACAATTTTTCGCTTTAAAGAAGCAGAAACTCTTCACGTTGTCCTGCCGTGATACCACGTAGAGTTTATAAAGCCAAAAACTGAGCTCATATGTCACTGCGTAGGTTTATTTGGAAACCTGCCAAGTTCACTGATATTGAAAATACTGTGAAAGATGTTGAAATTCCGAGAATAAAATTTGAAGAACTGAAAGTATTTGTTTGAGTAAGAAAATTGAGATAATAAAAAATGTATATAATTCAAACTGATTCATCTGATTTAAAAAAAAATTGCTTTATTTGTGTACATATAGAGCCCACCCACTTTGCTATACTGTAAACTGCAATACAAACAGTTTTGAACAAAATATCCTGCAGATTTTTGCGTTATAAAAGTTTTTTTCAGTTTGAAATATCAGTACAAGCGTAAAATGCTGGTTTTAGCTACACTTCACTAAAAAAGAAGCCGAAGAAGGAATTTGAAAGCGCTGTGTTCAGAGGTGTTGCTTGGGTGCTGTACAGAAAATGCAACCCTTGACACATGGAGGTGTAAGCTTTGTTGCATTTCCAATTCTGATTTAAAATTCTTCCTGTGTCTTGATAAAAAAAGAACAACATTTGCTTTCTTGTCGGTGCCTTTCACTTTCCGCAATCTGTTCATTATCATAAGGTATTCATTGAAAGGTCTCCTTGTGTTCACAAGATTAATAAATTATTGAATTTTTTTTTTTTTGTAAATGTCGGTGGGGGCGGGAAGCTCATTTTGGGGTCATCTGGGGACCTGAAAAAATTAAGTATTTTGTAACATGAAACAAAACTTCAAATATATGTTGCACAAATGGGTTTATTTCTGATAAAAGGCTTGAGTCATTTTAAAGGTACTGATAAAGTACGGATCTACTCAATGTCTCTACAGAATAACACAGCTATTGAGATCATATGAAGGCTTGTAGGGACCAGAAGGAAAATTTGAATTTTTATTCATTTGTCATTTAAATGAGCTGTAATTTCACGTTGGGTTATCCTAAAAGTGACCCTGTGGACATTAAGGTGCCTGGAAAGTGGACTCTTGTTTTCTTCATTTAACCTTAACCTTTATTCCTTTCCAACGGCGTTGCTAGCGCTCCTAAAAAATGTTAAATATACCAATAAATCTTAATAACGTAAAGCTGCAAGGAAAATATCAGGAGTCGTGAACGGAAACGAGAGAAACACTTAGTTGGGATTGAAAAAAAGCTGTCGGACTGCTGGAGAAAACAAATGCCACATAAAAAATGTGGTTTGCAAAAAAAATTAGGTTAGTGAAAATGTGTATTTCACTTTCTTTACAGGTTTTCCCAAAGTCAGTCACCAGCAGTAAAATGTTCTTTTTCAAATGTTTTATTACAGTTACAACAAGATTTTGTATTTATAAAAAAGTTATTCATTTCTACATCCGAAGTACAAGATTCAACCGCATCCCCAGCGTGCGAACCATGGCACATGGCGATGCCGGGCAGCCTCCTCCGGTGGGCTGAAACCCCGCCCGCATCCGCATCCGTCTCTCCGCCCCACCCCAACCCGCTGACACTTCACAGTCTGCCGATCAAACCTGCAGTCCCCAGTTTCCAGTGGGCAAGAGTCTTAGCAGCTGGACGGCACGAACACAGACATAACACTGACAGGAAACCGGAGCAGCGAGCTGTAGCGCCAATTACAGGCCAGGGCATAGAGGCGCGGGGGTTACAAACAGTTCTCTTTGTGTGCAGCCCTGGGACACATGATTAACTTTCATTAAAAAGCTCCCCCAACCTCCAGCCACCCGGCGCTGTTGGTGGCACTCAAAACGTGACAGCAGGCAGGAAGTAGGCCCAGCAACGCTGGCCGAGGCCCCCCCGAAAAGCACCTTTACTGCTCCCGCACCCCACCATCCTGCCACATTCCTCCGTGCTTAACCATCGCTCTTTGGGATACTTTTTATGCAGAGCAAATTTTACAGCGGCTGGGAGAAAGCAGCTCACAGGCCTGTCCGGTGGCCGCCGTGGCGCGGCATTCCTGGACATAATAAGAATTCAAGTTGACTCATCCAAATAAAAGACTTTGGCTCAGCAAGGGGGGGCTTAAGGGGAATTTTTCTTTCCGAGTGGGAGGCGAAGATTTAGCCTAATAACACTCGGTAAGTCAGCGCCTTGTCCTTACTTGTCAGTTCCAGTTTGCGTAAATATTTCCACCTAACATTCAAAAATCTCGATTTGAGCGCCCAGCCGGGAAAGGAAGCAAAGCGCGACGACTTGCAGGAAATGCGTCTCCCGCGCTCCCGAAAAATAACGCGCGGGCCCAAGTTTCGGAGCAGGTCGGGCGAGCGTGGTGGTGGTGGTGGTGGTGGTGGTGGTGGTGGGGGGGTCCATCCTGTTTGCGCGCTTCTGAGGGCGCTTCCACGCATCGCCAGGGTGAGAAGGAGTTAACAGCGAGCTGCATTATCCTTTAATGACCCTGGCTACTGGCCCTCTTTCGGCCTGTTGTATTTCAAAAAAAGTTCCTTTCAATGCGTCCGCCTTTGTGCGCGCCTCTCTACAGCATGCTTGCTTGAGAGATTCGTTTTATCTAAAAAGGTCAATTCATTCATGTGGCCGCGAAACAGAATTGAATATAATTATCCCCATCTTCGCCGTGTAGAATTCATGCTTGAATTCACTCAAAAAAACAGTTGGCAGCAGAATGAACTCGGAGGTCCAGGCAAACCTATTGAGGGCAATTCAGGTATTATACAGTTCTGCTCACAATACAAAATTTTCGTTTAATGACGTACATATTAACCTCGGTAAGCATCCAATTACTCTGAATAAGTGAACGCTGTGTTTTAGGAAAGCCATTTGCGAGCTTGGGCCGTGCAATCCGAGGCGAGGGGCTCCTTTTTCATTAATCTAACTCTCATTACAGTGCAGACCGGTGAGTGATTTCACATCCATCACTTTTAAATACATGTGATTCCAATTTCAATTCACACACGGGCCGAGTAAAGCCTCGCCGTCAGGTGCTGCGGCGGGGTTTAGAATGACAAGAACAGAGCTGACTCGATGAACCAACCTCCCTCCGCAAACCACGCCGCCAAACAAAAACTACTCCTCATATTTAATTACAGCTCTCGGGACGTCACCTGGGATAACATTACGGTGTCAGGTCTGCGGAGGCATCGCTTCGTATCGGCGCGGGCACCGCCGGTTTCTTTTTTTTGTCTGTTTGTTGCGCGGCGCGATTTAAGAGCGAAGCCCGCGTCAGGCCTGTTTATTTGCTCGTGCACGTCGTCCTTTGGCGGCCAAGTGCACTTTGGGTTTTAGAGGAAAACGGGGAACGTTGCGGTGCGCAGCGTCGCTAAAGGAGGGGCACGCGCCTTGGTGCCCATGGTTATAATCGCCCGTGTGGTCCGCCGATCCGCGAGATTTGGCTTTGCACGCAGAAACTCTCAAACTTAAATTTGCATTCATCTCTTTTCGTGGCGCAAAACCCACATTTTTGCAGTTTACCTTTGACCTGGACACAGCTCTATCTGAAGTGAGCTTTCCTAACACTGAAATCCTTCTCTGACTTTCTTTCAGATATACTTAGATTTTAGGATGGAGCACAATGTGTTCCTAGACCATATTGGACAAACCTTTTTATTTATCGCTACATCTACAGAGCTGAATTTCAGCCTGTTTGTTTGTTCTTTATACACAGCTTTGTATTTCAAGTTACAAACCTGAAACTTGGCACAGAATGGGGTTCTCACCCAAGGCTAGATTATGTGTAGCCAGGCGCGCGCACACACACACACAATGATGTAAGGGTAGCAAACTTTGTTGATATATATTTAATTTTTTTTCCTTTCTTTACTAGGACTGCACTAAATACAACCACTTTAATGCTACAACAGTTTGGTGATTATATAATGTGTTACTACTTTTTACCTTTGCTCCGCTACATGTTTTCACCCCAAGCAGCACCAGGTATCTCAGCTAGTTGTTCTTATAAATGTAAGCAAAGTGTCACCTTGTATGACAGAGTCGTGCATATAATATTTAGAATTTATAGTCCTGTGTTTTCATGATGACATCAGTTTTTGACTCATATGAAAGCATTGGTAAGTTATTTAGCACTCTTGAATAAGCTTTTCTGGACATTAAGTTGTGTGCACCTCTCTCAAAAGGTTGACATACCCTTGGTGCGTTGCCTTTACACTTGCCGCGTCAGGATTCATGCTTTGGTAATGAACCGACAGCTCTGCCATACCCTGACATGAGCTAAGAACCCTGTTGTAAATTAAACGTGTGCTGTAATCTTCTGTCCAGGCTGGGAATATTGACAGGTTTCATCATAGTATAGTGGGTGAACTCATCCGTAAGAAGGTATCAGCTTTGTGTATTCCTATCTATATTCAGTGCTTGGGAAATAATGTGGAGCCATTGTAGAAAGAGTTCTTCCTTCAGTTGAAGTCTTCAGGAAACCACATTTCATGATGAATGGCTTACAAACCAGTGAACACACAACTCCACCACTGCATGTGGCACTTTCTTGACCACACTATTTCCAGAGCATGTAACCTGTTGACTTGAGGCAGATCAGAATGTTATGGTGGTCACTGTGGTTCCCCAGGAGGAGTATCTCTGTAGCTGGGCCCCCATCTAGGTGCTCTCTTCTGCAACTCTGACATTTCTGGCATGTGGTCTGCAGTTGCTTCCTAGTTCACACTTCAGGAGCCAAAGTACCCAAAACCACACTATGTGTCTGTATGGCTTGCTGAAGGCTAAGGAATGCAACATATTGGAGTGTAACACAGGCAGTTAAGCACACAAAAATTGCATAGAGACACACTCAGGCATATAGATTTACGCTGATGCGTACAGAGAAAACAGAAAAAAAAGGATAAAATCTGATAGGATGACTGTAAGCCCATGTGGTTTCAGTGGAATATGTTCACTTTTTGAATCACCAAATGGTAATTGAATTTGTTGCCAGAGGAAACACCAAAATTTCCATGTAAATCACAAATAAGGGAGAAGATAGTTGGCATCCTTGATGTTTTTTTCATTATAAAGGAAAGTATGGCGATGGTTCAGAATTACTAGAATTACTAGGCTTGTGAAGAAGTGCACAGTTGAACCACTGTCATTAACACTAACAAATTTTCCAAGAGCTCAGAAAAAATATGGCCATTCAATGCAGTCAAAGACTTTTTCAATGTGAAGCGAGATGGAACTTCTGTAACATTAGCAAATAAGTGACACCCTTTAATAAATTCTCTTTTCATCCTCTGCTATGACTGTAGGAAGCATAGGCTACAGTCTGATAGCAGTTGTGTTAGCTTGAGATTAAGATGCCAACTATAACCAATGTGCACTTCAAAGACGAAAAACAAAACGAGGAAGCAAATATAAATAAAAGCTGCACATGAATGAATGAATAAAAAACACAAACATTTATTCCCAATATAAAAACATTCGACAATAAAACGAGAAAAAATAACTTCTTACAAACACAATACAGTAATTTTTCGGTATCTAAATTTTTCGGTATTCTATGTTTAAATTTCAGCTATACCATCTCTTGAAAACTACCTAAATTCACAAAAATCAGTATCTGAATGGAGAGTTTGCTCTACCTTGGTATGCCATGTGCTATAAATGTGCAGACTGACAACATTTTGTTTTTTAATTTGACATTATGGGTTGATAGCTACACGTGAGTTTTTGTTGGCTAGGTGCAGATTACTTTATTTTTTCCCATTTAAAATAATCTTAAATAGGCATTCGTCATCTGAAATTTTGCCCTCTGACCCTGTTTCAGAGATGAATTGCATTTTGATATCGAGGGAGTGCTGTATATACAGTACACAGAAAAAAGTGCTAGATCTCTTTTTCAGAACAAAGATGACAATAGGCAGTCACAGTCACAAAACTGTGACAACTGCATTGGTTTGTAGGACAAGAGGAGACCCAGCTGCAGCTTTATGTCATTTCAATGCTTTATTTGGAACTTGCAGGTCAAGGAAAGCAGTGGTCAAGACACGTTTATGTGTTCAGTCTCTCAGTCCAGAGAAAAACATTCTCTTTCCATGGACAGATGGGGCCTGAATAAGGATGTCGTGACAACTGTGTTTTTCTTGACCATTACTAGACATATGTGTTAGGGTTGGCATGGTGTCCAGGTGTGGGTAGTGTACAGTGGTGTATGTGAGAGATTTTGAACTTTGATGAACTGTGAGCAGACTGACAAGGCACTGTGAGTGAACTGAAGCACTGTGTGGTCTGTCTCCCCCACATGCCCCTTGCGGCTTCCAGTCCATCCGATGAAATGCGGTGCGCGAGCACAATTCATTGCAGTTCAGAGACGGTTCCGTATGGGGGCAATATTTCACAACTCTTTTTTTTAATATAGTATGTAAACTACTGTACAAAATTTTTGGAACAGTCATATCAAGTAATCACACATGCACAGAAACTGCAGCAAGTCCATGTAAAGTAGATAGGCAGCATTTGAAAAGTCCTAGTCTGTACTCATGACTTCATAGCACCTGGGCTGATGGACTGGAGCCCTGCTTCTGATGCAACAAGTGGACAAAAGAGGCCACTGCAGAGTTCCAAGGGTTTAGATGGTCTGTGCTTTCTGAACGTCACCTTCCTGTTGGACAACTTGTGCATACTTGTTTAAATTCTGAACATTTCTGCATGGTGGCTGTGCTGTAGTCTAGAAAGGGAAACATCCTTCTGCCTTTATGAGTGAGTTCTCCCTCTTTTTCTCTTCCCTCTTTCTGGACCCATTTTTTAACCCAGAGATAGCGGAAGCACATGAGTACACCTTACGAATCTGCGGTCAGGGTTGGTTGAGTCATTTTCCAATCTGATATGCATGATCTAGGGTTGGTGAGGACAGGAAGATATTCTCTCCAAAGTTCAGGGTAAAAAAGTCCATCATGAACTTCACCATGTCCGATCCTTCTAGTCTCCGAGGGGTAGCTGCAACTCGTAAATTTGATCCATGGGAACCTTCTTTAAACGATCTACCTTTTTTGCTAGCAACCCTTTCTCATTTTTCAGAGTAGAACATGGCCCTACCAAGCAAACAATTCAGACACTATGGCTAGATATGGAGACTTCTGTGTCTGGAAGATGTTTGCATTGACTGTCTATTGTTTAGTCAAATTTAGATAGTTAGAAATTGTAGCCAATGCTTTTCTCACTACCGTGTACAGTAGGTCTGTAAGCTCACTGACCAGGGCAGCCCCTGGTTCTCCATGTCTGCTGATAGGCACCCTTTGCCAAACCACGTCTGTTCCTCTTTTTCTTGAAAACTACGTCAATGGTTGCCCAGGAGGAAGAGTAATGACTCAGTTACGCTTCCCATTCCATTCTAAGAGTTTAACTAATATGTCCACTCATCTATCATGAACATTCCCCTTGTTTTGCGGTCTTTCTTTTTGTGCCACTCCTGCATTTTTATGGCTTGCTGCATTTCGGTTTGATGGGTATATCTGCTCTGTCTGTCGCTACATCTTGCTCTCTAACCTTTTCTGGCTGTTTCTGTAGCGTTCTGGTTCCTCGTCTATCATACTTTGTTCTTCATCTTATCCTTCACATACTTGTCTTATTTTCCTTGCTTTCCTTCCTTTTTTTGTTTACCCTATACGTCCCATTCGGATTCCATTGCTTGCTTTGTTTGTCTTGCCTTTTTCTTGCTCTTTCTATTCTTTGTACTTTCCTGGATGCCATCTTGTTCTTTTTCCTTTGCTGTTCTGTTTTTTCTCTGTCATATATTCTGCCCTTATTGGGTCCTATTGGTCTATGTTTCTGTCAGCCTGAGCTACTTGTCTCCTCATTCGTGCTTCCGTATGTGTTCTTCTGTCTCCTGCTTCTTGACCCTGGTTTGACCCTTCTATATGATTTCTGTTTGTGTTTCACTCAAGTCACCTTTCCCTTCTGCACTTTCTTTTTATCTACTGTCTTCTGCTGGTGTTCTACACTTCCTAATGCTCACCTCTTGGACATCTAGTGCCCTGTACCTCCTTCTGTTGTTCTCTTGGTCTTGTACTGTCCATAGATACTTATTGTCTTGACGTTGAACTCAGTCATCACTTTGGTTTACTTGTTAATCTCTCCTGATGTTTCATCTGCTAGTCCTGGAGCTCCTGCAGAAGTCTTGCCTCCCAGTCACTCAGACCTGCACCTCCAGCAGCTTCACCAATTAGAACTTCACAATGTTCTCCTTCACCTCCTAGACTCATACATCAAGCAGCCTCATTGTTAAACCTGTATATTGTGCTGCTTCACATTTTGGAGCCACTCATCATGTTGGACACCCCATCTCATACATGCAGACTCACCTGTTTGACCAACTCTTCTGACTTCCCTATCAATAGAAACCCTCAGTGCTCCAGCTGTTGAACCAGTGATGACCATCATCCATCCCATTTTAGCTGCAATTGTTGTCCTTGAGGAATCTACTTCAATGGTCCGCTACTCTAACTTAAGGTGGAAGCCACCTTACCTCCTTCTCCTTCTAGCCATATACTTTCTCAAACCTTGCTAGTTCCTTTGCATTTCTTCCTCTTTTTCTCCTCACTCTCTCCTCTTTTGCCTCACCATGCTACCCACAGTTACAATACCCCTTTCCTGTGTGTTTAAATGTTTTTTCTTGTGCTTTATGCTTTTTAAGCTCTCATGGAAACACTAGCTGTGCCCCTGCAGTTCATGTCACAGGTCAATGGCTTGACCCTGCCACAGCTTTTGATACCTTTGGAAACCTCCCGCAATTGCACTACCATTTTGTGGTATATTCCTCACCTCTCAGGTGAGCACTACCCATCTACTGAGATACTTTCCTGCCTGTTGCTGCTCTTGGCTTCCTTCTTGGTGGTCTGCTAACTTACTTTGGTTTTTGGCCTTTTTATTAGGGAGCTTCACATAATTTAACGCACCACACACATCATTCAGTTAAAAGCTGTCCTCCAGTTTGAAACACTTTGGTTACCTCAAATTTGCGTACAAAAACACCAGCGTTTCTTCTCATACAGCCAACATAAAAACCTGCGTGAGGTCGACATCAGGTTTTGCAAAAGCTTTGCAAAAATCCTTAGAATTCTTTTTTCTTCCTATCATCTGACATTTTTTGTTTTTGCATTCCCCCTCTTTCCTTTGCTTTCCTATTAAAATGTTAGCACTGAACAGAAAAACTGCTATAGCATAAACAAATAAATAGAAATGTATCTGTAAATGAAACTCGCTCTCCTTTTATTATTACCAAAAAAGCAAAAAAAAAGGGCGATAGGTCGGATATCAGGCAGAACAGGTTTGGTTACGCCACCACCTGAAAACAAAGTTTGTACATATGGTAATTTTCCAACAATCCTCTCATTTTTTTGGCCAGACAAAATGGGCATTCTTTGGTGAAACCCAAAAGAAAGTCTATTCAGAACAGAGCATTAAATGAGTTTGGGTAATTCCTGGCCATTGTCATCCGCTGAAGAGCCAGCCTATATAGCAATGGCTGTACTGAGTTACAGGGCTGATTTGCTGACCCGCAAGATGTGTGGCTGCTCTTTGGATGAAGGAGCTTTTTCATTTACAGAATAACAGGAGGTATCATTTTACCCCAGACAGGAGTCATTCAGTGTTAACACAATGTGTTATTACTAGTTTTTAATTGAAATGTAAATTCTGGGAAAACTGTGACCCACATTAATCTGGGGGAAAAGGGCATGGGTGGCATTGCAGTCCATGGAAACAGGCCACCTTCATGTTAATCATTAACCCCAGACAACCTGAGGCTATAATTTAAGCGACTCTCACTCCTTTCCATGGAGTTAAAAATGCACAGAAAAGCCCGAAGTAGCCTGTGTGTAGCCTGTGTGTTATTTCACTTGGGGGTTGATCACAAACGGTGACTGTCAGTCAACCTGTACCTTTAAGGAGGTTAAAAGTGTTTAAATTGAATATTCATAATAATTATACACTAAACAGCCAATGGTTATGGACAATTTAAATATACTTAGTAGACTTTAGTATAGAAACTGTTTAATGATTTTCTGTTTAATCATTCAATTAAAGAACACGCCTTATTAAATTATTTATTTGTCATATATTTGTCAGAACTGAATGTATGAGAACTGTGGATGGTGTGGAAGTGCTATGTTTAATGTTCTCAAAAAATGGTAAGAAAAATATTTTTAACATATCTATAATATAAAAATATAATAATTTCAAGAGTTGGTTAATGCTCTCTGCTACAGATGCACAATTTATGGTTGTGACCCAAAATATTTTCTTCTGGTTTAAACAAAAAGGCTAAATGAACATCGGTTTATGCCTTAAACCCAAACGACTGTCATTTATTCATTTATAGTCATGGTAACTAAACGCAAGGGCTGGGAAGTAGTCCATCTTGGGCCATGGTTGACCCACACGGGCTATTTAGGAAACCAGACATTCCGCACCACATGGGCATATGCTTGAGTGTATTTCAGTAGGATGCCACCGTCTGATGGGTCTCTCAGTCCAGGTGGTGCAGAAAGGTGTCACTGACCTTCATAGAGAGACATGCGTGATGGGGATTAAAAAGGGAATTTATCATCATCATCAAGCATCTCATTTGCCTTCCTCCTTTACTGGCTGACTGCTAGAGACCCTGCACTGGCAAAACAGGACAGTTTCATCTGCCCAATTGATTATTTAATATGGAGGCCAGGTTGCTGGCCAATAATGCAGGTCTGCCCCCATATCCATGTAAGTACAACTGGGTAGGGGGCCTCCTGCTGAACTGATGACATTTATAAGCCCGTGTTCATAAAAAAGGAGAAAATGCCACAAAACTATGCAAGCAGTGGATGGGATAGTCATTAAAAACATCAGCGGATGGAGTCCTGCCATTTTACCTGGATGCAGGTGCTCAATAGGTATTGAACTGGATTAGGAACAGACTTCCTATGTCAGGTTTGAGTCCCATCAGTACAGAACTTCTTGTGGAAATAATGATTAAGGAGAAGGGTGTGTGAGAGATTTTTTTTTAAATTATTGAACATACTGTAGCTCAATAGATAAAAAAAAATTGCAGAAGAGCTGACTAAGGTGAAATGAGATGTTTATGGAGTCTTTCGTCCTTAACCACCAAGTCTGGGATAACTGTCATCCAGTTCATATAGTCATGTCACACTCGATCATAGGTGGAATTCAAAATTAGCTTTTCTCAATGCAAAGGTTCACAGTTTCAAAAGTCAGCGATGTTGGTCTCTGAGTGCTTCAGTGCCTGAAGTGGCTCAACATCCAGCGGTGTGAAATGCCCACAGGGCCCAGGGCTGTATTGACTAAATTTATGGTGGTTAGCAGGCATGGAGCCCAAGGCCCTGACTGGGGTGTGAAGCTATGTGACGCTTTCACTTGCAGGAGATGTGAACAATCCTTTTGGGTTTGCTCTGCACTCAGGCCCAAGCTTAAGGCACAAAATACTGTCTCTCCACTCCAACAACTAGCAAACAGGAGAAGTGAATAAATGATCCCAGTACAGGTAAACATTAGAGTCTCGACAAGAATAGATTCCCTTAAAAAAAAATTAAAAAAGACAAACTGCAAACAATGGCAAGTCAAAAAACTGTCTTTAACTTTGCATACTGTTCATCGCAGTAGAAGTTGGAGGTACTTTCTGAATCTCTATCACAACATTTTTACAAGCGGAGAAAAGTTTAAAAGATCTGAAAAATTTCCAAGTTGCTACATACCAAAACCACCAAATAAAATATTATTGAAAAAATGCAAAAAAATCCAGGAATACTGTTCACATCCAGAGTAGCTAGAATATGCTATAGCATATGAGATATTAACTGACTTTCAGGGACTTGTTTTTGGTTCAGAGAAATGAGTCCAGTAACCCTCATGTTCTTGCTGCTTATGGAAACACAGGTGTAAAATTTGATCCATCACACCTTGTTTCCCCTGCAGCTTGAATTTCTCATGACGTAAAGTTCTTCTACAACATGAAGCTGAACACAGTGAAACATACAAACCAAAACTAATTGCAACTTTCCTCTGTAAAGAACAGTCAGTCTCTGGATGCTGAGAATGTTTAAGACACACAGAGAGAAAAAGGCAATCTTATCATCTCAGAACTTCAAACCCCCATGCTGGGACCAGGGATTTCTCAGCTGGAATTCTTTGTGTGTGTGTGTGTGTGTGTGTGTGTGTGTGTGTGTGCGCACGCGCGCGTGTGTGTAGGGAGTCAGACAGCAAAATATTGAGCTTTGGACAGGTGTTTTTCTCACTCCCAGCCCAAAAATGACATTCATTAAACTGATGGCTGTGGAGCTTCTACAACTATTGGAAAGCCAGCAGGCTCAGGTGGGTTTAGGTTCCTTGGATGGGCACTGTGAAACAAAAATATTCTAATAACCCTGAGTTCCTGATTTTCCCACAGTCTCTGTGTAACGGAATATTCTTCCAAAGCCAACATCTTATCAACTTGAAGGCAAGGACGCATAGCTGAAAAAAAAGAGGTGAAGGAGGGAAACAACGTCTAAAACCCTCAGCATAAATTAAGGTGAGATTGGGATGAGGTAATTTAATATCCGAAATGGCATTAAAACAGAAAGCGGCCCGGCCTCCAAAGTCTGCGAGAGACAAGAGCTGCCTGTAGTTACCTTTGTAATTCTCATGGTGAAAGAGACTCAATCTTCTACTTAATCTTGAAGCAAATCTTTTAAAAGAAGCCGAAAGGCAATCTACCCCCATTCTACTGTATAGCACAAAAGTATAAAGGATTCATTTTAAAATGGAAATGCACATTAAGTGAGACAGCGATAGCACTGAACTCACAAAAGTCACCACTATTGCTTTATTACCAACCCTATCTTTTTAACCCCCCCTCACTCTTCTCCTAAAGAGTTGTGTATAAACTTGTGTACTTTGAAAGCTTAGAACACAAAACACACAGGCTCGCAAATTTAGAGAACTGGCCTGACAGTTTATTTAGACCGAGTTTTCCTTCTGCAATAAAAACCCCTTTTTAAAAAGACCTTGCAATTGTGTGGGTGATGATAACAGAGGCACAGTGATAACAGCAGGGCTGTGAGGGAGATAAGAAGTCACTGTACATTTATTTGGCCCTGTTTGACTGTAGGGAAATGGATCATCGTGGACATCTGACAGGCATGACTGCTTTGCTAAAATACCCAAGACTGGAGTCTGCATCTCTGAACATCTAAAAGGGGATCACAGGGGAGCGCTCACGCTTGTTTGGGTACCGTGCTGGCGAGTCGGGTGGCCCAGATCTCATGCCGGCCTTTCTCATTTAAAACTCTTTCTTAACAAAAGTAAAACAGCATAACAAACAGTATAAGCAAAAACAAAAAAAGGGTTTTAACTACTGTTACACCGGAAAAAAAGATCAGTACACCGACACAAAAAATTTCCTTCACATCCTTATCCACATCACAGGGAAACCATGGATCTAAGTAGTTTGGTTGCTAAAAATGCCTTTGATTTTATATTTACATTCATATTCATTAAGGCAACACTTCTTTAAAGCAGCTTGCAATATTAGACCACTTATAATCTATCCATTTACATTGCTGGTTCATTTTTCCTGTATTGTGTCCGGCCGGGTAAGCACCGTGCTCAAGGGTGCAACAGCAGGATAAGGGCTTGGAACCTGGATGCTTCAGTGGGTGATGGCAGCTCTAACCATGATGCTACCAGCTGCCCAAAATGATTTTTTTTTAATTTAGGGGATTTTTATTGGGATTTTGCAAATACTTATGCTGTTTTACTTATACATGATTACAAGGGATAATTTTTTACTACAGCCATCTGGGATCAAACCTTCGCCCTCATGGTCAGCCACCCTACTTCCCAACTCACTGCACCACACAGCCACAGCGGAGGTGTTTAGGATCCCGTTTCAGGCCCAGGTCGTTCTTTCGAGCGGCAGCAGTGTTGACCGCTAGCATCTGAGCAGCTCCTTTCGGTAATGGTTTGCCTGCGGTGAAGATCTGCTTAACGTTTGCTCTTCGGCCCATCCGCCTCTTTCCAGCTGTTAGTTTTATATAAGCCGTCTTGCTGACTGCAGGAACCCAAAGCACGATGAGAAGCAGCAACAACCGCCTCGGTTAACTAATCAAAGTTACCAGTGGCCTAATGCGGTTAGGAAGGTACAGGCTTCCAGGAGAAACCTCTAATGGGAGTCATGTCACGCTCCAATAGATCAGACATGCCCACTCCCTTTGCAGGTGTGACAGTGTGTTTTGGGACAGCGGTGTGCTGCTTGCCATTGTCCGCAGTGGGTGTTTGATCTCTTGTGACCAGGCCAAAGGCTCAGTGGGGGGCCCACTCAAAGCTCCAGGCAACTATCTGCCCTCAAATGGGAGGTCTGGAGGCGCAGGAGGGGCCCTTGTCCTTCTTTCAGCAAGTCCACACGTCGCAAAGCTGCCGTCCTTTCAGGAAACTGGCCGGCAGAGAATGACTGAGAAACAGCAGGGGGCTCACCCAAATGTTACCATATGTCCAACTGCGCTAATATTCAAGCTAAACTGCCCCGGCAGCTGATCTAATCTGAGGAACAACCCTTTACAATTACCACCGTAGTCCTTCGGCAGTCAGCAGCTTCTGAGAACCAGACTGTTTGAGACAAAACTTCAAAACAATTCCTTCGAAGCATTAGCATAGACATAATTCCAAGTTCCGTATCTCTAATCACAGTAAAATTATGAAAAGATGCTATTAAGATAACATGCCACTGAGGCTTTGCGGGTTAAAACATTTGGTGAAATGTGTCACTAACACGGTGCATAGTTGTTGCCCCGTGTGGATGCTGCAATTGCCTGTTGGGCTGTCAACCACAAAGGAAATGGTCCCCACACCCGGAAGACCGCTACTCTCTATGCCCTGGCCTTAAAAACACGGTTGTGCAGGAAAACTGCAAAACAAAAATCGATAGGACTGCTGCGGCCGGAGGAGGAGATGGTAATGAGCGCCGTGGGTAGACATCGGCCGCAGAAGTGCAAGCGTATTAGCGGCTGTGTGTGCATGTGTGCGTGCGTGCGTGCGTGTGTGTGTGTGTGTGTGTGTTTTGAGGGTGCTGTGATGCAAGGGGCCAGAGCAGACACCCTTTCTTCCATAAAATTGGAGAGCACCACCAAGAAGGCCCATGGCAGGTTTCCATGCCGCTGCCCGTGAGCTGCAAGCCGCCTCTTATTACCGCCAGCTCCTCACGTCGATCCGCTATTCCGCCGAAGAACGAACAGATTCTACGAAGAGCGGCGGAAAAGATCAATTCCCGCCACGTGAGCCGCATGCATTTTTCTACTATTTCACAGCTCGGTTAATTCCCAGGCCAAACGCGTGGGACTGCAAACAAAAGAACGGCTAGAAATCACAGGGACAGATCACGCCAAGATTTGTGAGAGAATAACTGCATTTGCTGTTT
Organism: Heterotis niloticus; assembly: GCA_018136845.1. NCBI lineage: Eukaryota > Metazoa > Chordata > Actinopteri > Osteoglossiformes > Osteoglossidae > Heterotis > Heterotis niloticus. The sequence continues at coordinate 6,776,143 of CM030900.1, read as the reverse complement.
GTTTTTCCTTTTAGTCCTTGCGGCCATTCCGAAAAAAAAAAAAAAAAAGAAAGAAAAAAGAATTACAAACCGTCTCATCTGCTAAATGTTCATTTTCCATTCTCTCCTTCCCCAGACAAAATCACAAACAGCAGTCTTGGTTATTTTTTAGGTTTATATAATTAGTAATCACTGGTCAAATGCTGTTTCTGTGCAAAACTGGGTTTTGATTTAATTTCATTTTAAATGGCTAAATTAAAAGGAAATATTCATGTACTTAAATAAACATATCTTCGTGGACTCATTTTTCCTTTCAACCAAGGTATTGCATCATTTAAGAACTTCCAGAAGATATTGGAAGCCATAGATTATTCTGCAATCACCAGGCCAGCTTCCACTTAAGAAAGCCAGCTAGCACTTCTCTTATTAAACCTAAGACCTGGCTGCAATTAACTTTGTGCCGACATGGCAAGTAGTCAGGCTTCCCCCCCCCCCCCCCGTAATAACAGGTCTGGCCTGGCAGTTACCTATGATTTAACTGACAAAACTGAGGAACACGTAGCAGCGACACGTTTAGCAAGATGAACCAAAGAGGAAAAAAGAGAGACGCTATTTTGCGGGAGTTAAGGAATATTCCGAAAATTAAACACATTATAATGGCGAATTATTGTTTATTGACGATTTGCCTACGCTCAGCCGCTGCGTTGGTATTCTGCGATAATCGGGGATGCGTGACGTTCTCATTGGTTTAAAAAAAATTTCTATGAAATTGAAACAAAATTTAAAAAAAAAAAACTACATTATTTCCAGCAAGAATCAAGAAGCTACTAATACTTTTTATTATTATCCGAACGTTATGTAACGGTGCGCAGTACAAAGCGGAAAACAAACGCGAAAGGATGTGTATTAATGAATGTGTCTTTTAATTTAGTCGATAAAAAGGTAGCTTAAAGCCCATTTATAACGGACACCTTTGTTTTGCCACTTTTAAAGGTAGAAACCATAAAAGTCAAAAAAGTTTCATGAGTGCTTGACCACCAATGCACCACCGATGGAAGAGACTACAATTTCACAATTTCTTATTTATGGTCTTTTAGGCAAATTTTAAAATTAAATTTAAATTTCCTATGGTGATGGTAAAAGCCAATCACTTCGTACGCTGTAGTTGTTGAGCTTTACTGTGTTACCACTGCACACAGTGCCACTACTGTATACCAGTGTACAGTATGTAAAGTAAGCCTTTAGCACAACTGGTCACTTCTGTTACTTGAAGGTTAATTTATGATCTATTTATTTCCAAAACATTAAATAAGTAATCCTTGGACTGCAGAGATGTGAGTGAACAGCATGCAGAAAGGTACTTTCTGTAATTAAAAACCGTGTTATTGAGGGAGCGGATGTTTCTGACCAGGAAGGAACAAGGGGAGAAGGGCGCTGCAAGCATCACTTAGTGTTTAAATCATATAAATATCAGGGGCTTTGGACTATTTAGACAGAAGTAACAGGTAGAGAGGTGGGGGGATGCAAGACGACCGAGAGGAGACATAAGGGGACAAAGAAGGGAATCCAGAGGGATGTCGAAGGTATGCAGAGGGAGAGGATGCGGGACTTTAATGAACAGATCCTGCACTACAGGAAGTGCAATGGTGTGTAAAATTAAAAGCAGCTGTTTAAAAAAGCAATGGAAAAATATCTGCTGGAATAATAGCAACGATTAAAGCAGTACAGTCGTTTTTAGTTATCAGAACCCTTGAAAAAGTTGCCGCAGGTTCAATTTTATCTCGTGTCAATTATTTCCGATAATTTCCGGTTTACTAAAATTATATTAAAACGTTATGGTTAATAATGGTCCAAGGCTACTTAATAACAGCGATGGGTTAATCAGGGGCAAATTAATAAATGCAAAATTTAAATGTCTGAAAAATTTTTTGCCATTTTAAAAATCGTGGTTTGACGTGGCTCAATTTAAACCTTTAGAGTTTGTTTTTTTTCCCAAAAGAATTCTTGGCTTGGCGTTATAGCGGGGAATCCATTATTAAACCCCGGGGTTGGCATTAAAAGTTTCGCTGTGATATAGCAAAACCAGGGCTTACCTGTACTAAACTCTAGAGGAAAAACAGACGTGTGATGCAGGTGAACTTTGAATTGTGGGTAATGCGTGCACTTGCAAGGGATCGTGCTGCACATCTCATTTCGTGTAAAGGAATATGCTCAACAGGGTAAGGCAGGACTTTGACTACATGAGACTTTGACCCACAAGGCATTTATTGTCTTTTCAGCTCAAACTGTGAAGACAAAAATTTTTTAAATGCTCCTCTAGCAGTGGCCCTGCTTTTCATTTTACATCCAAAATCTAAGACAAAAAAAAGGGAGTAACACTACAAAAAGTTAAAGGATTAAAGTACATATGGAAACCATTTATTCATGGAAGTTAATTCTAGAAACAGAAGTGGCTGATTTAGTATTCTTCAACAAAGGGCAAAAAAATGTTGATAAGAGGAAAAAAAAAAATCTGCAGTGTAAACCCTCTCCTGCATTCACAATTGTTTCCGTGGAAGAAAGTTAAAAGGATATAAAGCGAGCAGGTTTTTCCAGCACAGAAGTGTACATTATTTACAGTCTTGTTTATTAGACCTAACACAATACATGGACATCAAAGGCTATGTTAATATATATTTATATATACTACAAATATAAAATAAAATAATTTAATGCCAAAGTCATCTACCCAGATATGGTTGCAAATGCTATGTTTCAAAAGCATGTTTTTAAGCACTCATACAAACCCATCCTGGCCACAGAACAGAAAACTAAAACTGTTAACGCTTCATCTTGAATCCAAGCAAGGTTACAGTCACTAATAAATAAGCTTCTTAAAACTGTAACGTGTTGTACATTGTACAAAAGTTAATTCAATTTCTAGAGCAGGCCCAGCTTCTGTCCCTTCTCTGCGTGTCGCGGGAACGTCCGTGAACTAGTTGGTCACAATTTCTTTGTTGTCCTCCATGAAGCGCGTGAAGCGGAAGTGGTTGCCGTTTTCGGTACCGGCCATCTTCTCGAGGCCAGCCAGTGCCGCGCTGGCCTCAGAGCTTGGAATCTTCTCCAGGCTCCCTGTGCCTCCACCAAGGGGTGAGCTGCCCCCGTGAGCCATGCTGCTGGAAAGTGGCGGCAGGCCCCCGTTCTGTATGACGGAGATCTCGTTGGTCTTCATGGCCAGGCCGCTGGAGAAGGCTGCCGCGTATTGGTTCCAGAAGCCGACAGGGTCGCCGTTGCTGGCCCTTCCAGCCACGTCCTTCTGGAAGATCTCAGGGAACTTAACTGGGTTGGTGCCCAAGAAGGCCATGGGGCCGTCCACCGAGAGCCTACGGCCACGTCTCGCAGGGGCGCTGTTCCACATGTGTGTTCCCATGTGAACCTGCATGTAAAACACAAAAACAAGCAGATTAAAGCTGCTGGAACAGTACGGTGTGTTGACGCACAAGTGTACACATGCAAACATATAAACACTTAATGCCTCATTCGTAACAGTTTACCAGACCGCTGGTTTTTGACTAAATCATTATTATGAGGGAACGCAGAAGTACAGAGGTCCCCAGTAAGGTCATTTCCCACGCAGGAGTTTTTCAAAGCTGGGCAGCAACCCCCCTCCCACCCATTTAATCCCAGTAATCTTCAGATAAATTATTATGCAGCTGGACGAACGCATTGTGTCAAGATTCGGTGGGCAGAACAGTTTATTTCAATAATATGTTATTAAATTCCACCTGCAGGGCATTATCTCCAATCTTGTGATGTTTATTTCTAAAAACAATCATTGTCACTGACTGTGTTTAAATAAATTTGATAACTGAACTGCATTTATCTGGTTCACTTTCAAGCAGACAAAAGTGTTTACATAATTCAAACTTTCCTACAACTCCTGCTTTGTTTGAGAGTAATGACTGCAAAGCTGTGAATTTGTTGTTTTTTATTAGGAACATATTATATATAATATATAACAGAAAACATCTTTTAATGCATTTGTTGTTCAGCATAATGGGAACTTTCACTAAACCATTAAAAATATTAATGCATGCCAACTATTCTTCGCATTAATGTACAGAAACATGACATACATGTTGCTAAAACTGACTAAAACGGTCCATTTTGCTTTAAGTAATGAAACTTAGCATAACTTTAATAAAAAATATTGCCCTGCGAATGTAAACCTTGAAGTATAACTCCAAATGCATAAATTTAAGCAAGCAACTGTGTTGACAACAATACATAAAAAAAAAAAAAAAAAAATTGGAAGGAGAAGATGAAAGCAAGCACCCAGCCCAGTGAAATGAGCGCGTACCTTCAGATTGCCTTTGGTGGTGAACGCTCGGCCACAGATGGTACAAGCAAACGGTTTTTCCCCTGTGTGCGTCCTCTCGTGGATCTGCAGTGCGCTTGAAGACGAGAACGTCTTGCCACAGGTGTTGCAGTAGTGTTGCTTGGGTGTCCGTCGGGGTGGAGCTGAGGAGAGCACCGGCGGAGATGTTGCAGACTGCGAAGTGACCAAGCTCACCACCTGCTCTTTGCAGTCCTGGTAAGAGCTGTGAAGAAAGCCGTTGACCTCAGTTTTGATCATGGATGCCAGGGAACCTGATGAGAGCAGCGAGGGGCTGGAGTTGGAGGGCTCAAACAGCTGTGAGGGCAAGTCACGCATCTGGTGAGTGAGCATGTGCTGCTTGAGGTTACCCTTGGTGGAGAAGCCCCTGTTGCAGGCTGTGCAAATGAACGGTCTCTCTTTGGTATGACTTCGGTAGTGAATGTCCAAGGCACTCTGGCAGGCGAAGGTCTTGCCACAGATGTCGCATGCTGTGTTCCTGGCGATGCTGCGCTCACGGAACGGGAACATCATGCTCAAGGGGTCTTTCGAGGAGTTGCAGGGCGTCAGGTCCAGAGCTCCACTGGGTGGGGACTGCAAGGAACCTGTGCTGATGTAGTCGAAAGACATGGCCTTCTGCTGCCTTTCTTCAAAACTTGGTGATCTGTGGTGAGCTGGGGCAGTGCTGGAGGGTGAGGGAGCCTGCATGGAAGAGGTAGATTCAGAAACAGCTGGACTCCCAGCACTTTGGCTCTCGATGTCGCCCCCTAGGGATGACGAGTCGTTGGTGAGGCGATCACCCTCGATCAAGCCGTTCTCTGCTGACTTTGTCTGGTCGGGCTGCAGATCCTCTGCCAGCCCTGTCTGGGGTGCCTTGACCTGGCTCTCTGTGTTTGCCACGCTGCCCGTCTCCGGTGGGACTGGGGAGGAGCACATGCTGTCCTGGGATGCCTCAGTGGACCAGGGTGTGTTGGGAATGCTGCTGTCAGGAAAGTCCTCCATGCCCTCTATATTTTCATCAGAGAAGTTCTCCAGGTCTTCCATATTCCGTTCTTCGAAGGAGCCCGCATCAGATCCCATGGACTCAGGGTAGCTATCTGGCAGAGGGGTGTCGGGAATTTGCCCTCCCATATGCATACGAATGTGCTGCTGGAGGACCACGGCGTTGGTAAACTTCTTCTGGCAGATGGGGCAAGAGTGCTGGACGCGCAGTGGGGGCATGGCACGGTGGACGCTGTAGTGCGTCTTGAGGTTTCCCTTGGTGGTGAACGCCCGTCCGCAGACGCGGCACTTGAAGGGTCTCTCACCCGTGTGTGTGCGGTAGTGCATTTTCAGGGCGCTTTGGCAGCTGAGAACACGGTGGCAGATGACACACTCGTTCGGGTCACTTGGCTTCCTGTCAATGTTCTCCACCAGCTGCTGCAGTTTGGAAGTCTCAGAGGCCTGCATAGGCTCCAGAAGCCCGGCAAAGGGAAACTTGGCTTTGAATGGTTCAACCATGAGCGGCAGCAGTGGATTGGTGCTTATGGGAGGGCTGTTTGTCGATGTGCAGTCTACACTGGTTTCTGCTGCAGAACTTCCACTACCAAAGAACTTGATGGTTTGATTGCTCTCTTCACTTTTCTTATTTGAGGTAGGCAAGGTGCCCCCTTCACCTTGTTCTGAGACACAGTCGTTATGCTTCGAAGGCGGCTCTGGCATCCCCGAATCGCTTCGGACCGAGTTGGAGGGGCTGGTTATAGCTACCGAGTGGTTCTCCTCCTTTTTGATGAAAGGTGGCAAACTGTGAAGTGTTGGAGGCAGCAGAAGGCCCACAGAGGAAGTCAGGGTTGAAAGAACTGGCTTACTGTCCAACCAGCTAGTTACTGGTTTCTCTGGTGGCATGGACATGCCGTAGGGAATGCCAGTGCTTGTGGGAATGTTATCCAAATGTTCTGGGACAGGATAGGGGTTCATCTGGATGTGGGGGTACTTTTCTTTGTGCCGCTGGAAGTGAACCTTGAGGTTACCACGAGTTGAAAAGCGGTTGCCACAGATGTTGCATTTGTAGGGTCTCTCCCCAGTGTGAGACCGCAAATGGATCTGCAAGGCACTGTCACTTCCAAACACTTTGGCACAAAACCTGCACTTGTGTTTGAAGAAAGCCTCCTCAGAGGTGCTTTTGGGTTCAAACGAAGTGACATTGGGGGGTTTGCCTTTTCTCTGCTGAGCAAGGGCTGCCAGTGAGCTCAAGTCTTCCACAGTTGTTCCCACACTGGGCAGCGAGCTATGGAACAACGGACTGCCAGCAATGGGTTGAGGTAGAAGAGGATTTGCTGCAGGGTTCAACAGGCTCCCTATCCCAAAACCACCTGTGGACGATTTTGCCAGTGATGGACTTGTGAGCTGAGGGTGGAGGCTGGCAGGGTGTGTGGGCTGCTTGTCAGAGGCCTGGCCACTGGGGGTCACTGACATTGGTGTGTTAACACTCTGAGATGACTGACCTTCTGGTTGCATTGCCGCACTGTTTCCAGTATTGCCCTGAGGTAGCTGCACCGCCTCCGCCAGGTGCCTCAAGTTGCTGATGCTGGCCGACTGGCTCGCCAGGCTCTGTGCCAGTCCGGCTGCAGCAGCTAATTGCTGGGAGAGGTGAGAGCTGAGAGCGGTCAGCGGACTGGCACTCGTCCCCGTGGAGGCTGCCCCGGAGCCGGTGCCCACAGGTGCCTCGGGACTCTGGGAGGCCAGCAGTAGGATCTGGTGACGGATTTGCTCAATGAGCTGTAGCTGGTGCACCTGCTGCTGTTGCAGGGCGAGAAGCTGCTCCATCAGAGCCGGAACTGCCACCTTGGCACTGGTACTGGTACCGCCTGAGCGGGCCTCTTGAGAGAACTGGGCCACAGCCACCTTCGTGCTTTGCAGGTTTTCAATGATGACATTGCTGCTTATCACAGACAGGCTGCCTGGCTCGATCACATTTCCCAGCTGAGGTAGAGGCGTTGAAAGGGCAGAGTTTGCAGCATCGGGGCCTGGGTCACCTCCGGCACTCTGGTTGTGGATGCTGATGCTGGAGCTACTGCTGCTGCTGCTGCTCTTGCTGCTAGCATGGCTGCCATGAGTTGTAGGCTTGTCCACTTCCATGGACTCCTCTTCTGCAGGTGGACTGCGCTCTGTGGGGTTGCAGGTGTCACCTGGGTCCGCATCGGCAACCAGACCATCAGGGTTCTCTGCTGGGGAGCTGGGAGAGAACGGTTCACAGGGGGAGGGTGGGCTGTCATTAACTATCAGGACCAGTTGATTCTTGGTGCAGGTCTTCCGGTGCTGCTCTAGATCGGTGAGGTCAAAGAACTCGGCACAGCAGCTCCCGCACACGTAGGGGTCTGTGTCCGCATTGGGGGGGCTCTCCACACAAGGCTCCGTGTCCCCTAAAAGGCACAAGGACATGGGATTAGTCCTCTGTGAACAAGTTACAGTGGCAGCAGCTGCTTTATCAGACTCTTACCTAGTTAATCTGTCTTATACTTATCTGCTCGTGGAGTCACAAAAACCAGCAGCACTGTGTTACACCACGAGAAAGTGGATAAGAAAAGAAATCAATGGCATGGCAAGTATTGCTTAAAACTGATCTCTAAAAATGTTCATCAATGCTGCCATGTTAGATAATCATTTTCTTTAGATGATCCATCAAAATATAAAATACTCTGAACAGAAGGTACCGGGGTTTAATGAATTTTCATAGAGAAACATTGATTTCCAATATTTCATACTCCTCAGTGTCTACATGTCCACTGACGGTAAAGCAACCATTTGAACGATTTATTAGGCTTTCAAGTCACTGTCAAAACTGTTCATTTTCAAGCAAAGCGAGATATTTTGGTCAGTTTCTACTGACCAACAAACTAATTTATACCCTTCCGTGCTGAGAACAGTACTTCAGCTGTGTGGATTTTTTTCTGCAGAGAAAGTCAAATCCATTTGCTTACGCACATTGCTTTTACGGGTTTAATATGCATTCCAGGGCTAAAAGGTGGCTGCATCCCATTTATTAAATAATAATATTAAAATTTTAATTTCTGGATGGCACTGTAGTACTGTAGATATTGCTGCCACCGCACAGTACTGCTCCACCTGTACTTGCTGTATGTGCGTGGGTTTCCTCTTGGTATTCTGGGCTCCTCCCAGAGTCCAAAGACATGTGTTTGAGGTTAGCGGGTCACTCTAAATTGCCCGTAGTATGTGTATTTGTGTGAGACTGTGACCGTGTGTGGTCACGCTGCGATTAACTGCTGTTCCATCCTAGGGTTGTTTCATAGCTCATTCCCAAAGACTCCCAGACGGGTTCTGGAGCACCGCAACCAAGATAAAGCAGTTAACAATAATGGATGAATGGATGTTACTTTCTGCAGTTTGGTCCAATTCACAAATGCAATACAAAAATGTTCAGTGAAACAAATAATTTTTAAAAGTTCCCTGGACTAAATAACTTACTCTCACATGATAATATTAAGATTTCTACAGTTCAGAAAGTAATAAAGTATACATGCACTGGGACATACAGCAGCCCACAAAAAACACTAGTAATAGGGTACAGGCAAATAACAAGTATGTGATAACGTGTAAAACATACACGCGCAGTTAGGGTAGACCAACAAAAACAGCCCCACACATTCTTCCTAGTGATTCTGCCAGCTCTATCAAGCCATATGCACTGGCCTGTTTAACATATAAGTTGATTTACAAATTACAATTTTCTATGAATACCTTTCATTCCCTTTGTCCCCTTGTCCCGCTGCATTATATGTCAGCGTGAGGATTCATTTGCAAATGAAACCTCCTCCCTCCCTGAAAAAACTAGTGTGACCTCAGTCTCATTGAGGGACAGGATGGCTTTCCATTGTTTACCCAGCACGGGAGCTGAGCGACAAAGCTGCGGGCACATCTCCGCCGCTCGACCGCAGCAGATCTTGTTCAATTCAGGGATTATCTGCCTCCGTGTTTCTCTGCACTGAAACATCAGATAACAAAGTTGCCATGACAGTGAAACTTAGTGCTACACCTTGGAACCGGATAGAAATGACGTGGGGGGCAGAAGCACTGCTTTAAAAAAGTTAAATAAGAAAATGAAATAAGATAAATTGCCGCGCTCCATTCGAGTCTTTACCTAAAGGAAGCTGCTTTCAACAGAAACTAATCAATTTGCTGAAAACATGTTTCTGTAAAGGCAAAAATGTGCTGTAGATTTAAAAAAATAATAATTATGAAACCCATAAAGAAAGCCTTTCTTTAACACATTTAAAGATACACAAATTCTAAACTGCATTTGTACTACAACGTCTCTCAGCCTTTGCTTCTGTTGTGAATGCACGTTGTTTACTCCGATTTGTCTCACCTTAAAAGCATCTGCTGAATGAACAAATATGAATGTACGTTAAAACTGCAAATAAAGTATATAACAATAACACACTAATGTAGTTAGTAATAGTATTTGTACTAATGCTCTTCCATAGGGTATCTGGTATTTTAACTGAAATAAAACATGTTATAAAGGATGAGCCCTGCCACATTCTGCTAAAAGTTGATAGGTAAGGAGTTCATGTTTTTTTAAATCAAGAACCAGCAAAAATAAAGATGAAAATTATGTATTTACAGCGGTGGAATGAACAAAAATGGAAATCCTCAACGGGACCTTGAAGTGTATTGTATTTCAGTCCACATGCATGAAGAGAAAATAAAGACTGTCTCTGCTCTGAATAGTGAGCAAACCCTCAAAATAAATGTTTTCAAAATTTCATACACATTCATATGCACACAAGGAAATTCCACCTTTTAACCTGCTTTGCTTCAATAAAAACTCAGCAACCAAAACTTTTAAAAATACAAAACTTCAATAAAGACACCTTTATTCAGTCAGTTGGAAAGCAGGACCTGCACACGTGTGTGTCCTACCCCTTTCCACGAGTTCCCTTAAGACTGATAAACTTCTCAAACTTTTTGTCATACATATAAAACTTTACAAATAGCTACACAGAAGCAACAATATCCTAAACAACCTGCTGAAATAAAAACACTTACATGAAAAACATTCTTGTAATAATTACATTTATGCACGTTTCAATAAAGCATTAAACATCATTAAACAACAGGCAAAAAATATTTTTTGAATTATAGTTTATTTCCCAGATATTAACAGCAGGACAGCTCTACTTATTTGAGCACATAATATTTCAAAGTAAAAAAAAGAAAACAAAAACGTTAAAATTATTTTTCATTAAACATGACAGAAACGAGAACTGAAACAAAAAAAAAAAACAAAAACAAAAAAAAAAAAACAAGAAACCTTAATGGAAAAAAAAAAATTAAAAATACATTTAAAAAAAAAAACAAGTAATGCAAATCAATTTGAATACATTAAGCATTAATTTAAAACAAACAGTAACACTAAAAGTGAAATATTTATACTATAAAAATGCTACACTGAACGACTTGAGTTAAGCCACTTTGAATATTTAGGAACACTTACAAAAGTTTCCGTGCTACTTACTAACCCAGAAATGTTGCATTATTCCAATAATTCAAAATCTGTGAAACACATTCAATCTTTACAAGGCACCTAAAACACAAAGTCCAGTTATGTACAGAATCTGCATTTCTCAGCGTTTGAGTGGATTAAGCTTGACTTGAAAAAGACCTGCTTTTCCGCACAAACAGTGCTCTACTGTTGGATTTTTACTCCATGGGCACGCATGAGGCGACACGCTGAAAGAGCGCGGCAGGAAGGCGACGCGTTAACGCGTTCAGCCCACAAGATATGGAGAAACGGACCCAACAGAAACGGGAAAGAAAAAGGTGGCCCTGCATAAGAGTAGGAACAAGGAGGAATGCTCCACAAACTCACGCATATGGAAGAAATTGACAAAAGAGTGAGGGAGACACGGGGAATAATAATAGAAGTAATATTAATATTAATCATAATAATGTAGTAACTGCAGGAAGCAGAAAAAGAAAGTTACAGAGAGTCTACTTTACATTGCAGGGCTGATGTGTTCATTCTGTGCCCTGCGCGGGGCTTGAGTAGTATCCAGGGGCGCCCTACTCTGGCTGCTGAGCCCACAACACACTGCAGCCCAGAGGCTTCCCACTCGACACTAGGTGGGGTCCCTCTGAGCCCGTTGCACTGACACTACGTTGAAAGGAGACGAGAGAGGGAACGGGAGAAAGAAAGCAAGTCCTCAGGGCTGCATCGAAACCTCCACTATATAAACATTGGCTTGATGTCAAGTAACAGAATCCTGGCTGTTTGTGCAGGAGAAGAGAGCAAGCGGACCACCCTGTCAATCTCCCTTTGGGGGCCGTTCTGGAAAGGTGAAAGGGGCCGTTATAACAGGCACATTGATAAGGCCCCCTCTCAATTAAAGTGCAGGGTTCCCGCTAGGCAGTCTGTGGGGTTCAACTCGGGAGGTCAACTGCCAGGCAAGGGAAAGCGGCTGCTCCTGTGGCCTGAGAACCCGTGGCCCATAGCAGGGCGCTGACAAAGGTTAAAACAGCAGAGAGGCAGTGCTGGGACTCACAGGACGACAGCGCGACTCACCACCCCCATGCTGACCCCCAGCAGCCATCCCAAAGCACTCAATCCCCAGACAAGGACGGCACTAAAATATCTACAACATTTACACTCTTTTAGCTGCAGCCAAAATTGTTGACCCCTACAGTCTGAGCTCTGCACGACACCTACAAAGTGCAAGCAGTGTCTTTTTTTGTGTTTTTGAGTCATATTAAAATGTGTTACGCAGCAAAATTTCAAAGAAGTATTCTAGCAGACACTGCGTTTTAAGCATATTTCAGTCACCTCAAACTTTTGACAACTTTTAATAGCGCAGACAAATCAAAACCGCCAATTGATGTTCCAATAAATAAATTTGGAAAATGGTCAACAACTGCAGAAAAGCAAAACTACGGGACTAAAATATATATACTTCGAAGGTACGGAAAAGTGAAGGAAAAGAAAACAGAAAGGTTTATTTTTCACGATTACAATAAAATTAAAAGCTTGTCGAAATGTACCTGAAATCTAAAAAAGACAGCATCAAATTAGAGAGTGTGTGTAACTGTTAACCAGTCTGGAAAACGCAGAGCAGTTCCACAACGTTCAAACACAAATCGAGAACCTACGAAGAACGCTTGAAAGACAAGAAATAAAACTTTATTTATTAATGCAGAGAATTGCTGAATAAAATTCCTGTGTCTCAAGAAACCTTTATAAGAATGCCAAAAGAAACGTACAGAGCCAAAATTAACCATAACTGCACAAATTTGTAAGTAAAACATTTGTAATTATTCCTCTCCAAAACTGAAACAAGCACACGTTCTTGACACAACATAAAGCTAAGAAAATGTTCTCTCAAACTTCCAAGTGCGGGGCATAACCTCTTAGCCATGCAACCACTGCAGGAACTTCTCATTTATTCTTCCTTCATCACAAAACCATATAAAAGATCCAACCCCCAAGCTGAAGCCATAAAACAAAAGCAAACTAAATAAAAAAAGTATTTCACAAACAGACTCCAGCACACATTCTTCGCATCTCACATTTGGAGTAAATACGCAAAATCGAATGAAAAGGTTAAATTGTGTAGAAAATTACTAGATCTTGTTTAGATATGCAAAAGCGGCCACATCAAAGACCCCCCTCCCTTCAAAAAGCTCGTGGGAGAACCTGGGCTGTCGAACCCTTTACCTGCGGGCCGGGCCGAGGAGGCCCCTGGAGCGCCGCAGCTCCTCCGTCTCACACACACGCAACCCCGAAAGTTCTCCATCACAACCCGACACACAAAAAAACAGCGCAATTCAGCGCGCTTTTCTAACTGCGCCGTCTCTCAGCTTTCGGGGATCCCGAGGGCGACGCAAGCGGAAAAAAAGTTGCGCGGGCCACCTCCTGTTGCGCAGCAAATAACGCGCACGAAATTGTTCTGCCGCCTCCAACCCGCTCAAATCTCCGCACGGAAAGCTCCGTCCCACCGCACACCGAAATGTGCGCTGCGAGCCGGACTTTGCGCTGACTTTGCGCGATTCTCGGGCAGCCCTGAATTATTTTTCTCCTATCGTCACACCAAACGGTTAGCAAAACGTTTTCAGCCGGCAGAGGTGTGCAATAAAGCGGTTTATTATGTTGTGTCGGAACAACTCGCACTAATGTGCACATCGCAATACTCCCCCCCCCAACTTATTTATTTTTACTTTGCACAAACAAGTCGAAAAATGTTCTTTAAATTTGCGCACAAAATAGAGACTTATTATTAAATACGGACTTTCGTGTATTGAAACACATCGCTTTACTCGCCCACTACCTTAACGTTCATGTAAATATCCCGATCGTTAATTTTACAAAAAAAAATTGGTCAACTTTAATATTTAATACAAGTTGTCTTTTTAACCGAGGTTTAAAAAAAAAAAAAAATCTATACTAAGGCCGTAAAAATTCCCCACTATCCTTACAGAACCGTATTAATAAACAATCCTTAGCATTGCACCAACTTTGTTCAGTTCGCGTAAAAAACGACGCATGAGGCGTGTGGCCGTGCGAGGAGGTGAAGCGGTTTATAAAGTTTTTAATATGAAAAAAAAGGAAACATTTAAACTCCCTCGGACGGAGAGCGCCAGAGCAAGCGGGGACAAACGGGGGACACAAGATGGAGGAGACACCGGGGACACCGGCTGGGGACCCGACCAACAATTAAGTGGCGATTTAAAGTTTACGCCTTTCCAGCGCTACACGGCCAGCTTCAAATGTCACTGGCGTGGGTGACGGTGACAAGCGACACTTTCTCAAAGTACGTTTTCCACACAAGTTGCTGGAAAACACGTGAACGGTTAAAATAATAATAATAATAATAATAATAAAAATAATAAAGTGCGAACTGGCATCGTGTTTACTTATTTTCACCGTCGCCCGTAAACGTCGCAGACAGCGAAACGCACACAGAAACGTTTACATGTGGACAAGACACCGGGTGCACACTGGGCACCTCGGCCCCGGGTTCGGGCTCGACTCACCATTGTGCTCCTCCGAGGCCACACGCGGCTCCGGCTCCGGGTCCGACTGGAGTGCTGGAGGCTTCTGCCTGCTTCCTCTCGACATGGTGTCTCACACGTGAGCCGGGGACACACAGTCATAGGAAATTACGGCCAACCTTCTTGCGAAAGAGCCTGTCCAAACGGCCCATCCGCCGCGCATGTGTCCCGCTATACCATGATTATCAATAATGCCGAGCGATTAATCATACGGGAGGGGGGGGTGCTGGGGGGAGAAGGAGGGAGGGAAGGGGTCGTCTCCGAGGCGATTGGCACTTCTGCCAGCCCCTATTCAAATGAAGCCCTTTTTAATCAATTAGCCGCTGATTCGCTGGTGCGCCTCCTGTCGCTCAACGCCGCCGCCCAATGGTTCGGCCCGGTGGCTGCAGGGAAGGCCTCCTTAACCCCTTTTTTCACGCCTCTTTCCCCGCGCTACTGCCGGAATGTGGCTGTCCCGCGGCGGCGTCTATCACTGGCGGCGCGGTACTGAGTGTCACGAACATCCGTGGAGGCGCAGGCTCCCCCGGAACGCTGGCAGGTCCCTCAGTCCGGAGGTCCACCTGCCGTTTCCACGGCAACTCTTTGGGCTACAGAGGGACAGAAAAAAGTTAAGAGGCTGAACGAAAGAGTTTGATACCTAAAGGCGGTGGAAGGACGGGAAGGTCCGCGGAACGCGTGCGGTGTATCCCCTGCGGAGCTGCGTGTGGAGGAAAACAAAGGTGGCGGCCCACGCGTTCCGGGCGCACGCGGGATTCCGCGAGCAAACAAACTTCTGGCGTCCCGTGTGGCGGTGTGAGAAGCGCACGGCCCCGCCTACCGGCCACGCCATTGGTCAGGAGATCGCTGGGGGCACGAACCCCGTCCCGCGTGTGTGTGTGTGTGTGTGTGTGCGTGCGTGAGACTATGGATTTGCAGAATTGTTGGGTAGAAATGCACCACGCATTTTCTGGTGTTGCTGTGTTGCCTTCGAACTCTCAAGTTTAGTTGGTTTTACCTGTGCTCTGTTGGCTGCTGGGAGTTACGTATTCTGAATATTTTGAATAAAATGGTAACTAGAAAAAGGATACGTATATTAGTTGAAATGAACGGGTTGTTAACTTACAGCACATCGTGCGTTTTCTCTTAAAGCTGGATGTCGCAGCACTTCTACGTTTAAAAAAAAAGAAAAAAAAAAGTTTAATATCCGTAGGTCTTGTTTCACTAAGCTCACAATTCTTCAAATAAAAAAAATGAAAAACCCTAAGAATAAGCACAGTATCTCTATTCTGTTAATAAAGTTAAATGAATATAAAAACAAAATATCTGGCTACTGCTTAGGAAATTCATAGTTTTATTATTTTTAAATTAAATAATTATATTTTCATTTTTGACCCTGATGGATTATGCGTATTATATTTTCCTTTAAAGAAATCAGATTCGTTTGTAAAAAAAGAAAACAAAACAAAAAATACTTCTGCGCGTAACTGCTAAATAAAAGGAATTAAAACATCAAAATAAATTGCTGCCAGACTGCAAAAAATTTGTCAAAGAAGACAATACTGACATATGCACATTATAAAAAAAAAAAGTTGCAGAACAGCCTGAAAATGTGTGTCCACGCTAAAGAGGCTGAATACACACACACACACACAATAATAGGTCTGGTTGAATAAGACGTTTTCGAGCACAGAAATGGCTTGCCGACGCAGGCGGTGTTCTATGTGATTTATTACGGGGAAAGACAAACGGAGCATCAGTTGGGTTGATTTTGAAGAATGAAGATAATACTGTTACTATAGGTGATGCTCGGATGCCATTATTTTTCACTAAATTTTAAAAAGAGCAGCTGCAGGCGAGATGGATCTATAGTGCTCTCCTGCCTCACACAGTTACTTAGGACGCCTCTCTTCATTTATTCATGGGAGGCAGAGAAAGAAAAAGGATGACAAACCTCCAGCTCACTGTTGTTATCACACTTCTGTTGTGTTGTTGCGCACAAGGACAACAGCCCCCGCGCACCTCTACATGCATCATCACCTGTAAAATGCTCTTGAAGAAGGAAGAGAAAACTGTCTCATTGATAAAAAAATGAAGTGGTTAAATATGTATTTTTTTAAATCACATTACAGACACACATTCCCCATATTAGACCCTGCAGGGATCAATAAAGTCTTATCCTGCGTTCATGGCAAAAGCATGCGGTTTAACTAAAGTTGTATTGATTAAAGGGATAATAAAGTGAATGAAAGCACATTTTATTTCCAGTTATTTTCAGCAAAAGGGCACAAAGTTCCTAGGACAGAAAATGTCCCTTTGCCGGAATGGTGGAGCAGTAAAGCCGGGCAGAGGAAGGAGGGACGTGCGTGATGCTGCGGAAATCGGATGGTCAGTTAATTGGCGTGAGTGTCGCCTGAGATTGTAAACAGGCTCATTTGCAGTCCGGCCGAGCAGTCACGCCGCCGCGGCTGCCAAGCAGATGCACCGGCATTCCACGTTCATTTCGCACGGAAAACGACTGTTCAACGTTTTCATTATTCTTTTCAAACGCAACTTCAATCCTCACTTGGTTCACACTGCGCCTCTTTCAAAAACGGCTGTGCAGCATTTAGTCGCAAAAGGAAAAGAAAACAAGTTTATTGGTGCTTTGCGTCTCCATTTTTGGAATCTACCTGAGGTCACTTATACAGACTATTTTTTGTATTGTTTTATTATATATTTTTGCGTGCAGTGCTTCTGAATTCCAGCCCACAGCTGCTCAGGCGTGTAACCCCCCTCCCCGCTCCAGGATAATCGATACAGCGGGGGGAAGGGGGGGGGCAGGTTGTCATTCACTACTATTAATGACAGCCAATAATTGAACGTGGCTCAGGAACACGAGGCGTTTGACCACATAATTGAATACCATAAGATGTTTGAGTCAGGTGTGTGTGTGTGGGGGGGGGGGGGGATTTACACGTGCGCTCTCATACAGATTTCTTTTTTTTGCTTTCTAAATTTGAATATCAGCAAAAACAGGAAAGACGTAGTGCTAAACGATAAGAAGAAGCGGACGCCCCCGCATTTACGTGGCAGGAATTACATAATAAGTAATTCATCGATATCAAAATTATGATAAAGCTTATAGATTAACAGGATCGGTCCCTATGAGTTGAATCTGCGCACAGGCAAATGGTCGGGGCAGCTGCTGTATACCGTGTTTTAGCCGAGCCCCCCCCCCCCCAACATCATCACCACCATCACCCCCTCTCTCCACCCCACCCCAGCCACACTTCACTGTATGATTTACTGTCCAACCCATGGAGGATCTCTGCACTTTATGAACATAACTTATAATACAAATTTGTCCTGTTAAGGGCTGACTGAAAATGCTGGGGAAGACGAAATAATTCAAAAGCAATACATAAATTCATTCATCCAATTAATATCATCGTGAAATAAGTTTATAGAAACTAAAATATGCCCAATATTAAACACACATTTGCTGCTGTTTTAGTGTTTCACTTATTTGTCGGCATTTTATTTCCAGCACAAAATGTGCATATAAATAGTCCATCATTGTTATTTTTTCCTAGAAGTCACCCACTGATAATAATAATAATAATAATAATAATAATAATAATAATACACGTTTTCTTAAAATTAAATGCCGCTATAAAGAGTGTGGTAGTAAATTTGCATTACAAATAAATCTTGCGTGTCATGAAATGTGGCGCCTCCTCAGCAGTTTTAAAATATACAGGGAATTAACATTGTCCGCGACTTTAAGTTAATGTAATGTTTAAATTTTTCTCTCGTTGTGAAGAAAACACCCGCCGTGAATACAAAGCCTTTTGTCCGACATTTAAAGATACTTGAAAGTATTAATGCGGGACTGTTCTTTTACAACCGGGAGATGTAAAACAAATATTTATTTATTTATGTTGTTTTTAAATTATATTTTGTAAGATTAAGTTTATCTTGTGATTTTTATTTTTATTTATTTATTTTTCTGATTGGGGAGGGGGGTTATTCCACCAATGTGTCAGTGTGATGTGTAGGCAGGCAGAGGGGATGTAAAGCAGAAGTTGAGGGCGGATAATGGATGAAGATGAAGAGATCAGGCGTCACACGCCCTCCTGCGCTGGGTTCTGTTACCGCGTTAGTTACAGTGTTAGCTGCCCTGTTGGTCATAATATGAGCACTGAATGAGCACAAGTTGCTCTGAGAGGGAAACAGCAGGAATGCGGGAGAAGTTGGAAGGTTTTAACAAAAGTGTTTCTGCACTCTGGCTGAGGGCTGCTGGATGTCGCTCATTCGGGATGCAGCAAGGGTCCTCTGTCCATCAGCACGGGGAGACAGCCTTCAGCAAGGACCTCAGAGGCCTGAGAACAACTGCGCGCACGCACACACACACACACACACACACACACACACACACAATGTTGTCCTCACATTGAAGGTTTAATCACCCAAACACTCCTAAGTATGTTTCTCCATGGTAGTTGAATGTGTCCTGGACAACTTACGGTTTTTTTGTGTGTGTGTGTGTGTGTGTGTGTGTGTGTGTGTGTGTGTGTGTGTGTGCACGCACGCGCGCACATTCTCTGAGGATGTCAAACTTGCTCTAATAATGGCTTAATAAAATGCACATGCCTTCCGACTGCATGGTGCTCATCCGGAGAGCTGCGGGTGAACAGGCCTCCAACAAGGACAATAAAGAGGACGTAATAATCCTACACATAAACTCACATTTACCCAAAAATAAAGCAAAGACGTATTTAGTTTTCTGAGTCAAACCATTTTTTGAAGGGCTTAACACTAAGCACCAACACAACATATTTTATTTTACAACAACAGTACATCTAGGTATCCAGAATATCTGGATATTGCATGCTGTACAATAACGCGAAACGCGTCGCTTCTGGACACAAACAAGGATGTTCCGACAAGCCACCTCTTATTTTTTCCCCTTGTAAACGTATTCTGCTTTCATGTGACTTTGATGAATGGTATTTTGATTGAGAGATGCTTAGTCTTGGCCCTTGTGTTAGCCGTTTCTCTAAATAAAGAGAAATTGCACGGTCACGTGGAATTCTCTTTCTGAGGCGGCCCTCAGGAACAGCACAAACATTTCAGACATCTTGAAGAAATCATAAACATCACACAAAGGCAAAGTGTGTCTTAACTAGCCACTTTATCTCTTGTGTAAACTGTGTATATTAATAAAAAGCTTACAAATAATCACTGACCCTGCAATTCTCTCTCAAGAGAAATCAAAGGAATCATTTGCAAGGTACGCTTTGCACATCAATATACAGCGAATACTTGCTGTGACTAGCTCGCATCCCACTACAGGGTGTACTGTACGTCACCCAGTATCCTGTGCTTCTAAGACCGGTGCTGGAACATCACAGACCTACTTTAGAGAAAGTGGTTATCGATGGTGTGCAAGTGGAAGGGTAACCAGAGTGAATGACTCTGTATGGTTAAACCATTTCTAATGTTTTACTGGAACCCAAGCTGACTGGCAGCCCCATGGACTGGCCATTGCCATTGTTTGGCAGGCAAAGCCATTCATTTCCCCAGTGTCCCAGATGCTGGAAAAGGATTCTGTTTGAAGTGAGTCCCCCTCATATCCCATCCTGGAGGAGAGCAAAATCAAGTAACGTGACTTCCTCCATGTCCCAGGCATTGCTTTCCTAGAAAGGATTTGTGGTCATGTGTCGACTGGGGAATGTATGTTTCCTCAATATTTTGCAAAACACCTTTATAAAGGAAAACTGCGCGTCGAGCATGATGACATACATTTTGAAAATGTATTGTGCTTTATCACTCCGTTTCCGTCAGGAACACGCGGTAGTGAAAATGCAGCGCTCTTCAGCAGATGCCGTTTGGTCTTCTTGGCTGCTCCATATCATCAGAATGCAAAACTTCATTTAGGGAAAAGGACTTTTTCATGATTCCGTGGTAAAATTCCTCAGTGGAAGGTGATATTCTGTACATTTTCTTTAAAACCTTAAACAGAACAGACGTACGTTTCTAGTGGAAAAAACTGTGCTTTAACGGAACGGCATATTTGCATTTATCTTAGCTAGTACTTGCTTCTCGGATGCTGAAAAAGATCACTTCATAATTCAAAGTATAGGCACCCGCAAAACTGTTACCTCACCATTTCTAAAGTGTTTTTATTTACACCAAATTGTCACACATCCACTACATACATAAAGTCTAACTTTGCCAAGCCAAGATGACATGCAGAATTTATAACCAAATAAAGTCCTGGCAAAGAATGAAACATTCTTTAAACAGTCCTTAAAATTTAATATATCAGTTATCCAAAAAAAATACCTCAAAATGTCAAGTAACTTGAGTGTTCATCATTAAAGCAGTTTAAGCACAACTTTTGTCAGTTATTATTCAGAGCTACACATTTTAACTACCATACACGATCACTAACAAAAAAAGATCAGGGAGGAGGCATCTAGAGCCATTCACATGTCTTTAAAATACAAAAGGCAATGTGTTATAAGCTCCTATTAAAATATTTACCAAAAGTTTTTGTACTGCAACAAGTATGAGCAAGTAAACTACATCACATTTCCACAGAAATAAAATAAAACATAAAGTGTACAGTGCAGCCATATACATCAGTGTTGTTGGAAATGTTAAGCACACAAAATGCTGAGATTTTTCAAGCAAAACCAATCTAAACAACCACATGCACATGCAAAAACTGCACAAGTGAATTAATAAATAACCAAACCAAAAAAGCGGTTACACCCTGCTAAGATGGCCTCTGGACCTCGGTGGTGACCTGAGATTTCAGGGAATCCATCAGCAACTGTGGAACACCTAGTGAAAGTCGCCGGATCCAAGATGTTTGTTTCCTCGATCTTTCCTGATTTAAACACGCTTTATACACCTTTGCTCACGGTTGCACTTTAAGGTGAGTTTGCAGACATCTGGGTAATTTTTATTCTAAGGGACACTTATAATAGGTCATGTGGGGATGGTTCGTGCTCAGCAGAAAGTCAGTCTGAGCTCAAAAGGACAAAAGTCTACAGTGAGTTCCAGGGGGATTTGGGCGGCATACAAATCAGTGAAGGATTGTCTCCAATTTACTTTGTTTCTTATGGCAATTGACCCGCCAGGGATGCAGATCGTCTGTAGCAGTTCTCAGAGTCCTCAGACAGACTCCTGCGCCATCCCTGGGGGCAAAAGTTTAAAGGACTTCCCAGCTGGACAGGGCCAGAAGGCAGAAAGTGTGTGATAAATATCATTTTCTTTACCCATTCTCCTTAGTCAGTGTTCGGCCTCCACCGAAGCCACTGTACTCAAGACCTTGTTGTAACGTTGCTCTTATACGCACAAAATATATCGTGTTTACGAAACCGTGTAAGAGAAACTAAGTTTTGTGAAAAAGGGCACCATATTCCCGCATTAACTGGTAAAATAAATTTTCTCATGTGGCTCCTCTGCTCGTGATTATAGTTTACATTTGTGCAGCCTGAAAGTTGCCACATGAAACATGCAAATCAGTGCTTTTCAGAAACAAAAATTCTCTCTATGCAACCCGGGCTGTTTATCCCTCGCGGTGAACCTGCATCGGCAGTGAGTTTTTCTGGCTTTCCTTGCGCTGGCTTTTTAAATGCCCTCAGAGTGTCTTAGTCATGGAGTAACAGTGTCTATCTCTCTTTGGGCAGCAAGAGGCAACCCACCTCACATTCTCGCCATCATATCACCAGGCTCACCCGACAACCGCATCCAAGAGCCCAGCTCCTCAGGACTCAAATTAAAAATATTTCTTTGTATCTCTCTCTTTCTCTCTCTCTCTCACGCTCTCTCTCTCTCTCTCTCACACACACACACACACACACACACACACACACACACACACACACACCCACACACAGATTGTCTTTCAAAGAAGTTTGCTGTTTTTTTTTTTATTACTTCCTTTCCTTTTCACTTCCCCCTCCCTTTTCCAAGTGCCCTGAGCCTCAGTGAAAGAAGCAGCCCTATTCTCCCTTTAACACTTAGACCCGGCTTTGTTTTGTCCGGGGTTGCTCTCGCAATCGTTAATATTCAAAGAGTCGATCCTTCAACAGTCGCAGCCCAAAAAAGTACAGTTAAGTCGCACTTTGTCATCCCAGCAGAAACGGAGGAAGGAACGTCGGACAAACATCTCGGAGGACCTGCCACCACGAGTGCCACCCCATCTGAAGTTGAGGTGCAGACAGGAAGCAGTTAACCCAATGGCAGGAGCCCCCCGCACCCGGCAAGCCTTCGACTCACAAGGTCTTTCATGCCATACATTAGCCAGATTTTCTTCTTTTTTTTTGTGGCAGGCGATAGAGACACACACACACACACACACACACACACACACACACACACACACACACACACACGAGAGTGAGTGAGTGAGAGAGAGAGGGAGAGAGGGAAGGGAGAAGGGAGGGAGGGATGTGAAACAACATAAGGTGCGCCACGCTTTTATGTCCTTGCAAATGACATGTTGGACAGTGGCATAAACCCGTGCACGCACTGTGAAACAGGCAATCGACTCCGAGATTAAATTATGGCACAGGAAACACATGCAGCTCCGCCAGCTTTACTGCGCGGCAGCAACAAGTCCAGCCGTGTTTCCTTAATAAACAACGTGCATTTCAACAGTTTTCTTTAATGTTCACTTTAGCTGCACTTTGTGCACCACAGCTGTACATTTTAAACACGTAACCCCTCATTTGTTCAACTTAACTGTTGCTATAATTGTTTAATACCTTAAGGTGTTGGTTCAAGACAAACTGCACAAGTAAGCTGTTTTTTTAATTATTTAAAAAGTAAAAATTTTAAATTCAGTGGAATATTTGTTACAAAATATTTGAGAAATTCATCCCTGGTCCCTGTATATATACCCTAAGTATCTGAACTTGGAATTTAGAGCTACTGTGTGTGTTAAATTAATAATATTTTTTTCTTTAGCTTTAGAAATGTACTTTCCATGACTTCCTGTTCATTTTTCAATTTTATCCGCTGCTCCTCTTGCAAAAAGCTGAGTACCTTTAACCCCAGATACAGTTTAGACAAGCAAACACTGGAAAGAGACAAAACTAATTTCTATGCATTTATGGTATTGGCGGTAATAAATGGATTCCTGTTTTTTATGTTTGAAAGGAATGCTGTGCTTCAAGTCCTGTGCACTGTTTAGTTCATTATATCCTTAGCCTAAGAATAATTCTTTAAATACAGAGAAGTCACTGTCTGCTGTAATCCCACTTCTGAGGAAGCGTGGATTATCACAAAGCCTTCTGGGCTCAGTGCTGTCAGACTCTCTGCACAGTGCGGCTTTGTCTGATGGCATTTTTCTATTAAAATATTATTTTGTGTGCAGAAGTGGCTAACACGGCGCTACTCGTTGTTGAAGCACTTTCCTCCAGTTGATGCAAAGTGACGTCGCTGAGACTGAAGTCGTGGGACTCCAGATGAGCAAATCCCATACAGGTTCTACTGTTCACCAGAACAAAAAAAGTGGGAGCCGCACTGAGGTCCAATTTACTGCCGGGCCTCCGATGCCAGGCAGGTTCTCTCTGCCTGCATTTGCTGTGATGATGGCATCTCTCTGAATGTGTAAAAATGACACAAAAGAAGGCGTACATTTGACGCATTTGCCTTGGTGCTGAAAGGTAAATACGGGATCTGCAGCTTGATCCCACAGCATAATCATGGCACACGGAGCTTTTCGTTCCCAGAATCGCCGCATCCCTCCGTAAAAATGACAAGACAAAAATCATTCCTGCGAGAAATATATCAGAAAATAAATGTCACATCAAGGATACCTCATGATTCAAATAGGAAGTGATTGAAATACAGCCTCACATTAAATGCTTATTGATTCCCTGGGTGTTTCAGTAATTATTGATATGTCCATAAAGAGATGGAAGCTCAAGCCAATATGCAGAGAGAGAGAAGAGGATGGCGTCGAGTGTGGCCACACGTAGGAGACTCAGCACCATCACAGCAATGAGCACTCAGTTGCAAGAAAAATCTGCCCGCTTTTTTAGGGAAACTAGCCCAAACGTGTTGAAAAGGAATAGGCAGAGTTTATGAATGTGAAGGAAGTAACAGATCAGTTAAATAAAACAGGGTTTACGCTCAGGTTCAGAAAAGCCGGCGATTGTGTTTTTCTCAAGAAAATCAATCCATTTCAATTGTGTTTATGTGTAGCGTTTGAAGATTTGCTAATCAATAGCCAAATATGAAAAATGCTAATTTAATATAACTACATATAAAATTATTATATTACTTATATCGTATAAGGTCTTCACGCAGCAATTCTTTATCATGCTAATTTCACCGTGGCATCTTGGTCAACTTGTGCCTCGTGACCAGCAGCTGTCGGCCTGGATACGGATTATCATTGATTCCTCCCTGACAAGTCCCAATGAGACCGGGTGACACCAGCACTCCATTTTGATGGGAGCTGTGCGCCTTAATGAACAAGATCAGCATACCTGCATCTGAACATCAATTTATTTAGCTGCTTGTGACTACAGCGATATCATAAACAGCTGTGCAGGTATTCCTCAACTCGCGATGCAGTTGCCATCCGACTGACTCGCACTCTCGACTGTCAGTCATGAATAACTGAATAAATATTAGTGAGGATATGTAAATTCTGTAAAAATTCCTCTCCCCTGACTAAAAGCACGCGAAACACAGTGCTTGTTGTTTTCAACTTTATATCACACAAAGGCCCTGGTGCATATTACAGAACTGAACTTGCACCAGAACCATCTCACAAGCACCATTGTATCCTCAATAGCACCACGTCCACCTCCTGCACCAGTCACCCAGACCAATAACTGACGGTTTACTGACTGAACAGTCGCAAGAGATCACATCACCATGTGTCATATAGCACCGAAAACCGAGGTGTTAAAAAAATCTTTTGAACATACACGTTACACACTTTTTAAAAAGAGATTTTGGTTAAAGAATAGAGTAGTGAATTATTTAATAATGGCATGAACATACAGTACATAAATGTTTGAAAAGAAGTTGCCATATGGTGGACTACACATTTAGACATAATCATTGTGTCACCAGTACAATCCAACTTACAACGGATTTAACCTAATACCATAAGTCAGTCCCTAACCTTGTTGTAAGTTGAACAAAGTCTGCATAGACTTTCATTTTGCATTGACACTGCCCGGCTTAAAAAAAAAAAAAAAAGTCACCACCTGGGTTTAACTTGGTGCAATGATCTGGGGTTGCTTCAGTTGGTCAGGTCTAGGTTCAGCAATGTTATGTGCCCAAAAAATGAGGTGAGCTGACTGCCTGGATATACTGAATGACCAAGTTTTTCCATCAATGGGCTTTTTCTTCATATTCCAAGATGACAATGCCAGGATTCATGGGGCTCAAATTGTGAAAGAGTGCTTCAGGGAGCATGAGAGAGACATCATTTTCACACATGGATTGGCCACCACAGAGTCCAGACCTCAACCCCATTGAGAATGTTTGGGATGTGCTGGAGAAGACTTTACGCAGCGGTCTGACTCTCCTATTATCAATACAAGATCTTGGTGAAAAATTAATGCAACTCTGGATGGAAATAAATGTTGTGACATTGCATAAGCTTATCGAAACGATGCCATGGCGCGTGCGTGCCATATTCAAAGCTAAAGGTAGTCCAACAAAATATTAGAATGTGTGGCTTTATTTTTGGCTGGGCAGTGTATAACTACTGACCCTTTTTTTGACCGAGAATGCCCAAGAGGGGTAGGCAGCCACTGGCACTTGGATACCCAGTTGTTTATTTTTCTCCCTCGCCTTTTAATTGGGAGTGCTTCTGTTTTTCTTTCCTCAGTTGCCACTTTACACAACCCTTAGCCTTTAAAGCTATAGCCAATAGTTTATCCATAGGCTTACTTTATATTTGTTTTGTTTGTTTCTGCCGTATCTGTTGATCTTTTGTTCAGTGCTCTTTTTCAATGTGTGAGAAGAGTGCTCTTTAAAAATAAATTGAATTGAATTAATCTCTGTGCTAATAATACTATTAAAGTAGGCCTTCTATTGCCACTGGCAGAATTGAAGATAACATCCATATGGCTTTTCACAATCCTCTCCTGCCTCTCACAATCCAGGGCTCACTTTAAACCTGCAAACACATGGACCTCATAGCTGTTCCTTCTTACAACCCTTCAAACGTAATTCCTCAACTGACTCCAGCATTGCCCATGAAGCAGGTGCTTTTTTCTTCTCTCTCAGCTTGTAATGAATTCTCTTTAAGCTGATTCCACCATTAGCCTCTGTAGATAAAACCAACCGTACCGCAGTGGACTGGTCTTTAGCTAATGATGACCTCACTAGTAAAATTTGTTATGCTGGGAGCAAGAGGTGGCAGCACCACAGGGTTGCTTGTTTTTTCCACTGTTAGAAAGACATGTATGGAAATTGTACAAAAAACTGAAAAGTTTCCATGACACAGCTATTGGCACCATTTTGAACAAATTAAATCTTTTTCGTTAGAAGAACTAGATTCTCATTCGAGTGAAATTGGAGTCACCTGTGATAAATTGCCAGAACTCACATGACATGGATTAACCAATGATTAACCAGCAAATGATTTCTTTAATGTTTAAAAAAGGCCGCATTTATTTCCTGCTCCTTTTGGACAATGGTGAAGGCAAGAGCGCTGTCTGAGACCGTTAGAAAAACTATTATCACCAAATATACAAATTCAAATGGGTACAAAGTCATTTTCAGAGACCTGATCCCCATTTCTGCAGTCTGCAGTGTTAAGAAACTTGCTGCTTGTGAAACTATCAAAAACCACCCAATCTGTGCTGGGAGGAGAAACCTTGATCAAAGAAGTCTTCAATGTTTGGTGTGAACTGTTGAAAAAACACTGCATAAAGTATTCAAAGAGCTGAAAGCTGATGGGGAATTATAGGCAAAGGCCAAGGAGGACCCCACTGTTGAAAGACAAACAAAAAGTCGCGACTGATCTTTGCCCGAACCTACCTTGAGAAACCAGCATCCTGCTGGGAAAATGCTCAGTGGACTGATGAAATCAAAATCGAGCTCTTTGGCAATGCAGCCCGGCAATTGGTTTATAGGTGACAAATTGAAGCTTAAAAAGAAAAGAGCAGCCTACCTACAGCTGAATATGGTGGTGGTTTCATTAAACTGTGGGGCTGTTTGCTGCCTCTGGTATTGGAGGCCCTGAACTTATTAAGGAAATTGTAAAATCAAAGGATTAAGGAGGCATTTTGGAGTGAAATGTGCTACCCAGTGTCAGAAAACAAGGTATGGGTGGAAGATCATCCAGAAGGACAGAGACCCAAGCACACATCCGAAAGCAGAAAACAGTGGTTAAAAAGGGGAAAAAATGGATTGTGCTAAACTAGCCAGTAATGAGTCCTGATCTCAGTTCAGTTGAAAACCTTTGGAAAGAGCTAAATTCTGCTGTTGGTAGAATGCATCAGTCAAGAGCTGCAACAAACTGTCATGAACAGAGAAACAACCTGCAGGAAAGTGCAAGAAAGCTTATAGATGGCAAGAAGAAACATTTGAAAGCTTTTATCATTGCCAAAGGTTGTACGACTCCGAATTAGAGAATTGTGCCTGTAGCAGGGCCGATTTGAGACAAGAGGAGACAGGGGCAGATGCCTTTTAAGTGATAATGCTTCATTCGAAAACAATCAGAACAATAGGTGCAGATGAAGAGCTTGCCACTTCCGAACTGGAGCCGGGACCTGGATGTGAGTGTCTCCAACGCGGAGGCTGATTCTCTCTCAGTTGGATTCCTTTGGCTTTCACATAGCTCATAAACAGAGAGATGAGGGTTTATATGCAGATGTCATGGCAAATGGATGCAGCACTGGGGACCTCATGGGATGTGAGTGTTTGTTAAAGCTGCTTTTTTTCAGGATGCGTGTGGCAGGAGTGTCCTCATCGGGGCGTGTGCACGCCTCACGTATCACAGTGCCATTATTACTGCCCCGGTCATATTTTCTTCTTTGAAAAACATACTTGTAAGTTAAATGGATATCTTTGTAAAACTTTGGGCATCCTGTCAAAATATTCCAGTGAATTTTTGACTTGTTAAATTTCCAAATACTTTTGATGATTTTGTGCACAACATGCCTAAAATGCAAGGGTGCCAAAAAAGCTGACCAGAACTTTTCTGCTTATAATTATATGTATATTGTAACTTGCCAGTTCTTTTTCCATTTGTCTTTCTATAGAAAAAGGCTTTCCCTGCCAGAGGCCTAAATTTGTGTCTAACGTTGTCTTATGGCTTCCTGGTCAAC
Organism: Heterotis niloticus; assembly: GCA_018136845.1. NCBI lineage: Eukaryota > Metazoa > Chordata > Actinopteri > Osteoglossiformes > Osteoglossidae > Heterotis > Heterotis niloticus. The sequence continues at coordinate 6,747,484 of CM030900.1, read as the reverse complement.
TTCTATTGCGGATCCAATTTACTTACAGGATTAAAAAAAACAGCAACAACTGCTTTCTTTCTCATACTTTTAGGCCTTCTGAGTTCTATAAGCCTGTGCGAACATATGCGATCGTGATTAATATTTTCCAAGGCTCTTGTACAGGAGACATGGGAATCAAATGTGGGGCACTTTAAATGCAATTTTCCTTAAAAATAAATACCAGTTTTCCTACCCCATGTTTGCTTCAACATATTACTTTATTTGTATATGTGCATTAATTCTTGGCAGTCTCTCACATGGTGTTTGGATGTCTGCAATCTGCAACATTACAGCTTATTGCTGTTATGCAATGACATAGTTGTAAAAACAGTGCACACACCACCACCTATATATCACACACCTATTTAAGAAGTAAGCTAAGTATGATAATGAGCAATAATTCTTTGCTAATAGGATCCTGATGGCTTAGGGTGGTTGGAAGAGTTATCCATGTGAACATTTGTGCGAAATAAATGGCAAGAAAGTTTAAAGTCTCGTGGTGCAGTGGAAAAACCAAGTCAAACTTGCAAAAGTGAGCCAAAAGGGGCCAAAAACTGGACCTTGCAGTGCTTTTATTAAGGGAGGACGAGAAGATAACACCTGAGCTGCTCGAGGAGACTTTAGGCTTTAGGATATGACAAAGCAGTCAAGTCTTTTCCTTTTGGCAGTAAAGCCTGATGAAGGCAATTTAAAATTTCTGTTCACTTCCACAAGACATTTGATACCGTGACTGAATCCTTTGTGCACACCATTATGCCATCACCGGTGGAACCAAAATATCTTAACTCATTGTCTGGGATTTGACAAACTAATGATTCCACAATTTGTCTTTTTGTCACGTCTTTTTCCTGGTTGAGGAGCGTAGGCCGAGATGTTATTTGCTTTTCAGTCATTCATTACCATTTTGGCTATGATAACACGTTTATTTATTCCACCAACTTCCAAAACTGTATCTATCCATATTTTTGACAGCAGTATACCAACGATGGCCACTGTGTGTGCGCTTCCGTGCCAGAAGGATTTATATGCAAATGTAATGTTTAGCATTCCATGTTCTCAGTCTTATCTGCTGAATAGTCTCCTACTGGGTGTTAACAATCAGTCATTTTATTGCAGTAATTGGAAGTTTTTGATTTAGCCCTTGGTCTTCCACACTGCAACATGAACAAATTTTTCATACCTTTTCAAACTTTTTTTTGTTTTTTGCTTCTGTTCCACTTCACTATTACTGGGATGCATGTAACACTATGGAATCTGCCTATTTGGCAGCACGGACAATGTTCGCAATACTAAATGCAACCACTTAAAGGGTCATACAGTTTGACAATTGTACCATATTATTACTTTTTAACCTTTCTGCTGCAACATTTTTGGGCTTGGTAACTCAGGTAGTTTACCACTAAACCATCAGATTCTTGATTATATTAAAGTGCAAATTCAAGCGAATCAGAATCATAAGAAATTTTAAGAGCCAGAATGCTGAGGAGGTGTCACGACGTATCCATAAATACCTTAGCTGGATATTATGATTTGAAAATATGGAGGATACCCATATTTGTAAGTATATGGACCACAAATAATATATACAGCCAGTGCATGTCAGCAAATAAGTTGAACAGCATGTCCAGCATGTCAATTTAATACTAGATGTAATTTAATTTGAAAATCACTTTTTGCACTTTTTTGAATCTGTATTTTAGGCTTAACCAACTTACGTGACCTTCTTTTCCCGGAGGGTTACTATTACACGTAGAAAACGCCAGCGATGGCTCCATGTGCAAAGACAGAGACGGTCCTCTGCATACACATCTTACTGCGTGAATGGACGGCGTTACCGTGGTGCCAGTACCGCGGTGGGGGAGGGGGCAAGAGTGACAGCATGACGAGCGAGGAAGGAAGGAGGAGGTGCAGGGGAGAGGATACCAGGGTTGCAAGCAATTCCTCTTTGTTATCAAGTGAAATGACTCCGCAAATATGACAATAAATCACAGAGAAAATCAATCTGAGGGAAGGCAACTGCTGGGCACTGATAATGCATCAATCAATATTTAATGTATAGCCTTTAATTAATCCACAAGCAAGAAGCATTCTTTCAGTGACAAAAAAATGAGAAAATTCTTAAGGACGCCATAATGTTTATATCAAACAAGGACCAATTGCCTTTTCGCAGCACCTTGATAGAGGCAACACCAATCTTTTTTTTTTTTTTTTTTTTTTCCCCCCCACCCACCCCATTCCGTTTATTTTAAAGCAAGCCAGAAATTCTGGGCGCTAAATCAAAACAGAAGTGGCAGAATGACAGTATATCACACTCACAAGTTGATGACTAGAGAATCGCACTGAAGATAAGATATAAAGGTCCTTGGTTTGCAACCTGACGGTGAACCCCCATGCCAGTGAACGACTTGGAAACTAGATCGGCCCAGCTTGTCCCCCGACCCGCGTCGAGCAGGCAGTTTACATCTTCGATGGCTGGTCGCGACGTTCCTAAACGTCATTGCAAGTTAACGGAAAGAACAAGCAGAACTTAGCGACATTAGATGGAGATGCATTTGGCGTTGTTTGGACCAGTGTTACTGCTGTTTCTTCAAGCTAAACTTTACTGATATGCTTTCATTGAATGGTCAAGCATGCTGCCATACTACAACAAAAACCCAACAGCACGTTTCTGCAGGAATTTCAGTCCTCCACCCTTACAAATGATACTACTTTGGTAAGTTCACATTCATTAATGTCAATGTACAAAATATTTTGAAAGTCTCTCTAGATTGCTTTATTAAATGAAGCATACAGGCTATTAACCATACACAAAGAGAGTGCCTATTATTTAAAACTGCACAAGGTGCTGGATGTGCAACTTATCAGAACTGAACAGTTTACTCAGCTAGATCCATTTCAGAAAAATCATCGGATCATTTTCTTCCTTAATATGAAGTAGCTCTGAACAAAAGTGTTTGTTAACTACTAAATAAAATAACAAGGTAAGCCTGACCCCTATTATGGTGTCTGTCCAACTGGAAAAAAACAGGGCTGGTTTTTGAATCTGGCAGACAGGAGCTTCAAGAAGGATGCAGATCCCTTAAGATGTAGAGGAGCAACCTACCCAGAGAAATATGTTTGCAGTGTGCTCATGGATTATTGGGACACATCCCACCGGTGCTAATTACTATGGTCTTGATGAAATGCAACGGTGGGATATCTGATAGAGGTTGATACTTGACATTTGCTTACCTGGTGTAAAACTGTGCTCAGATAATTGGGTCACATTACATGCTATGTAGGAGACCCAAAAGATTTATTCAAACCCCCTTCTCAGCTGCAATTAAATGATCAAAGTGTCTCCAAAATTCTAAATTTTAAATGTTTTATAATTAATGAGAATGAAATAATTTTTCCTAAAAGGTTATACTGAGGTCAGGAGTTCATTTTCAGATTGAAACAATTGGATTAAATCAAGCAAAATCAAATAACTTATTCTACGAAAAACCTGACCTGGACTACGTTGTTAAGATTTGGTGCTTTTTTGTGTCTTTGTGTGTTGGCATATGTGGGTTAATCAGTGAGGAGCAACGTAGAATCCTCACTCAGGCAACCAAATTCGCTATACCCACTTAAGACCAATAACTTCTCATAAAATACCTACATTATACTGCTTAGTCTAAAAACACAAGCATAAGAGTTACTGGTGGTAACCTGGTGTTGCCTGGGTCAAAAAGACATAGCTGAGCAAAGGCTAAACATAAAAATTCATTATATAATCTTCAAACTGTTTTACCATCGAAATGGTTGTGTTTAGTGCAGTCCTAGTCAAGTGGAAGGGTAAAAAAACAAATCTGTATGAAGAGGCCTTTGTCTTGACAGTTTAGCTGGAAGCTCTTCAGAGGCACTAGTCACTAATGTGTGTGGCACCATTTGTGTGCGTGTACGTGTGCACGCGTACATGTCTGTTTGACTATGCAGAAACCTAACTTATGGTGAGAAGTACCTGCGTGCCAGATTTTAAATGTGTGGCTTAAACAAAGTTGCAAATAAAGAACAAACAGAGGTTCGGCTTTATAAAGATTAAGCAGAATGCATACGCTTATATATTATCATAATTTATTACAATTTCTAAGTACATTACTTTAATCAAACAAAGAAGGGACAGAGTCTACAGGGATTTCTCGAATTTTGGCCTTGAGCCAATGCATACTGACAATGTGCAATATTATTTTGGTTATAATATCTGTTATGACTATAAATAATCAAACATGTATATGTTAAACATACACTCAAATATAAAATATTTGATAGGTTTAAAATATACATTTTAGTACATGAACTAGAAGCAAATCTTTTCGTAAAACATTCCGCTTTTATTTTACAGTTTATTTGCAAATGCTTTAGAAATTCAATGTGGCAACAAGTAGTGCTTCAGACTGTTAGCTTTCATGCTGAAGGCTTCTTGTTTGAATTCAGATTCTGCTGCTGTTTAGGTTTATACCCCAAATTGCATTTCTAAATACAGTACTCAATTGTATGCAGGACTACATACTGTAGCTATAAGAAGCTTATCGTTGTACAAGAAACTCTAACACTGTCATTTGCTTCGGATTAAGTTGAAAAAGCAGTGAACGCTATGGCAGGCATTGGTTAAGTAAGGGTTAACAGTAATAAATAAATGCACTTTGGAAATCTGTGGAATTTTGAGCAGAAAATAATATGGTGATTAAGCAGTGGAGGGGTTTGTCAGCAGAGTATTTAATATGAATTGCATAAAATTAACAAATGAACATAAATGTAAGTTAAATGTCAGAAAAATAAAATATAGCTATTTTAGATTCAATTAAAAGCTATTTCAAAAGCAATTTTAAATTGAATTGAAAAGATTTCAGCCGTGAGCCTGTTTTTACCAGGATTTTTCCTAAACGCAATGTGAAAAGGAAAGGATAAAACATTTTTGGTAAAGCTGTTTCAAAAGGCAGCGAATAACTGCTGACACAATAATCAGTAAGAAAATGATTTGGCAAAAATGTTGAAACAACACATGGCAGTTTTTAAGGCATTTCCTGCATGTAACAGCCCTCGAATGTGATGTAATGAAAGTTTGCGAGAAGGTCCGTCCCTGATCAGATTCTCAGGTTGAAGAAGAAGGCATTTCAAAAGGAGTAACGCAAACATGCAAGTTAAATGTGATTATACAAATGATACCTTTTACAAGAAATTTGCCGGTTTTACTGAAACATCTTAAGATGCATCAGTATGCATTTTCACTACTATTTAGTAATATTAAAGACCAGATGCCCGGAAAAAAAACAGAAACTCATTCATTTTTTACCTACCAAGTGTCACAGCAGCACATTGATCACTTTGTACGATTAAGGGAAAAAAGGGGCTTAAAAATGCCCCTTTCAACCACATAAGATTACTAAGTAACTCAGAAACTTATGAAAGTGTTCCATTCTTTTTCAGTCACCCTGTATATAAACATCCAAAGATATTAGTTTATAAAGCAACTTGACACATCATTGTGCTTAAAAAAGTGGTGGAAACACCAGGAAGGTGATGGCAAGAAATTAATTTACAGTCACGTTCAGGACAATTGCTTTAACTTAGGGAATCTACTGGAAGCAGACATGAGAGAGACAAATACGCCAAAATAAAACAGACGACTACCGTGGGGAAAGAGGGCTACCGGTGGCTCATACCCAGAGCAGGACATTTGTTAAGCAAAGTGTCTAAAGTAAAAGGGCAACATTATGTTGAATTAAGTGCTGTTACTATCCCCTTATGTAAAGCATGAAATAAAATAAGCCTGAGGGCAAACCTTCACAAGTGCAGAGACTTATGTAGCTGGTGGAGATTTACAGCGGTTGGGCTGGTTATGAAAGAGGTTGTGAATTTGGGTGTAGGTGTGATTTATTGTGGAGAACTGGGTGAAGTTGGCTATTGGGTTATGCTTGAGAAAGACTGGCAATGGTGAGTGGGGTTGGGTCTGAATGTGGCAGTGGTGGGTGGTGTTGATGGTGGGGCACTGGCTGTTTACCATTGGTAGGACTGATTGTGGGGTGGTTGGTGGTGCAGGCTGGTTAAGAGCACAGCAGTGGGTTTGGTTACAGGTTGTGGAGGAGATTTTGTGGTGTAACAGATACGGTGATTCTAGGTTTCTTTGGAAAATGGTGGTCTCACTTGTTGGTGCTCCTCGCCTTCTGCCTGCCTTGGCCCACTGCTCGTTCAACAAAGGCATGGGTTTACAAACAAGGGATGAATCTTCAGGGTGGAAAAGCACCATGTCAGCTTACAGCGCTTGTGACTGGTTGTCAGCCCCTTGATGTAAGTCGCTGATGTACAATGTCATCCACCTCACGCAGACTTGTTATAAAAGTTGTGCTGCCCATGTTGAAGACCTGACCGATGTCAGCATTTGTATGGCCCATTTGATGAATCCACTCTATCTGTCCAAAACCCTAAATTGTTTCTGCTGTTTGAAAGTATGTTCCAGCAGTTCTCAAGCTGATTGACCACGCAAGCTATTGGCTCAGTTCCATGGGAAATGGCAGTTCAGAGATGCCCTTCTGTGGATGTCAGCTTGAGCGTAGAAGTGGGTTTGTTCTATCGCTCAGATTCCACACATTCTTATTTAGGCCCTAATTTTATTGGCGTATTCAATGGAAAAGAGATGGGAACGGATCTTGAGACATTTGTTACGACCCCTTTAGTTGGGCTTTATAAAGTCTGGGGGTCATTGTGACTAAACAAATGGGAAAAGGGTTTTAAAGGGTGTTTCAGCATAACTCACCAGGAACCAAACAAAGGGGTATTTGTGGAAGGATTTTTTTTGTGCCAAAGGTCAGTGATTTATAGTGAATGTTTACATAAAATAGTGACATGCTCAAAAAAACATGTCAAAGTAAAAACAAGCTAACTGTCCTTCTAAAACATGGGGGGGGTAGCAAAGCCAAAACAAAGTCTTCCGCGCCTGACTACACTGATCTAAGCTACCTGACAAAACCCAAAAACAGACCACCACCACTCTATGCAGCCGCTAACTCACGCACAGACAAACCTATTATTCACACTCAAACAAGTCCGCACCATCCTTGTCTCCGTGGGGTTCTTATAAGCACAGGAGGTGGGGCCACCCAATTGAGGTCAATTGGCACAGACAATCTCAATTTTAAATCTCCACAGGCCTAATAGGAAAACATGGAAACACACAGCCTGATCCTGGGCTGTTACACACAAAATGGAAAAATATATCCAATCTGACTAAAGCAAATAAAAGTTTTGCATAAGCCGGGTCTTGTTTCACAAATCACATTATTTAAAAAAATAAAAGTCTCACATTGAGTCCCACATGTGCATGAAGCTGAGTAGTTGCCCTTTTTCATATGTTTAATTTAAATGGCTCTGGTCGCTGAGAACTTGACACATTCGCTTGCGAACTAACTGCCCGGAATGGTCACATTATTATAAAGATCATTTTAAACGGCATCAATTCATTAAACATGCTTACCGCTAAGCTGCCGGCTTTTTTACCTCTGGGTTAAAACGGTGCTCAGAAAGGCAGGGAAACTTACATCTTTAGTTGCTCGCTCTTGTTATTGTGCTATAAAACCGCAATTTCGCTCGGAGACAATTAAACAATTGTTTGCTAATTGATGGCGAGGCGGTAAAAGCATTCAGTGCGGGATCCATCTTTCGAGCAGTTAACAGCCTCTTCTCCTTCATGAATCAAAGCCACTTACTCGACTCCAGGCAGTACCATTCTTCTTTTATCACTTTGCATTTTCATAAATCTCAGGTGGCAATCCCTTAATGTAACCCCACCCTCCGCCTCGCCCGCCTCCGAACCCAAGATGTTTTCAAGCTATGCGCAGAAGAGTGCAGGTCGTCCATAGGGGGTCTCTCTTGCTGTTGTTATTTTTGGAGCAATTGCAGTAAAAACAGCCAAAAAAAAATCCTTTGGCCGTGTCTTCTCCACACCCTGCAGGAACCGTCCCAGGGAACACCTACTGCTAAACTAAAGACAAACCATGTTTAATCATAGCACCTACTGGAAATCACACTTTAAGTATTAGCACCATGTGTATGTTTTAGTAACCATTCAAACGTCCTGGTTGATCGATGGGAAAAAAAAGCACACATCAAAGCTGACTCAGCAAAAGCTTCAACTGCATTTTAAGCAATGCTAAGTATTAGCACTGTTGTTGTTCTTAAGTGCCATTGAGTTGAGCTGCATGGATAGTTGCCCTGAATTGCGATCGGTCTTTAGCCAGACAGCTCATTTTTGATAGCGGGGCATCGATCGCTGTGGTCATTGTAGCAATCCAAATATTATCCCAGTATGTATATTTTAGTAAAGGTTCAAGCTTCAAAATCCCAAACCGCTACTTGATCTCCAGAGGGAAAGATACACATTCACGAAAGCTGCCTGCATGATAGCCGCAGCCGCATTTCATGCGACGTCGTGCAGATGCCGCATTCATTTTTTGATTTAAGGATGAAAAACCCAGCTGGACAAGTGTGGACTGGGGTGCTGCTAAATTATGGAATTTTCTGCTCGGTCTTATCTGGGAGGAAGTTTACTGTTCACAGAATCAATGGCATTCCAACAAGTTATTCATTAAAGCTGAATGGAAATGTTTAATTCCTCGTATTACCAGCCAGCACTGGCATTTGCACCCTGCTTACTGTCGTAAAGGAATTAAACTGACAAATGAAGCCAAAACACAAAAGAACAAGACTGATTGCCGGGTCTTCTTGGACTGATATCCAAAACGGTTTTGAATTCAAAGGCAATATTGAAAATACTCACATCAGCGATGCTGCGATTTGTGTAAAATAGCAGCGCTGACGTGCGGCAACATCTGGGGTTTTTCGGATTTTCGCTCTGCCACTTTAATCACGGGCATCAAATGATGTTTAGTTAAAACTGCAAACCGATGGCCTGATTGCTTCGCACCGGTTTAGGACACGATTCCGCCTGTTTGGGTTTGTTCAGATCCTTAGGATGTGAAAGAACAAGGCTCTGGTAGGACATTGATCTTAGTAGCTTTACATGCATTGAGTAATACACAGAGTAAGATGTAGAGAATTGGGTCTTCAGTTGCAAGCGGCATGAGGACGTTCCCTCACGATGTTCCAGCAGACTTATGTGCAACTGAACTTGGTTTGGTGCCCCAGTACCTGGTGAGTTGGTTCACCACTTCAGCATTCATATGTTCATCAGTTTGGCAGGACGTATAGGTTAAGTCTTTGGACATGAGGCAGATGCTATCAGATATCACCAAGCCTCTTGTTGAGGCTTCTCTTCTGACAGGAACACTGAATATTTTATAAATAATGCTTTATTGTCAAACTGAGGTGAGGGATCGTGAGCCTGTCTCTGCTCAGCTGTCCACATTTCGGCAAATTTGTGGTATTTTTTTCCCCAACTCGGAAAGTCATCTTGAAGCCTTTGCAAGCAGAAAGCAAAGGCTGATCATCTGCGCTGCCAACCGATCGTGCAAGGCATCAAACCTATTTCTCAAATTACTCACGTGCTAGGTTCTGTAAAGATCTCAAATACAGCTCCAATAAACAAAAAAGTTGTAGTCCTTTAATATTTTCAACAAAATTCAAACCAATTTACACTACACTGAACCCAAACACCTCCTATTCAGCCCTCAATGCTGACTGATTCATACATCAATATCACATTTACATCACATAAACTTATTTACCTTCTATTGCACTAAAACGTATTATTATTATTATTATTATTATTGTTATTATTATTATTATTATTATTATTATTTCTGTTGTAACCAAAACCTTTACTTCATCTCTTACTACATGCATCCACTTTGATACAGTTATTTAAAGTGATTCATTTGTGTCGACTACTTTCATTTTCCTATCTAAATAATACTTATGGAAAAAAAATAGGAAATCATTTTGGATTCTATAGCAACAACGTATTACATCAAAAATGTTTGTACAGTAATTACCAGTCATTTTTCAGGTAGCAAAGTGTTTAGCAAACGAAAACATTGTAATACTGTGAATGGGCACAAATTCCTTCACAGAAGAGTGGGGGCTTTTATAGCAGCAAGGAGGCAGGGGCAACTCCATATTAATGCCTATGGGTTTGGAATTTGAGGTTTGGTAAGGACATAAGGGTTTAATGTACAGGTGTCCACATACTTTTGGCCACACGGTGTATTTATCTTTCCCTTTTTTAATTATTCAGTTATATTTTGCCAATTTATAGTACTAAATATATTAATCTACTTACCGTTACCCCCCCATTCACACAAGAGAGCAATGCAACACACACACGCACACACACACACACACACACACACACACACACACACACACACACAATGAGCAATTTTCCATCACCAGTTCACCCAAAAAAGATTTCTTTGAACTACAGGAGGAAACTCATGCCAACACAAGGAGATGCAGTCTGGGATGGATCTGAACCCACATCCAAAACCACAAGCCAGTAGGTGTAAGGCACCTGGGCTTCCTGCTGTACCACAGTAAGGAAAGCTTGCACACATCTCTGTCACACACACGTGGAAGCAACAACAATTTGGCAGAAAATGTGGGGAAAACGTAACACGTCCCATGTAAGGCTCGGTTTCCATCGCTCAGACCTATAATTCATGAGTCATGTTGCTCTTTGTCCCGCTGCACTTGGGACTGTGCTATAATGGAAGCAAAAAAAAAAAAAACAAAAAATTAAACTGCCTTGTGCCAATATCTTGTCATGCTCAGAATCACAACAGCCCTGCTCTCTGTCTATCCATCAAGTTGTGAACACATCTAAAGTTGTGTATTATCCAAATATTATTTAAACCTTGAGCCCTTTCTCCATAAATTACAGCCCAAATGGTTTCAGTGCTGTTACACTGGGAGAATGCATGGTCTCCAGTTGCTTCTGAGTCATAATGTGCTTAAAAGGAAGCATGGCCTGGCATTTTGCAGCAAGAGAAGAAGGCAATGAAAAAAGGGAAAGGAATAGAGTCTGTGACAATTTGTTACTGTGCCAGCTTTTCTACACCGCATTATTCATATATCAGGTCAGTCCAACCTGACTACAGAGCCATTATCTGGTCTCAAGATACCAAACATCTGCTGCTAAGTGCGTGCACACAATACTATGTAATTTTGTCCTCCTCAGATGTTTGGCTTGCAGTGATCCACTTCAAACGCTTGGCCTGCTCCGCCTTCTACGCCCACCCGCCCGCTCCCCCTTGGAGAACTGTGGCTTGAAGGTCCTTCTGTCCCAGACTCATTCCCTTTCTCCAGCAGCTGGTGTCTTATCTGTGCGTCTGACCGGCCGAAAAATTGATCCGGTGGTCCTCCTAGATTAATGTGGTGCTTGCAGTCCTTTGGATGAAGACGCTAGAGGCAAACATGGGAAGGAAGGCCTCGGAAATAAGGGTTATGATCCAAATAGGACCTTTAGAGGAGAAAAACAACGCTGCACTTCTCAAAGTTTCATTATTCAATGATTAATATAGGTTTATTAATACAGTTAGTGTGAAACTCAAGACAAAAGTACGAGCAATGAGTTAGAAGTTTGATCTTTTGTCAGAAGACAGCTTCAACGTAATTCCACACTGCTTCCCTGCCCAAACTGTGCAAAGTGTGTGTATCACTGTTGGAGTTGTTTCTCGAGCTGCCTTGCGGCTGCTCCAAGTGGGGTTGTAGCTCGTTGATTTTGGAGGAGTTCCTGTGCTGCAGACATGGGAGAGTAGAGGTTTGCTAAGAGGGTGTGTATGTGATGTGCATGTGTGTGTATTTTTGTGCCTATGTGAGACAGAGATGAAGGGAGGGGACGTTGGGGGAGATTGATGGACCATCTGCTGGAACTGCAGGTGTCTTTCCCTCCTTTCCTCACCCCCTGTAAAGTGGTGAGCACACCTCCCTTCAGGTGCTTCCTTGCCTCCCCTGTACACTTCCTTGAGGTGATCTTTAAAATCTGCACAGAACACAAAGTGAGAAACAGAGGATGGCAGCATTACTGATGCTCACAGACCAACACCGCACGCATCACTTGAGCTTTGTCCAACACTGTATTCATCTGCAAACGGGAGTCAAGCCCAGTTCTTCCTGTCTGGTATGCTTAAGAATCTGGAAGGTGGACACAAAAGTTTTGACAGCCAAAAAAATGCAAACGTGCTGTTCACATAGCAACAGGAAGACCTCAGCATGTAGTGTCTCCGGTCAGACCTGCTCTCACCAGCATAACTAACAGCAGTTAAAATAAAAAATAAAAAATAAATGAAAATCTACTCTATGTCCATATGAAATGATTAAAGATATGAAAATGTTTGTGAAATTACAATGAAATATGTATATAAAAAAAGAATATATTTGTAACAAATGTGGCCGTTAAAAAAGCCAATAAAACTGAACTTGCCAATTTCTCAATAAAAAGAGCACAAGATATGCAAAAAAAAAAAAAAAAAAAAAAAAAAAAGCAGAAAAGGAAACAGAAAAGGGGTGGATGCTCGGCTACTTTTCAAAGAGCGATGCTATTAGTTCAATTTGACCACATTGCTTCCTTCTCCTTGGCTAACATAATAGATGCTAAGATGTCTTTGCCTCGGTGCCCTGAAAGCAAAGTGCTGGATGAAAACAGAGGGGTAGGAATTCAGCGTTTCAGAGGCTTTTGATTGCTATCTCGGGGCTATGAAGGGGCAATTACGGGTGGGAGTCATTAGCACACTTGATAGCGCACATGGCCCCCTCTGCGGAACATATGCAGCCACATGTCTCCTCTGTCCCAGGCCCGGCGTAGCCCTGACCTGGGCCAAGTCGCAGGCCTTCATTACAGCCCAGGCTAGCGTTGGGATGTGCTTTGAAGAAAGAATCGACCCAACCAGAAAGGAACCCAAACCTACTTTTTCCCAATTATCAGTGCATACCAAGAACCGAGCTCTTTTTCTAGGGGTGAGCATAGAGAACGGAACAACTGAAAATCCCTCCTCTTTTGCTGTTAACTAAACTATCATAACAAACAAGAAAACAGCGCCAACGTACACCGCTCCACCCTGGCTTTCTAGCAGTAAAAACAGGAGAAAATTGTTTTAAAAAAGTAGCACTCAGCCCTTTCCAGCAGTTGCTTACTATTTACAGGTATTTACAAAGATTCAGCACCACCTGCGCTATTGGCAATTGAATGCAAAGGTAGACAAATCTCTCTCGCCAAATAATATGCCACACAACTACAAGGTGCTGGGCATGTTTTCTGTCCCTATTGGCCAGTCAGATTTTGTGGTTTCTTTATTACTTGATGGCACATTTGGTTCCATTCCAGCTCATCCCGAAGATGCTGCATTAGCTTCAGAGGTGGAATAGTAGGAGGTACCGCCATAAAATAAGGTCACTGTCACATCTAGGAAGCTGTAGTGTGGCCTGTTCTAGAATGTGGGAACCGGTTCAACTGTCGCCAATGATCAGGTCACATTCAAAAACATCTAGACCATATGTCTTGGCTCATTCACATGGTAACTGGACCTCCAGACCTTTTCTGTGTGCTTTAGATGCTGCATCACAACCATGTGCCACCGCTCAGGGTGAGCTGTGTGCATAAATGGCCATGTGTACCTAATAAAGCGGCCGGTGAGTCTATGTAGTGCAACAGAGTTTGCATATAATTGTGTCCTAATGTCTAGTTATGCCCCGCATTCAGTCTTTTGTCTCCAAGGTGACTCCTGGTGTAGGTGTAGACTCCCCTGACGCCTTTCTCATTGGAATTATGCACTTTTCGCATTTGAGTCCATGCAGGCTTGTTTATATCACGCTCAGATCCAGCAGTAAGATCACAAATGTTCTTTCACCAGCAGCGGAGCAACTCTGCGGTAACTGCATCCAAAAGCCCAGATAAAACTGTACGCTAGTGCCCAGCAGAGAACTGCAGGAATTCAGCAGTCCCGAAATTACAAACAGATAAATAATAAAGGAGAACAGAGAAAATAAAGAAGTCCACAACACGCTTCCCACTTGGAATAAAAAAGACGGGGAGCTCATTTTCCAAGATGCACAAATCTGGAAACATCACAAAAAGACTCTGTGTACTGTTTTATGTTGCCTGGTTCTAACCGGGCCTCGATCCCAAGTCTGTGCAAAGTGTAGCATTGATATATTTCGTTGTCATCGTGCCATAATGTCTTGCCATAATGTTGTAAAGTGCATACCTAAATTCCACCAGCTTCCAAAATGTGTAGCCTGACCGTTTCTGCCACCAATTTCTTTAGTGTCCATAGTCATCCTCAAAGCCCCCTAGTTTCTGGGCCAGAGGCCCCTGGAATTAAACTCAACTAAACTTGCATGAGTGGGACCAGAACACCAGATATCTAGTCCAGCTAATAAAGTGGCTGCTAATAGCATTGCTGTATGGTATCAGGCCAAGGAAAGGAGGTGAACCCTAGCTGATCTGGATTATGATGATGACGAGGGTACTGGAGAGCAAATGCACAGGCGTTCAGACCCGGTACCAAACTGCCCCCTTACTGTCGTCCTCTCCTTTCAGTGCCCACACCCTTGGCCCTTTGCTTAAACAGTTTTCCCTCTCTTCTCCTGCTGTGGACACATTTAGAAAAGGTTAGGAAGGAGGGCAAAGTCATCCATGACAGTTGGCAGCAGTGATTCAAAAATATTACCAGATATAATCGAGTCCCGATGGCAGCTATTTTGTTTAATAAGGCCTATGATCACATGGAACGCTTCATTATTTACTGGGCTTTTTTACCAGTCAAGGTGGGGATGAAGAAAGGAGAGAGCTGCACGCTGGCATCACTCCCAGGTGTCCACCTCTGCGGTTACTCTGAAGAACATCATTGAGGTCCAACATGAAAGTTGGCACAAAATATCAGCAGACAGATTTCTACAGATCACCTGCACCGTCTTCGGTTACCTATGACAGCCGTGTTATTAAAACAAAAAATGATAAAATATTTCCCATACCTACAAACGTGTCATCCACACTTGTCACCGGTTGTCCGCAGCCATTACCCGCGCGCGTACATCTGTCTTTTCTTATTGCACTCCATTTATGTGAGAGAGGTGTTAGTGGGACATCTGTGCAAACTTCAATCTCCCCCATCATCCCTCTCCTTCCCTTCGCCAGCGTCTTCTCAGTGAGTGTCTTTGAGGTGGACGGACGAGGGGAAAAAACATCGCTGGAATGTAGGGTCTTGTATTGTTCATAAAAATAAACCATCTGGAGAAAGATGTACACAGAGAATTTATGTTGAACAGCTGCACAAGCAACCTTCTGAAAGTGACACGGCTTGCCGTCGCAGCGAGACCACACCGGGAGACGGTCTGATTTTACCGTTTCAGAAATACGGCGGCACCGAGAAAAGAAGCGCTTCCCTTGCGTCAAACTCGGCCATATGGAAGGGCGACTGTGATCAAATGGCTGGGTCCAATATACCGTGCTGCTGGGGATAACAGTTAGGCTACTTTTCAATTTTATTATCACGTGTATAAGAAAACAAAAATAAAACTGGATTTGTGAATGGCCTTTTCCTACAAATGGCTGTCCTTCCCTTGCATTCAGGAAGGTTTGTTTTTTTGTGCCTTGGCCAATATCAGTTTGCTTAAAAAACTGAAACTGCGAAAAATATTACAAAAGAAATCAATAAAAGAGTGTGAATTTAAAAAAAAAAAGAGAGAAGGGGATGGCAAGTTGTAGGTAACAGATGTGAAGGCTTGCAGTGGTGTCCTTTGTTGCACTCAGGTGCTCGAAAGCTTCAGCTCCACCCCCCCCTCCAAGTACAGGTTGCAGTCCCATGGAAATGAACAGAGGTTTCCCTGCTCCCAAATTTGGATTTGTTTCCCTTAGTAGTCTGCTCGGGGTCTGAGGGCTGAAGACCAGTTGTGGATCACATTTTCCCTCCGTTTCTTTCCGGCACTTAGAAAAAGATAAGCGACCATGAATCAGGAAAAAATATATTTATTTGAGATTAAAACAGTTCTTATTTATGCCATTCTAAATATATTTTTGGATATTTCGGTGATATCCCATCCAGTGGGTGGTTTCCCAGCCAGTGCCCAGGGATTCTGGGATAGGCTCCAGACCAACATCACCCTGCCCTGATAATGGATGGATTTCTGGATGTTGCATCTATTAAAGATTTTTAGTTGTTGATTTGGTTGGCACTTTTCTCTAAACCTCTTACCGTGCTAAGCAAATTACAGTTGTTACTCATTCACACAGCTGGGTTTTTTGGGTAATTTTTGGGTAATTTTTACTGGAATAATTCCAGGTAAGTACAGTACCTTGCTCAAGGGTACCTCATCAAGAGGTGGAATTCGAACCTGGGGCCCATGTAAGTTCAGAGGTAGTAGCTCCAGCCACACATTTAATAGCAATGTTGTGAAGGTTTGAGTTTTAGGAAAGCAGGTGCAGGTCCTGAGAAACCCTGCTTTCATCTTGAGAAAATTAAGTACCCTGAACTGCTTATGTAGGATCATCCAGCTGAGTAAAGAGGTGCACTGTAAAATCAAAGCTGCTTTAGACAAAAAAAAAAAAAAAAAATCTCCTAGGGGGAAAAAAACAAATAAATAAATATTTCTGCCATTGGACTCCAACCCTTTTTAGATGTGATGCTTATGAAAGTGTTTATGCTCAGGGCTTGATGATCCACAGTTACCGCTTTATTTTTATTAATATCTTTTTTAAATCTGCAGCGAAGACTTCATTTTTTAGGACAATGGGATCACTGTGGTAAACACGGGAACGCTATTTCTATAAAACCACACTGACGGAAAACCGTAAACGGTCCAAAGCAAACTCTGCGCACCGGTCCACAATTCCAACAAGCGCTCCAAGTTCCAGCATGGATTTATAAAAACACACGCATTCTAGTTTTACATCCTAATATCGCAGCTCGGTTTATCTTTGCATCTCCTAGTAAATAATGAACAGTTGCTGCGAGTCATAAATAAATAATAAACATTTCTTTGCACCTTTTTACTCCATGTTTACGTCACCAGACCGGCCCTTCAGCGCAACTTTCTCTACTGTACATCGGTGGCTTCCACATTTTTTTTTGCTGCTGCACAGTTTCTCTCACCTATTTGACAAACAGATTTTTATTTATCCATTTTTTTCTAAATTTTTTTTTTTAAACATGCCTTTAAAATTTCTGGAGGCCGCCGCCATGGAATCGACACTTATAATGATATGAAAGAATGTGTATTTCATTAAACTCACCTTGTACCGTTTGCATCACTACAGGGGAATTTCGTGTCTTCCTCTAATCATTCCAGGCCTAATATCCTGCAATTACCATACTTTACACAATGCTGCCCTGGGGTTGCATTTTGGCCTGGGAATTGGGCTGGAATCCACAAGAAGAATCACATTGCTGCCAAAGACGGCCTTATTTACCTGCTGTTGCCCCCGGTAACCTTGTTATTTATTTGTTTGTTTGTTTGTTTGTTTGTTTGTATTTAGTGCTGTTTTTTTATTATGAAATCTCACTCAAAGGTGGCAAAATTTTTGCAAACGGCAGCAAAAAAGAAACCCAAAAAACGTGCGCCCGTCACAGGGATGCAGAAGCTTTAGGTTGATGGGGCCGTACATGCGGTACGCATACATTCCCCAGCGACGCATGCTGAACCGAGCCCGGTTAATAACAGTCACGGCAATTCAAGTAAGAGCGTTTAGAACGTGCCTATAATTGGTTTAAACTTTTTTCCAATTACGGGCCGGAATACTTTGCCAAAGTCACCTTCGCTAATCTGCTTGAGCATTCGGAGAAATCGAAAAAGAACAAAGTGGCCGAGTTTCCGACTGGCGAGCGGGAAAAGAAACGTGCAAGTGTGTGCTTGTAAACACACAAGGTCATGTTCACACACCGGTTATAATGGTTTATTTAATTATGCTTCCACTCCTGACGCTGGCCAGCCTTCGGACACTGCAGGTTTTCACCTTCCCAGCATTCAGTACAGAACCACCTCTAATACACACACACACACACGCACACACGCACGCACGCACGCACTCATGCCGATTTAACCGGCCATGTTAATGAGGCTTTGAGGTCAGCTGAGCCCCCCCACATTGTGCTATGACACAGGCCTGCCATTCTGAGCCTTTTTAGGCTCTAACTTTCAGTCCTAAACCCCGGAACACAACTTGATAAGCTGTTGGGTCCCAGTCCAGTATTCCACCAGCAGGGGCATAAAGACATAGAGCACCTCCATACCACATGGCTTCCCAGTATCACAAGGCGATCCCAGCCAGGTCAGTAAGGTCCAAGACAAACAAGGTAAACAAGCTCTTCAAGAAATCAGCATGTTCTCAGTAACTGCCCCTTTCATTCACAAAAACTCTTCATACACAGCCTTCTGAACACTCCAGCCCACACCAAGCCACCAACACCCTATATGTATACATGCACTTATGTATGTACTACATCTGCGTGCTATAAAAGGTACAAAAAACCAGCCGAGTGTGAAACTGCTACTATCCCCAAGATATTTGCCGCCGTTGCTACGAGTCCCTAACACCGAGCCAGTTTGCCAGTAGCTGTTACTTATACAAGCAAAGACGATGCTGTTGCCAAAGGCTTTGAACAAAATTACTTCCCTTTCCATGCCACAGGTTTAATTATGTGTTGGGGAACATAAAACAGGTCAGACAATTTGTAGTGGGAAATCATATTTCCATTGAAGCGTGAGTGACATAACCAATGATTTATAACAGGAATGTCATTATTTTCCAGGGGTCAGGTTGCAGCTAATAGGCATGGGCTAGCAAGCGCTAATAAGTTTTTGTAGACTACTGTCACCAGGAAGAAAAGAAAAAGCTTCCCTGATAAATAAGGTCTCACAAATGACTTAAAGCCTGTAATTTGACTCCGTCCCTCTGCGTTGGCTTGCGTGATTTATAAACTTATCCTCATAATCCTATTTATCTATCTATCTATTTATCTGCTGCAGTTCTTCAGTTGTCTGCTTAGCGCATTTGGCAACCATGACTCAGGGGAAGCTGCATTTTGCTCTAACCTTGGACCTTAAAAATACAAATTGCTCAAGTCAGGCTGCGTGAGTGAAAGGGCCCATCTTTCTGGGAAGCCCCAAATACGCTTACACCGAGACAGACCTGGGAGGGGGGAGAAATGACAGAAAAAACAAAATTTTGGAGATATGCTGCGGATTCATGAACAAGGGTTGTGTGCATAAAGGCTTTTTGTACAAACACCTGCCACATAATCAATCAGGAATGAATTATTTGCTCAAGCCATGCAATGACTAGAGAATCAATTTTTTTTTTTTCATGCTCATACAGGAGCAGATTCAGGAAGTCTGTAACAACACCGGCATTTCCAAGAAGATCAGAGCAGCTACCAAACAAACCCATTCGCCCTAATACATTACAAATTATTAGCCGACTTCCACGTGAGGGTTAGTTTTGCTCTTTCCTAATATCAAACAATGAAAACTGTAGACGTTACGTAATCGTGAGCTGCTACCTTTCAGAGTTTTCGGCAAACAAAGGTCTGTTGGCCTGAGCGAATGACCTTAGTGGTTTGGAATTTTCCATCCTGCTTTGAATGTGCTCAGACATGACAATTACCGGCCACATGATCTTTTGATTCATGGCTTATTCAACTGAGCACTGAAATACATAAATACATATCTGTGTGGAGAACCTCCCCCTGAGGCCCAGACTGCTGGTTCACATGCCAGGTGCCTCCTGCTACATCTGATGAGTCACGCTCCATAGTCATTAGATATCAAGGGTCCAGTCAAAACGTCCTGGGCCTGTAGGCCTTAGCAACCGACACAGGGCCAAAAGACACCTTCCTATAAACAGCCGCTGCACCTTATTCCTGCTGTTCCAGCAGTGATGCTCCTGCGCTGCGTTTAGCTGTTGCTCACAAGGATGGAGACCCCGCGTGGCTGATTTCAGAGGTAAATCACTGCAAGGCTTTTTTAGTGAGATGGGTGGTGTCAGTCCAGCTGTGGGGCGCCTGCTTAGGGGGTGAGGTGAGAGGTGTTGTTTTGGACACAGCGTATTTATTCCAAACCTGATAAATGGCATTTTTAATCATTTATGGTCTTAAAGTATAAACACCGTTCTTGCACTCTTGCGGTCATAAGGTGACAGAAGGTAGAGGGTGGCGCTATTTATGAGTGGTCAGGGTTCCATGTTGAAGTTCAGGATGGGCCACTTGTGTTGTTCATGTATAAATGCATTTAGATGAAAACACCAGGGTCTCTGATCTTATCTGCTCTGACTCAAGGCATCGATAACTCGTGACTTTTTATAAAGCTTTCACACACAGACCTGAATCACCAGATGGCTGAATCCAGAAGGTACTTTTGAGGATGACTAAGGTAAAGAGGGAACACCAGCTGACTTGTCTGAGACTGCTGTGTTCCTTCTCCCTCATCGTTTTGTACATAGAGGACAGAGAGTAAGCAAGACGCCTGCTAGCATTACCTTTAATCCACATGATAGGGATTTGATATTTGCTTATCTGCAACACAGGTAGCAGGTAGCACGGTGGCTAAAGTGCTGGACTTGCTTAAGAATGTATACTGAAGCAGATCCCTCAGGGGGAAGCTGCTCTTTTGCACCTTGTAAAGATTCTTCACCTGAGATATATTGGAGAACATTCAGCTTCATGAATGGCCAAAACGCAAAGCTGTAAGCTGCTTCAAATAAACAGCTGAATAATTTAACCATCGCCACTGTTTGGGGGCTACAAGCCTCTGTGGACCGGCAGCGGTTTTGCTGAATAAGTAGTAGGCATGGCTTCTGGTTGAAACATTGGCAAAAAGTTTTATTGTGGTCACAGCCGAAGGAAACGGCACTGTGTCACAGCCTTCAGTTACCCCCAGCAGTGGCCACACCGGGGGAGGAAGTTAAGCAGCTTTGATGGCGACATTGCCAAAGGGCTGAGCAGTAACTTCAGGCACCAAGCCAAGCTCCATAGTCTCAGTCTGGTTCTCCCCAAACCCACCTCCACAGCCCGCCTCAGCGAGCAGACTCTCTCTGCTGAGGCCTGCCGGGAGTGGCGAGTGGAGGAAACTCCGCACAAACTTTCTGTTAAGACACCCCAATGGCTGCAGTTAAAAATGACAGCCTGACTGCAGTACTCAGCTAGAGGGTTGCCAGAATTGTTGGCACCCTTAATAAAGATAAGCAAAAAAGCTGCTGAAATGTATTTATTACTTATCAGTTTAATCGCGCACTTCAAGTATAAGACAAATCTAACCTTTGATCGAAGTGTAGCAATTTAAAGAAAGAAAAATACAAACTTTTTTCATGTGTCTTAAAATTACTGACACCCTTGGAAAGTTTTCTGAAGTCTAGCATTCCTGCATTCCTTTTGTGCTCCTAGTCATACTTTTCTGAAAACACATAAGTGTTTAGGACCTTCTTAAGTGGTTATTCATGACTTCCTGTTTTACTGGGGTATAAATATTTTGTGACATACAGTCTAATCTCTTCTAGGTGTCCATCAACATGGGGAAGATCAGAGAAGATCTATTGCGCTATCATCACTAATATCTGCATCCTGAGCAGGGCTGGGCCTATTGTAGAACCACTGGGTGCCAGGCTGTGAAATAACCCTTGAATGGGATTCCAGTCCTTTGCAGGGTGGCCACACACACACATTCACGCGCACTTACACACCTGCACTATAGGCATTTTATACTGATTCATTAACTTGAAATGCATGTCTTTGAACTTTGGGAAGAAACCAGAGCACCCAGAGGAAACCCCAGCACACACATGAAGGACATGCAAAGTGCACTCAGACTGAGCTGAATTCGAACCCTTACCTAAACGACAAAAGGTTGTTCTTTCTGCCAAAATTGGCAAATTGCTAAAAAAGATCTTTGTGCTTTAACATATTCTACCACCACAGCAATAATAAAGATAAGTTTTAAACAAAAGGAACTGAGATGAACTTGCATAGAAGAGGATCTCACTATAGTTTATCTTCATGCACAATGAGGAGAGTGGTTTGAAAGGCAAACATTTTTCCACAGTTGAAGAAACAAAAAGGTTAAATGCATCCTTGGGTCCCCCATTGTCCAAAGCTACAATTAGATGCCACCTCCAAGCTAAAGTACCCATAATCCTGAGGAGTGGGGGAGGTGGAGCTGTCTTAAATACTGGATCCAAGATGCTGTCCTTCTGGAAATTTATTTCTCTGGTCATTTTTATGTTGTGTCTGATAGATCTTACACTGTTGCAAGTGTAGAAATTGAGAAATCCTCCTGCTCAGTATTACACTGCTGCTTCTATGCTTAGACAGAGGTAAAATCCCAATTTAAAATTTCCATCTTTTGTATTTGTTTCTCATCTTTATTACACAAGGCTTGAAAAGTATTCTCCGCACTGGCATGCACTTATCAGTTGGTATCAGGAAGCTATTAAGTATTAAACTGCAGGCTTCACTTACAATGCGCTCAACAAGCAACAGAGTCGCACTTACAACAATCGATAATAATAAATAAATAAAAGCAAAAACGACAGAAAAAATGTAATGGATTAATACATTTTTAAAAATTAATTCCTTAAAAAATTCCAGGAATTCTGGTAAACACATGCAAACCTTATGGTAAATTAAACCATGTATACATGATCATTTTCCAAGATACAAGAAGGTGAAGGCAAATGCTGTATGAGACTGTGTGCTACAGGAAAATGGTAGTGGCCCACCCACGCTCAGCTAGCAAGCATCTTCTCGCATCTCACGCAGTGTCAATTGTTCTCATCAATATTAAATCTCACACAGAAGCAGAGGTGACAGTTTAACTCGGCACACGTCTTCTCTTTATTTTGCATTTCACACAGCTGAACACCGCAAACCCTGTGCAAGTACTCCTCTCGTTGCCCATGCCGTAACAAAGTGTATTGTAACCCAGCACTACAAGTTTGTAAAGCAACAACTGGTGCTGTGTTCAAAAATGACACTTGCGAGCAGTAAACATCTTCCCACGATTGCCCCTGTATCTCCCACCCATCTCCCAGCAGCACCTCTGCTTCTGCATTATTCGTCCCCCCCGGCCAATGACCAGTCACCAGCAGACTTCCCAGTGAACAGCTGCAAGAGATCACGTTGCTTCCTCTTACTACATCCCGCTGTGAGATGGTACAAAATACTATGCACTTTTTAAAATTAAACTCTGATAAAGAATATGCTAGTGAATTATTTAATAATGGTGTTAATAATATACTATTCAGTGGCCAGAAATTATATAAAATAGGTCAAAAGCATCAAAAAATGTTTGAAAAGTTACAATATTTTAATATCATTTCTCAAATTTCTGCTCAGAATAAAATATGTTAGGAAATATTGCTGGTAACATAACGGGTGCAGTCATGAACGTGGATTGGGGAAATGAAGGCAACAGGATGGATTTCATAATCCAGCGTTTATTATAGCAAAGTACAGCAGCAGGAAAGTAGCTAGAGAAAGGTATAAAGAAAAATTGCTCTTTCAGCCTATGGTCCTTCAGCACCCACAACCCTTTAAAAAGGCAAATGATCCCAAATCCCACCTTAACCCCTGCTGCTACTCCTAGGGGTGCCCTTCAGTGATGTGCGACACTGTCTTGTATAACAGTAGGAAAGCAGGGATTGAACGGACTTGCAGTGTAAGTTGGTGCAAGCTGGGTAATAAAATGAGCCAAGGGCTATTTTGAGTTGCCCTGTAGCACAGCCATCTTTTCTGGAGAAAGCAGCTGAGGAAGACAGTCTGGTTGCTTGGGAGGAGAAAAAGGGAAGTTATAAGAAGCTCATGTATTTAAGAAAAAGAGGTCCGTATTCCAAAAAGCAAAATGCAGAAGTGCTGGTATTTCGACTCAAGCATTGTTTATATACAAGGACTACAGTGTGGGAGTACAAGTGTAAAAATTCTTTGTTGAATACCGGGAACACGACATCGAACTGCAAGGTTCAGTTTTAAAAGAACATTTCCAGCGCTTTTTCTTTCTGGTCCACCCTCAGGAATATTATGTAAACTGTCGGTTTTAGAGGAAAATAAAATGATAGGTAATGGCAGGAAATCACATAAACGTGACGGTGAAGTTACGGAAAAACGTTTTACGCTTCGGACAGAGTACAACAGAAAGTAACGCAGACTTCAAAAGCCAAAAGTGCTAGCGCTTGAACCGCTTAAGAGAATCTTCTCTAAAAAAAGAATAGAAGAAAAAAAAGACCCAATCTGTTTCAAAAAAGGCAAGGATCCAGAATTCAGGAAGCTTCCTCATTGGTCCTATCCAGTTTCGGGGCTGGGACTGGTCAGGATACCATCGGTTATCCTTACATAAATATGGATTTCACTGTTAAAAAAAGAAAAAAGTGCAATGCTGGCATGGAGAAATCGTGAGAAGAGAATCAGGCATTTGCAGCAACACACCCCGATCAAGTAAGTGGCAGCAAAGTGCCTAAGTATAGAAAACCCAGTGGGCTCCCCCTGTGCCCTTACACTGATATTTAACAAAACATTAATCTTCTTGCCAGAGACTCAAAAGAACTCTGTTATGTAGCTGGTGCTCAGACACTCAGTAACTCTATTGTTCTCGCCTTTATTTATGCCTTGGCTGCACCAGGCAGAAGAGGTAAGTCTATTTTTTTTGCCGTCATTCAAAACTGATGATACATAAACCCCGATTATACAAATGTCTTCCTGTTTTCTTCAGCGCTGCTGACCTCACACCTCCCAGCAGCGCCCCACCCACCACCGCCATAGCCCCCACTGCAGCTTTTCAACACATTTTCCCTTTTTGCCCTCTTTTCAAATCGCCAGGGACATTTGCATATGAATAAGTGTACATCTTCTTTCATATTATGCTGGGCTGACAACAATTGTGTCCGAGGGAGGGGGAAATGTATTAAAAAAAATACCAAGAAAAAGCATCTTCCTGAGGGGGGGAAAAAAAACAAGGTGTTAGTGAAGAGTTCCCCCAAGTCGTCGTGGAGGTGTTTAACCGTTGCCCTCGGTGGTCCAAACCTAAGCTCTCCTTGAAAGAGAATGATGCCCTCTTACCAACCGCAGTGGGTGTCCCTGTTTCTGCCCGCATGCTGTACTTTTTTCAAACACCCCCAACACGGCTGAAAGGTAATGAATGTCGAATTTGTAGACGAAGCATTTTTTCGGGGGGGGGGGGGGGAGGTTTAACATTCATTTAAGACGTGGCCTGGTCAGGTCATAATAAGTCAGTAGTAAAATTAACCTTGGGGCTGGCCGAATTCAGGAAAAACAGGATTACCCTTAAACAAAGAGCCCTTGGGTCACAGACGTTTATAACATTACTGTAGCCTGACCCCTCTTGAAAGAAAATGCGCCGCGCAGCAGAGAGCGGCAAACAGGGGGCCGAGCTTTTACACGCGCCGAAAATGGGTTCACTTGTTTATTCGGTCCACTTTAACTGTACCAGCTTACAAAGACTCGGAGGCTGCGCGAGTTTCATTTTTAAGTTTCAAACTCACATCTGCATGATAAGTTAAGACTGGCGTTGCTACAGCCTCCACCCCCCCCCCCCTCCTTTTTGTCTTTTTTATTCCGAGCTCTGTTTTCTTTCACAAGCAGATCGGCTGCAAAACATCAAAACTGACAGATTAATTGTTTAGTAGAAATCCGATTTCATAAGCTGTTTTATTTCTGCTCAATTACTCGAGGCCTTTTGTCCTTCTGTGGAAATCTACTGTATGAGAGAAACCAATCCAACAACAACAGATGTTTATAAAAGCATGATTCCCCCGCCATCTTCTGACATCACTTTCTGCAGTCCTCATTCTTTTCTGCGTTGCGAGGTGTTATGGCAGCTGTAATTGTAGGTTGTCAATCCATAACATGTTTGCGAATACTTGACTTGTCAGCAGCAGCGGTGGGGCGAATTGGTGCTCTGAACCCCACAGGGCCACATTGTTAGGTGCTGTGAATGGATTACTACGCAGAAGGAATTTTGATGCTTTTGTTTAAGTCTCGGTAACCGTGTGGCAGAGACCTAATCTTTTTTTGGGTGGTCGTCTCAAAGCTCAGCCGGCTGTGCTCCGTGCTGCTTCCACCCCTGTCGACGAATTCAGCTGTGGTTGTTACCTTTGCAGCGAGCTGCTGGTGGACAGAGATGCGCGTTCATCAAAGGGCAACCAGACCACCGTGCGGAAAAAGACGGAACTGGAATTGGCACGAAGGCCTCTGCGAATAGTGGCACGACTTAAACTGAAGCAAACCACCCGGTTCCACACTCCATGTCCAGCTCTTCCAGCTTCCCCCCATCTATCCTCTGAAAAATGTTCTCCCCTCTAGATTGGTCCCTTGATATCATTATTATAAGAGGATATAGTCTTAAAAAAGGAGAAAAACACGAACATACAAACACGCACACACATCTGGTGTTTCTTTTCAACTGAAACCTGTGAAGGTGTCTGTTGATTTCTTCAGCCACACCACTCCATGAGTCTAACTTTCATCCCTGATGAAGCGTTTGAGTCCCACTTTGCGATGTGTCACAAGGAAGACCTTACTGACTGTTATTTAAAGACATTTAGAGTCAGACAGGATCTGTGGTGCTCCAGTCTGAGTCATGTATGAAAAACAGTTTGTGTCCTGTGCATATTCCAGTAAGTGACTGCTGTCTTACTCACCCCTCTGACAGGCGGCGGGTGACTGAGGGCTTTGTAATTCCATGCTGTGAAGTCCCATTTTTGGGCTGAGTGACCAAAGTGAATGGTGGTGTCGGGCTGCTGTGGCTTTTGCTCTGACTTTCCCCCTTCAGATTCTTTTTGGGGAAAAGAGAAGGACAGAAGAGAAAGGAAAGCTGAAAGTGGTTGAGATGTTTTCGCCTCGGCAGAAGAAAACATTTGACACTTAGAAAGAGGAAACGCGTAGTGGTTTTTTTTTTTTTTCCCATGCCAATAAGGACTATCATGACTTTTATAGTTAAACAAAATTATACTCAGCAACCTGTTGTATGGAAATGTGTGAGTGAATCTGTGAGTGCTTGGCTACCCTGTGATAGAATGATGGCCCCCTTGAAGGTGTACCTTGCTCAGCCTTACAGCTTACTTTTTTTGGCAGGAGGCAAGGGGTTGCACGTAATTAATCGTGACCGAGATTTAGTGAATGAGGACAGTGAGTGAATGAATGAATGACTGTGGGAAAATTCAGAACAGAAGCAGCACAGTCTCTGTTTACACCAACTATTCAAGGTTAGCGGTTACACCCCAACTACACCTATAAATTTGTTGGTTCGGTTTTAGCACCGCTTTCTTCTGTTTTTTAGTGCAGCGATGACCCTGACTCTGCCATCGGCAGTTTGAAGGTGTACGCGTCTCAGTGCCACCAGTATACTGCTATACGTTTCGAAAAGCCACCTGCCTTTCATCCTGGGACTGGCTCACTTGGCAGCATCCGAGAGCGGCCTGTGGCACGTGGTGACACTGACGATTACTGATGATCATTGATAGTCACGAACGTATAGAAAGAAAAAAGTTTCCTCGATTATTGACCTGTATTTGTTGCGGGGACAAAATTCAGTCTCGGGTATTATTCATTCGTCAGTGTGGTCCGGAGCCAGTGTCGCTCGTGGCTATTGGGAGGAATTAACAAGACAATGCTGAATAAATAATGCAACAGCCAGGCTTCAACAAGACTGATGAAAAATGAAAATTGACACTGCTGCTGGGGACAGCAGTGACACATATTTATGAGCAGCTAGGTTTACAGGACACCTTTGCAATAAGTACTGTACTCATCAGGAAGCTGGGGAGGAACATTTTTATGTACCGGGCTACGACCTGTCATCAGCAGAGCCCTTAGTGAAGGAATCATTATCTTTGCCCATGGACTATAACATTCATAGACTGCTATCCAAATGAAATGGGTCTGGCTGGCACTCACAATAAATGCCGGAGCAGTTTAGATGCAGGCCGTTTGCAGCGAACCCTCCAGGTCTGTGCTATGTTAGTGGCTTGTTTCCCGCCACTGAAACAGCTGACAAGGTCTTTGGAACAAAGACAAATCAGAAGATGGGTTAAACTAACAAGGAAGCAATTGGAAGCTATGCTTGCATCTAAGACCTCGATGTCCCATGACAGGTAAGGGGAGGTGATGTTAGCTTATAGGATGATCACTGAGAACAGTTATAACCATCATTGGAGAAGTCAGCTTAGTCATTTAAGAGCTCACTTTTGGTAGTTGGGATGGGATAAAATCCATATCTGCAGACCTGTGAGGGCTCATCCCCCAGTTCTCAGATTCTGTGGAATTTGTCTACTTCTCACCTTATGTGTTGGGAATTCCTCCACTGTTTTACTCTTCGTACAAACTTCTGCAGTTGCTTCTTTAGATGAACTTAAAAGCTCGGCTTTGTGATGAAACCAAAACGATGCGCAATTCAACAGCTTCTGATCTAGAGACCTCTGCAAGTATTCGGCTTCTTACCCAGTCATTGTACAGCAGGAAGCTTATATTATACGACACAGAATTAAACAACTAAACTGATCCATAAGCAGCAAAAAGTTGTTATGCACCTTGGAATTAAATGAAAATTTAAAAAAAAAGATTCATGAAGAAATAAGAGGGCATTTATTCAGATTGGTTGTTCAAATCTGTGGTAAATGGTATCATATCACAGTATCCTGAAACTGTCTTAGGTTTATAACTCAAATTTCATTATTAAAAATCCACTTAATAGAATTGTACCAGTCACCAGGAGGCACAGATCAGCTTAAGCTCGTGCATCTGCGGTGACCCTGTTGTCAGCTTTGCCCTCGGGTGCTCCTTTGCATTTGGGCATGGAAATGCACTGGGGCATCGGTTTCTCAATTTGTATTTTGGTTTTGTAAGAATTTGCCTAATCATTTATTGTGCACATTGCATACGTTGCAGTTACAAAAAAAAAAAAAAAAAAAAAAATAATAATAATAATAAAATACTGTACATCCACTTTTACAATAAAATAACTCATGGGAATTACATGCACATGCGTAAATTTAAATATTATACATTTGAATTGTGGCCTTTAACACTATGGTTTTGTAATTTTGCCAAAAAATATATTACAAATATTTCCTTCACTCACTTTCTGCAGGCATTACATAATATCCACAGTTGTAACTATATTTCTTTTGCAATAATTTTGAAACTGGTAAAAAAATACTTTGCTTGACATATCATTCTGGCAAGATTTTTTTTTCCTTTTTTTGAATTGTGAACATTATTTGGTCACAACAAGAAATGCAGGCGCACAGCACACCAAGAAACGATTCCCTATTCATCCACGTACAGCGAGGGGCTGAGAGGCAGATGGTGACAGGGCATCACAGGTGTGACCATGCAGAACTGTCAAATAAGTTCTACAAGAGTGTCCGTGCATTCCAGAACTCTTCTGAATTATTGTGTAAACCAGCTGTTAATTTTTTTTTAAAAAAGAATGGCCCTGAACTCTTCAGACATCTCCGTATTTGTAAAGGTAGCTTCAGCTGTGGACCCTGACTCGAAACTTTACGAGAAGCTTACAGTTCTTCAGAGCCAAAGAAGTGCCAGTTTTTGCTTTAACTGGGAAAGCAGGTCATGTTTGTGCAGAGCAGCGCCGGCAAAGCCCGAGCCTTGATCTCTGAGATAAGTGGCATTTCTGCGGAACTTGCAGCCTCCGGTCTGGCCTGCCTGACATCTGTGCAAATCATACAAGAGATGACAAACCAGGCAGCGCAGTGTGATGTCTGCTCAGACTGTGTGGGACAAATGATTTCAGCCCCCGTCTCTGTTCCACGAGTCAACCTCCAGCACCTCCACCCTCCCCCTCTATGACTTCCAACTTGGCTACAGCAGGGTTTGCTCCGGGGGGCTAATTCGGCCTTCGGATCACCATTTGTACTTATTAGGTTGACATAATTAATCCCCTGTTGTGATCAGCAGGGGCAGAAAGCCTTGCTGCTGCTTTGCCCAGCCCTGCCTCTCTGGCAGCACTTCTTCTGCCCTCTCCACATGCTTGCATCTTGAACAGGTACCTCGGTCCTTCTTACGGCCATATGACAAGATGCGGAATTTGTGAAAGGATGTGGTTTCTGTGAGAGGTGTGACATCTGCAAGGGGATCTGTCATCTACAAGCTGGCTTCCAAACCCAGGGACAAATCAGTACATGTTTGCACTTGACTGTAGATCGACAACTGTTGTCCAAAACACGGTTCAGCTGACTGTTATGGACTTCCTTCCATCTGATCGGTCAAAAGAAATGAAAGACTAAGGTCAATCAAAGATGAATCCGGGATGTCGTACCTTGTGTGTGTGTGTGTGTGTGTGTGTGTGTGTGTAGGGTAAAACCATGGAAAAAGAAACGGTCGAGGCAATCATTCTGAAGATGGAAAAGTCCATTTACAATGAGGGCATTTCAAGATCAAAGCAAAACATTTACAATTTTCAAATGACTGCGATTTCAGGTGATTGAGCAAAGTTTCCTTTCCGAAATTTCCTATGACGTGAGACAGTTACAGTCTTGATCATAATTTGAGAAAGACTGATAAAGGGTTAGATTCACCCCAGGGCTGCACTAGTCTCAGAGTTGTCATGGCAACTTAAACAAAATTAACTTTTTCTTTGCAACCAGAGGGGCTGACAGTGGACAAAACCATTTCACAGACCACTGGGTTTCAATACTTTGTCCTTAGGAATGCACTATTTTATATTTATTTATTTATGAATACATTTTAATTGACCTATACCGTAAATGTGTAAAAATTTAAAAGGTTACATTTGAAAAAACTATAGAGAAACAAGAAAACTTTGTGTAACTTCAGCCACAAAGTCTACATCTTTTATTAGTATATTGCTATATTTTTACATGTTTATGCTTTACTACACAAGTTGTTACACTCTGGAAACAGACCATTTAGAGTCGCGGTACCTCATAACCAGGCTGATCCTATGACAGCAAAACATAGGCATCGATGTCACTTTATCTCGCACTTTACATCTGCGAGGACCAGAGAATGCACGACAGCATTTAAAATGTATTTTCAGTGCAGTTCAAATAATTTTCGATTATTTTTGACCGTTGAACTTTTCATACATTCCAAATAATTTTCTCCCAGTACTTGGACAGCTCTGTCCCTTCATGAGCACAAACACGGCTTGTGATGGTAGGTAAAAGTACATGTTTTTTACTCCCCCGCATTTATTTTGACTCCAGACCGTATGGTAGGTTCGACTCAAAACCAGGATATCATCACCGCAGTCAGGGATGGAGTCTGGGAGAACAGCAGCAGAATCTGTTGACCGTTTATTCAGTAATCTTTCTTGGGCTGAGCTCATTTAAAGTATAAAATGTACAACTTTTACTGCTGCATGAAAAAGTTTCCCCACAAAGCATGCACCGATAAAGGAAATTAATAGGACGGACAATAGGACATCAGGGTACCTCAAGCTCAGATGTTGAATCAGCCGCGATGCATACCTTTGTGGGCTGAAACCCGCACTATAAAGCGGTCAAAGTTTCAAAGAGCTACACTGCAGTACAAGAAGAGCGCTGGAAAGTTACTGCAATTCTCAGAAACCTTTCAGGCTTGAAACTCCTGAGCAGAGCAACCCATAAAGCGCACAAAACACCTGAGCTTTTACAGAACTGTTTTCTTCCGCCGTGCACAAGCGAGCCCACGGCCTTCGATGAGAATGAATCACAGGCAACAAAATGTTCTCGTAAAACCGAAAAGTCTCACGAATCGCCGTGACTCAAAAGACTGAACGTACAAGCTGTGACGGGATGCGAACCGCAATATAATCTACAGCCCGGTTCCTATACCCACCCAAACCGAATTGCATGTTTATTTCCAGATCTGCTAGTAAAGATGTTACTAAAATGACAACACATTAAGTTTTTTTTCCCACCATTATTTATTTATTAATTATATTATTTATTGTCTGTCAGACCTCGACACCACTGTACCGGTTCAGCTTCAATTTGTTCACAAGGAAGCTTTATTCCGAAATCTTTTTTTTTTAAAACATATTTACACAAAGATTTTGTTAATGAGTTAAATATTCCCACTGTCTCAGCTGGTCAAAGGCCCAAGCTTTCACACAGGGCCAGACAATGGGGAGGCAGTGAGAACCCAGCCAAGAAGAGAGGGTGGAAATAAATCAGCAGACACAAAGCTTGGGGGTGGATAATCGTGCTAGGAGCAGCGCACATCATGCTCAGCACTGGGAACAAAGTCTGCTTATAGATTAATATTTATTTTTGCAGTACAAATAGTTCTAGACATATTGGGAAAAAAACAAAAAAAAAAAAAAAAAAAAAAAAACAACAGCATAACTTGGCTTCCCCCTTCCTGCTGCCCCTTCATTTAAACAAATAAAAGGTTAAGGTCCACAGGGCCGGTATGGCCGGGATTTCACATGAGTTATTTCGCAACGGTGTCACTCGGCGTCGCTTTGCTCGGATGTATGCGCAAACACGCACGCTCACGCCGGCACGCACGGACGCACACACGCATGCGCACAAACGCGTGAACAGGTAACAGTTATATATTTTTTTCCATTTTAAGATTCTCAAACCGTGCCATGCGTCACCGTCACGCTCCCTGCACCTCTAATTAAAGCAGTGATCCTAACTATAACCCCCGACTCCACACCCGGGCTGGGACCCGATGCACATCTTGCTGCTTGCTGTGCGATGTTCTGCTTCTGATGGAGGTACTACATGTCATACATTCTGCCACAGAAGTGATGCTGGGGGCTGAACAAGACCTCCAGGTTGATTTTCCTTTTTTTTTTGGTCACGACGTGGTCCTCGAGGGCCGAGGAAGGTCACTTGCTGGCGAACCCACGCACCCCTGTTGGACACCGCCAAGGTGTACCGTAGGGTTAGGTTATCCAGAGTTCTGTTTGTAAGCCAGGCTGAGAAAGAAATTAGGTGTGAATGGTGAGACGCAGCTGAAAGATTTGATCTCAGCGCGGTCACCTGCCGGGCCTGCGGGAATCTGAAAAGTTTCGCCAAAGGGTGCAGCGGTCCGAGTATGCTCGGACGCGTCTGTCTCATCCGTACGCGGGGAGCAAAACGTTCTCGGAACCGACACGCAAAACAGAGGACGGTAAGAAAAGCGCATACCGGAGAACGTGAACGCGGCCCTCGTTTCTTTAACCTCGGCGGCGTAGCAGCGCTGGAGCTCAAAGTGTCGACTGAGGTCACACGTTGAACATCCTATTTATTTTCTGACAAACGCGTGAAAAGCGTGTTCGTACAGCTACTCGCGCCTCAGACCCGGCAGCGCTCTAGCCTTACCCTGACCCCTCATCATCCCAAATTCAGAAACTCCACCACGGCCCATAAAATACACTGAGATCAGGCCCCTTAGTTCCAGCTGTGACACACGGCCTTAATCCACTTAAAGCTCCCACTTTGAATTTTTTTTTTTCTGAAAAGGAAAAAGGAGGAAAAAAAAAAAAAACAAGAAAGTTCTTTCAGCCTTATGCTGCGGTTGTAAATTCATAGAGCTATGAAATGAAATTGCCATGGTTCACGGCGAGTCATTCATTAATCATACTGGAAAAAAAAAAGGAAGGAGGCAGTTTGGGAAATAAAGAAGTTTTAGCTTTTTTTCTGCAGTGGGTGAGAGGGGAAAGGTAATTATTGTGTATAATATTTACAACAACTTGTAAGCCAGAAGCGGAGGAGAGGCCTGGCGTGCTCGATGCCGGGGGTTGAAATCTTCTGAACGTTCACACGTCTCACAGTTTACGTACGTAACCAAGTCCGGGGGTTGAAATGGGTCAAACGTGTAACGGTCATTTGTGAAGCGATGTTTTTTTTTTATTTTTGACAAAGCGACGGTTCCTAAGAAGGCGTCAGTCAAAAGGAGACACTAAAAGGGTGTCAGAAGTTCAGAAATTAAATCCAAAAATGTCCTCTTCAGAAATTAAAAAAGAGAAACTAACGTGGATGTTTGGATGGGAAGTACATTGAAATTTGGTCAGTTATGTGCTTAGCAGACACTTTCCTCGCACGCTGTGTGGTGTCCTGTTTAGTTGACACCTTTATCCGAGGCTGTTTACGCTGCGGGATGTGACACTATAAACCCGTTTCAATCTTCCTCCCATTTAAAACCAACTGCGTAACACGCAAGCACGCACCGAGGATGACTTTGAGTCTCAAGTCCAACTGAAATGCACGTCTTGTGCCGGGTTCTACTTTTATGTATTGTATTGAACACCGGAGCACAAGGGCTGTCTTGCCATGGCGGCGGGCGGCTATCTGGTCTGACTTAATAACACGTGCAGTGAGACTTAAATGGGCCGAGGAGGAAATGACAGCAGTGTTAACTTCAAACAAAAAGGCGTAAATGTGAACTCGGTAAAAAAGGCCAAAATAACGGTGTGGCAATAAGTAGCTGAGGCTAATTTATGGGAGGAAGGAAAAAGATCACAGAAAAGCTGGACGTCTACGGGGGCTGAAGTAAGTTGACCTCATGAGATGCGAGGTGGGGTCAAATTGAAGGGTTTAAGGCAAAGCATGAAGTGCTTTACTACAGCTTTGCATCCTGCTGGCCAGAGGCATGACCTGAGCTCCACATAGAGAGAACAGCAGTTGAAAATAAACTGGGTTGAGCTTCTCCGTTTAAACACTTCTACGGATGGTAAAAAAAAGTCCACCTTTTTGCTGGTGACACATTCAAAAACTTCAGTCTCTCGCTTTGCTTAATAAAGTTTTCATTTTTCAATGTAGACTAGCTAACGTACCAGCTTAGATTGTTTATTTCCTGCTTTCCCGTTGAGTGCAAGAACACATGACAGTTGGTCTCATGGAAAACTCAAACCACCGCTTTTAAGAGTTCTGGACGGAGTGTTGGTTGGTTTTGACCAGAGCCGTGACCGCCCTCTCGGTCCAGACGTATTCATGGTTTGTCCAATGCGCAGACAGTTTTTTTCATTGTTTACCAGCCATGGGCGAATGTGGTCATTGTATGCCAAAAAGCATCTTAAACTTTTTCTTCTCCACCAGCTTGGTTCAATAGAGCCTTTAACCCATGAATGGAGTCAGGGGGGAGGGACTCGCACCCAGACTTCTATGAGGCGTGGGGCAGGGCAAGAACCTGGGGGGCGATGACTGTGAGCACTTTTTTTGGTGGTGGTGGCTGGTTAGTTTGACCTGAAGCGTATAAATAAGTGAGTCAGGCTTGCCTTGATGTCTGCTCCTCATGTTGTGATGTTGGGTTTCTTTCAACAGCCTTTGGTCATAGACCTGCATTTACAGTAACTTAATAATCCACAAAAGATCCCTCTGTCACACAGCAGCAGAAAAGCAATGTGTTTCTATACAGAATATGCAAAATGTGCATATATATTCTATAAAAAGTTGCTAAAAAAAGTCGGGTTCCACAGCTCCCGCTTGCTGTATGACAGCTTGGATTAAAAGGTTGACATTTAAAGTGGCACAAGAGCTCAGCAGTGAACCTCCCATTTGTGTTCAGTGTCATGTCAGAGTCAAGACTACACATATGTCTGCAACAGCTTGTGTGAGTGAGTGTGTGAGACCAGGAAGGTCCTCCCTTGGCTCATTCCAGTGTGTGTATGTGTTTTTGGGGGTGTCCCTGGGGAGGTGGTGTGTGGTCACTCAATATGACAGATGAGCGATCTGGAGAGCACTTGACCAGGGTGGTTCTACTGTGTTGGCCTGCTGACCATTACAAATGGTGCATTTACCCCCCGTGTCTCTCTCTCTCTCTCTCTCTCTCTCTCTCTCTCACACACACACACACACACACACACACACACACACATACACCCTGCTGCTTGTACAAATCAGCTAGAAGGAAGTTTAACCTTTCAGCTCTGGGGTCAACTCATTAATACACTCACTGCTATCCCATACGCGAATGTCATCTCTTACAAAACATATTTAAGCTACATAAATATCACAGTACAAATATAATTTTTGGTTGCTATTGCTAAATACACGTAAATAAAAGGATTTCAGTCTGGCTTTAAAAATGCAATAGCACACAGATATCCAACATAGATAGAAAATGAGAAATAAATAGAAAGAACGCAAATGACACAAAAGTAAAAAATAAAAAAAATGCTGCTTTTTCCGTTGAAACCTTTGTAATAAGTGAACAATGTGAAGAATAAACATCTTGCTGTAAAAACATGCTCTGAATGTTACCTGCGAGATGAACAGTATGTGGGTGTCTACGTGTACCAGGTAAATGATAAATAAGTTGTTTGGGCCAACAGGATACTTAACTTTTGAGGAGTGTACCTGTGTTCCACCGGCTAAACATTCATTTTGAAATAGGTTGAACATTTTGTTTCGCTCTTTACTGATGCTTTACCTACTGAGGAGATTATGAGCGATGTTCCTAACATGCTACCAAATCGCAGTGCGGGATTATTTTTATTGCCATAACTTTATATCTGGAACCCATTTTCATTTTCTTCAGGTTTTGCTGCGGGGTCACAACAAATAAAGCAAAACGTGCTGAAACACGTGCGCTATGTCTACAGAGTTTTTTTCAAATGATAACAATGATAAAAATAAACAATTAAAATGAAGCATACACCAAGAATGTTAGGTGGGCTGGAAGTTTCACGCTGAAATTTATTATAATAAACGCGTGAGTCAAGTCAGCAGGGTTTTGATGGAAAAATATGATCCGTGAGTGCGTCCATTGTGCCCCGCGAGAGCGCAGCTCATTTCAATCGCGGCACCCCGGCTACAGAAGTGAAAATAAGATGTAATTCGATGAACGCTCATTGTTGGGCTGCTTGGCTAAAATACCTGTAGACGGTTGGTGCGTGACGGAAGGAAAGATAGACAGATTGAATGTTTAGAGCTGTGTAATTGTAATGGGGGGTAGAAGGCAGGTGTGCACCCATTGTTCCTTTTGATGGGATTATTTGCACTTCTCAGCACTGGAAAAACCAGGTATCATTAAGAGCAGTCATCTAAATGTACGATTCACCAACGCGGTTTTTCCCTCTTCCTTACGATTGTGTAATTATGTGTACTCTACAATTACAAGCAGGGACTGCAGGACCTTTCTGACTACCATCTACTCTGAAAGGGCTTTCGAGAGGAAAATCGCTAAGAAAAAACACCCAAGAAACTACAACCCATCAGTTGTACTTCCTGTATTATTCATTGGTTTATCTTTTCGCTTATTTTTATATTTGAGAAGTCAAAGCCGGTGTAATGCACCAAAGGCAAAATCACAGGTCAAGGAGAGAACTCATGCTCTGTCAAGATGGTTTAGGATGCAGCCTGGATTTTGTAGCCTTGCTGTGCGTACAATCGAATGGTAGTGAGACCAGCTATGCTTTATGGGTTGGAGACGGTGGCACTGACCAAAAGACAGGAGGCAGAGCTAGAGGTGGCAGAATTAAAGATGTTAAGATTTTCATTGCGTGTGATGAGGATGGACAGGATTAGAAATGAATATATTAGAGGGGCAGCGCAGGTTAGACGGTTTGGAGACAAAGTCAGAGAGGTAAGATTGCGTTGGTTTGGACATGTGCAGAGGAGAGATGCTGGATATATCGGGAGAAGGATGCTAGGGATGGAGCTGCCAGGCAAGAGGAAGAGAGGAAGGCCTAAGAGGAGATTTATGGATGTGGTGAAGGAGGACATGCAAGTGGTGGGGGTGACGGAGAGAGATGCAGAGGACAGGAAGAAGTGGAAGCAACTGATCCGCTGTGGCGACCCCTAACGGGAGCGGCCGAAAGAAGAAGAAGCTGTGCGCACAATCGAGACAAATATCCCCTTTTGGCTTCTGCTAGGTTGCGTTTGCAAACATTTGGAAAGATTTTGGGTAATAAGGGTGTGTGGCTTTTTTGGTGTCAGAATGGGCAGCAACAAGGTGGTTGCGCAGTGGCAGAAGGATGGGTTGGAGGGTGACGTGGTGTATGGGTCAAGGAGGACCTTGTGTTTAACTACTGACATCACAGTTAACATCTGCAGCAGATGGATGGAGTCTGCATTCATCTAACCATTTTCGATAAACGCTTGTCCTGAGCTGTGGCAGTCTGGGGCCTAGCCCACAAGCAATATAGGCTATGAAGCCCCTAACTGGGACACCAGTCCATCACAGGGTGACCCCCCACACACTCATTCACATACTACAGGCAATTCAGAGTGACCAGTTAACATGAAACACATGTCTTTGGGCAGAAACCAGAGCACCCAGAGAAAATCCTCACAGACACAGGAAGAACATGCAAACTTGAAGAACATGCACTGAGACTCAGCAGGATTCAAACTCACACCTGACCACTGCAGGTGCTGAGAAGCAACAGTGCTGCTTGCTGAGCCACCACATGCTCCCATTTATCTCGCAATCAATGGAAACAACAGAATCTTTTTTACAGTTGTCGACTCCTGCGTAACTGTGCCAGGAACGCTGGAAGCCATGTTAAATGAAGTTTGATGTGTGATGTCTACAGTACCCCCTACAATAGGCTACGATCGCGTCCAGAATGATACCCGTTCTAGCCTATTGCCCCGTGTTTCTGGGAGGGGCTCTGGACCTCTAGAATGACAAGTGCAAGCATTTATTGAGAAACATTGGGTGAATGAGTTTGTCAAAAATTAAGATACATTGATAAAGCAATGAGGGTTCTGACTGCATAAAAAACTCACAAATAATTTTGTGTCTACCTTCTTTAGCAAAGTCTCCTTGACAACAGCTTGTAAAATGATCAAGTGCTTTATTTTGGAACTTATAGGTCTGGGAAAGTGGACAGCACAGGTCTTTGCTTTGCTTCTAAGTCTCTTGCAATACGGAAAATCCTCTTGGTATGTAGAGCAAGACCTTTAATGGTGTGTGTTCTGGTCTTCCTGCATGCCACACTCCTTCCACCATTGGAACCTTGTCATGGATTGCCCATCTGACACCAGTGTACCTGAGCTGGAATTACACTCCCATCAAGAAAGGAAGTTGTGGACAACAAGGGAGGACCCAGGCCAATGGATCACCTGAAACTTAAAAGGTTGCAGGGACAAGTATCAGTGGTTGATCTGGTCATCGGTGTCCTTCATGGAATGTAGTCACCTGAGGGGGTCATGGTCAATACATAACCAGAACTCCCACCCTAAGTTCATACCTTAAGGTTAGGTTGGCCTCCTAGGTAGCTAGTTGTGTAGTCAAACGTGTGTAGTCCACTACGCAAAGCTTTGTCTCTGTGTACTGCGCTCCAAAAAACCATGAAAATTCATGCCCACATGCTCACAAAGGAAAACCATGCTTCAAAACATTGAGGATGGCCTCTGGGTTATTGCTGGTGGCTATTTTGATGGTCTGCATTTGCAGGCTAGTTGTTTCCTGTGTCCACAAAGGCGGTCAGCATCTTCTGGAAGAGTTGTTGGTCCTCCAGAAGTTGACTAAAGAGGTGCCCTAGAAGCATGTCCTCCATAGCAGCCCACTCGTTCTTATCCCAGGTTTTTGGCACCACTGTGACAACTGCACCGATTTGAGCGACAAGATGAGGCGCAGATACATTGCTAATTCTTTATAAAGTTTTATCTTGGAACTCATAGACGAAGAAAAACTGTGGTCAGGACAGGCCTTTGCTTTTCATTCTCATGCTCCACAGTGCTACATATACTACACTGAAAATACTTTTAATCTATTTGAACAACTAGTGTTAAAGAAAAATGATATTATGTAAACTTCATAGGAAAGATGGAGTACAATTCAGCTATATGACAAAGTAGTAACAATTTACAAAAATTTTCAACAGGACTCCGACACTAATCATTATAAGAACTAAATCTTCAGTTTGCCACACCCACATAGAAGATGGATGCATGCAAACCCCCCTCCCAGGACAGTGGACGTTATTAAGACAATATAAAAAAGTTATACAACCTTAGCTTTTCTCTTGAGGGTAATATCACCTGATTCATTTGTGCAATCCTGAAAAAGTAAGGATGGCATTTAAAAAAGGTTCTAGGAGCCCACACCTCCTCCTGAGAAGGATCAATAACTCTGCTTTTACATAGCTCTCTTAAAGTCAGCTTTACCTTCACGCCCCAATAAAATCCCAGTTTGGTGAGTCACAGAGTCAAGAGTTATTTCTTGACATCAGATGCACACTCACATTCTGTTTGTGATGCAGTTACACCCTTTGGCACATAAATCACAAGTATACATATCGGACATTTTCTACAATAAAGTGTCTCTCTTTGATTGATTTCTATATTAAGAACTATTTGTGACACAGTGTTGAAAAGCTATGTGCATGCACTACATTAGTAGATATCTAAAACTAAATAAGTTTATATACATGAACTAAAAACATACTTTTGGTAGATTTTATGCTTAAAAGGTTGCTGGACTGCTTACCATGACGTATAAAACAATGTGTGTAAGGGGAATATTTCTGAAACATGCTGGCTACTTGGATGCTGTCACAACACCTTAGCCCAGTTTATTTGCAGAGTGCGGCTTTCATTCATAAATTAAATGTTTGAAAGAAACCGTGTAACGGAGATGTTACAGATATTGTACTGACATAGTGAGAAGTAGGAAATGTGCAATGTTAGATAATCAAAACTCTTTCTGGGACCACAACGGCATCATAATCTAAGAGGGACTATTTTCTCCAAACTCAACTCTTCTAGCATGTGACCGCCGTGGAAATGAAGAATCAAGCTGCTTCCCCAAAGGATTTTTTTCTTGACACATCCAGGGTTGACAGCAGCCATACAATGATTGTTGTGTGGTCAACAAACAATTTTCCTGAGCTTCAGTGCCTTTCAAAAGCAATGCTTCTTTTTTCCTGGCCATGTAGAAAATATAGTTGTCAGGGGTTTCTTTCTTTTATTCTCCCCCACCATATCCTGGACAAAGACGTCAGGGGAAGTTAGAATTTTCAAATGTGAAAACATGAAGGCAATACATGGCTACAGCACAACCATCACACCCCTCTCAACCACTGATTCACCCTTCAACAATTTTTTTCCTGTGTACTTCAACTTCCGGCCCGATTACTCTATATTTACCCCAACTACTCCATTCCACATTCTTACATACTGTACGTGCATCAGTGGTGATAATAACAGCATGAAAATCTTTACACATAGATGGACATTGATATATCTGAGCCAGGTGTCTATTTCCATTTACAGTTTTAGCTCAGTTCATCGAAATTCATATAAAATTGTGAGGCTTTTTAAGCATTTATATTCAAAATGCAGTTTATACCAGGGTGGTGTGGTGGTAGGGCAGGTAGGGCTCCTATTCGAGTCATCGGTTGTTTATCTGAATGTGGCTCAGCTTATGAGGAGTTTGCACGTTCTCCCCAAGTCTGTTTCTTTATGTACTATGGTTTCCACCACAGTGTAAAGACAATGTGCTTCCCTCTGGGTGTGTCACACAGCGATTCTGGACTGCCACAACCCTGACAAGGATTTGGAAATGAAAGTGAGTGTAAGCATGATGTACTTCATATAACAGTGTATATGGGATAACCTTTGACCTACACCTCCAGATGGAAAGCCACATGCCAAACCCTACAACCGTACCATCAACCGGTTAAGGTTAACATTAAGGTTATAAGGTTAGAACCTTAGAGCCACACATCCAATTGGAAAGCCCTACCTTCATCTTCACAATCATATGCAAAGGTTTACAACAACATCAAGCTTTCACTCATTCGCCTGAATTCACAGCCAAATCATCTAACATCCAACCTTGCGGCTATGTTCACAGCCTGAGATCCACACCTCCAGGCTGCCGTACCGTACGACTAACGTTGGTTTGCAGGCCATCTGGCCCAAGTTCAGAAGATGCCAGAGGTTCTGAGGAAGCCAGACCTATGTGTTATTCCATTTCTTAGCCTTTGAGAAGATCACAACTGCAGAGATTAGATCCTCTGAGGCTGGAAGTCAGCATCGGGGAACTGAATCACCACAAAACTCTTCCGTGTTATCCAGTCTACGGAAGCATCGATGGTAGGGAACAGACACCAGAGGACATTGCGTTGCCGACTGACAAAACAATCATCACTCCACAAAGGAAGAGGACAGGACTACTGAGGTGAAAAGCTACACAGCATGTTCTCTAGGGTCAGCTGAGGTGAAAAGGAAACTCACAAGCAACACAAACAGAAGGCCGCAGTCTCTAACGGCTTCCGAGCGGTGCCATCAGCTGGACCACGGTCACCCACCTGCGGCTCTAAGACGCAGAAAGGAAGCTCTGAACAACTCAAGAATCGCAAAGAAAGAAAACAAAATCTGTGAAACGTAGGTGGTTATCATTCTTGGGCGTATTTAAAAAAAGAAAAAAAAATAAAATCACATACAGAGGGATGTAAAACTTTTCTTAAAAGAATAATAAAAAAAAAAAAACGGAAAAAACCTTCAGCACCGCTGTCCTTAAAAGCTAATTGACTTGTTTCTCTTTATTTTCCAGAATCTCGTGGAAGTCAGGACGGCAAACATGAGAAGAGAGGAGGGGGAGATGAGATATGAATTAAAGGCAATGTTTTCGGCAGTTGCATCTCGGAATATCGCTGGATTGAATGGAAGATGGTGTTGAATGGTGTCTTTTACCCACAGATGGCCGTTCACAGAAGACTCTCAGGCCTGCATAATTGTATCACTAATAAGCAGTAAGGCAATTAGGCCTGTATGGTTGCTATAATCACGGAGACACAAGAGGCGGCCGAGGAAACGCACAGAGGAGAGAATGGGGCAGAAGACAAAAGCATGCTTCTCATTCATTCACTCCGGCGGCCAAATGTGTAACTTATTCATGCATTTTTTCGCTCTTGCTTATGGCTTATTTTAATTTCGTGCAGTCACTCTCGGCCATTGTCAAGCGAGGTTCGAGTAAAAACAAAAGGATGAGAAGCGATTTGGGAAACGGTCACCTTGTGGCGTGCGACATAATGCTTTTGTTGTCTTGTTTTTTGACCGCCGACTTTAAAGTAGCTGCGAGGATTAAATCAAGTAAGTAACGGGAAATGTGATTTTGTTTTATATCAAGTCTGCGATGTTACCCCACTGGGTGGGAGGGGGTGGAGAAAATATAAATGCTTTCTATCCAAATTCTGACGTTTGATTGTGACTGCGACGCGCCGTAAGATGCAAACGTTTCTGGCCGTTTTTGGAGAAATTTTACGCAAAATCCGAAGAAGCAACTTCCGGAAGCGCGAGCTACTCATGCGGATTGGCTGTAAAATTCTCAACACAAAGCGATTTTTTTTTCCCCCCTCATCTTTTGGTGTATTTAACTCTCCAATATCACGTTTTAAGTCTTTCATAAGGAATTTAAGTATATGTGCTAAAATGGTGTTAAAAATGTACATATCTGTGCCCAGAATAAGCAGAGCAGTATAATATGAATATGGCATTGTGGCTTCCCTAAAAAAACGAATAAAGTTTGTTCAGACATCCTGAAAAAATTACATTTAAAAAAACAAAGCGCATTTCTCATAAAAAAAAAAAAAAAAAAAAAAGGTCCCAGGAGCAGCACTGGAATACAAATAGGGATGCCTAATCAGCCCATAAAGGGAACTTTGGTTATGAAGCAAGAAAAAGGAAAGAATGAAAGAAAGAGAGAGCTAAAAGAAAGAAAGAAAGAAAAAAAAAACTTTTGAGGGGGGAAGGTCATGACTGGCAGTTGATTTGAGGAATTTCTGCAGACTCACAATGGCACATGACATCATCAGGTATTGAAGTGAGAGACGGGCAGACCTCTTTAAA
Organism: Heterotis niloticus; assembly: GCA_018136845.1. NCBI lineage: Eukaryota > Metazoa > Chordata > Actinopteri > Osteoglossiformes > Osteoglossidae > Heterotis > Heterotis niloticus. The sequence continues at coordinate 6,703,791 of CM030900.1, read as the reverse complement.
GAGCAGGCCGCTCACTAAGGCCCATAATTAAATTTGTGTGAAACATGCCCAAGTGCTTTTGCGTTTGCAGAATCGGAGTGTGGAATAATGTCCCGGGCCTGAATTAATCAACTCTGGGGACGGCTTTATTATGGCAATCCCTTACTTCCAAAAAAAAAAAAAAAAAAAAAAAAAACATAGCCCATGACCTGCTTTGCTCTGTACATTTTTCCTCAAAGCCTTCTCTTTTCTGCTTGCTGTTCCTGTCTGTTTGGGGTGGGAGACACAGAAAACACACACTGCCGAAATGGTGTTGCCTCCACCAGGCCCGGGCCGCTTGTGTATAAAAGAAAAGGACCTACAGCCAGAGTGGGAATATCATTAACTACATTATAAGCTAAATTAATCGGAAGAAATGCTTGGGAAAATCTGGTGGAATGCTTTTTTTTTCTGTTTTCATTTTACTATCAGAAAAAAGAAAAAAAAAAAAACAACAAGCTAAGTCCACCCTAAGTCATAATTTTTTTTCCTTACTTATAAAACTTTTTTTACAGTGCAGCGAATCCAAAAAAAAATCTAATGGGCATTGTGCAACATAGACAGGAATTCAAAATGTGCCAAGACAATGCATGAACAAAACACATGTAAAATATTGTTATTTACTGACAGTGAAAATAATAATTCAGATTAATCAAATTTTATGAATATTAAACAATGTATATAAATGAGCTGCACCGTTACCTTTAAAACAGGAAATTCTGCATGTAGGAGGTGGGAGGAAGTTTCTTTGCAAATAGTCAAGAAATTGAAGCTGCAGCTGAAGTTGCGAAACATTGGTAAAAAACATCCACCCCTCAGGGATCTTATGTCACATCCCAGAATTTTTACTCAAATTCAGCTCATCCCTGAATCAAAACTATTCCATTAACACAATTCATTGTCAGCCTTTTACCCTGAGCTGGGTCAGAAGAGTCTGGAGCCGATCTCACAAGCACGAGATCATGAAACTGCCCTTGAATGGGATGCCAGTCCATCGCAGGGTGACCACACTTGCAATGGGCAATTCAGAGTGACCATTTAACCTGAATCGCATATCTTTTGACCATAGGTGGAAACCAGAGCACTTAGAGGAAACCCACACAGACCAAAGGAGAACATGGAAATTGCACACACTAAGCTGGATGTATAACTCACACCCGACCAGCCCAGGCATTCTGAGGTGGGAGCCGTACTTACTGAGCTGCCAGGCTGCCCACGATTAAAGCGGCCGCATCCACATCATTTTATATTCATAACAACTGAGATTTGAGACTGAAGTTTAATATTGCCGATTACATGATAACATTATTTTAATGCAACTAAACTTGAACTGAATCAGTTTTAACTCAAACAGTTCAAATCAGTTTAATTCCATTTCATTTTGAAGGGCACTTTTTCCATCTTTGACGAATGCAGACGGCTGAACAGTGTTACAGAGCAGGATACCGCAGGTAGAAGAGCAGCACCTTCTTTCAATTATAGAGTAAAGCAGCTGGCAGCTGAGGCGAGGAAAAAAAGTCCCATCTGCAAAGAAGGGGTGAGAAATAAACCCCTGAGGACCCAAGGAGCAGTAGCTGCCCAGATCACCTAAACATTTTATTATGGTAGCAGAGGACCTCTGTAGATATGACCGATACAACAAAAATACAGAACTACAGTAGACTGAATTTATACGGTAGACCCCCCCATCCTCATACCAATTATACATTCCAACAAGTCACACTATTGTATGCTGTGTGTGGTATAAACCAGGCAGACCATCAGTTTATATTTATAGCATTGATTGATATTCCACCGAGTGCTGGAATAGCCAAAATGAATAAACTTAGTAACCCTGAACGTGCCATGATAGTTGGCCTTAAGTGTGCCCATTCTAGAATCTTCCAAATAGCTGCTGACCTGTGCTGTTTCACCAAAGAACAAGAAAACCACTGAAGAATAAAAAAAAAATGTGTCTAGTTGGGTTAGTCCAGGTTCCTTTGTGATGGGAGAACCAGAATTTTCTGCATGCAATGCGAGTCTAAGAAGCCAACCTGTTTGGTGTTAACAGTACAGGCTGGTGGTGGCAGTGCGATGGTGTGGGGAATGATTTCCTGGCACAAATTAGGGGGTCTGATATCTACTGAAGAACATCTGAATAGCACAGTGTACCTGAACATCGTTGCTGACCAAGTTCACCCCTACATGGCTACAATTCGAATATAATAATATACCATGTCACAAGACACCGGTTGTCACCAAACGGCTCCAGGAAGACAACAGCTTCCATCCTTCAGTGGCCTGCGCGGTCCTTGGATCTCAACCCTATCGAGCATCTTTGGATCGAGGTGGAAAGGGCTGGTAACAATTAGACTGTGCAGCCATCCAATTTGCAGCAACAACGCAACACAATCATTTCCTCATGGTACAGCATTCCTGCACAACTCATCCAGCTTTGTGTACAATCCCTACCCAGATTTCCTGATATTCTTCTGAAGGCCAAAAGAGGAGCAGCAGGCTACCAGATAGTTGTACCTAATATACCATCATCTCAGTGTAAAGTCTGCGGAGGCTTCATGGTTTCTGATCCAGCTGGCTATGACGGGCAGTCATTTGATCCAAGTATCGGTGACTTTCCCGCTCTTTTTTCCATAGTAAATTCCATGTAATCATACAACGGTTTTATTGTGTGATAATGCTACAACCCATTGCTCTCCAGAATAAATATATATAAACGCCAGTACCTGATGTCGAGATACAAATGTATATGTACAGTGACTCAGGAAATACAAACGGGAGAATTCATTACAGTTTTACAATGTTAACTAGACCGTAAAATCTAAACGGATGTGATTCACATCATTGCATGTTTATTATTTTATTTATGAAAATTGAGTCATTTCTCAGCAGCAAATTACAAATCCTTTATATTTCCTGGAACCAGAAGGAGATCAGTCATCTTTATTATTTTAGAAATAATCACATGCAGGAGTCTATGAACTTAGCTGAATATTCCCAGACAAATATTATGTATCAGCACAATTTGGCTTGTTTTCCTTGAATTGTGGAGTGGTGTGTCAGCACCAGTTGACGGTCATGTCACAAAGCTGGTGACCATGAGTGTTCTGGGAATTTGGTTCATAGACCTCCTCCTCTGCAGATGGGGGCTGTTCTGGTCTCGCAAAGGCCTGCAATCCCCCACAATCCTCCACACCAGGCCGCTGGTGGCTATAATGCTCTCTCTATCAACAGGCTTGTTGCTGTTAAAAGGACCGCTGACTATAAACGGTGCGGACAGTGAAGTTTTATCAGTATCCCGAGTGAGAACATAGTGGGTGAGGGGAGGGCCCTCCAATCCCCTTCAGAGGTGCTCTTCTATCGCCCAAATTGGAATTTTTAAAAAACAAACAATGAGCTAAGTTTGCTTAGTAAAAAAACAGTTTTTTTCCTGTTTTCAGGGAAAAAAACCACGGCCTTGAATGGTGAATGTTTGAACTGTGGTGTTTTATGAAACGCTTCATTTGAGCAAACATATGGAAGGGGTGGGATGTGTCAATACGTAACTGTTAAAGATAACGTCCGATAAAGATAAATGAACGCTTGGGCTACTGCTTTTAAATCAATAGATTGCTCAAAATAATGGACCGAATCAAATAAACACAAATAAAAAAGCGAGCTCTGTTTTTCGAGCGGCGAAACTGCTCCGGTTTTCTCTGTAAATGCGCGCCAGTGATGCTCTAGCAGTTCAGGACCTCGGCCACATCAACAGCATTCGACTTCCCAGAAGCCCTGCTGCTGTGTGTTTGAGTTACATGAACTACTTAGAGTATTTAGAATTGTGTAATTTAACAAATTTGGACTTTTGTAAAAAGCATCTACAATTTACCCACACACGGCTGCAATAAGGGGTTTGGCCATGTGATTTTCTGCTCATTCCATTTTATTCTGCATTGAACACTATTTATTAAAATATTTGTCATTTAATATTTTACATCCTTTTAACATTACACTAAAATATGCCTTTTTTAAATGTGATATTTTTTCAGTCTGGTAGTTATCTTATTATATCTAAATAAATGTTTGTTTTTTTTAGTGGGATTTGTTGATGCTTTTGTTTGCATTGCGGTTTTAGATGTGTGTGCTTGCAAAAAACTTTAAATATTGTTGTTTTTTTTAAAAAAAATTAATCATTTCACCCAGTTTCCTACCACAAACAAGAAAAGTGACCAATTCTGAAAAAGAAGAAGATGGTGCTTTTGAATTTGGAGTTTCTTAAAACATATTTTTTATGCTATATATTGAAAGTTGCATATGACTTTAAAGTTTTATCAGTTGGGGTTTCATTTCACCTGTAAACTAAATTAAAGAATATTTTTAGAAAAAAAAAAAGATTACAGTGTTTTTTTTACTCTATTGTCTAGTCTAGCCATTCTAATACCTATCAGCTGAGGTCAGATCTTGCATGGCAGAGTTGTAATGATAAATAAAAAAATGCATATTTTGATTTTTTAGGTTCACAGTTCAGCTAAAACTTTGGCTATTTGTGAATATTTCTTTAAACATAGTAACCCGCTTCTAATCATGCAGTTTATTTGTGAGTGTATGTGAGTCTACATGTGTGGGTTTGTGGAGGGGGGTGGGTCCACATGTTTCACCACTGGAGAGTTTTCTTGAGGTTAACATCTCAGTCCTGAAGGCAGCAGGAGAGGTGTTTAATTTCCCCCAAAGTAGAAAAACTCATCGTCTTAGCAGCTGTAAAAGGTGGGATTATCACGCTTGTAAAGGCTGCCACACGGTCTGGGTGAAGTGTGAAGAATGACAGGAACCCCAGGTCCTCTCTCCTCATGCCGAATATGAGGCAGGTGTTTGGGCAAAGTGCCTATCTGCCACGCAAGACAGCAGGAAAGCACTCGTCGGGCATCTAGTTTCACCACGGTAAAACTTGTCACTTTTCAGCAGCAGAGCAACAGTTTCAAGGTTTCAAAAAAAGTCCGGGGTCACAAGTTGGCAGAGACGGAATTGCTGGCGATGAGCGCCAAAACACCGGAAGACGCAAATTCACTCCCCTTTGATGTGACCAAAGTGCTTAGTTTGCTAAAATGGATACTTGGCTTTGAGCGTAAAGACGAAGCAAAGATTGTAAAAAAAAAAAAAAAAAAAGAAAGTTTGAAATTTCAGACTTTGGAAGTCCACACCACAGCCAAAAAAATCATTTGAGGATCCATAATAAAATAACAGTAAATGATATTCAATAACCACAATGGAACTTGGTGGTACAGTAGTTAAAATTACCTTTAGACTGAAAGGGTTTAGGTTTGAATCCCACCCACTGCTACTGTACCTGTGGTGAAAGTTTAGGGGAAAAAAAAACAAGTTTCCTATAAAACAAAAAAACAGAATAATTCTGTCTGTTAAAAAAAAGACTGCAATTCATTAAAGATTCCAGCAGATTTTCATATTTTACAGTGGCTCTATTTGTCATGGGGGGGAAGTTGAAGGGTGCCGAATGGGATTATTGCCCAGCTATGAGGTCTCTGAGTCACTGCTTGTCCTGCAAACAGGGCCTGATGATATTTTAGCCACTGGTCATTCTTGAGCCAAAAGCTGCTTAGAAGTTTTCTGTGTGGTCTGGGATCAGTTAAGAAGTCAGGCCTGAGGAAGGACGTTCTGGGAACGATTTGGCTCTGGGGGCTTCACTGCAGAATCCATCATAACTAATGCAGGATCTGCCCAAATAATAAAGCTCTCTTTAAATCTGCAATACCGAGGGATTAAATTACGCATTTTGCCTTATAACTGGAATGACCTATGCAGCGGCTGCAGTGTGTACAACACACCAAGAATCTTTTTTTTTTTTTTTTTTTAAGAGGGGGCTTTTTACTGAATATAACTAAAATAAAGTGTTTTCCTGGGCACAGCATATTATATCAAGTTGAATTTTACCGAAAAAGTGAGTCATTGCATAAAGTGGTAAGTTGAAGCTTTAACCATGTGCATTGCCCGTGATGGTGGGCACCCCAGATTAACCCTCTGTTTGCGTTTGGGTCAAATTTGGCCGATGTACATCTTTTAGGTGTCATAAGTATGATTTCTTTTCCCAAGCCCTCATGACGGTGTCCACACAAGGCATCTGAACACTGAAAGTCAAGGATTATGAGGTTTCTTGTGAATTTTATATATTAATAACATTTGGTGCTGCATTTCTGGTCTCTGCTGTGTCCGGTCCAGTGCGGTCACCAATAGGAAATGAATGTCTGAGAATATAATTAGGGGCAAAGAGTATTAAATGCCAAACACACACACACACACACACACACACACACACACACACACACACACAGAGTGATATCAGGTATGCAGACTAAAAAGTCCAAAAAGACCTGTAGAACCTGCAGCAAACAGTACAAATAAAGTTGTTTAAAAAGTGTAATAAGCAGGTGATCATCTATGTTTTATAGCCTTATTATTAAGTCATAATAAGCACCTCGGTTATGGACTGGATCTAAAAAATATGGCCTGCTGCCTCCAACACAGCCCAACAAATCAAAAAGAATTGGCAGTCCTTCCAGCCTACCTACATTTTAAAACCAAAAAGTGCAAGAAAAAAAAAAATCACTGCATCCAGGTGACAGTTTGTCTACTGAGGAATGTGCATGAATTATTTGCATGTATATTTTCACTGAAAAAGGACGTATATTTATGTATGTTTATTGCTTGGCAAGCGAAATGAAAGCTTCCTCTAGACCTCCTGTGCGTGCTTACTGTGCTGCGAATGACATTGTAAGTCACCTTAGACAAAGGTGTTACCCAAACCTGCTTACTAATATTGCACCTATATGCCTCTGGAGAAAAGAGTCTGCTGAATGAATGGATCTTTTTGTAAATGCAGGCTGTGGAACATGCATTAATGGTATAGGTGCGTTGTGTGTCTGCCAGGTAAAGATGTGTCACCCTGTTGTTGAGGCTGTGAATGGGAAAGGCTGTGAGTGATTTAAATCTCAGCACCTCAGTGAGGTATCACTGCTCTGTACTCCCCACTCCCAGGCTCCTCTTCAAAGGCCCTGCCGGGTATAAACCACCGCACGCTCACGTCCGCGTCATTATGAAACAAAACAGCTGTTAACTAATGTGTGGTTCCTTCCCTGATCAAAAGATCCCTGTTTCCACTTCCTTGCCCAAAGGAGACAATTCTTCAAAAGTTATCATTGTCTCGGGTTAACCTCTTACCCCCCGCGGTAACAGCTTTGCGCAGAGACTAATTGAGACATTCCATATTTCCTGCTGCAGGCGAACGGGAGTTAGCCATTCGCCACCCATCCATCACCGCAGATTTGTCAGCATCGCGAGTGGAAAAGATGAACGGAGGGACCAAAATCGAGCAGAAGCAGTCACCCCTCAAGTGGAAAAACGCTGCACTGTGTGTTAACTGTGTATTTCGCTGATGCTGAGTTGCGATGCAAAGCTAATTTAGCCGTTTAAACAGCAGGGTAATTTTTACTGCATCGGCCAAGGACAAGTACCGTGCTCAAGGGTACCACATGAGGAGGTGGGATTTGACCTTGGGTGCAGCAACTCTAACCGCTACGCCACCTGCTGGCCCTCAAAGGATGCTGTTAAAAATGATCTTTGAGCAAAGAATTAATGACAAGCGCGGTGATAAAAATTTGCTGCAAATCATGTCGACCCTAGGAGTAAAAAAAAAAAAAAAAAAAAAAAAAAAAAAAAAAGTTTATTTTTTAAGAGTTCTGGCACTGGTCCACTTGCTGCTTCTGAAAATTCGGTGGAGAAGGATCGGCTGACAGTTGACTCGCAGCGAAACTTTGCGGCGGCCCAAAAGGCAGAGGAAGTGCTGCGAGAAGGGTTTAAGCATACCCATCACGCCGAAATGGGGCCACCCGGGAACGGTTTTCAAAAAGCCGTCCAAATTTTTCAAGGAAACAAGGGAGCTTCTGCTGCATCCCTGGGAGGCGTTGGGGTGCCAGGTCTCTGACAGATCAGTCCCATGTGGGAGCAGAGCCTGCGGGGGGAAACGGCATGGTGCTCTAGTGGTAATCTCTCCCCCTAAGCCACACCTATTTATCACAAAGGGGCCGATAAGAATCTGATTTAAGGGTGAACCCTGAGGAAGGGGGTCAGGTCGTCACACAGGCGGTAATGTGATCTGCCTCTGAGTGCTGATAACCCAAGACAATATGGAAGTTCCCTGTCAGATAAATAAAACAAACTGGCTGTCCCATAAAGAAGCACCGCATGGCTGGAGCCCAGCAGAGTGAGCTGGTGAGCGTACGCACCCAGAGGAAGAATGATGAGCATGAGGATGGAGCAAGTGTGCTGCGCTGTGATTTACTGTACAATCTAGTTTGGGGAGAAAGTCTCCAAAAAGGCAGGCCACATCTCCTCAGAGGCACGCAAAGCAAAGAAGTGCTTTTGTTTTTACTCACTCTCGTCTGTTCGGTTGACTGGCGGATGTTTCTGTTGCTGTGACTCAGCACGCGAATCGGTTTAAGCTGGATTTTTCACTGTGGGATTTTGAGTGACACAACACAACAAGAGGGTTCCCTTCTGGGACCCTGACCTGTAATCTTTGCTAGAGCGTGGACAGGTTGAGTTAACAGAGTTGCAGGCTCGCCCATCACCTAAAACCTGATGTGGAACTGCAGTGCGGTTGAAGGCGATGATTTCGTTCACTGCGGATGAGGTTCCTCTAGCAGTCCAAAGATGTGTGTTTCGGGTGAGCTGGTCACACTAAATTGACTGCAACGTGTGTGTGCGGCTACCCTGCGGTGGACTGGTGATCCAACCAGGACATACGCATCTTGTCCGGCGCCAACTGATTCCTCAATGAGGTTCTGCCAAAACCCGGATGAGGACGACCGGTTACTGAAAATGACTGACTCACAGAGCCATGACGTCCCTGACCATGGGAGGTGTACAGTATGATCGCGTAAAGTGCGGTGAAAAATCCAGGTGCAGCCCGTCTGCAAGACAGAAGCTGTGTGACCTCTGTCAGTCTCCCTGGTTAGCGGCGCCTCCCGTGGGGTCATATTTTCTTGTCTCAACCCATTCCACCACATGTGAGCTCCAGGGCATTAAGCAGCTGTTAAGTTAACACGCTCACCTCCTCTTTATTGTTATCGAACAATGCAATGAAGGAATGGATGAAAATTAGTTTTGACACCAAGTACACATTTCTACGTGTTCATCAACGGCGTTCAGAAGTTGCACTTGAAGACTGCCGAGGAGACCAAACCAACCCAGCCGGTCTGAGAGCTGACACCAGATCCAACCAAAACAAAGACTTAATGGGTAAGCCTCACGGTGCAGAGGGGCTGGTGGGTGTTGCATCCATCAAAAGGCTGGGCCATTGTCATCACCAGCATCATAAACCCTTCATGGTAGGTCATGTAGAAAACCTCCTGGTGTTTGCCCCAGCATTCAAAATTTCATTACTGGAGGCAACATGGACGCTTAACCCTTTCTGACCCAAATTAAGTTAAAGACTGATTATTTATTTAATTCCCATCATTCAAGCTGTTGGTTGCTCATTTTCACCGACCCCATTATTTGAAATAAACTTGATCGTCAACTTTCTGATGTTCAGTTTCCTACATGAGCGATGACTCGGGAACGCCAGTTTAAAATACAGAACGACTCTAAAAAGGGTACAAAAGAGGTACAGATTATTTTTGTTTCTGAAAATGTCTTGTAATGCTTGCATGTATTACGATTCTTTTAATTTGATCGTGAACTCCGATGCTCTTGCAGTTTGGTGTTGGAGCATCGATGTACACAATAAAACAGGAAAAGTACATATAAGCATACTTTGAAGTCTAGGCAATGTCCATTATGTTTAAAGTACTTCGGGGCTCTTGCAAGGTACAGTGTATGCAAGCGAAATGAAACAAGCTCAACTCTACTCCTGGTCACATGGGTCTGGAGTACATAGTTTCGTTTTAGTGCCCACACTGAAGCTGGTTAACTACCCCAGCCCCTCTAACCGGGCGATCCCCAACAATGCAACACAAATCAGCTTAGCATCCACGGTTGGACCCTAATGAACTATTCATACATGTAATAACAATACCTACCGCTAGGGTCTGGTCTAGATAGCATCCGACGTTACAATATTTCTGAGATTTGTCCTAAACAGTCTTACATTCGTTCACTGTTGACCTCGTGCACATTTGGACATGAAGAAAGATGAGCCTCGCTGTACTTGATTGAACGTAGAGAGGTTTGGCTGCGTAGAATCGTTCCTCTCCTAGAGGTCAAAGTTTTGGCATGTATATCACCTGAGATGTCATTAAAGCAAGTTTACTTAAATATGTTTTCACGTGGCAAAAATATGATAAAATTAGCTACATTTTATTGGAAATGCGAGCAGTTCTCAGGTCATTAAATGTAAATCGTACATGGTTCACGTCATATTATTTGTAATACCATCCGTTCAGGATTTAGAAACTTTAAGAGCCTTAGCAGGAAAAAAGACACAAACAGAAGTACAACTAAATTATCCTCCTTAGCAAAAGCAGGGCTTTGATATTTGCAGTGATTCATAGATGATATAGAGTCATGCAAGGTGTTTTTTGTAGATTTGTTCAACACGCCACACTCAAAGCATCCAAAAGCTTCAGCTGAAATGTAAACATATTCATTACAACATCTGCCTAAATCTCATTGTTTATGAAATGTTCCTGAATGGAAGTATAATTAAATAATGTTTCATATAGGGATAAATACTGTGCAAAGAATAAAATCAATTTTCAAAAATTAAACGTTTTCCCAGTCTCAAACGCAAGATCTTAGAACCTAGCTGTAGCATAATATTCCCAGATGGTAGAGCCGAGTGCCCTGGAGGTGAATGAAAACAATTGACACGACTTTGCACCGTGGCCCGCTGAGGGTCCCCATCCAGTTCTCTAGCTTTCCTCTCCCATGTGTGGTGCATTTAGAAATTTGTTGAGTTTCCAGTTATTTTTCTCCACCGCAGACGCACATGGACGCACGTACGCCAAAAAGGCGGCAAACAAAGTATTGTTTCTGTTCCCGTGATTGGTAAGCTCGTGTTATTAATTAATCTTTGTACCCGAAAAAGGTTTTTTTTAGGCCAAAGTCCTTCTTCAACCTGTTTTCTTCCCCTTACTTTCATTCTTCTCTCCTTCACGCTCTTGCTGTGTCTGCAGCTGTATTATTAATCAGGCCAAAGATCCATAGAAAAAATGGGCACTTCTTTCAGGCCAGTACTTTCGTACCCCTCCTGTCTCCGCTCATGGATCACTGGTTAGCTTAGAAATACAGCTCACACAAAAGCGGCAGCTGACATGTGTGGCTTAATGGTAATAATGACCATTTATAAGCCCAATCAATCACATTTAGTGGACATCTCCATTTTTTTCCCGTGAAAAGGTATAAATAATAACAATAATAAAAAGAGAAGTGATGCAGTTATAAAAAAAACACCTTGGTAAATATTTTAACTGCTTATTATAATTTTGGGCTGGTAACAAAAGCAGCAGCTGTGCTACACACACAGGGCTGAAAGGCAGGCCCAGATGGTTCTCAGGACTCAAAGGCGACGACTCCACAAGCACAGGCTACACAGTTTCTCTTATTTATTCACTTATTTACTTATATTCATTTGCTTCATTGGATAAAATGGTTTATAGTCAAAAAGTCCCAGTTATCAGGCAGAACTCTAAGCGTGAGATCTTCAGACATCCGGAAAACATTTGCATGCCCAAAAAACAGTGAACAACTTGGATTTTTGCATGTGCCCAAAATGTTGTATTATTTCTGCTTTTTTAAGTCCCAAAACTACCTGAGCATCTCACAACAAACAAACAAACAAACAAACAAATTGGTAAAGACGTTCAACATTTTCCAGTGATATTACATTTTCCCAGTTTTTACACTTGCATCTCACCCTGAAATCTGGACATGGACATCTGGTTGTAAGTCGGAGCTGTTCCTGACCAGACCCCCCCGCCCCACCATCACCACCACTGCATCACAGTCAGTAAAATCTTAGCAATGCAGTTTAATTCCTCAATTTTGTTTAGGAGCTGAAAACCTTAGATCAAGCTCTGATGAATTAAAAAATTTGCTGCTATTTTTCTCAGCGGCTTGTACAGTGCTGTGCTTCAGTGTCCCTCTGTCTTGGACAGGTGTCACACAGGGTGGGACACAAGGAAGCTAGCTAGTGGGACACAAGGGCCCTAGCTTATCGTTTATTATTTTTTACTAATAACAATCAGAAGTTTGTGAAATAAATAAAAAAAGTAAAAATGGGAATTAAAAAAGCACAATGTTCTCCATCAAATATTCACGGTATGCTTTACACACACAAAAGAGTGCCATGTCCTAGTGCCACAAGAGAATAAAACATTGTAAGAAAATTTGCCAGCAAATTGCAAAAACTACTGAAAAGCATTTCACCTGTACTGGACTTGGCCATGTTCTTTTATTGGTTGTGTTCAATAAAATCAAAAAAGCACAATAGTAAATGTAGAACCTACCCCCTTTCTTCTCTCACTTTCTCCTCTTTGACTTTAATGACAGAAAGTGGATATGCAGGCCATTTTCTCTCTGCAGCAGAAAAATGTTATGAAATTGACTGGTGAGGAAAATACAATAAAAAAAAAAAAACCTGCAATGTTTGCATCTTCAAAAATTCATCGCTTGGATGTCCGTAATACAAGATATAAAGTGTGTAAACACATGTACACACACACACTGCACTTGTATGATTGTTTTTTTTTTCCTTGTACTCTAAAGAAACAGAGCATCTTCCAGTGCATTTTGGAAGTTTATTAATAGATAAGTAGCCGTTTCTGTTTTAAATTTTCAACTGCACCCTCAAGGGTGTATATATGTAACAGACCACCCTTCCGAGTCTAGCTGTGTGTGTGTGTCTGCTTGTTAAAGTTTTAAAGCGAAACCCATGGACTGAATAGAATTTCCCCAGACCAGATGTGCCAAGGCCCCACAGTCTGCCATCACATTGTGTGTTGGGGATTATAAAAAATACAGTTGACAGAAAAACGTCTGCTAGCTCTGGGACACATGTTGTCTTATTCCTACTAGGAGATCCCACCCTTTGACTTCCAAGGACAGTACACTCGATGTTTTGTGACCCCTACCTGACAAGCTTCCAAGTGTGTCAGTGAAAGTCCACACATCCTCAGTGTAAAAAACAGAGTGAATTTGTCTATATCTAACCACACAGCTTATAAAGTATACATTTCTGTCCACCTGCCATTTGTGTAGTTGGACCAAACTCAATAAAATGAAAGGCACAGTTTTACATGCTGAAGAATAGAAAAAGTAAAGCTGAGATACTAACCCAAATCATATCCACAACCCTCAGAAAAATTAAAATGCGTTGCATTAAGTCATTTTAATTTTATAATAAAAATAGAATCCCAACATGAGCTGAACAACTACATCTGCTGTAGGGCTACCATATACATCTCCAGAACAGCTGTCTGAACGTCTGATGTGAGGACTTAAATTTATATCCCTCAACCAAACCATTCATTTCAGCTTTCTAACTAGGGTCATGGAAGTCCACAACAAATTCTAGAAACAGCATGACCAAACACACAACTCTGACACAAGTAACTTATATTAATCTAAAGGGATTTCATATTAACTCCCCTGTTGGGGTACTGGTAAAGAAATATGACCAGCATGGCGTAGATCTCAGTTCCATCAAACATATGCATCATATTTTGACAAAGCATTATGTGTAAACTGTAGGAAGAGAACAAGTGGCTCATTTTTGCTTACATTTGCAGTTCAAATGTGTAAAAAGACCTTCTCAAGACTAACCAGTCTTTTCATATCAAACACATAGTGCTAAAAAAACAGACTAGCGCATCAAAGGGAATCCCACTCCCTAACCTCTACCCTAAGCACCCATTTAACTTTATACTAGCCTGATATGATGAGTGAGTAGCAGGTAGCACGAGCTAAGGTTCACAATTTGTGAGTAAAAGGTTCGTTGAAGTCTCTGGAGAGGTCTGCTGGTGTAGCCTTGAGCAAGATTCTTAACCCATAAAGTCTCAGCAGAACACCAGCTGAAGGTAGGGCCCAACATAAACCTGGGGAGGGTGGTCTCCAGCCCCAAGTCCAGGCTGAATTATGAGATGTTGGCCAGTTGTAAATCTGGTTAATTATCACATAGCAGAGAGCAAAGCCCCATGGCATGAAAGTCAAATATCTCACACTTAGCAGGTTTTTATTGCATAAATTGTGTCAGTGTACTTTTTATTAACCCTGGGAATAGAATATCGCTAACAGTGGTGGTCGGGCTCATGTGGAGATGCGGTGGGTCAAGCTCCAGCCAGAAAGAATTCTGATCCAAAGAAAAGATCCTTATGGAAGTTATAGAGATACTAGATGAAGACTTCCTAGCTCCACAGTATGGTTCTCTGCAGCTCGATTGACCTTTCCCAGCTAGTTACACTCCTATGCAACCATTCCTGCTCAACCAAAGTTTCCGGAATCTTCCTTGTTGTGAGTGTTCTTGTTGCCATGCGTCCTGTTTGGTGCTCCACTTTTAAAGTTATCAGTGGCACCATTCAGAAGCTATGTAAGCGTAGGAACATTCCTGCTGAAACTGCTGAAGACATCAGAATGAGAGAGGAGTGAAAGAAAGCACGCGGCTGACGTCCACGGTACTCTCCCTCGCAAGGCTGATGTGGGACGAGACCAACAAATGAGGAAATATTAGGAGCTTTGGGTTGAGATGTTGGATAGTGCCCAGCAGTGGAGTACCCTGGATACCAAAGGGTGTGACGGGGGACATGGAGTACACACAGTGCGTAGCCCCCATATTCACGTCTCCCACCACTTTTGTACGTTTCTTGCTCATTCTTATATTTTAAAGCATTTGAGGAAAAATAGACACTTTTTTGCAGGTTCTGAATGAAAGTTAGTTTGTTTTACGTGGCTATGGCTGGACTTGGAGCTCCTGTTTCTCGGTCCTGGGCAGGACATATAATTTGGCTGCAGCAGGGGGATTATTTCTCAAAATAAATAAATAAATAGCATTTTTTCTAAAAAAAAAATAAATATATATATATTTCACTATAACCTATCATTCTTGACTCTGTGAGGCTCTTTTAAAATTAATCCTAGTCCACAAATTACATACAGACAGAAAAAAGTGCTGGACACCCATTGTCACATTCCAGTGAACCAAGTGTTTTAATTTGTTTTGCAATTCTGTTTGTCTGCCATACTTAGTTTTGTATGTTGGCTGGTTTAAGTGTCTGTAAGTGGGAGGGTGACAAACTGAAATGTCATTCAGGTAACAGAGTGGTTGCGAAGTTCTGAGAACAGTGGTGGCGGCTGTAAGCTTTTTGTCAGAGGGGGAGCTACCTTTCTGGGGAAGAGATAAAATATTCGGCAGGCCTGAAAATGGAAATTACATGGGCATCCTGGAAGAAATAAGTGAGT
Organism: Heterotis niloticus; assembly: GCA_018136845.1. Taxonomy (NCBI): domain Eukaryota; kingdom Metazoa; phylum Chordata; class Actinopteri; order Osteoglossiformes; family Osteoglossidae; genus Heterotis; species Heterotis niloticus. Next base: position 6,688,332 of record CM030900.1, on the reverse strand, counting down.
TTGATGCCTTTTTGAAGTCACAGGTAGAGAAATATGGTCATTCGGAAGCAGGAAATCTTACGTATCAGCAACGGTGCAGACAGTGCAGTTTCTCCAGGCTGGGACTGAAGAATGGACTCAGATCCTCAGTGGTGCAGAACAAACTAAGCCATCTGACTCCGATGTAGAGCTCTACTACCCAACCAGAGCTTGTTGGGGTCCAACAAAGGATCTGTTTTTGTCAAGCCCAGGCCCCCTGCCCCTCTAAGTCCTCCCTGCCTCAGTCATGAAGCCGATGACGTCAAGAGGTTTTCCTGTTTTTCCTCAAGTACATCAGGTAGCGAGCAACAGCAGAAGGTCCTACGCAGCACAGGATCTGATCTCAGAGTGCTTACAGACCAGGAACAAGAGTTTAAAAAGCAGACTAAAGCGGACAACTGTTGTGCAGTAGTTAGAAGCGCTGCCTTACGCCAACAAGGCCCATGTTCACTTTCCACCTACTGTGAGAGCACCCTTGAGCAACATACTTAACCTGAATTGTTGTAGGAAGAAAAGGACCCAGCTGCATAAACGGTTAAATCGCTGTAAGTGCCTTGCATTAGTTGCTTGGGAGAAAAGCATCAGCTCGACAAATAAATGTAAAACGGTCCATTTGTATAACATTCATTTAAAATTAGATCAGATTGGTATCGCGGTTACCTGACGGAGAATTAATGGGCCACTTGACATTTATGGCAGCGACTTCTCCTGCCTCATCGGAAGGAAAGTGCCGGCGATGCAAGTCGGTCTCAGCCTTCTCGCAGGCGCCACCGAGGGAAGCGCAAACCCGGCCCGAGCTTCCGCTGGCAAGCAGACGTCCGCGGTCTCCGCTCTTAAACAGCTGTGTCCACTGTTCTGCCTTATAGCACTAATCTGATTAATGCATTTGGTGACAGCAAAAAAGCCACATGATATACATAATGATAATCAAGTTGACAACTATGTCAAATAAAAAGCCACATAAATCGGAGCCCTGCTCTTGGTGTCCGTCTGAAAATAATCATAAAAGACAAGCAGGCGCGATCCACTTGGAACCCTAAAGATTCAATAGTTGAAAGAGGTTGGTCGGAGGATGAAATAAACTTGGCTGCACCCAGCCAGCCCCCCAAGAAGGCCCTCTTCAATATGTGTTTGCCGACCGGAATGAGTACAGGCATCTCTCATGCATCACTGTACCTTTGTGGGATGTGAGCGCCAATAAAGAGGGCCCCCGAGCGCGGTGTGGAGTTTCACAAAAGGGCCGCCGGCCACGGCGCTTGGAGGACTCACCGAGCTCCCCTTGTGTCAGCATTATTAATGCAGCGGTGCCATACGCGCCTCGTGACAGCCCCCTCGGTGCCAAACACATATTTTAACCTCACTTGTTCCTCCTTAACAAATAAGCTGTTTTGAAAATGATTTCCAGGGCGCTGTCGGTTTCCATAGTGATGACATTAAATGAAAAGGACAAAATATATATATTTATATATTTATATAGAGAGAGGGTGATAAATGGCAGCAGGTTTGTATAATACACTGGATGGCCAGGCTTAGGTTTCAAACCACAGCATGAAAGTCAAGTATTTATTTATTTATTTATTTATTTATTTATTTTATGAAAAACCAAATTAAAATGTATCTCTGCCAGGCGGTAATAGACATGGCATTGTGTGCCTGCTGTTAGCATAATGTCCTGTATATTTATTGTTTGTCATTTTTCTGGGGCCGACAATGCCCTAGCGGAGTGGTAAATCACGTAGTTAAAGCTGGTGTCGGGAATGGGGCGTAGCTCTAGGAAGGGGGGCGCGGGAGGATGAGTGAACCTCTGAGATATTTTGTCCTGTCACACAGCACTCTTTAAACAGCGCTATTGAATTCTTGACACTCACTGTTTTGATCTGGCATGTTTACGAGGACAAAAAAAAAAAAAAAAAAAAATCGGCTCTCCCCCCATTCAAATGCTGAAATTTATACGGGAACGTGAATAAGGCACACAAGGTGGCACGGTTGTTAAGGAACTGCGTTTGTGGCCAAGGCACAAGGATGCAGCGCTGTGCTCTTGAAGTCTTCACCTCAGCTCCTCTGGTAAATTCAGCAAAGCGTACAAGTAGAAGCTGTGGAAGTTGCTTTAGATAAAATCGACTGTCGCAAACCTACCAGCAGGGGGCATAGTGGTTAGATGTGTCACATTTCACCCGAAGGAGCCAGAGTCAAACTTCATATCATTACCCATAATTGAATTATCAAAGCTAAATGAATGCAGTAAAAAAATTACCCAGCTCTGCAAACAGGTAAATCACTGTAAATACAGTAGTTTTGAAGATAGCTTTGAGTCAGCTTCATAAATGCATTCACAATCACCGCATATATATCTGTCTTTGACAATTTTGGGAGTTTTTGATATACACAAATATACACAGACACACACTTGCCTTCCACTCGTAAAAAAGAAACTACAACTGAAAAAGGAGGGAGGTACAATTCAGATCTGCTGTTTTCTACAGTAAATCTAAATGTCTTAATACAGCGGGAAATAAATTAAATGAAAAGCGACCCTGGGTAATTTTGCTCCTTAAAATTCAGTCATGGTCATCACTTTACCACCATTATTGTGTTTTTCTATGTGAACCCAAGGTTTTATTCTCTCTGTTGGACTCCCAGTGATAAAATAGCACTGACTTTATTGAGGAACTGACTTGATTTAAGTGTTTTGTGTCGAATGACCTTGCCTTTAAATATGCGCTATTGCTAACTGTGAAATCAGTGCTCTTCTTTGGCTGAGGCAGTCGCCATTGTTCTGTTAGTCAATGAAATAATTTAAAAAATTATATATATATTTTTAATTTGTACATTCAAAGAAATGACGCTACATGGACATCCATGTGTAGCAGAACAAGGAGACATGGAGACGTACCAAACCAGGGAGGTATCGTGTCCAACAAACCATGGAAGAGGAAACATTACTCAGCCAACCTCTCCAATTCTCTGAAACAGAAACTTTTTCAAGTTCCCTGAGTTGTGAGAGACAAAATTGCCAGGGGCCACTTGCTTTGCATTTAACTAATCTCCATTTCCAGAAGGGGTCATTGTTTCTGTGGTGGGCTGGTTGAAAACATTTGTAAATCTCATGACCAACACAAGAAGAAACCCATCTCCTGTCAGGACTCCTTGCCTGTTTTCCCCCTTTTATATAATTACCATTTTTATTGGATTTTTATTTTGCTGCCACAAAGGGAGCCATCTGCTGCAGGCCATAGTGTTTGAGAACTCTTAGATCAGCTGTGAAACTATATTCCGCAAAGGATCAAAGCACGTCGACCCCCTCCTCCTTCATCCAACACTTCAAACAGATTCTCACATTTTTCTTACTGCCCTCCCCTCTCGCTGCACTGAGCGGTGGCCCGAGATAGAGCCCGTACATATTTCAGAGAATGACTCAATTTGTTCCATTTATACACATCGTGGCTAAGCACTGAGTGGAAAATTGTGTCTTGGTTGAGTTTTTCTGAGGGGTGGGAACAATATAATTACCTTTCCTTCCTTAGTTTCTTTCACAGAGATTCCTGAAAAACTCTTACTGGGTAAACATCTACATATTTGCTTAACAGAGGTCTACGTACTTTCTAAGAGAAAAGTTATGCACCATAATAAGCCTTTTTATTGCTGTTTTTTTTTTTTTGGTGGATTCCACAAGTGAAACTTTTTCTGTGATATTTAATAGCTTTTTCTGGAAATTTTATTTATTTATTTATTTATTCATTCATTTATTTATTCAATACATTTTTATGTTACTATTTTTACTAATTAGTATTATTTTACTATCACCATTCATTCCTTCATTCATTCCCAACTCCACAAGGCTTCTTTAAATTTAAATCAAATCCTCAAATTATGTTAAAACTTGAAAAAAATGCTGGACGCTTATTTTCGTGATTACATAACTGAAATGTTTTAATTTTTTAAAATATAAGCTTGTTGGGCTTAGTTTTCTGTACTCAATGGTTAAAGCTTCTGTCAGTGGGAGGGCTACAAACTGCATCACTCAGGTAGTAGAGGTGGCTAAAAATTTTGAGAAAAGCAGCTGTGGCTGTAGAAATTTTAGTTGGAGTCGAGATGCTATTTTGGATAAGTGATGCTATTTTGTTTTAAATGTATTTTTGCTTGCATGCCTACTCACTTATTTGCTTGCTTTTCGTGTAACAGTTCACTGCCTCATATCCCGTAAGGAAACCCTGCCTGTTAAATTATGATAATCATTTCTTATGAGATAAAGTTCCACAAAAATGTACGATAAATACTTGCATGATGTTGTGCTGTTCACTCTATGATGTGGAAAGTAGCTGAAACCAGTAAAACCTGTGTGCATATTCACTTTGCTTATACGGATGGCTTTTTTTGTGGTCACTATTCATGTATAGCAAGATTCAAGGTGCTTATTCTGTTCTTGTCCAAATGTACAAGGTGAACAAAACATTGTTTCTTCTCAACCTTGTACAAGAAACACTTAATAGAAAAACACATACACAGCGTAAAAAAGACACTGACAGATAGAGGTAGGATAGATAAATAAATGGTAGCACTCTGATGTTCTGTGGTTTCCTAGCAAATTTATGTTGATATATACATACTGTTTAGCTTGATATTACGTAGGATTTGTTTTTGAAGTCGGAGCAGCTGTAACTTATTATATTATGGTAGGGCCCAGAACAATGACTCAAGAGCAGGGCTGCCACCCCTCTAAGTAACTAGTTCCATTGTTGAAAAAGTAAATATTAAATGCTGCTCAAAAAAGTTTTTAATGGTGAAGTTTGCTACTGGAAAGTTCATAATTTGTAAACTCCAGCAATCTTCTTTACTGAGCTGGGAGAACATGTGAGACAGAAATTTCAAGAACTTGATACCCGATTCATTATGTGCTCAACATCATTCATGCCTCGTATTTTCTGAAAGAGGATACACAGCTACAGTAAATGCAATTTAGTGTCCTTAGGGAACGTTTTATATTTAACTCGGTTGCTTCAAAAAAATGTTTAGAGTGTAATAAGCACATATTTTCTTTTACTAAAATAAGTGCAGGAATATACACCAGACTTGCACATTTCTGTAAATTTTTACAAAGTTACAGCGTAATTCCACTTTTATGGCAAGCACTCTCAGACTGGAATTTGCGGGCAAAACTATAGGTTAAGCTTCAAAACACGGACTTCCTTGGAGGTTACTTTAAAACAATTCTTAACTTTAATCTTGTAGAAGAAACAGCAATAAAACAATCCATTTGAAATGATACATGTGCTGTAAATTGATAGGGGTAAAGCCCATGCCTCCGACTGATCTCCAAGTGGTGGTTTTAATTGAAGGAGCAGGGCAATTTCCACTTTTCAAGTCTGTGACAGGGAATATATTTAAGAAGCGGTGGAGTGGAGATGAGTGACCAGTGAACTGGTGCTGTGAACCACCACCCCCGCATTCATCTTCTCCACACGATGTGGATACAGCTGCGGGTCACGACCAACCATTCTGAAACGCAACACTCCGTCACAAAAAGAAATTTACGTCCAAACTGTACAGAAAGCACCCCCGGACAAACAGCAGGTGAAAAACAGACACAAAAGCCCGTTTTACATTTCGTCGGCTGACACTTTTCTCCAAACTGACTTGTACCGTACCTCTATTTACCCATTGATACAGCTGGGTAACTTTTACAGGAGCTATTCAGAGTAAGTACCTTGCTCAAGAGGAGTACAGTAGAAGGATGAATTCCAACCTGGCCTGACTATGCCACCTACTGCCACAAACCATATAAAATGCACATGCAGTAGCATCAACACATGAGAACACCCTGTTGCGTACGGAAGCATACTGTACACCTGCATAGACTGGAGACTGCAGCCCCGTGAATGCGCATGCACTCTCATGCATTCACTGCATGTGCAGTTAAGGGTTCCCCCAGGGCAAAAGGTGTCAAGGACTTTTGTGGCATGTTCTGGGGCCCGTCCCTTCCCCCAGGGCCTTTGTTCACCTGGGGATCGTATTTCTGCCTGGTTATCAAGCGGCTCATTTAAATGTAGGGTTGTTCACAGCAGGAACCAGCTGAACAAAGTTCCTATTAGCAGGCCTACCCCTGGCCTGCTCTCACTCGCACCTAATTGGGTTTGACTGCATTTGTTTAAATGCTGGGAGGGGCGGGGGGGCATGGATGCAGAGCTGACAAGCATCCGCTCGGCCAGACAGGGCAGCAGCATTAGGCGACCGGGCAAAACAAGGAGCCGGTCATAGTCACTTTTGCCTCCTGGGGGGTCAAACCCATAGATGGTCTTTGCACACCCTTGGTGGTCTGAGGTTCTTTTGGCCGGCAGGCAGAAAAGCACGTAAGTGTACACGTGCGCGCGTGCGTACACACACACACACACACAAGATCATGGCCTTTTTTCAGTCAGAGCTTTTTGAATGTACCTAAAGCTTATTTCCCCGAGAAAACAGTGAAAAGACAGACCTACCAACACGATCATATGAAAACTAAACCATTAAATAGCGAACTGAGGGCTGCAAAACATTCACAGCTATATGTAAACATTTGTCTTTTAGACAAAAAAATAAGCTATTTAATGATAAAAATAAGAAAACACTAATCCGGTCGCCCCAGCTGACTTGTTAATATACAATAGTTATACACACAAAAACACACCTGTTATTAAGGTAACACGCTGTAAATTCAGGAAAAACCAAGACGACTTCCAAAGTGGGTGGAGAAGCAGCTTTGCGGCGGACCTATTTCAGCCGAAATGTTAAAAATGTAAGACCGTCACATCCAAAACTTGCACTACACTGTCGTGTGTTCTGTAAACTGTCCTCTATTTTAACTTTCTGCCCACATAAATAAAAGTGTGACCCCCCCCCCCCCCTTTTTTTTTTTTCTGGGCCCGGACCACACGTTGCTGAACATCAGGCTAAAAAGGGGTGCCTTGTAAATTTTACTGCACCAGTGTCAAAAAGACTCCCATCAAAGAAGCGGTAAATATTCTAACAAGGTTTGGTAGCGAGGCCATTCCTGCTGGCCCCAGGCACTGAATTAAACCAGCCTGTTTCCAGTTAGACGGTCATTAAAGAGATCTTACAGCCACGGCAAATGGTTTCCTGTCCTGAGTGCTTAACTCTTGTTGTAGGAAATGTCCTGGGCCGTAAAGGGTAAACCAAACTTCCTGAAGTTTTTAAAGTTACCATCGGGCCCGAGCAGCGAGTTCCAATCACAGACACTGGGCAATCAAACAGGACCCCAGCTGACCCCCACACAGCACTGCCCGTTTCGGCAGGTGGTGTCCATTTACTGACCCGGCTCAAGGATCCGAGAGGAACCGCCGGGGTCGGTTAAGCACCGTGGCCATTGTCACCGAAAGAACTGCTTTCACATACGTTAGGTTAAAGTTCGTGCGTCTCGCAGACGCTTTTCCTCAAAGCGAAACGCAGCTCAGAGTGAACAAAAGTGCATCCCACAACAGAGGTTGAGATGCCGCACATACACACCGTTACTGAACCGGAGCCTGTTTGTTCCACAGATCCGTATCTGTAGAAGTGACACGCAAATTTGGCAAAATAGGTACATAAAGATCGAAAAGGACGAAAAACTTATATTCCTTTTAAGCTCTTGTATAACACAGCTCTATAAGGTGCAGTATAAGATGTGACAATGCCAAATAAGCTTAAAGCGCCGTATATTTGCAATATATAATGCAATCTGTTTATATAGCATTGATCCTGTGGTGTGCAGCTATATTACACTTATTATACCAGCTGGATCTGTCTTGCAACCACCTGGGTTGTCCCAACGGGCCTGCCAGCAGTCAACAAGCTTTTGCTATTTCTACAAACACTTTTTCCAATTTTATTATTTTCCCCTCTATTTCTACAATCACTATTTCTTCGGCCTTATTAATCCTTATTTCATTATTTCTGAAATAGTTCCTCTATAACAAAATTTGCAGTCTTAGTGCAAATGAACTTATGAATGAATTAAGGAAGGAAGGAAGAAAGGAAGGAAGGGAAACATGAATGGGAACTTCCTTTAAGGCCACAGCCGCATGCATACGTGATCACAAGTGACGGCAAAGCAAAAGTAAGTAAAATGCACTATGAGTCCGCACATTATCAATCAGAGTCACAGCATGTTGCTGCAAGCGACCGTGAGTCACATCCTTTCCCATGGCCTCACAGTTATCTTCAGCAGCTCGCCACACCAGCACCCTTTTGTTCTCGCCCTCCCAGGCACAATAATGCAATGCTTGGATGGCTAAGGGGATTTGCTCTTAGCGGAGCACCTGTTGAGGCTCAGCTCAGGTGACGCCTACAATCGGCCGCTTCGGTCGGGTTTTCCAACGCGGACTCACCGTTCATCTCCCAGTGAGTCATGTCAGCTACCGCTTACAGCTTGGCTGCTTAATGTCTGTTTCAGGGGCTTTGAAGATTCTGAAGTTGGCCGGGATTACATAGAGTACAGTTATGACCCGGGGCAAAGATCTGTCAAAAACAATTATTGATTAATGTTAAACACTGAGCTGGAAGCGGTTAAAGGTGGAACTCTTGACAGGAGCGCATGAGCGATGGATCCGCACCAACATCTCCCAAGTCAATCACAGGTCAAACGGTGGTGGAATGCAAGCCCCGATGATGCACGGTGGTTTACAGTACCAAGCGACACACCCCGCACGTGCGTCGCTGACCCAAACCGAGCTCGTAACATCTTCGCTCTGTTTGCTTTGGGTTTCAGAAATCCTCCCCAGGCACGACCACATGTGGAGGCTTTGTTTGGTGCCGCTTCTCGGAGGAACGAAACCGCTTCCTCCGCCCGACCGCTGCACCTTAAAGTCCCGGCGTCTTACCTTCCGCCGAGCGAAAGAGCACGGGAAAACAAGACATCGGAACACATAAAACAGAGCGATTGGGTTTAGGAACGCGTTACCACAAACCATCGATGGCGATGGAAATAAAGGGGGAAAAAAAAAAAAAAAAAACCCTAAAAAGAGCAATCGTATGCAGTCAGTAACCATATGGGATTTAAAATAAACACTCGGTTATCCGTGGCATGGCCGAGCAGGCTGGGGGATGGTGATTAGAGCTAATGAAAGCAAAACAAAGCTGGACATTTTAAATTTATTAGTGAGTTTTAAACAGTTAATGCTGGGCCCCAAACGGGCCCTACCACCAACAATAATTTCAAAATCATAACAAAGCGTGGCTTCCTCCGCCAGACGCAATCTGCGCAGAGGGGATATTTGTGGAGTGGCTGAACAAACACAGATTTGCAGGCGTCTGTCCCTTTCCCAGCCCCTGAGAGATGGGCGGTGGTGGTGGTGGGGGTCGCTGGGATAGACTCCGCAGCCCAGGCCGCATCCCCCGGGGACTCGGGCCTTCTTTCCATAAAGCTGCCGGCACCCGGGCTACTCCGAAGAACAGGCGGGCAAAAAAACAAGAAAAACATCGGAGACGAGAGGTGTCCCGATGACGACAGACTTTTATTCGGTTTTTTCCCGGGTTGTGGGATTCCATTCCGGCCCTGAATTCTTCAGACTGAAGAATTTTTTTTTTTTTTTTTTTATGGTAATTGTGGACATATTTATTAAGTGCATTTTATTAGGTGAAGGGAATCTGAACCTTTTATCATTCATTCTCCGTAGCGCGTTCTTTAATTCCCTATTCCACCCCCTCATATTTAAGGTAAAGCTATAAAATTTTGGGAAGCCGTTCTACAGCAAAAGGTGTGAGTATGAATGTCAAAACGTGCCTTTGTGGGTAATTACCACCCATGACCATAAAACAGACCTCCTTGCTAAAGAAGATGACCTACGCACCTTCTGCTGGGTAACCGTTCCATGCTTTCGGCTCTGCTTTCTGCTAGAACTTTGAGGAGCGGCAAAATCCCCGCATCTTTCTGTCTGTACGAATCCATCTGTGCCCAAAAAAAAAAAACTTAAACGCTAAGGACTCACACGGTGGACAAGAAATGAGATGGATGTAAGTGTTCTGGCCTTCTGACAGCTGCCTAATGGGCACCACCTGCTGCAAGTCCTAAGGAAGAGGAAAGAGGCCCCCAGCTGCCGTTGATGTTCCTCACGTTCAGTCAAAAGATATTCATACTTATAATTCAGACCCATAATTCCTCAGCAAAGCAGCTATCATTTTGAGAACATTTTAGTACATTGCGATTGTTTTAGTTTTAGACATACGGTGATGTAGATAGAAATACGTGAAATTATTGTTTATTGTGTGGGTGGCACAGCAGTGCAGCAGGTCGCTCCGTTGCCTCACAGAAACCGAGCTGTTTGGGGATGTTTGGTGTTTAAATTCAATTCAGTCTGGAGTTTACACGTCCTTCGTATGTCTGTGGGTTTTCACCACAGTCCAAAGACATGCATCTGAGGTTAATGTATGATGCTAAATGTGCAGCATCCATAGTGTGTGAGTGTGTAGTGACCCTGGAGTGGTCTGGCTCCCAATTCAGTTATTTAAAAAAAGTTCAGCTATTACACATAACCGAAATAAAACTGAGAAAAATTATTAGTGTTTTGCTTTGACAAAAACTGACATTTTTGCTGATGTCTCTAAAGCATAAACTGACTCAAGCTGAGTGGCCTGGTATATGAATCCAAATAAAACAAATGTTTTTATATAAAAGAAAACACCAAATTGCAATATATCAAGCCAACTAACAGTCGTGGCACCGAATAGGCTACATATAAGAATGGAAAGGCAAATGCTAGATTATATATAAAGGCGCTACTTAAATTTCCCCATAATGAAACAGCCAAGTTCCAATTTATTTGAGCTATTATTATTTTTTTAAATCTCCTTCTGGACTTCCTGTTGTTCTATCTCTAAGACATTACAAACTGCTCAGCCCAACATACCCATCTGCCCCAGGTAAGCTCGATCCTTCACTGCACTCTTTGTACCATGAAAATCCACCCCTTCCGGACCTGTACTTTTACAAAAACGACAGCGAATATGAATCCGGAAAAATCCAGAGAGTTCAGGGAAGACATCTTCTGCTGAGGCATCACAAAGCAGACATGACTGGAATGCAATATTTGGTGATGGACTGGTGTCCCATCCAGAGTACTGTCTCCTGGCCTAGTGCCCAGTGATTCTGGGATGGATGGATGGATGGATGGACAATACAATATCATGAAACTACAATCATCTTGAACGCTGTCTTCAAAATGCAGTACAGTCGGTGAAGCGGTTGACCTGGACTTGTGGCTGAACCCCTACAGTGTTTGGTGTGTGTGTGGGGGGGGGGGGGCTTTAATCACACCGGCGGCAAAACCATATGCTCGGCTTGATGCCGTAAGACGTCCGTGCTGCTTTCGGCGCGAGAGATGAAAATATTTTGTCAGCCGTCTCAATCCGGTCGAGCATCCCGTCATTCCCGCAAAGCAAAATGAAGGGTTTAAAAAGGGAGGGGAAGAAGAAGAAGAAGAAAAAAAAAATCAGCATTTCGCACAGAAAAGAAGTCAATTCATTCCAATTTGACTCAAAGTGTGGATTACAGCCCGATTAATCACGCTCTAATCTAAGGGCAGAAATTATAGTTTCCCCGCTCGACAGAAATAAGATTATTTGATGCAAGACAGCTGACGGTTATTATTTTCTTTTCTCCCCCAGCTATTCTTCATCTGTGCGGATTGAAACTCAATTATCTTTGTGTCAGATGATTATCCGGGAGCTTTATTTAATCTCCATTACCCTCCCCAGTCATAGAGTTCAATTAAACATGCTATCATAGCGGTAACACATATTTAAACCTGTTATTCTGTCAGTCCATTTTCTACCGAAAGGTGCTGGGGGGCTAACACATGTCATAATTACGCAATTATTAAACATAACTCACGCTTGTCCCTGCACTTGAAGCTGGCAGGGAGTCACGGGCAGGAGGGACCATTAATCTAATGACAATATGCTTTGGTTGTGATCTGTAATACGGCCGCAATCTGCTTCTGCTCCGCTTAATTGTGACACGCAAAGCAAAGGAGGTTAATGTATTAGCAGACCGCCGGATAGACATGCGTCGGATCGCGTCTTCCTTGATGCTGCCGACGCGCCGAGACCGGGAAGCGGGGGCCTCGATCCGTGCGTCCGAACCCGGGAAGCGAAGGCCGCAAAGCTCGACGCCTCTACCGCGCTCCGCGATCTGGGTTGCGCATCGCCTCGGTGGGAAGCGCCTGCTGGGCGAGTGAAATGCAAATGGGGATCCTTTCACACCGCAGCCCCCCTCGGCATCAGCCGCGATGTGGGACGCGAACCGAAAACCGGGCCGCGCATGCAAATTCCGTGACTTCGTCGCGCTTGCAGCGGGGCTCGGGCGCGTACGTATGAAAGTTTGCGACTGTACATTCGCGCACGTTCGCACGTATTTAATTGCTCGTACACAAAAACTCGCAGCGGCACAAAGGTGGGCGGCTGCAGAAGGAGATTCTTTCGGTTTTCGGGAGAAAAGGCAAATCATTAGCACTGCTGCTATTTAAAACACTGGCATTTCATGTTCACTCTTTCAAAAAAAAAAAAAAAAATACTGAGAAAAACTACTGTAATGCAGGCCCTTCGTACACAATGTGGCCAAAAGTATGTGGACCTCCCTCGGATCTAATGACCAAGCTTTCAGATTCAGCTGCACCCATACAACGTAGAAACACATTCTAGACAACTGTGTGCTTCTTTGCGTGCCAGCTTTTTGGCCACAGTCTGGGGAAGAAGCTCCTTCCCTCCTCCAGCATGACTGCCCCCCCCCATGCACACACTGAGCTCCATAAATCATGTGTTTTGCCCAGGTTGGTGTGGAACAACTTGAGCGGCTGCACAGAACACTGATCTTAATCCGTCTGAGCACTGAACACCTTTGGGATTGACCTGGAACACCGACCGTGAGCCAGGCCATCTCACCCAACCTCACTGACGCTCTAGTGGCCGAATGGGCACAGATTCCCACAGCCACGCTCCAAAATCTGGTGGAAAGCCTTCCTAGGCAAGTGGGACCTTTCATAACAGCAAAGGGGGGGGGGGGGCGCAACTCCATATGAATGCCCACGTGTTTGGAATGGGATGTTTAGCAAGCACACATGAGGTTGATGCTCAGCTGTCCACATACTTTCGGCCATGAGAAGCAGGGAGATTTGGTAGATTTTATAGAAACAGTGCAGGAAACCTGCAGACTGCTTAGGTCTGCATGTGTCGTACCTCAAGGAACTTCTTCCACTTAGAGTAAAACACGGTTTTCAAGTCCCTGCAGTGAAACATGTAGGAAATAAAATCCCAGCAATGAATAATACAGCATTACCAAAAAACGTGTATCGGAGCTCAGGAAAGGGCAGATAAATGATAAAACGCCGGACCCCTCTATGAAAATAAGTGACTTCAAAGGCCTCAAGGTCCCTGCAATAATTCACATTCGTTCCCATCCTGCCCCAAACACGAATATGACTTTAATCACAAGTTATGGTTGTTGTGTTGCATTAAAACAAATCTGGGAAGTATTTGAAGTTGAGTTTTTTAATCTCTTTAATCTCAAAGGGATATCCTGGCGACTAATTTTCAGGATAAACAGTAATATGAATAATATGCAAGCTGAGCCTGGGGCAGCCAGCAGACGGGGCGGCAGGCGGGACAGGGCCGCGGCCAGGCGGTCCTCAGAACACGGAACAAATGCGAGGGACATACGTGATGTGATAAGACCAGGGGCATGAGGGTGGAGGAAGGGTGTCCAAAGGGCGTGGAGCCACCTCCGGCAGTCATTGACACTGACATGCTGATGGACAAGGTACCTCGCCCACTTCGGCCAATCAATCACCTTCTGTCAGAGGTCGGGAGGGGCGAAGCGGCAGAGCAACCGTCAGCACCGCATCCTGTTGTCACCGCAGCTATCGGCCATCCTCAGAAGCGCTTTCATTAGGGCATCTCGGCCGCGGTAATTTGTCATTTAAAAAAAGAACAAAGTACACCACGCGCCATCTGCTCTGTTTTTGTTTCCGATTTTATCACTTTTCGCTAAAACCGAAACGAACCGGGATACTCTGTAATGGCAACCAGAACGATAACGTATAACAAAATTACAAAAAAAAAAAAAAAAAATGGCTGCGTCGGTAATAATAACTTATAGCAATAATGGCGAAATATGGTGTGTTTACAAGAGGCCTGATTTCAAAGAGAAAATCAATGCTTTGTCCTCCTTTTTCTGCATCTTACATTAGATTTGCGGTGAGTATTTTCTTGTTAACTCCTAACATATGTAGCCCGTAGGCATGATTCACGCGAGGCTCTGGAAATTCTTAGGAAATGGCGATAAGTCACGGAAATGTGTAAAGAACTCTGGCAATTTTCACTTCAAATGTTGTCAGAGAGGTACTCTCCACAAAAAAAATAAATAAATAAATAAATTAAAAAAATAAAAAAAATAAAAAAAATAAAAAAAGTCGTCCGCTTCTCACCGCTCACTGTGAAAAATTTTGTACCACGTTGCTCGTAAGAAAGTTACACGTTTAATGAACAACACTTCCTCAAGGTATTTTTTCCCAAAGCCTTTTTACATGTGTTGTTCTACATTTATTTACACTGCGAGTCTGCGCCACACATAATCCCATTTCTGAAGAGAGAAAAAAAAAAAAGAATTTCAATTGGACAGAACATTGGTGACAACTATAAAGAGAAATAAATACTGTACAAACAAAACAAATAAGTAAAGTTATGGCAAGGGTAGATGTACAGTGGTTAAATGTCACGTGCGTCTTTCTTGTAACGTAACGCATTTTACCGTTTTTTTTTTTTTTTTTTAATTTGGTCAACTATAAAGCGATAAACAGCAAAAGAATTAATGCATGTTCTCAGTAGCAAGAGTTTTGCCACCATCTGATGTTTATGTCTTTTCTCATTCACCACCATCCACTGTCTGTGTCCCAGGGTTTATTATTATGAAATTCACATTGTTACACTTGCATTAGTTTATTAACACTATGTACACCGATTTACTGATTCTAACCATCGAGTAATTTTTATTGCCACAGTGCAGGTCAACGTGGTCAAGGTTACTACAGCAGGAAGTGGGCTTAAAACAGCTTCTTTAAGTAGAGGATGCAGCTATAATCATTACTCCACCTGCAGCTCCTATAATAATAATAATAATAATAATAATAATAATAATAATAATAGCTTTTGCTTAATGAGATTTGAAAAGGAGTCCAGAAGTTGCAAAAGTCATCAGAATTACTTTATAGATTAAATTTTAATTTTCCTATTGGAAGACAGTTAAATAGTCTCACATTTAGCTTGTATATTTATTAGCGGTGCGACAGGTATGGAATATAACAGCAAAATAGTCTTCCTTGCAAAGAATGTTAAGAAACCAGCCTGTGTTTAACATTTTCATTTAAAAAAATGAGTCAAATTATTTAAATTGACTGTTAACAATAAACCGGCTTCAGAGTGAAAGGAAACGGGTCTTCATGTGGTGCTAAACACAGCATAAGGTTTGATGCTAAGTGGAAATGTGAATTCTTTGTGTAAGCAAGCACTTTGCACAACTTGTCAGCCTCCTGCATGCTCTGCTCCTTAGCAAAGACGCGGCGGTTGGTTGGGCACCGCGATGCGGCTCACTGAGGAGATTGTACGAGCAGCATTTACGAGATAACTTGACAAGGAAGAGCGTTTGTGGACACCAACCCTGGGCTGAGCTCCCATCATCCGCTGGCTGTGACAACCCTGCCACCACCGTACAGAAACTGCAGTTCGGTGTGTGTGTGTCTGTGTGGCGCAGGGCACCGAAACATTAATCCCCACCTGACACTAATACTCCATCTACTGTATGGGTGACCTGGTGGCAGGACGCCATTGACGCGGCCACCCATGCGGCAACACACGAGGCCTCTACCCTTTAGTGGGATTATCCCCAATCCTGGCCAAGGCTCCCTTTGCAGATTTCTTTGGGTAATAACTGTGCTGAGACAGATTTAAAACAGTCACTGTCATCAAGGGTTAGAGCTGTGGGCACAGAAATAGGAAAACATAATCTGCAGTAATCTAAGAAAAGTAAATCGGTGTAAATTCAGGGTGTTTCATTTATTCTCTGACTGTCATGTAAACATATGCTAAGACAACTGACCGGCCGAAGCAAATAACAGATAAAAATGTGACATAATGAAGAAAATGATTCGTCTGTTGGTGGGCCGGGAGGCCTCGGGACTCCAGATGTTTCCCATACTCCCAGGGAACATTATTTTTAGCATAATCAATCTTTTCTTATTATCGCAAGATAAATACACCTACTCATTTCCGTGCCTTTTGAACGCAATCCTAGATTCACCACCTTGTGTTTATTTAAGTGTTGTTGTAGCTCAAGGGTGAGCTGCCCAAATATGCTAACCCTCAAATAGTCATTGGAAACGTTCATCACGTATTCATTATTACGGAACGGCTGAAGATCTAGGAAGGTAAAACAAATAAATAAATGAAGTCCCATAGGAAAATGTAATCACACTAAATACCTGAACACAGTCATAACTCAGAGATTTTCACAACATACACAGGAAATAAAAGATTTTTGAAAATATGTGGTGCAAGCTAAGCATTATTTATTTTAAATGATGATATTTAAACAATGCTGATGAGTATCAGCACCTTTCTTACAGATTTTTTTTTTTCCCCCCACATTGCTTAAAATGTGTGCCACTTCATACCAGTTTTATACAAAGAAAATGAAGTCTGTTGTTACTTTATGTTGTGTTTTGCAAATTTTGACAAGGCTACAACACTACTGCAACTATCAATTAATATAGCGCGTAATAAGAAAAATAGGAACTGGGTATTTGTCAGAAGAAATCGCTGACGCAACATTTTGACAGTTGTTGGTTTTTAAGCCGCGGGCTTCAGTTTCTTTCACGAACGAGGACTTTTTTTTTTTTTTTTCCCCCCCTCGTGGTATCAGAGGACAGATCAGTAGTTGGGTGCAGACCTGCTTTGCGACTGATGTAGCTCACATCTCTCTCGCGCGACGTCCTTTAAATAATTCATTTGCCCTGCGCTCCCACGACGCTTCTCGGCGTGGGACCGCGAACGCCGAAGCCACCCTCGCGGCCTCCGCGGTTTTCTACAAAAAAAAAAAAAAAAAAAAAAAAATCCAGCCGACAACTTCTCAAGGTCCTTCGGTGTCTTTGATCCGCCGCGCTGGATGTCGGCGCCTGTGATTGTGGCGAAACCCTTTCTCCCTCCCCAGGCCCGGCCGTAATGAACAAATTCACCGCGTATTACTCTGGACTTGATCTCTGGCAAAACAGTGCTGGGTCAAACAATTTGGTTTGTCAACACCTTTCCCGCGACTCTTCAATCAATGTCGCCGGTCCAAATTTAAACAGCAAAGTGCATTTGACTGCAGAACCCCAGACTGATTACACTTCCCAGATCAGCGAATTGGTCCAGACAGGACAGCAATCTGATTACTAACCCGGCTTGAAAATACTCTCCGCAGCCTGAGATTAACATGAATATTTTTATATAGATCGATAAGCAATCTCCACTCTATAAGAAATGCCAACAGCATTCATTTGGACGATCTAAGGGATATCAGCTGGTGGCGACAGCCGGCCATTGTTTTCCACCTCCACGATGGGCACGGTTTGGTAGGACAAGACCATGGATGCGGGTTCTACTTCTCCAGACTGTGGAAGCAATCACTGCTTCACACGTTCCCATCTTCCAGGACAGGCCCAAATCCAATTAGGCTGACAATGGGTTGATCCGCAAGTGGGCCTTCTATTAGCCATTACCGCTTTGGCCCCTGACTGCGGGAAGGGAAAGGGCACTGCGATTATTTATTTATTTGTCCATCTATCTATGTGTTTATTTACCTCTGTGAGATTGAATTAATCCACCTATTTCCAAGGAAAAATCCCAGAGCGCCGGAAGTCATCGCTCGAAAGCCCAAGCCCGAATTTCCCGGGAGCATTCTTACGAGTGATTATGAGCAGAGGACGCAAACTCCTGGGGCATGGAAATGCTGCTTGAGTTTTTTTTTTTTTTTTTTTTTTTAAATCTGCTTCTACTTCATCTGTATTCTGATCTGTATTCGCCTAGCATCTTGCACAACGTTCACTTTTTCCCTTCCTGTTAGAGCCACCGTTAGACTTTAAGGTTTGCATTCAGGTTTGCGTTAATTGGACTGGTAGGAACTTCTCTCCGAAGCTAAACAAAAGTGCTTTTCGTAACAGGTGGACAGTTTCGATACAGTCATGGCTGCTGAAGCACAGCTGGACTGTCCGGTACCGTATTTTGTCAGCAGACATCGAACTGTCTGTTGTAAAACTGAGTAAAATAGAAAATACTACAGTGATCATGACAGACAGGGATATGGAAATGTAGGAGATTTATAGTGAAGTTGGCCCAAAATAGTTATGTTTTGAGGCTCTTTTTGAACGTCGAAAGGGACTCAACAGTTCTGAGGGACAGAGGGAGCTCACTCCTCTACATTACAGTCAAAAACTTTGGGCTTTTGGAACTCCTCGGGGCTGGGTTCACAAAAGGACTAGAGGTGGAGAAGCAAAGTGTCCTTTGTGGGATATAGGAAGTCACCGGTTTCAGCAGACGCTGGAAGACCAGGCAGGACATAGACTGTAGTCCAGAAATATCACTGTAATCGGGACCAGTGACAGTGCAGAATGTGACATAACATTTGGACGGATTCTATGGATGTTAAAGAGGAGGCATCTGCAATGTTCAATTATGGGTTCAATGTGCTGAGAAAAGCAGACATTTGAGTCCATTGTAACTCTTGGGCTCTTGACCATTGAATTTAGCAAACTGGCCATTTTGG
The DNA here is from genome assembly GCA_018136845.1 of Heterotis niloticus. Taxonomy (NCBI): domain Eukaryota; kingdom Metazoa; phylum Chordata; class Actinopteri; order Osteoglossiformes; family Osteoglossidae; genus Heterotis; species Heterotis niloticus. The sequence goes on along the minus strand of CM030900.1, from coordinate 6,669,494 downwards.
CAAAGACTATCCAATAGGTGGATGGACCTACTGGGAAATGGAAGGATCTCAGTCTTGTAAGAAAACACTGTGGACAGTGGTCTGCAATCTAAGAGGAGATTTCCATGACTTCTGTCCATACTTCAAGGCTTTGCATCCATAACAAATCACTTTGCTTTCAATGGTGTTAAACTTAGCATCCACAAATTAAAAGAAACTTCCTGTGACACTCAGTCCTCTGGGAGAATGCTGCCCTGTTGACAGAAAAGGCAGAGAGGCAGACTGATTCTCAACTTTGGGCCATATGGACTGGGTATCTGTCACCATTAGGTCACAGCTGTGAGGAGCTGCTTTTGATGATAAGCTGTGTGCAGGAAGTCAGGATGCAAGTGAGAACCCATTGCCTGACAGCTGGTGGAGAGTAGTCAGACCACACACCACATGCCTGACTGACCATGGACCAGTAAGACCTAGGTGACCACAATAATTCTACGGATTGTTCCTCTTAAGCCATAGCCACCTAGAGGTTCTCTCTGCTGCCTCAGTCATCCATCTGATGGCTTTCCTTTTGAATGTTCCTGTGATACCCTAGCAACTGAAGGTTTTACAGAAGGATTGATCAGCAAACTCCCATCGACTCTCCTCAATGGACAAGAATTGTACATGGCACCCCTTTCTGTGGCAGCCTTTGACTAAGTCCTGGTTCTTGGATCTTTCGCTTTCGAAGGCCTCCTCCATTCAGTCTTCCCAGGCCACTGTGAACTCTTACCAGACTACCTGCCTTGCAATTTTTGACAGCAGTGCAATGTCTGGTCCGAGTATGGTTTTACTAGGACCAGACGTTTTACCTGCACTCTGCGATGTAAACATGCTTCAGACTGCAACCCTCTATTTCCTCTCATTCCTCATCTCTGTGGTGGCCAGAAAGACTCCATGGACTGCAGCACCTCCCTTATTCAAGCTACTGATGTGGAGCTTATATTTTTTCTTTTGCCCATAAAGTGCAATGTTGTTCAGGCTAGGAAGTTCTCAGCCACCTAGGGAGATGCTGGCTGATCTGCCCATCAACACCTTTCACCATCATTAGAGAAACTTGAGCAGGAGCCATAAGATATGTGGGAAGATACCATACTGGTATACCAAGGCCTTGATTTTGCTTGACAGACCTTACTTGTCCACCACCTTCAGCCATCAATGTAACTTCTGCCCAGCATCCTTCAAGGTGCCATCAAAGGTCTTCCCAAAACATCTCATAGGGTTCTTTGAGAGGGTCAGAATCACATTCCCTTTCCTAAGGATCTATATTTTTCCAGTCTAAATTGCATCCATCCCCAGGTGATAAGTGTCCCCAGATCCCAAAAGACCATGTATACTTTGGCACTACTGTGATTGTTACCACCAAATCATTCATGAATGCTCGGGATTGGCCAGCTGACGGATCCCAGACTCTGGATTCTAAATTTGCTAATTTTGCCAGCAGTCATAAATCCCCTTTCCAGCCAGTGCCACACTGAGGTACTCTTCCCTCTACACACACACCTGGTTACACTTGGACACCTGAGTTTGAGGAAAGATAGAAGCCACATAGGAAACCTGAGTGAGAAAGAAATTTTTCAAATTAAAAAAATAAATAAATATATGGCACACTCTACTGTGCAGGACGGGAACCTGTAAGGAACATACTTTACCAATATGCCTATAGTAACTGCAGATACAAACAGGTGGCAGTGCCACCACTGGTGCAAACTTTCCGAAAATTCCCCCACACCCTTTCTCTTGTTACTTATAAACACAAAAAATATCCCATGTAACTCGTAATATAAAGAGCTTAAAATAAATTTAATGTAACTGAAAGACTCAAATCTTGGGGGATACCTGTATATGTACATATATTTCGGTATCTAAATCTACCCTGTTACTGAAAACTTCTGACAGCAAATTTTTGGAGAGTGGAAGCCTATATTCTATTACTTTAAATGGAAAAAATAATAATGCGCTGCCAGTACATCCAAAGTCCTCCAACTAATTTCCCCAAATCTCATTAAAATACTCTTTAACACCAATGTACCAAAGACTTTTTACAAGCGTGACTACTTTCTTAGAAGACATTTTCATTTAATAATGTGGAGGCGATGGTAATAATGTACACAGATTTAAGCAATTCGTGCATGAGATGCGACCCTTCCAGAGAACAGCTCAGATAAGACTGCAACACACTCTTGTCACCTTTCCTGCACTGTATCTGGCTGTAGCCCGAAATCCCAGTGGAGTTTCAAGGTCAAAACCAAAAAAAATTGCCACTTTTAACTTTATCACTTCTTCCATGGGTGAGTAATGAAGTGTAGCGGGGATCCGCAGAGCATTTTGCTTTCACTGTCAACAATCTGCACTTTATGTTCATATGTACATATATCAGCACTTACACACAATTTAAACATTTTCAGTATTGTCCACTTTCAGTTGTTTTTTCGAATGTGGATTTGGAAAAGCGGGTTTTTTATTCAGATTTTTTTTTTTTAGCAATTAGAGCTGTAAATGCACATTTTTGGAGAGCGAAAGATTAAGCAAAGTGAGGGTTAGCTGTATGTAATATTTGTAACCGATACCCAGTGAAAGGGTGATTCAAAACATATAGTAATAAACAAGCATAACAACTCTATTAGTCTTCAATTCAAACCCATTATGTTCCTGCTGTTACTTCTACTGCTCTACACAGCTTTGCTGCTGACTCTTCAATGGATTTTGCTGCTTCTCAATTCTGCTGTATAAATTCCAGCTTCTGACACCACCTTGCATCCATCTTTTTTCCTTTTGTCTCACTGTATGCTATGTCAGTCAGCGCTTCCTCTGATTTTTTCCATTTTCAGTCCCTGGTACCGTCTAATCCTGCTTTATTTTATTCTTACCATCCTGCCCTCATGCACATTTTATCCTGGCCTCTCTTCCTATATTCAAGCAAAAGAGAAGACGGCTCTGTTTCGAAAAGGATTTCTACGGTGCTACAGAGTTTACCTACGCAAAATAGCAGTTTGCTTAGGAAAGTCGAGCAAAACAAATGATGGGTAGCATGTAAAATTCACTTCTGTGGACAGCAGTAAAAGAAAATGTTTTGCTCGATTTTGAGTTACAACACTTCCAGTATGTTTGCAAATGTTTTCTTTTTCATATCAATGTCTGATTTATTGTTGAAATCTCAGACAGCTGGTTATCGGCATGTTTATATTATTACTTCGACGTGTTTTGGTTATTATAACCTTGAAATATTTTAGTTCAAGAACAGGAATGGCTTGTTTTGCTTTCTATACAGACTAAAGTATTGAAGTTTAGAGATGACGCATTGCCTGTGACCTGGCAAAGTTCTAGACCAAATCTTTTGCCCTGGCAGAAGTTCAAGTGTGGTCAGCGTGCCCTCTCCCGTTGGAGCTCTGATATTAAACTCAGCAACCTCACTTCTTGGTTTTTCCTCCTGCTTTAGTGAGAAAATATCTGCTCTGAATGTTAGTACAGGACAAATGAACAACAGATAATGTTTAGATTCCCAGAGGAGCTCAGATGGCCTCAATGGCCACAGCACGCAAAGTTATAAAATAGTGATCATTAAATTTTGAGATTAAGCATAAATAATACTGCACATACCTTGATGGAGTGAATTTAAGTTTAGCAGTAAGGGTCAGTTAGCTATTTCATAATACAAAATGAATGAAATTTTAAATTCTTATGCTCTGCCACTGTCCTGCTTATTCAGATGGATTAAAAAAAAAAAAAAAAAAAACTGTAAGCTGAGCCAAAACCAAAACACATGAAGAACATGTAAGTTAGATGCGCACGTCCATACCGTAAGTATAATTCCTACAGTCCAATTTCAGGCTGGAAGTCCAGCTCCTAGGCTAGCGCACCATTGTGCGCCTTAACCCTTCTAATGACGTGGCGAAGAGCCTTGGAAGCTGAGCCTGTTGGTGGTCCCCACCCAATATGATTTTGTCCTTCTCAGAAGATTAATGAAAGACAAAACCTGAAAAAGGCTGTCAGCCACAGGTTCGACCCCCCCAATACCCACGCAGACCTTGAGAGAGATGGGATTCTGAATTCCTTTCCAAAACAAACAGCACTTACAGCTCCACCGGAGGGGCAACCTATTAAAGCATAAAAGAAATGTTTGTCCTATCTGTGTATTTCAGCTTTGTCAACTTGCATCTTCACCAGCAGTTCCATTTGAGAGTCAAGTGTCCTTTTGACTCTAGAAGGTGGTATTAATCATTTGTAGAATTCCCAAGGGTAAAATGGAACCATAAATTGCATTGGATAGATCACAGACAGCTTGCTGGGTGCAAAAATAAAAGCAGTCATAGACTCTGTGGTTTGTGTGGCAATAATACAGCCAAGTCAGATAAAATTGTGTCTTGGGTTGGATACCTTGAGACTAGATGTACAGTATATCTCAGAGACAGGCCTTCCAGTGCATTCTTATACTCAGACCAGTGTAAAATCAGTTGATCATTGTGTTCAGTTATTAATCCATCCATTATCAAGAATCACTTGTGGGCTAGTGTCTGTCCTGGAAGCATATGGCGTGAGGCTAGGTATACCCTTCAATGGGAATTTTCTCTCTCGCGCTCTCTCTCTTTCTCTCTCTCTCTCACACACACACACACACACACACACACACACACACACACACGTACAAGCTGACAAAGAGCAGTTTGGAGTGCCTAGTTCCCTAGAAAACATTCCTTTAGACTGTAGGAAGAACCTGGAGTTCCAGGAGAAGATGGCGAGAACATACAAACTAAGCACAGAATGATCTGGGTTTGAACCAAAGTCTGAACCTGCAGTGCAGAAACCGTAAAAAAACACCGCTACCCACTCTTAGAAAGCAGGTTTGGTAAAGCTGAGGGTCTAAATAATGGCACAACCGATACCGGCCCTCTTCTATCAAAAAGTCTGAAGGGTGTTTTCACAGCGCAATGCCGGAAGGCATAACTTGCTCAGCTTTGCAGCCATGATGCAGCATAGCCCCACATTTCTCATTCCTTTCTGCACATCTGCCAGGGCTTTTTGCTGCCGACCGCTCCACGCGGCAGCAGGCCGGGAGCACTCCTCCTCCTGGAAATGTGCTCAGCATGCCACTGTGAAGCACCCTTTGTTTGCATGCGGGTCCCACATTCAAGATTGCGTCAGGACTTACATGCCTCGCATTCCTAACGCAAATCGAGTGCCTCCCACACAGTTTAGGTGGAGGTTGTTCCCTATTAAGATGTCCCAGGCAAGACCGAAGCAGGCAAATAATGGCACGCCGCGATGCAGTAAAAAGTAATGTGTTACCCGCGCTAAGCATTGTTTAATATTACCAAAGCAACCGGCATTGCAGAAACAATATCCATATGCAAAACTGAGACGAGGGCAAACAAATCACTTCCAAACATATAAGTCGAGGTCCTTTTTAATCCATGTAGGATTCATGATTTTGTAATTGAAGTATGTCTACAGTACTGTAAATATGATACATATGCCCACACTAAAAGCCCGACATAAAAGTGTCTTCAAAGCGCAGATGCATCCATCTTTGTTTAAAAGAAGCGAGTCCGGGGGAAAAAAAAAAAAAAAAAAAAAAAAAAATCCGGAACAATTTGGTGCAATGGTCATAAAACACAACCCCACCCCCACTCAGCCTTATGGAGCATTTATACGTATCCTCTGCAAGCAGAATACGGCGTGGGGGTGAAGCTAAATCATTTCACAGGAGCATTTAAGAAGGGGGTGTCACATTCCTACGTAATAAATAGCTGGGATTGATCTGACCTCCCAGCCAGTCACACAGTTTACTTATACACAAGTTAGAGGAATAGTGGAGCCATATCCCAGGGGGTCCATCGGGGAGAAATCAGATAGGCTGGTTCAGAGAACGCAGGAGTCCGGGAATGTCAATATGGCCATCTCGTGGCTCAAGCTCTCACCCCCATATCAGGTTCACATCAGCAGATACTCTTAAAAACGTATTTCTTCTGGTCAGCTGTTATCTGGCCCTGGTTCCTGATACTGCCAGAATCATCCGGACACCTACAGGAGGGTCAAAGGGCATCCTGTTACCTGTAAGCTTACTGCAACGCACCTGTACCGTTTGTCGGCCTGCCACTGCTTTGTTTCAGTGCTCGGAGGGAGCGGCTGGCCTCGGTTCCATTTTCGCCGAACGGAGGGGATTTGGCTGAAAGGGGAAGACGCTGCGGCTCGGCGTACGGACCCTCATCCAGGCAGGAGAGGCCATCCAGAGCAATTCGTTCAACCAGCGTCTTACCGCTCGACTTCATCTTCGCTCTTGTCCGTTCCGGAGAGCGCCTGCGTTTGCGGCAGGTGAATGAGGTGCCGAATGTAAACAGGTGCAGTCCCCAGCCCTCGCTGCCACAGTAACCTAGCGGGCGGTCAGGCCCTTCTGAAACACAACCTCTGCTACCTGACACCGACCGTAACGTCTCTGCAAGCTGTTAGCACATCAGGAGGAAATTGCCAGAGACATCAGCCAACAAGAATGTGGGTCTGCTCTCCAGATGCATCATGGGCTTCTTACCTGGGGCGCACAGCACAAAGCAATTAGCCCCTTTTCACCATCTGATCATTACGGGTGTTTATTTTCCACATTTTCGCCGCACCCGGACACACCCCAGGTATAGAGCACGGGCCTGTCGACTGCTCCCGATCTTCACGCAAAACCCTCACGGATATCCGCAGCACCTTAGCACCTGGGCACGTTCGCATCTCCCGCGTCCGCGCTTTGCCAGCAGCCTTGCGGCTTGAAAACTATTGGCCTCGGGCATGCGGAAAACATACAGCTATGCTACGGCTCAAGCTAAAAATAAACCAAACCACCGTGTGTAAATGCTGACATCTGCAGTAGCGTCTTAAACATACATTTAAACAGCGTTACCCCTCTCTCTTCATGTTTTATCTGTATTAACATAGCAGGGAGGGAAACGGCAACCTGTTACGCAGATTTGGGGGAACGAGGCTCATACCGCCGCCTGTCTGACATGGTTTCTGCCACTGTTTTTAATGCAGAGCAGACGCAACGTGGATGTTCAAGCACAGCTGGATTGCCACGTTTCGCACCTGAGGCTCAGACATATCGCCAGGGGTCTGTTTGGATCATCTGTGTCTCACACTTGGGTCAGGTGAGCTGTCGCTCCACCTGAGCCGGCCGCCTCTCTGTTATCTGCGCGTCTGCGCAGCACCGAATCGCCGCTTCCTCCAAGACGGCGAGGCGGGGAGGACGGTTCGTTCGAGGGGGAAAAGATATCCGAACGACGATATCTGAAGGGCGCGGTTTGCCGCAGGGAGCCGCGCGAACGTTGCGGCGCGCTTTGCAGCCCGGGCTAACTATTGACTAATCCGCGCCGTTTGTCTTCGCCCTGCGGAGGGGAGGGGGGTGCGAGAAACACGAGGTGATGGATGGCGGCGGAAGAGTCAATGAAAAATCAGTCGAAAAGCGCAAAGCTCTTAACGCCGAGCCATGCTGGTTGCTGACTAGAGCAAACAGCATCAGCGCAGCACTTACAGATACAGGCCACAGAAACCAATCATCCATTTGAACCGGCGACACGGCGCCCCCGACCACAATGAATTTTTACCCCGATTAAACGGTAAATCCCGCACGTCCATCAGACTCCCATTAAAAGGGTCCGATTTTCAAAAGCGCCATTAATCGGCTGGGCGAAATCGGTCATCGGGCGAAACTGCTTATGACAGAAGCGCGGCTTCATATTTGCCAGGAACGGGCTGCGATCTATCAACTACCGGCGGTTGTGTCGCATGCTAATCGAGCATTTTCTCCTCTAATGCATTTCCGCTCTTATCTCATAGGCTAATGAAAGCAAACAAATCAATAAATATAAATTATAGATGCAAAGAAGTCCTGCCGCGAACATAAAGTTTCTAATGAATTGCGTTCGATTAATTTATATACTTTAATTATCTCCGCGAGCCGCGGATGGCGTAAATATCTGCGCAATCTGCTTATTGCTATGTCAGTCATAAAACGGCAGACGCGGTGAAACTGTTAGGCCGGTCGAGCTTTGCTACAGGGAGAAAAATCGTTTAAGGTGGGAAAAGTGGGCGGCGCCGCGGCTTCGCTTCCGCTTCCGCTTCCGCTTCCGCTCTCGCCCGGGTCGGGATGCGCGGAGACGTCCGCGTGGTTCCGGGTGCCGCCCGCCGCCGCGCCCGGGTTGCCCGAGCGCACGGGGAACGGGCGAAAATACCCGAACGTTGCCGAGCTCCCGAACACTTTTTGCGTGGGTTCGCTTTGAAGGGAGTTCATCGGGCGCGGCTTTGCGTCGACAAAGTGCGAGAACTCTCGGAAGTTTCCTCGCAGGTGAAGGTAGGGAAGGTTGAGGACTGCGGGCGTTTACATCGTAATGGCAGTAATAAGGGTTTTAGTATCATTACCCCAACAGGGAGCCTTGGCAGAATAATTGCCACAATGAAACTTGCAGCGTAACATTAATACATCCTCGTTCAGTAAACCTGTCGGAGAACCAAAGGACGGCTCATCCTCCACACCTATTATTGCTTTTGGATTTCTACTAAATGAAGTTCATGCTCCACTTCTGGTTTTGTCTTTTTACCGCAGCAGAGCTGCTGGTAAAGTAACTGTTACAGCTTCCTGTGTGTCAGCATATGGGGTAAATGTGGTAATTGCACGAAGGCCGCAGATTTCCAATGGGCCAGATGTGCAGTGCGTCTCGGGGGCATGACGTTTTCTGCTCGCAGATGTACAGGCATGAAGGCGAGGGGCCAAAGATCCGTGGAAGATGCAGGTGAGATAGAATGAGATGCACCGGAGCGGCGACCTGCAGCTTTTCTCAACATGGTTGACACGTGTTGTGTAGGCAGTGTGCAGGATGGCGGAGCTCCACGGCTCCGTCAGGCCCAGACATCCAGTTTCCCATGTTGTAAACATCTCAGTGTCTGTAAAAGCACCTTGGCAAAGACTTCAAACAATGACAGCAATGACTCGGATACCCGTTAGAACCTTTTATATGTTGAGAGTGTCCTGAAGGAAGCAGTTCGGTCTGCAGCTGTGTCTAAACCGGTGGTCTATCTGCTGTGGAGCTGCAGAAGGAAACCCAGCAGAGCGCGGGGACGTTTTGGAGGAGCACTGGCTTCAGCAGTTTCACTCTGCACGACCGGAAGAGGTACTTTGGGTCAAAGAGCGAGTGTCCTCAGATGTGGCGGCTGTGACATTTCTGAAACTTCTAAACCACTCTCCAGTCATTATGAGCAAGCTGAGGATGCCAAGGACATGGAAACCAAAGAGTGTACCTCTAGCATAAACAGGTGGAGCTTCCAAAAGACCTACACATCTGCAACAGCAAGCAAATGACGAAATGGTCTTCGGGATGGAAAGATGATGGAGAATGACTACGGAACTGAAAGTGCAAAACCGGATTCCTTTGAATGAAACGAAACTGGGAATGAGCCAGCGTGGAGCAGAAGCCTCCAAAAACCATGGCCAGTGGAATGCATGTAGATCCAAAGGATTTTACCAGGTATCAGGACCCAGTGAGTTTTTTCTTACATTCAGCTTTTTTTGTGTGACAAACAAAAGACTGCTGGCACCACATCCTGGTCCAGGTAGGGAAGACACCTGGAGAAATATTCATTTTTAAAGGTCAAGGGAGACGGTGCAGCTTTTCTGCAAACAAGTGGGCTTTTGCACAGTTAGGAAGCGATATGTTTATTAATATTTCAGTTGTATTAGCCGGCAAGGGTTTGGGAGCAAGGAAAGCGGCCGTCCCTGAAAGCTGCAGGGTTGCCACGCAGTACGACGGGGTTTCTGCTGCATTTACCCTCCGTGGACCACTAACTTTGGTACGAATGGACATTTTTATAAAGCATTTTATTAGACAGTGTTTTTGGAAACGGAGCAGTTAACGTAGAGGAAGTACAAGCCACGTCGAGGGAGCCTCCTAAGGTCTTTGGCTCGAGGGTTGACGTATATCAGTGACTGAGAGGCTACACAGTAAGGGACACTCGGGGAGCGAGGTTTTTTCCAATGAACGCAGCGTTGAATTAGTTCTGCAGCGTTTAAGGCTCATGGTCGCGCAAGGGCATTGTTTCTTGAGGATCTCGTTTTACTTTTCAGATACCAAGTGCCTACCTGGGTCACTTCTACTTTGCGTAATCCTTCTTGAATCCTCAAAAAAATGGAAATATGTCAAAAATCTTTGTTCCGTATCTACTTTCCGTCTAGAAATACCGCATATCAACCTGTGTGACGATGGGGGACATAAGTTAATGGCTGACAGCAAGCGATGGGACGTGGACCCGTGCGAATTTAATAAAATAATTTTTGCCACGCAGGCTTAAATCTAAGCTAATGACAGAAACTAAACCTTAATGCCAGGGCCCGCTGACAGCTGAGAGCCGATACCGTTTAATGTGTTTTGGTCTCTTTCGGTTGGTTTCTTTCTCTCTGAAGGAAAAGCTGCAATGTCATGGGAGCATGCGTGTGAAAGAGCAATTGGAAGAGCGACGCTGTAAACACACATGTACAGTAATTGCGACGAAAAGCCAGAACAGGTTTATTGCCAGATTTAATAGGCCAATATTTTATAATAAGAGGTAATATTAGCGATCGACTTAGCCAAGAGGTTCCAGCAGAAACTCATTTACACCCCGCTTATGCGTGGCTGCAGTGAAGCGACAGGCGCTGCCGTCTGCCAAAGCATGTGGCACAGCGGAAAAGTACTGACATGTGAGACTTCCCCCCGTAGCGACAGCAAGGTTGGGAATGATTTGCCTCCCTCTCAGGTCACAGCCCGCAGAAATCCAGAGTGACACACACACACACACACGCACACAGACATCACAGCCCTGCCAGTGAGCTTCAGTCTGCGACTATGCCAACTTGATCCCCTCTGATGTGCCACGGTGTGAAAGACAGACGTAGGGTCTTCTCGCCTTCCATGGGTAGCACAAACCTTTGTGAACCTTTTGTAAAAATGTAGGAGTGGCTGCAGCTACTTCAAAGTACATTTTGCTCATTTATATTTCTATATTTATATATACCCTAACCCTATATAGTACATTTACAAAGGTATAAAGTATCTACTAGAATATACTGTACGCTGGCATATGGTTGCTGCACTAAATAAGCATTTGACTTTATTAGAAGCTAAAGAAAATTGATACATTTTTGATAATCGATGGACAAGTATGTTAACTTTTAGATTCTGGACTCAGAAGGACTCATCAGACGTTGCAGATTTTCTCAGTCTAGCAGGCCTTTGAGTGCATTTCGCAGTCGAGTGCCCGAGGTCCACCATGCTGGGAGGGCAGGCCCACAGGAGGGCTCCACTGTAACTTGGAACCTTCCGGAACTTCCAAGTCTTTGTTTGACTGGCGCATTCTTCATACATCTGAAGCAATGCCACCAAAGCAAACAAAACAGCGTTAACTCGCTTGAGAAAAATGATCTCACAGTGATGTTTGAGAATTAAAGCCCATGAGCTGTGGTCATTTGTCGCTTTGATCCCATGGTTTACATCGTGCGCTAAAAATGAGGAGCGCTCAGGCAAAAATGAACAACCGCGAATCATTCAGCTCTGTTTGGGTGAGTAACAAGATGCCAACTGTTTCCCAACTGTTTTTCAGTGATGCGGACTTTTTGGCACCTCGCGCCGGCGTCTCTGCGTTGACGACTTAGTTTGCATTTGGCGTTGCCCCGGTTCGGCGCAGCATCTCAGCCATTGCCCCGTGCTAGAAACATCTTTCCCTGCATCAGGCTCAAGTGTCGGAGCAATTAGAATACCTAACAGTAGACGTGCGTAACACCTAAACCCTCCAGGTAAGGATCTTTAGCTTTCACAGTGAGAAGAGGTGTGTGTGAGTGTGGAAGGGGGTGGAGGTATGAAAAATACCTGGGCATGAGGAAACCTACACCTGACACTATCCTGCACCGCTTGGGTGAATTTTCACTCCTCGGCCGTGTTCCCGTACTCCTACTCTCCTGCACGGTTTGACACACATGCGAGCAAGGATTAGCGATCGTCCCAGAGACAGAGCTTATGACGGCGGTCTCTCCGCCGAGGCTTCCCTCCTCCTGCCTCCTCACGCAGGGAGCCTGCGCCGGTCGGGAACCCCACTCCAGGAGAGACACGACCGCGTCCAAAGCCTCCAGCGGAGACAAACATATTTAGCTCCGCAATAATGATAATTGCTGGAATGCCCACATGGGAAAATGGGCAAAGCCGATTAAGGCCCTCCTACATGATCAAATTTTAATCTGATGTCTTCACCCTAACCTGGTTTGAACATAAGAGGCTTCTTATGTTCTTATGCATTAGCAGATTTACACCGGCTGAACTCATAGCACCTAATAATATTGGACATGTTAGGCAGCGCCACAGAGAGATCTTCCATGAACCGAATCCTATTACGATAAATACAATGAAAGTAGCAGCAGATAATAAAAGGACAGTAAGTCTTTACCGGCCAGGGAAGTAAAAAAAATAATAACAAAATAAACATAATAAAAATCAAACGTATCATTATCCCACTTCAAACTAAAACGTAAACTTCCTTTGAGTCATTTCATTTGGCCGTGTTGAGCACTTGCGTATCGTGTAATACTTTTATTAAAACGTAAGTAATCGATATCAATAACTAATGATAGCAAAATCCGAGTTGCCCCTTTTTTAGTCCAGTGGTAAGGAACTTTTTTTAAAGAAAATATCGCTTCAAACGCAGGTATTTGCTAAATGAACACATTTGAATGCAAATGCAAATATAGGACGGCAATAGCTCTACAATACATGCGTATAAATTCAAACCCATGGTGTTAAACGCAATAAATTTAAATTAAGCCGAATAAAAGCCGCGGTAAAAAATTACAGCTTGCGTCCGCCCACTTTTTTTGCCCTGACGCGCGCAAGTCAGGCGAGGAAAGGTCATCTCCGAGCGGTAAAAAAAAAAAAAAAAAAAAACTCGGCAAAGATCCGCGGAGGAACGACACTTCTTGCTTTTCATTTGGAGTCCCCGCGCATCACGGCGGACCGGTTGGCGCGACTCAGCCGAGGGGAAGGGGGAACGCGGGCGTTTCGAGGATCCGCTCGCTGTAACGGACAGAAGGAAGAAAAAAGGGCCGCCACGCATTCACGGCGCACGTCGACATTTGTATTCGTTTCTGCTCGAGCACTGTAATACCGCACTATAAATGGAAACCTCCTGATTTCACTTAAACACTATTATTCCACGGTAAAATGATGTTTACTTCTCTGATAATTACCGCGCGTGTTATGGCGTCGGTCTCTCTTCTGCATGCTTTTCTGTTAGCAATTATTGTTGGACACTGATTAAACCCTTGGTTTTATTTTCAAGTTATTTTTCCTAATTGTAGGCATACAGCCCCTTTTTCACAATGAGTGAGTACGTAAATGCCCTTCAATTACTTACTAAATAATCCGTCGCAACGTAGCTACAATAGATTCCAATTAGCGATCATTTTCAAACAATAAACTGCATTCGACACTGAGTGACAGGCATAAAAAAAATAAGATAGATAGATAGATCAATAAATAAATAAATAAAAAATGGATTTCCGCTGCCGTAAATGCCGCGCTGGGTACGTGGCCGCGCTAAGCGATTTCTTTCTTTTTTTTTTATTTATTTATTTTTTTTAAATCTCAGGGATTACATTTTAGCCTTCTGTACAGAAACGCCACTGCAGCTAAACAGCACGTGAATTTGTAATCTGCCTTACCCTAAGGAGAATACAGTATTTTGTTTAAAATAGAAGGGATTACCCTAAAGATAAGACTCATTTGGCCCTTATCCATCTGTAAAGCATTTTTTTGTTGCGCCGGTACCGGCCCTGAATGACAGATGTCCCATTTGCCCTAAGACGCAGAACAACTGGTAAAAAGGAGCTTTGAGATTACGCTACCTAAACACGGAAACTTAGCGTGGACGAAACAAAAATGTAGCGTGCTCGCGCCGTGCCGGATTAGTTAAAACAAACCGGAGTTTGGTTTATTGTTGGAGAAACTAGGCATCGGATTCCAGCGTGCGATGGAAAGGCGTTGCCGAGCTGTAGCGGACTCTCTAGTTGTAGTTGCAGTTAGAGGTGCGGTGTGTTCCTCCAACCTTAGTGGAAATGACAAATTTGGGTAATTTAGTGGGCAGGTTAACCTTGAGGATGCACAAACAGAGTAAAGACTGACCGGAGCGTCTTGTCGCCGGGTGATTCAGTGCGGCCCCAAATGTCACAACGGCAGAGGGAATTTAAATTAGGGCCAAGTCGATGCGCTTTCCACTGTACTCACTTCGGTGCAGCAGGCCTGCTGGAGCCGCGCACGTTCACACCTTCGCTCGCTGTCCGATGTATGCATGAAAATTCACGGTGTAACAAGTTGTTGTTTACTGAGAAAGAGATTCTTTGCCACTTAGTTTCCGTGCATTGTACTTGGTGAAAGGGGTTTAATCTCTATTGCTGGCATGTGGAAATACTGTACTGTGTTTACCTTAAGAAAAGACTTTGCCCACAAGAGGAAGAGCAGAGTGAGTGTGTGTGTGTGTGTGTGTGTGTGTGTGTGTACTTAGTTGCAAACAGACCAAGGGTACAGAACTGGCACAGAGACACGGCCATACACCATAAAATGAGACCAAAAACATGAAACAGGTTAAAGCTATGAAAGGCAAACTTTCTGGTATTCCTTCTTATTTAAATTTGGAAAAAGGGTCTAATATATTCTGATATATTAATATGTTGTACTATTACATGTACGTGTATGTACACACAAACACACACACAACAATCTCTCAGTATGAAAACTCTGTATCTGAATTTAAGAAACATAAATATCTGTATGGACACTTTTTTATGAATTTTTATCTAAGAAGCTTTTCCAAAATAAAAAATAAAAATAAACAATAAAAAAAAACCCATAAAAATTGAAAGAAAAAATAAATAAAAATTAAATAAAACATTTTAATTTGGGATATTTAAAAAAAAATTAAGCAAATGTCACATGTCATGCAGTATACTTAAATGAAAAAAAGTTTATATTGTAAAAAACTGCATTTATCTTAAGTTCTAAACCTACTTGTGCAGGCATACAGTACATATAGAATTTGTATGTATTAGAATCGGTCATACTTTTTAATATTTTACAATTATTGTTATAAAGACGTTTTCATGAATCTACAAAATAATTAAAGAATTTTGACATATTTAGGAAAAAAATTATCATATGGACTTTTTTTTTGGTCTGGCTATGTTTTCTGGTTCTGCTCTACTTGTCAAAGCACCACACAGATTTTTGGCCTCATTAAAAGCTAATAGTAGAACAGTGTCCAGCAGTGTTGACAAGCCACTCCCTCTCTCTAAATCTTTTACAACAAATGTTTAGAAGTGAAAGCCAGGCGTCAAAAATGAATTGGTGGCCAACATCTTTTTCCAGTTATTCGGAAAAGCCTTAGCGAGTTGCCCCGTAAAGCTCCGTGCCTTTGAGGCGGCACTGCCAGAAAGCGCACTGTCAAGCACAAACACGTTCGCATCATCGCACGTGAACATTTTACTGTTGCTGTGGTTCTTATTGAGGGTTTGCAGGATGTTTTACCGTGTTTGACTCTAGAGACAAACAGCCAATGTGTGAAACCACACCTGCGTGAAGCCAAAGCATCACTTTGGCTCCAACTGCAGACTGGCTGCTCCTTAACTGCGGTGTAAAACCTGAGCTGTACAGATGCTGTACCTAGTCCCTGTTCATGGGCAGGAATTCTTGTCACTGGCACAGTTCATACTGCGGCACCGCTGTCACTGAGGGGACCGCCTCTACAGTCCCCTACAACCACAACAGCTCTCATCTCTCCACAGCAAAGAGAATTTAGTTACGGTTAAAAAAGTAAAGAGTGCCGCATTACTTTCAGTTCATTATAAAGGATCGTAATCAAATGTAAGCAATGGATTCATTTTTAAATTTTATAATAAAAAAGAACATTTATAAAAGCAGACAATTATTACTTTCCTTATGAAAAGTCTACAAATGATCATTAAAAGCTTAGTCCTGAGTAAGGTTATGGCGGACTGGAGCCTGTCCTGGAGTTCCTGGGCATTAGGCTAGGAACCTTCACACACACACACACACACACACACACACACACACTAGAGGCAATTAAAAGCTTCCAATTATTTCAAAACACTTAACACCCAGCATGCAAAGATTCTCATTGATATCCATGTTATTGGTAGAAATAACAAGAACCATTTGGATATGTAAGAAAAGAAAAGAAAAGAAAAGAAAAAAAACATTAATATATGATTTTGTACTGTAAATGATTCATATCTTTGCATCTGAAATAATCTATGGCAACAAACATAAAATACCATCTTATTTTTCGGCATCAGTTTTACTTTATATATCAAAACATTTTTTAGCAGTTCAGTTTACCATATTTCTGTTTTACAAGTCTAAATAATATTGTACTTTAAATCACAATTAAGAAGAAATTAAAACACATTTAGTTCCTACCACAAGAATGCAAAAATGTTGTATTTGTGTCATATATTACTGATACGCTTGCAAAATACATGCATCCAAATTATTTAAAGTTTGAACTTTTGCAACAAGTTCTGAATGCTTTAATCTGGAACTAAGAAATCTTAGGGAAAAGATTTCTTTTTCCCAAGATATATTTTCCCCTCATGATCGTAGGCATTTCTAAGATTGGTTTCTTAAATTATTTAGCCTCCTCGGTTAAACGAAACAAAAAAGGTTATGGTGAGAGGTTTTCTTGTTTGTGGAAAAGTCACAGAAAAAGGGCCGGAGAAGATGTGCTTTTAGGTGGACAGAGGTCACCGCCTATAAGTAATAAATAAACTCTTAGAGCGTGTGATCAAAAAGTACGGTGTTAAAAGCAGCGGTCAGCAGGGAGGGATAAGTATTTAATGAGAATCGAATGAAAAAAATACTAATAATATTCAGAAGAAGAAGAATTTGAGGAGAACAAGGGTGAGGAGAAAAGGGCCGACATTTACCGCAGTCTACAATACGAGTCAGTAAATTGGATTACTGCACTCCCTGTTCCTCCCATGCAGGTCCCCAGATTTAATATGTTGCCGGAATCTCATATATTGGCTAATTCAGATGGAAATCCCATGACAAGCAGCTCGTGACACGGATGATGAAACAAAGTGCTTAACCCTCCGTGCATCTCCCGTTGGCTTTCTGCGTGAGCACAATTAAAAGTGGCTGCAAACTTTCTCAGCAAAATGACATTAGGACCTTTTTTCACCGCCATGTTCATTCTAATAAAAAATATCGCGCAGAATTAAGGAGCGAAACTTCTAATGCTGCTCCTTTGCGTTATGCCGATACCTTCATTTTATTTAAAGCGCACAACGCGTTGAATGAATCATCTAGCACGGTTGTATATATCTTGTTCCACTGTGTTTTTAATCCTCAGGAAACGGCGATGAGCAGCTTGTTTTATTTATATCAGTCTGTGCAAACATGGCTCTCTGCAGCCCAATAACAAGCCGCACTCCCATAATCCTCTTGATCATTTTGGATGATCCTATTGTCAGATTTAAGGCTACTAACCATAGCTGGATGTAAAGCTCTGAAAAAGTGATTTTTAGATTCTGCGCAGTGATGGAGAGATGAGTGGAGGTCAGGATAGTGCGGTAGGCGGCACCGGCGGCCGATGGGAGGCACGGCTTCGTGTCAAGCTGTGTGCGTGTGCTGACCTCTGAACCTCAAGGAGACGAGTGCCACTCTGTGCTTTCTCAACAGATTTCAGCTTTGTGTTCTTTGTAACGGCAAACACACACACACACACACACACACACACACACACACACACACACACAGAAATTCCCTTCCTCTCTATATGAATTAAAGACCACAAATATCTTCATTTAAATATTGATTAATAATACATTTCATTAATTTCTCATGAATAAAAAAACACAATTGCTATAATTTTATTCCCGAAAAAGGACAATTACCAATAATGTGACCTGAACATGTGAATTACTGTATACATACAAATTTGAAAAAGACTTTTTAATTGTTATAAACTATTAAACTGTAATATAGTTGTAATAAAAACATGAAAAAGAAAGAATGACCATGAGCTAAATGTTTTAAAAGCAAAACTGTGCAATATTTAATTATCTTTATTTAAGTAGCTAATCCGGAATGGTGTCATGTGGTCGCTTAAGGTCCCAAATGTGCTGCTTAAATGTAAAAGTGCCACCAGGTGAAGGGAGGGACGTAAGCGCTTTGCCACCTGCCTTCGTCAAGGGGTTCAGACCCCACACACCCTGTGCTGGACTCCAATGCCAAACCAGGCAGGCAGCAGCCTGACTCACTGTGCCACCACACAGATTTAAACACAGAGCGACAGTAAAATGCTTAAACAAAAATAGAACAAAAAATTTGCTGGTGAATAAATATTTTACTGCAGATTATTAAATACTGTCAAAATGAGGGTTAGTGGGGCACACATTGTTTTAAAATTATCATGCAATATTAATCTCAGATACCTTTACTTAAAATTACATTACAGAAGTATAGAACAGGAAAATTAGTGGAATGTAAATTAATTTAAAAAATTGAATATAAAATAATACATTAAAAAGAATAAAATACATATAACTGGAACTGAAAGTTAAGCAAAAAAAAAACAAAACAAATAATAATAAAAATAATAATAATAATAATAATAATAATAATAATAATNGGGGGTGGGCAGAACTGCAGATTGCAGTCAGTTGGCTGGGCAGTGCTTTCATTTAACATGACCATGGGGGACACTACCATCCTTGGTGTTTGGTTTGGGAGTGTGGGTGTGTGTATGTGTGTGTGTGTGTGTGTGGGGGGGTAACTAGAATAACAATTATAATTAACAAAAGCATTTTATCCATCCCTCCATCCAACCATTTTTATTAAGCAATTCATCCTGATCAGGTTCAAAGCAGACAGGAGCCCATCCCAGAAAATGAACAGCATTTGTCTGTTGGAATAATAATAATAATAATAATAATAATAATAATAATAATAATAATAATAATAATTATTATTATTATTATTATTATTATTATTATTATTATTATTATTATTATTATTCCAACAGACAAATGCTGTTCATTTTCTGGGATGGGCTCCTGTCTGCTTTGAACCTGATCAGGATGAATTGCTTAATAAAAATGGTTGGATGGAGGGATGGATAAAATGCTTTTGTTAATTATAATTGTTATTCTAGTTACCCCCCCACACACACACACACACACATACACACACCCACACTCCCAAACCAAACACCAAGGATGGTAGTGTCCCCCATGGTCATGTTAAATGAAAGCACTGCCCAGCCAACTGACTGCAATCTGCAGTTCTGCCCACCCCCACCCTGCCAGCGCACCTCTGTCCTATGCACTTTCAGCAGGAACAGCAACAGCCACTCAAGCCCATTCAGTCCACAGCCCTAAATACACACATTTCTGGAACATCAGTGGAGTCTTGGAAACACTGCATGTCCTTCATATTTTTGAAAAAGGTTAAACTTTACAGTCCTTCTGTACTCATAGATCTGTCTAAATAAAAGCCTAAATTGTACTTTCTACTGATATTAAAATAATAACTAGTAAGAACTGCTTTATCAGTCATAGTTTAAAATATTTCAGCAAAATAAACAGTTTACCCACTATTGGTAAATTCATAAATAAGCATTTAAACATAAACCCAGGTTTTTCCAAATTGTAAAGGAAGCCCCAGAATGATGTCTCCACTTTTGACAAAAAACCTCAGACTAAGAGGCTGAATATAAACCTGCCAGTGATGTGCTTACTTCGATGGGCTTTGATTCTATGTCCTAAAGAACTGTGATCCTTATCTTTTATATTCCAAAAAGAGGCCTAAAACACCCGTAAAAACCAACAGCCTCCTTCCGGCGCACAGGAAACAGAAACAGCAAACTTTATTTCTCACTCTATCTAGCAAAAGGGAAATTAAAGAAAAGAGCGGCAAAACTTAAACAGTACAATTGCAGGTCACCTCAAGCTCGACCGACAACAACCCCCCCTCCCGAGCTTCCTTTTCAATTTAAAAGACAAGCAGGAAATCTCCACTTATTTCTGCAAATATTTGATCCAAGTGTAGAACAAAGCCGGACTTTTAGCAGGTTTGCGTGTGTGTGTGTGAGCCAGTGTGTGCGTGAGGAACTGAGGATCCGCCGGCCTCAGCGGGCTGAGGAGCAGCAGTGCCATCTACCGGAGCCGGGAGAGATGAGAGCGGACGAGAGCGGACGAGAGCGGCCAGACGGAAGAACCTCTGCTATCCAAAAAGCTGCTGACATCACAGACGAGTCCGACTTCCTCCGCAAGCCTCCGCTGCGCTTCCGCGCCTCCACTTCGGATGGCCATCGCTGTCCTTTGCGCCCAGCTGGTCCCGAGCGCAGGAGACAAACGGCTTTGCTTTTCCTTCGTCCCTCCGCCCCGCACCGCTTCCTGTACAGGAATACGGAGAGGTTCCTAATGATGACCTCATCGGGCTGATTGTGCATTCATCACTTTTTTCTTTCTTTTCAAATGAAAAAGAAGAGTTGTTTTACTTGGGAAATGAAATATATTAAATGGAATTCATGTGCCCCCTGACCTAGGTGGTAACAGCATGCAGCTGGCTAAACAGAAGGCAGGTCGGACCGCAGAAGTGGGAAGGACCGTTCGGTGTAAAATTATAAATGAGAACAAAGTTTTGTTTATGATTTTTTTTAAAGTTTGATTTTCACGGGATCGCCATTTAGTCCGACACAAAGTTCTGCAGCGAGCTTATGGCACCGAAACCTTTTTTTAAAATTTTTAAAAAAATTTTTTTTAAGTCACACTGTTTTGTTCCAAATACACACGCGCATCAGGAAGGCAACGCTTTGTTTGTTTAAAGGTTTGCTGTCGAGAGCTGTTTTTCAGCATCCAAGCACCCGCTTGGTGCCTGATGTATATTTTTACTTTGTGGCTCGTGGATTTTTTGTTGTTTCCCTTTCACTTTTCAATCAAAGGCACGCTGTGGAAAAGTGAGGTTTAATCCCTCCGTGCGAGGGCGCGCCGCATGTATGTCCAGCCATAGGCTGGCTGCACGGTTCTGCGAATTACAGGCAAACTCTTCCTCAGGCCTTGGGGGGCGTCCTCGCTGTTGCTGGAGAGGAGCCTGGGAGACCAGCTGGGATACCCATTAATAACACACTTTTACGTTTAACACGTTTTGATAGCTGTGCTCAAATTCTTCTTTTTCTTCTAATACTGAAGTTGTTATATTCATATATGAAAAAAATGTTTTCCGCTGTTTTTTTTTTGCTTGGAAACAAACGGAAAACTTCATAATAGTAGATATCTAGCAGCTAAGAATTTACATGTAGATTTACATTTGGGATAGGGCTTCTCTCTTAAGAGATTTCAGACACATTTGTCAGGCTGAGTGTCTGCGTACGCGCCCGCACACACACAGCTGGCTGCAAGATGGAAGCACAATCTCTTCTCCCATATATCCAAATCTGGAGAATTATGCAGATCCGAAAGGTAAAGACTCATAAAATTGCTAGTATACAGTTCCGCACATGTGAATAGACTAAAAACAGCTTTAAAACTTGGAATACTATTGTTCATTTGCAATGATAAATAAATAAATAAATAATAATAATAATTTTAAAAATACAACTGTATTACAACTGTACATACAACAATACAAACTGCTAAAGAAGTTTAATTGAAAAAGGGGCAAAATATTTAGAGTGACACCGGCAGTCTGCTTTGCTGCTGCAGCTGCAGTTTTTCTGTTCCCTAGAGCTTCTCTGAATTGACAGAAGAGGGACAAGGCTGCAAAACATCAAACACGCTTTTACACCTTCTAACATCATATGAAGGAAGTTCGAACACAAAAAGGAAAATAAACAGGTAAACAGGTAGCAGCACGGATACCAGAATGAAGATGGCGTTCTGAGGGAATGGACACCTTCCGATCCAGATTAAGGACTCTCCTCCATCATTGCACTTTGAAAATGAACAGCCACTTTTTTTTTCTGAAGCACAGTGAGAATACTTTGTTTTGGAGCATTTCTACTGTTTCATAAAGCTTCAGCTTCTGGCAGGTTCTGTGGCGTCTTGGTTCTTGCAACCACAACATCAAAAAGCTCTTAAACATCAGGAGGTAGTAATGTGTCAGACAGACAGACAGACGGTCACTCGGCCAGACAGACGGTAATTCGGGCAGACAGACAGACAGACGGTCATTCGGCCGGACGGACGGACGGACGATCAATCAATCAGCCAGATAGATAGATAGCTCGATAGATAGATGTTTGCTTTCGACAAAGACTTTTGGAAGCTCCAGAGTGAACGGCCAGTCAGCACTAATGCGCCCATATTGTTGCTATAAGTGTGAATTGATTGATATTACTTCAGAGCTTCCCCGGGCCTTGAGGAAGAACCATTGGAACTCAATGCCAATTATATGTGTTTGTTTCGGGTGACGCGGCCACTAGGGATGCTGGATCAATGGGGACATCAAAGGTCAAAGCAATACATTTATTTTGAAAGCTTAGCAAGCCATCAAGTGCAGCTTTGACCATCCGATTATATCCGGTGGAGGAATGGTGTGTTAATAACTCCTCTGCAGTGGTGGAGGTGGACACGTCGACATGAAGCGATGGGGGGCGACTGCACACTGATAACCGCGGGAGGAATTGAATGGGTGGGTCTAGCACCGAGTATGGAGCTGTTATGTCCTTCAAACAAATTAACAGCAATTCAAACCGTAGGGGTCGGTTCCGTGTTCAAATAAATCCATTCATGCGCTTAGTTTGTATGTAGTGGGTCTGTGCTTAGTACTTGTCTTCAAAAAAATGGAGTCAGTTTTTTCTCAAATACTTTTTTTTACGCGTTCCAGTATATTTAGATAGGTATTGCAGAGCTTCTATTAATTTAATAACTAACTGATAAACAGAATAAGGCTGTAGCACCCAGGAGCACGTACAAGCATCCTTGCTGTCAAAACAGAGAAAGATGTTGCCTTCTTCAATCGTGGTGAGAAACAAGATGGCCCACTGAGGGGACTCCTTGTCTTTTATGCCAGCGAGCTCTGTCAACATTTCCCAGAGAAAACGACAGCGTGAGCTAAGCCACATCCTACCACCTTTAGAAACTAAGCCAGCCGAAAGCCGAATTTTCACTCGTGGAGATTTGTTCTGTTTTTATGCACCGCTGTTTAATTTACGACACGGAACCGGGACCGTCTCATACAGACCGGGGCCCTACCTTGACCCCCGCTGCCTTCCCCAAAGATGCCCCACCGCTCCACCAGGGCGCCATGGAAACGTGACGCACGCCAAGCCGTGCGGAATCACAAAGACCGAGACGGAGTCACCGGGGATTCGGCGGGAACCACCGAAGCGCCAAGATGCTTTTGGTGGGAAAAGCCAGCCTGACAAAACAAGGTTCGCGTCCACGCAAACGTTCGCTTCTCTTAGCAGCGGTCGTCGAGTGGTGCTAATACGCAAAATTCATTTCAAGCTACATCACCTTAGACCGAAATCTAAACTGAGAGCGGTGCTGGTGACTGTAATGAGGATTTCCGTCTTCAAGCAACTTTCATGGATCGTGGCCTTTTTTTTTTTTTTTTCCTGCCCAAGTCTCAGAAGGCCGTTTGAATCCATATTAATTTCCTCTCTGGCAGTTATGTGGCCGAGTATGGACTGCGCTATTTTCCATTTAATCTGTCAGTAATTCAGTAATGTGTAAACTAATTATGCTCAGATATTAATGTAATTGGGTTCTGGGAGCTGTAAAAAGAAATCAATGTGTTTGCGGGGAAAAAGCATTAAATTGAATTGAGTTATTATAATCATGTGTCAAATGGTGATTATGTTATGAAACTAAAAAGTGGATGTCAGCCACAGGTCAATACACAAGCCTCCTTGCTCCATAAAATCCCTGCTACTTCATTCAATATTGTGGATGGAGAGGAGACCCCCCCCACCCATACTTTCAATCCCTTTGCTTAGAGCAGCTTTCATAAATTTCCCATCCTAATCAGTCATAACCCTACCCTGAGCGCTGGCTGTATTGATATTGTTTCGCACCGCTGTCTTGCAGTTTAATCTCCCTCTCAGGGATGGCACAGCTCAGGAGGGCAGTAAAGTAAACCTTCGCATCGACGGAAGCCGCTCAGCTCGCGCGGCAACTTTGCATCGACTCCCCTTGTCTTAAATTACTGCGTTTCTCACCGCCTGTTTACCGCAGTACCCTGGGTGGGGATCCACCTAGATCATCTTGATCGGTGTGCAATAATGCATTTGATCTGAACAGTAGGGCAATATTAACAGAGCGCCATGAGGTTGCTTAATTTATTGTCTTCGTGTCCTTCGAATGCTCTGCCGTTTTCTTTTTCCTAACTCCATTAGCTCGAGACACGCAGACCACAACTTGATCAATACACAAAGCCAGCCGATGGCTTCCTGCAGCCGGCTGCATCTTACAGCACAGATGTGCCGACGGTCACCGGGGACTAGAAAGAACGCGAAGGGGAGAAAGATGGGGGCAGGTGGCCGAGAGTCGTTTCCGGACTGTGCCGAAACTCACGCACGACTGTCTCTTGCGCAAACCGGAGGAATAGCCTACGCTTCCACGTGTCTGGGAGTGCACGCGGTCTTGTTTAAGTCTTCCCCTACCTTAAGGACTAGGACTGGCGAGCAAAAGCAGCAAAGATGGACATGCCGAGGAAGAAGGGTCCGCCCGCTGAATCCTGGACGCGAACTCATGTCCGCGTGTTTAAATGTGTAAAAGAAAACTTGGCCAATTTTTTTTACCCCCACAACCTTTCAGCGCACATTATTACATCTCAGGAGCAGAACTCTCACTGAAGCACTGTTTAAGTGAAGAAGGAGCTTCAAAGACAGGCGCACAAAGATATGGTAGACCTCCTCATAGACCGGATCGCTCACGGAGAAAATCGGCGGCTTCTGACAAGCCGTTAAATAACATCGGTATTAGAACTAAGCCAAATGACATAGTGTAGTCTGGGGAGGGAGGACCACACATGCAGCACTCATCTGTCCTTTACCGCTAAGGAGCGCTGGTACCTTTCTCACCTGTACACACACCGACCTGTTTGGCAGAGGGGATGTGAAAACGGGTTTAAAAAAAACAGGGTTGATTTCTTGTGGGGAACCTACACAGGATAAGAAAATCAATTATTATTACTGGGCTGATTCATTTTCACAGTGATTTACAATGCTGGGTTTGCACCCTATGCTACTTACTATTATTTACCTATTTAAACAGCTGGGCAATTTATTCTGAAGCAGTTCAGGACCAGGACCGTACTGAAGGCTAGTGGGGAATTTGACCCAAGTCCCTCGATTGCAAGATGGCAGCTCTTATCAGTACACCACTTGATACCCAACCTTTTGGTTCTACATGGAGCATGAGCATTGTTTAGCAAAGCCAGAGAAGGGTTCTTATGCGAAAAGGCCATAGTAAACCCATGCCTGAGGTTTCACAAAAGAGGAACGCTGCTAAACGGAATCCCAGGCTGGTGCGTATATTAACCGGGGGAATAAATCTTGCATCGTTCATGCGGGTAACACCTACAGCATCAGCGTGGTCCTTCAAAGATGCGGCAGAAAAGAGCAAGCCGAAATGATCCGTGTGATCAAAGACTGCGGGATCCTTTATATGGACTAATGGGGCGCCATCGCATTTCCAAATCCCGAAGAACGCTGCCAGGTTTACAGATTAAAACCGCTTTACGCTTTTGATTTACCAGCGTTTTAGTGCAACCGAAAGGCTATGTTGCCGTAGCCCCGTGATAACACAAGCACATATCAGATGTAATGAAGCTCATATTAGAGCTCTTTCTCTGGGAACAATTAGACCTGTCGAGTTGCCCCGTTTTATGATTGATAGTATTTGTTTACGATGTTTAAAAAAGGGCCGATTTTAAAACATGGCTCTGCAGGATACATAAATAACCAGAGGTTAAACCGAAAGCTAAACTGGGGGGGAAGAATTAAACATTAACCAGAAATGGGCCGGCGTTCACATTATGATAACTCCAGTTTCCATATTTGCCATAAAATTATACGCTGTTTGAAACCGCCGGCTATACATCTTGGCTTGACAGATTTCGCTCAAGTGGGAAGAGAAGTTTATAAAAGCAAATGCTGAACTTCCCCCTAACTACACGCGTTCATTTAAATGGCGGTTTCTTGCGCTGTAAATTCAAAGCTGACTAAAATGTTTAAAAACAAACATTAAAGAATTGCAAAATCAGATGGGATTAAATTTTGAAATGCATGCGTGCGGCTGCATCTGAATGTCGAGCAACCAAACCAAAAGGGAAAAAAAAAAAATATTTTCTATTCTCAGTTTAGATGGCTGTCCCGGGACTTCATACGCCATCAGGCCCGGATGGGGAAAACCGTAGGCTGTAACCGAACCCCATTCATTCATTCCTAAAGAGAAGATTGGACTGAACCAGGCTCCCTCTCCATTCTTCCCCTGCTATTTCTTTCTCCGTCACATGTGCTGACCTCCTGTTTGTTTCTCTGATGCTTTTAAGGTTTGTCCAACCCAACCGGCGCAGCCATCGACTGGAGCTGAATTTTGTAAATGTTCCTTCTGCGCACCAATAGCATGGGATTCTGCGTGAGAAAATACGCACACCTTCGCCTCATAGAGTCCTGCAGTAGATTTGTTATTATTGGTGCTTCTAACTCGGCACCCCCACCCGCTACCATTTCCCACTCCCTGTTAAAAGACGCCTTTGTTCTTTTTTGCGGGGTCCAGGCTGCCAAATGCACTGCTAAACCGACTTTTCATTAGTTATGAATGCAATGATCCTTCCTCGCTCGCACAGTAGCCTTCATCTACTCAAAGAAGACAAAATGGATGTATCCAGAGCAGTGGGATGGCCTTTCACCACTCCTTTTACAAATTCATACCCAGATATCTTCATTTAGACGCACCTGACACTGGGTAAACGCACCAGCCCCATCTGCTGTGATGAATAGTCTTAATGAAGGACAGTTCCCATGGGGAGAACAATGGCCCCTTCTATTATCTATACATTTTTAACTGTACCAGCTTCGGGCTCCATAGTGTCTGAGACTGGGTGCTTTTCAACCTAGTAGGTCAGTAATGGCCCAGTCAACCGGTGATTCATGTTGTGGCCCTGAGTGCACAGGAAAAGACAAGTATACTTATTTCCTAGTTACTCAGATTCTCCGCTTAGGAACTTGACACCGATGTGGACAACCCTTTATAGAAAGTTTAATTTTGCTTTGAAGGTTGTGGGTCGGGCGTCAGAGGTCTCAAAAGCAGCAGTTGGGAAATTTTGCACTGTGGTCGGCTGACACCGGGCTATGCTTGACCCAAATGTGGAGCAAGGAGCTACAAGTAAAGATTTGTACCAAGATCCTCAAGATGTGAAGATCTTCTTCCAAGAATAATATGGAGGAGGACTGGAAGGGATGGCTGCATAGTGGATGGGCTTGGTGGGTGCTGTGTCTGAGGTAGTGTTTGGAGGGGTTTGGTGCCCTTGTGGTGTTGTCGGCTCCCTTTTTGTTTTGTGGTTGTTATACTGGGTGTGGAATATGGGAAGGTGAAGAAAGAAGCAAATCTTCCTGTGCTTAACCTGCCTCCTTAATTCTCAGACTACTTGTGCCCTCAGAATGCGACATGCATGTTAGGAGAATTTGGGTTTCTTTGGAAGAACTCATTAAATCTATGTGACAGGCACAGGCCTGTCTAATGCAAGGGCCTTACTCTGAAAACCTATAGTGCATGAAATTTCATCTTTACATCATTTGAAAACAGGTCCGGTCTTTGGCGACATCATGAAAGCACAGATAAGGTGGACCGGCCGAGGACCGATTGTCCTTTGCGTTTATATTCAGCATATTTTCCTCAGCACTTTGTGTTTTTTCTCTAATTTCTTGGCATAGCACTGAAAAAACTGGACCTAAGGACACAAATTCACAGTCGGCAGTGTCCAGAGGAAAGCAAGTAAAAACAAGTTGTCAAGGCGTTCGGCACCTCTAGTAGTGGGGACAGGAAGATTAACCCAAGAGCACTTAACATCAGGTAATTGATAACATAATCTTGCAAGGAGTGTTGCCAGTTCAAGTTTCTCTTCCTGCTTTATCTTTAAGGAATTTGCAAAAATCTCTTTAAGGGGTTAAAGGCTATGTTAACTGTGAAAAACGTTTCTAGTAAGCAACCAGTTAAAATAAAACACAACTGTAACCTAACCCTAACCCAGCAGGGTGTCTGGGAAAGGTGTGGTCAAGAAATCCAGGTTAAACAAAAGGGAAACCCAAAACTATCCTGAGACAGCAAATCAGTGCCGGTATCATGCCTGTCACTCATCTCTCTTGACCACTTCTAGTGATCTCCACACCCTGGAAGGAGAACAAATGCCAGTTTTTTTTCCCTGAAGTCTTCCCATTTCTCCAGAAATGCCTGAAGGACTTCAGGGAAAAAAAAAAAACCGAGGTGAAAAGAACATGCAGCTCATAAAGGCTGGTATACCAGTCCAAGTACCTGGAAGACAAGGTATCCCAGCTGTGTCTCAGTCCAGTTCCATGCTCTGAGATGCATCACAAGTTCTAAAGTGAGCCTCTTCTCCCACCGAGACCAACGCTGCTTTTTAATCGACTGGAGTCATGGGGTTGCTGCTAAAACCACGGCAATAGAACAGCTGCGGTATTGATTTATAGGGCCGACCCTGTTAATATTATTTACGATGGAGGACAGCTCTTTTCCACAGGAGAGTCAGCTTTCATAATACGCGGTAACTGATGAAGCGAAGATCTTCCCCCGCTCCACCTTACATTCCCTTCGCCCAGTTGACCCCAGCCCCACGAAAATCAGATGGGTTGCATTTAACACAGTTATGACTGACACAATCATATTACATAAACTGCTAGATGGAATGGGCAAGTAGTTCGAAGTGGGCACATTGATTTTCGATTAGGACGACAATCATCGCGTTGCGGGAAAAGGCCGAAAAACGCACCAGCGCACGGCTTTCGGAGGATGGTGGCACTTTCAGCAAGGCTGTTGGTGGAGGTCAGCACAGTGCAGCAGTAATGCACAGCTAACATTGGTATACATTATTATTATTAAATATATATTTTTCCTTCTCAGCTCGGTATCACCAGCGCGAACATCTAACCGAATGCTTTCCATCGCAGACCTGAACGCGAGACCTAAACGCACTTTTTTCGGCTTCAGGAAATGCCCGTTTCCATGCCTCTGAACACTCTTTACTCGAATGCCGCAAAGTATTTGCTCACGCATTCTCACTTTTCCCCCTCGTTCTCGGTTTCACTGCGTCGCGGCAATCTTCGGTACCATTTCCTAACGTTCAGTCTCATTTACTCCCGACCCCAACCTCCCCCCCGACCCGAAGTGCGTTGCAGCTGTGGGATTTTGAGCAAAGGACCACCATGATGGGCACCGGCAATTAGTATGTCATTTCCTTTCTTTTTATCTCAGTGGAAAGGGACTATGTGTTTGACCTTCCTATCAAAACATCCTTTGTTTGGTCCTGCTGGTGTTCCATCACAGGCTGGAGAGAAGTCTGCATCATGCTGATACACACTGATCAACCCTCATGTGGACTATACTGACATAATTCATGTGTGGAGCGCTGGCCCTACAGAACTTTCCATTACTTTATGCTGCTCTCATAGTCAGTAAGGTGCGCTAATCTGTTCCGAGAGGAAGAAGTTCTGCCGAGTTCTTTCTTTTTTTGCTCGTAAAGGACCTCTATTTCCGTTGTCCTTCGAAATAGCTTTAATCTAAGCAATGCTAACAGGAAGAAAATTCCGGAGCTGAGTGCCGTGCAGCCGCACTACAGTAAGAACCACTAATAGCACCGTGGTAAAAAATACAGCACAGCTCAAACACAGCAGAACCACCTTGGACCCACAGGTTTAAATCCTAAGGCAATCAATGGCCTTTTGTGCTCAGCATTTGGCTGCGATTGAGATGGAGTTTATATATGGTGTGTGTGTGTGTGTGTGTGTGTGTGTGTGTGTAGAAAGTGTGGCTGTTTCCCCTCGGGACTTCAGCAGCTTGTCCACCTTCATAGTGTCAAGGTGAGAACTGGGAGAGTGACTGTAAAGCATAGCAGTCAGCAGCAAGATGACTAATGCTTCTTCATGACTTTTTTGACACCGACGTCCTAATAGCTCCTTACTTCGGAATGTCTAATTATTGAATTTCATCGAAGAATTTGTGGCGCAATATCAGCTTTATTTAATGTAATATTTAGACAGCAGAGCAGCCGCATATGGAAAACTACTGGAGTTGTAGGAACATTGATCCAAGAAAGGTTTGCATTGAACCCCAAGTTCACCTTTGTGCAATTATTTCAGTATATAATAATAACTGGACAAAAATAGCAGGAAGGTATCAATACCTGTAAAGTGTCATTGGACTTTCTGACTAACCGTGTGTTTTAGAACAGTGCAACACTTATTCTCCGTTGGTCACACCTGGAAATTTTTACACCTGAGTGCAATGTTGTGCCAGGTTCACGTCCCTTTTATTTCTGAATGTATGCTTGTTACACTTATTAATATTATTTTATATTAATATATTATATGGTTGTTAATTGCTAGAGCTACAAAAAACACCTGAAATTAAATCTAAGCAAAGTTTACATGCAAGTGTCCATATCTGCAATGTCACCTGCTCTTCTCTTCAAAGTGCATTCACCTTTTCAGCAGGAATTTCACACACCTGAGCAGCTTAGCGAGAGCAGAAAAGTGTGAGAGCAACATGACATGAAGCCTGCATCATATTGAACTGAGGAAGTTGTCATTTTAGTTGAACACAATTGAAATAGTAAGCAAGAATTACACAATGGATAAATCATTTAAAAGCAATAAAGTCTCGGTCACACTTTCTGCTCACGCACCAGGCCACCAAAATATCTTAAGCAGCCTGGTCCTCACATGGTGAAAATTATGAGCAGTAAGTTTTACAGATGCCTAATTGGGAACTTATTATAGCATGTCGTGCCAAAAATATTACTGGAATATATAATATTGCTGAACTTTCCTAAAAAGTTATAAAAAAAAGTTTGAAATAAATGTTTAAAGCAGTGGTCATAGTTAATGCACCGAATGACAGATGGCACTGCACTGCGTGCAAACAGCATTCTACTTGTGAAAGTTTGCAGGCTGTGCTTTATTGGAATAACATTTGAAAATGAAAATAAAGATATTAACTCGGGGTTACGGAGTTAATCGGTGGGCAGTACAGACGCATGCTTGACTGAAAGGAGTCAGTTGTGAATGACTGTGGGGTAAACAGCACCTTTCCTAGCAGTGTGTGCTGAGCAGAGTCTCCACACATCAGTGGGAAACACAGGCCTCTTCACAGCAGGACAAGTGTGTTTGATTTATGAGCTCCAATTATGGGCTGGATCGTGGATTTTGGGGATTCGTGCCCACCATCCCCCAGCTCCACCTCTGCGGGCAGACGTTCCGTTAGGCGCGCCGCCTCGACAAAAACCGGACCGCCGCTCTTCCTAAAGAAGTGTGATCGCCCACCGGAGAAAATGCTGCAACGCCAACCCCTTCACCAAGACCGGGCCTTGGCGGTGAAGAATAACACTGACAGTCACCTCCTGCGTCAGCAACGATAGCGACTTAGACGCTCTTCATTAATCCTTAGTCCGGTCTACTTTTACATTTTTCACAGATTTAACCAAAGGCTGCAACAGCACCACGATGATGCCCGTTCGTTCGTTCGTTCGTTCGTTCATTCGTTCGCAAAGGAGTTTCACGCTAATGCTAAGTTTACAGCTGCGAGGTTTAGAAAACGGGACAAAAACTGTTCCAAAAAATAGCTTAAACGCACAAATGCAACAGAGAAAAATGAGCATCTTTGCAATGACAATAAAGGGGCGCATGATATAGTCGCTCTTAAAATTTTTATTTATTGTTAATATGCTAGGCAGCTGATGCTGTAGCGGTCAGAGCTGCTCCTTTGGGCTTAGGACTAAATCGTAGGCTCTGCCGTAGCATGTTTGATAAATGAACGCCCCGGAATTAATACAGTAAAAATTATCCGGCGGTGAAAAGGAAAATAACTAAGTGATTTATTGTACAAATCTAATGTTGTAGATCTCTTCAGAGCTCAATGAAATAACAACAATAATATCAACAATAATAAAAGCATCGATGTATAAAACGATAAATCATTACAAGTAGATGAACGTCAGCTAAATTAATAAATATAAAAAAAAAAAAAAATCAAGCAATAGGGGGACATATGGGCGCAAAGTAAATGCTCTGAAGAACTTTTTTCTGTGCCAATAGAATGCAGAGGTTTAACTCTGAGTCCTCCTGGCTGCCGCTTCATTAACCCACACCTGACCCTGGTCAGGAGAAAGAAAGTGTGACCCTGGTTAAACACACACTGCTTTGGCACGAGAAGAATTATTAGATGCTGTAGTGGAACGTAAGACACGGGTGCACCGAGGGACACGGGAGAGGCATTAAAACCGGCGATGTAAAAACATGTTTGCTGACCGCACGCCACATGTGAGGCACTCACAGCATGTTTTAGTGTCGGCACAGAACCCTGAGGGTCGGGACCGCTCTCACATGGAGCCCATTTGATGCCACAAGCGTTTAGCATTTAGCTCTCACCCCACACATCTGCTCACCCCTGTGGGTCAAGCCTTTCTGGACATCGGGAAGCCTGGAGCGTCGACGTCCTCCATTTGTTTTCCCTCGGTCAAAGAGACAAATTTCTGCAGTTAAGTTATTAAATCGGCTTTGCCCGTCAGAGGTCCTCACGCAGCTTGAATATGGAGACACGTTGCATGAAAAGAGTCATTTAAAAGTGCGACACCTCTTCGCATCTTGCGTTCCAGCAGCCGTTCAGGTGACCGCTGTCTGCAAAGCGGCGGTTAAACAACTTATTATGTCTCTTTCCATTGCGGGCCATTATCAGATGAGGTCTGGACCACCGGCAATCTGGAAATAATTACATTGGGTCACAGAACGGCCCGCGTATAAATAATGAATCACTTCAGATGAAATTGAGTGTGAAGACCCCATTTCCTCCCATTGATAAACTCTAACACCTGCAAACAGGATAGCAGGTAATCTGGCGAAAATTTCCACGCCAACCCGGTCCAGTCTCATTGGCCTTCGCTCTCGTTTCAAAGACGCGGTGGTAGCAGAAATGCCATTTTCCCTGGCACGTTTCACCTTTCTCATCATTCAAGCCTGTTCGCCCAACGCCACACATTTGGGAAATCGACATTTATTCATGGCACCTTGCAAAAGTATTCAGACGCCTTGAAAGTTACATTGCCTGGACTGCGTATTGCACCGATGCATATTTTCCCGCAGAGCATTTTTATTGTGAACTCGTGCACTCTAGCGCTAAACTGTCAGATCAAAAATAAATTCAAATAATTTTAAATAAAATAAAACAAAAGACTGAAATACGCTGCTTGCAGATGCCACACGTTAGCTTTGCTGTAGCCACTTTTGCTGCAATAATAATAATAATAATAATAATAATAATAATAAAAAACAGCAACAGCAAGTTATACATTTTTTGACACTTGCATTTCACTGAGTGGTGTAAAAGGGTAACTTAAATAGTTCATTGAGAATCTGCCGCTCAGAGGGAAATATCTGTAAGGCAAATGTGCAATATCCATGCTTGAGACGTTTAGCTTCATTTTTTCCTTAGCGTGATTTGCAAGATTTCAATTGTACTTATTTCTCCAGTACCTTAATCTCGTTGCTGTGTCTTAGGTTGTTTGCACTGAGATGCGAAATAAAGTAGGACGAGATGAAATCGAGTTGAACTCATAAAATTGTGTTCGAGAATCCCTGAGCAAAAGTTGAAACGAAGGTGATGAGATAGTACCTGTGGACAAAAAGGATAGAGATGCCACCAGCAAACTAGGAGTGGCTGTGGTGTCCTGGTCAGTTACTCAGCATAAACTATGAAAATGACCACAACAACCTTCATGTCACTCTAAAGACCACAAACACTCTCATACTGCTGTTCATTGTTTTTACTGTGCACATACCTCCATCCAGGGCCAAATTATATCAAACTATATAAATTATCAAATTATACTGGCTCAAACCCGACCGATTTAGCAAATCTATCACAGATGTGCACTCTCTTGAGTGGCTGCTGGCCCGAATTATGAAAATTCCCTACGCTCAACTCATTACTCATATTTTCTCCTAACTTGGAAATGGGTGTTGAATAAACTCAATACTTGTATCTCGGTCTCAATCTATGTAGTACCTTGGTATCTCACTTTGATTGGTTTGACTGTTTCGGACTTTTCCTTGTGGCACGGCAAGCCCATATCCTTTCAGCTATATTTGTATATTCTAAGTGACACATCTCCAAACTGACTTTTTTTAGCTACCTACAGTAACTTTATACAACTTGGTGATCTTTACTTGAGCGATTCAGGGTAAATGCTGCCATCAAGGGTACTGTAGCAGATGGGACTTAAACTGTACATTGGTTTTTAAGCGTAAGGTAGCAGCTCTAAACCCTACTCTATCCAGTGCGCCGAATCTTCCATTTTGACTCAAGAGTTCAGCATTGTTTAATTCTGCTGCAATGAGCAAAGCGCATAATAAATATCAAAAGTTCGCCCCTTCGTACCTGGTTACACATAGAACCTATTGCACCCCTTCATGCTACATCTGTATTTTTTTGCTTAGAATAACTACAATTATTGCAGTATATTAGTGCATAAAAGCCAATCGATCGATCCATCCATCCACAGTATGAGTTGAGTGTATGGCATATTCAGTGCATGCTGAAATGGTGAAGCATCCTTCTTAGTGCTCCTGTTGGGCCGAGAGCCAGACAGGTAAATTACAACCTAATTTAATTTCCATTACATCTTGCTATTTTGGAATTAACAGCGTAACCCTGTCATTAACACATATTTAAAAATGATACGGCTTTGTAGGGTCCGCAGGCTCACAGACACGTTTTAATAATTACATTTATCAAATGGTTCCCCGTAAGTCGCCCTCGGGAGGGGGGGGGGGGGTCCTTTGAGTGAGCGTGTGTGTGCCCTTCATTCCTCATTAACACACAACACAGAGATAGGGGGCCTGATTCACGAGCACCACCTACAATGCTTTAATGTCAGATAAAATTATATTAATTCTGCAAATTAACAAGATTAATTTATTTGTGCATCCAAACTGAGGAAACCACTTTCTTTTGTGCGGAGGATTAGCAGCAATGACTAGCAAGGAGGCCCCAAAAGTGCGGAGATTCATTACTGTGGACAATGAGAGTATTGAGATGTTTGCCAATGCATTGCTTTTCAAGCCAAAAATGTATTTTTATTACAGTCAGATTTGCTTGCGATGTCTGTATCTACAAAGCTCAGTCGCTGTCCGTTTGTTTGTTCTTTATACGCGGCTTTGTTTTTCAAGCCTCGGACTCTTTTGGCGCACAGGTACTTCTCTCCTTATTTGAGGTTTTTGTGTAGTAAAGTTAATTAAACTCCGAAAGGGCTGCTTACTGTTTTGAGAATTTAAAATTCAATCTGACAAGGGCTTGTAGGAGCAGGACAGTAATGTCACACATGTACAGTACACGTATATGATGCTGACTCTGGTTTTCTGGCTCTACACACACGCACGCACGCACGCACGCACACAGAGGGCACTGCACCCTCTAGATGTGTAAGGGTAACACAGCCATCCCTCGATTTACGCACCTAGTTGGTTCCTGAAAAGGTCACCTTGTGTGAAAATGTGTAAACTGACACCGCTATATCCAACGTTTCTTATGATGAAAATTTTGTATTCCAGCCCAACCCAAAATCCCTAAACAATTTTCCAAAATTTCATTAGAGCACAAAAAAGTGTACGTAAGTAAGAAATAACAGTTTGTGTACACTATTAGATGAACAAAAGAGTGAAATGTAGTTTCTCCTGGACCATAATGCACAGTACTAGAATAGTATAGCCAAATTGTGGAAGAATGCAAATAAGTATTTAAATAATTTTAAAGATTTAGAAAAATAGATGGATGAGTAAATAGATTAGAGAAGAGAATCAGTGCATACAAAACCAGTAGTGACAGTGGGATGATGGTAAAGCTACAGTGGGAGGTGGTCAGCGGTGGTGGAAGTAGTAAGTATCTGTGCTGTACAGAATTTGGCAGCCTGATAGCTTGGGTGGAAAAGCTCTTCCTGAGCCTGATGGTTTTGGCCTGCAACCTGCAATAGCAGCTTCCAGACTGCATTCATGAAAAAAGATGGTGGAGGGGGTGAGATGGGCCTGGGCAGTCTTCCCTACCTGCTGTAGAGCTCCCCAGATCTCTCCTAGGTCAGAGGGAGTACAGTTCTCATACCAGACTAGGATCCCAGCAGTCAGGTGGCTCTCTATGGCACATTTATAATTGGGTGGGGGGGGGGGGGTTCCAGCTTTTTTCAGTTCCTTTCAGTCTATTTTAAATACTAACAGCAATGCATTTCTAAAATTACCATATCCAGTGGTGTCGAAGGAGATAGAGTAATAGACTTAAACATATTCAAAGTCCGCAACAAAGTTTCACCTACTCAGGTGGTAAGGGATTTTCAAATCCACAATAATCTATAATACTGTAAAAAGAGGACATTTTTGGAATAATTTTATTTGTACGGGAGGAGAAAAGAAGATAGGTGGATGGATGCTGGACAGATAGCGAGAGAGGATGTGTGCTGGGAGGTGGATGAGAAAATGTGACAAAATGCAGAAGGTCTGGAAGGCTAAAACCAGCATTACTCCACCTGTGACTTACAATTTTTCAGTATTCATGCAAAGTACATCAATGCTATTTTTTTTTTGCCATTTTCATCACACTTCATTTGTCTCAGATTTCTTTTTATGTTGCATCTACTGTGATGGTACCTTGTACAGAGCGTCGCCTTCAGCAGTCCTCATGAAGGTCCTTCTGTTCCGTAAACATATTAAAGTTATTTATTGAGCCTGGGAAAATCAAAGAAACATTAAGCAATGAGTTCAGTGCCTACAGACCTTGCTGCACAATGACTCCTCGAATACCTCTAGTCATTGAGAGTCTCAAGCTAAATTTGTTATTAGACAAATGCGTCCTGCCAGTGTTAATAATGTTCAGCCGCCGCTGGACCATAGCAGCAAAAGCTTTAAAATCAAGACCTGCGTGAATCTACATAAGAGGGTCTACAATATGAATGACTCCACGTAAAGGAAGGCTTTTTGGACCGGTATCCTCCTAATGAGAGCATGATGTGCTGCCTACTGCACAACCAGCTCAATGTTGGAGGGCCGCTGTTTTCAGAAGGGAACCTCGAGTCACCAGTGAGGGAGACTGCTGCTGCGCGCAGTAAAGAAAAGAAGCCAAAGACAGAATACGGAAGAGAAAAACACCGGATTTATATTAAAAAGGCAACATAACCCTTTCAAGAATTCCAAACATATTTATAGATAGGAAACAATTAGCTAGATGTTAAATGCTTGAGCAACGCAATATAATACGGTCACATCTTACATGCATTTCATTTTGCACAAGAAATTTTTACAAAAATATGCAAAAATATGCAAATAATTGATTTCCACACAAAACGCCTCTGAATGGATCTTATGTCAGCTGAGCCAACTAGTGAGCCGCATATAACATCTCCTCGGAGAGCCAAATTCCCCCAGTTATCTCATTTCCTGCATACTCTCTTATAAATTACTTATTTATAATATCTATATTATCCAGTTATGAACAAGCTGTGTGTATTGTGTTGAACATTTTTACAGTATTTTTCATAACAACATATTATTATATGTACCATTATTATTTTGTGCAGCATATAAAATAGCAGGTCAGCACTCAAATTTGTAGATCCACATATATTCTTTTTAAATAAAAGTGAACGCAACTTTCTGCTCAGCATCTTAATAGGCAAGCATCCCCGCATGGATGTGCCCATAAAGTGTCTCTGACGCTATGCACCCCACCTGTACTGCTGAGAGGGAAAAACCCACAGAGGTGCACATTAACGCTACCCCACACCATCCATTCAAAAATGAGTGACCCTTCTGTTGGGTGAAATACGGCCATGTTTGTTTTCGCACAAATGTGGACATACAGATTGCCTTCGGACAAATTGTGATTCCTTACTTATTTGATCAAGAATAGCTCCCCCTCCCAGTCTTCTCTCAGTAGATCTTTAAATATATTGTACAACAATACGCGCTGCCCTGCACTCAGAATGAGAACAATTTTTCTGTGTTCAAACATGTCTCTCAGGAAAAATTAGTAGCCATTATACAGAAAGCAGGTGTTTCTCTTTATGTATCTGTTCCTGAAAGTGGCTACAGGAGAAATGTTTGCGCACATGCCGGGTATTGATTGTGAAAAGCATTCAACATCGAATAAATTAGACGGTAAAGGGAGACATCTGGTTTCTGGTCGGTCAACAATGTCGCAAATGGACCGAAATGCAATATTTATTTAACAAAGCCAGCAGTTTGTCTCAGTTGCTTAAAGACGCATCAAAGAGGGTATCAGGATACATTTCCCGAATTTATGAATCATTCAGTCAGCTATTCATTCATTCTTGCATTTGTTGTGCAAAAAAAAAAAAAAAAAATGCCTTATGTCTAAATGCAATATTAAAAATGAAATTGACCAAGCATGCAGTGATAGGGGACTATTTTTAAAATTCTAAAAAATAAAGTATTTAAAATATAGCTGAGTGATGATTGCAATGTTGCTGCAGTACACAATTGTGCAGAATAAAGGAGGCTGAGTAAAGAAAAGGAAATAAGATTTTTGTTTAGAGATCTGGGATTAGTGCAAGCAAACAAAAATGCAAAAATTTAGAAAGAAATCAACCGTTAACATCGAGTGCAACGTTGTTGCATTAAATAAGCCTTTCGATTGAATAGTTTGTCGATCGGTTATCGGCATTCCGCTCTCCCAATTTTTAATTAACCGTATCTTCGAAAAAACGTTTTAGCTGAGTGTATTTTGGAGGGAAAAAAAAAATAAAAAATATGCAGACGCATTTTTGGCAATTCGTGATTTACGTAACCCTGTCTGCAAAAATAATTCTTGAAAATTGATTTAACTAAAATTTCCCTTCAGCAGCTTGAGTCTAAAAAATGGTTCCGCAAAGTTGCTTCGGTGTCAGTGGAAGAATGCATGAAGCACATTTCCTTTCAAAGATAGAATTGATGAATGAAATGTCACCGGCTAATGTAATGTTAATCAATTTAAAATGCTTATGACAATTAACAAAGTGAGACACAGAAAGGGAACTCGGTGACTTCGTGTTGGATTCGGCTCCTGCTAATGGGATCACAGAAAGTATTCTTCTAAAGGAGGGCCATCCATTATTATGAATTATGCATGGATTGAATGAACCATTAATTTGACTCATTAATTTTTGGGATTGAGAGAAAAGATCTCCCACCTCTTTTCTGTTAGGCAAAATGCCTCTGTGTCACTGTCAGCTGTAATATTTTGTGCCACATTCCAGAGAGGGAGTTCTTTTATTCATTCAAAATTTGTTACCGTTACTTCATAGGTGACTTCTCTGCTGACAGCTCTATGGAAGTGTAAATGTACAGTCAAACACATGAATGACTTTACTGCCTCCATGTTATTAATCTTGTACTTTGACAGTCTCCAGTGGGGGCTTCAGGTGATTCTTTCTCAGAATCATTCATGAAAGATGTCATCCTAAAAAATCCTCCGTCAAAGTGCACTGGTGAGCCTACTTGTAGTTTATGAACCGATGGACATTTAAAGAAAACACTTAAACAAAAATGTTGCACCAGACTATAGCAACGTACAGTACGTATAGCAAGCAACTAACAAAGGCGTAGGAATAAAAATAAAATGAGATGCGTTGAAAAAAAAAATTGTTTTATAGGGAAATGCAGGGGAGCTGGATTTCAAGACCTGCGGTTGCAGTGAGAACTGTTGAGTGAATGAAACCCCCGAGAGAGGTCAAGCCGTGACGCTAGTTTTAACGGATCGGTTTGTTAAAATGGCGACCATGTGTTTCCAGTTTACAAGTTCTTCCAGTGTTCACTTCAGTTTTCTACTGTGGTTCAAAGACATATGTCGGTGACAGAACTGGTGAGTCTTCATGATGTGTGCCAGAGTGTTGACTTGCTTTGCGCTACAGATGAATGAATGACTATGATAATTTTAGCGTACGGCATCCAGGATTGTAAGTTAACTTGGATAAAGATTTCAACCTAATAATTTCAGAGTAATAATCATTGTATGTTGCTTTGGAGAAAGCAAAATTCATGTGAATTTAGCTAGAGTATTTCATTTGGACGCCATAACAATGGTTCGCTGCCCAAGTGGCAATATTTATGCTAATATTTCAAAACCAAGAAATTGCTAAATTACGAAATAATTCGATATGAACTGTAAAGCATTTAAAGTAAGCAAGCATAACATAAGAATATTTGAAAATATGGCAAAAATTGTACATTTTTTGGTTTTTGGAAACCGTGAAGCTGGTTTTCTGAAATGATAGTGCCCCCTATCCAGTTTATCGAGGACATAGTGTGGCAAGAAGAGAACAGGCAAAGCATAATGATGCCACGCAGGACGCCAGACTGTATTACCGACAGCTTTATACTTGGGAAGTCCACCGAGAAGCGAATAAAGGACAAAAAAAATGGAGGATCTAGAAGCTAGAAGAAACGGCAACCCGTCCCTCGCTTAATTCTTTCCAAGTCCACTTCAGTTAATGAGACCTAAATAAATACGGTGGAAAGAGCCTGTTCAGGGATTTAATTCTTATTACATAAAAGCAATTAATTATCACACGCAGAAAGCAAGATAAGGGAAGCAAGCACAACTGGATTACCCTCAAGCAAAGAAAGCAAAGCAGGCTGAATACGAAAACTGTACTCGAGGTGCGGCGAATGAGCAAGAGCACAGACGGACTCAAACGAATGAATTCCATTATTCTTCAGATATTACTGCCCTTTAAACCCGAACGTACGGGCGTGCGGAAGAGAGACCGAAGCGGGCGACTTGGACCGCTCTTGTTTGCGAAGGGCCAAGGAAGGCAGGTGAAGTTTGCCCTTATTACCAATGTCAGAGATTCGATTAAGCTCCAGGAAGCAAATGATTCCAGTGAACTAATGATAAATCAGGTAGGTCTATTTACTAATGTACCAGAATGCATTAGAAACATAAGTTAATGGGGACAGGACATCAATTCCGATACAAATGAACCACATTTGTATTGGAAGCATATTGACTGGTGTAACAAAATGAATTACTAAAGGTAATCTACTTATAAACAGCCAAGAGGAATGAAACGTCTTCTTACATATCTGCAAATTTACCTTTGCTCCTTGATGGGACGGGCGTTTTCTTTAGCCAGAGCTGGAAAGATAAACGCTGTAACATCACCTTCATTGTTTATCGTGGATGCGTTGCCTAAAGTACTGAAATAGTTTCATGAGATCCTCACCCGGCCTTCATCTAGTATTCCTAGCCAAGCGGCAACGATATGACGCAAGACTTAAAGCCGAAGCTATCGCTCATCGATGACATCGACACTAAGTTATGCGTTGCATTACGGTGGTCTGTTGCAGGCTTAAAAAAGGAGATAAAACCAGATATTTTCTTCTTTTGACAGAACACTCGAGGAGCTCCACGTGCTTTGAGGGTTACAAGGTTTGTGAACCAGTGGCGGTTGTGTAATTGTCGCTGTGGGCTGAGCTCTTCTGAAATGAGCAAGAAACTTCAGGAAATGCAGAGAATTAAATATGAGTGCCTGGACCGCAGAGATGCAGTTGCGGTTTGTCTGTAGCTTCCATTAACAATCCAGTCACCGGCATTATGAATTCATGAGCTCTCCTAAGCATCGAAAAGTAATTAGAAGTGTCCTTTACAAGAATCGGGAGGACGACTATCGCTCCGAGAGCAAAGTATGACGATTACAGCCATCGGCAAGTTCACGGCAGTGTCATTTTACCGTTTTAGTGCCACTTCTCCTAAATGCGACCAGAACATCGAGGGTAGAAAAATGGTACAGAAACATTTGGAATTTGAGCTGTGCAACAAGCAGGTTTTGATTTGTGAACACCACGGGCCGTGGCTCTAGACAGTCACTATCATTTGCACTGGTCACATCCATTCGAGATGGTGGATGTGAAGAACTCAGTAGAAAGAAGTGTCTGGATCACTCCGGTGAGCTGGATGAGGATGGAAAATGCAATCCTGCCTTTGCTTCTCTACACAGATGGATGCAAAATTCATCGTCGATAATTCTGCCGTGTGAAACGCAGCCTTCAGTAAGAAGGGAGCCTTTCACTGTTTGACAAGAATGCGTACCCCCTGCCTTCAAGTCCCCGAAGAAATGATGCTCGTGCCCTAACGTCTAATACATAGAAAGTGATTTTTTTCCTCTTTTTTTAAGAGCAAATGGTTTCTATCTGATGATTCACTTGGGGATTGATTTTGAAGTACAGGCGAGTGTTCTTGGAGTGGGATTACTGGCTTCTGTGGCTTTCCTCAGATGTTGAAAATCTTTGAACGGTGCCTTGTAAAGCGGGATACATTGAGACTGTTCTTGAACTCCTCCTGAACTCATCAAAAGTGTACCTATCTCCGTATTAGAGAGACCTTTTAAAAGCAGTACCTGTCTCCATATTAAGCAGGCCAACTGTCTCCGGGGCTGGCAGTTTCCCACGCGCATGTCACACCGATAATTGTCCCTGTTTCCTTTGGATTCAGTCGAATGAAGATTAGCGCAAAGCCCAAGGCGCCCCCGGTACCCAGTACAGGGATATATGTCCACAATGTTCCTGAGAAACAGAGAGGTACAAAAAAGCTGTTCCAGGTATCTGTGGGAATGAGCCTAGTATGTAGTGGACCTGGGAATCCTGGGATTTGATGGAAATGAAGATGTTGTGCATTGCCATAGTTCAGCACAAAGACCAAAGGAAACTACCCTGATGGGTGCTGACAAAAAAGCAATTAAAACAAATCAATCTCAACTGTATTAGCTGATGGGGGTGGGCTGCCGGCGCAATGACTAGAGCTGCCATCTCA
The DNA here is from genome assembly GCA_018136845.1 of Heterotis niloticus. NCBI lineage: Eukaryota > Metazoa > Chordata > Actinopteri > Osteoglossiformes > Osteoglossidae > Heterotis > Heterotis niloticus. The sequence continues at coordinate 6,626,386 of CM030900.1, read as the reverse complement.
AACTTGAAGGATCCGGGTTTGAAACCCACATCTTACAGCTGCTCCCTTAAGCACGTTCCAAATTGTTCCAATAAAAAAAAAAAAAATAATAAAAAAAAAAATATATATATATATATATATATATATATATATATATATATATATATATATATATATATATAAGTCACGCTGTACTGTACGAATGGATATAAACATTGCACTGTAGGTTGAAAGAAAAGAAAGAAAAACGCTGTGTAAATAAATAAATGTAATGTTACTGTAAATTTGTCATTATTTGTTCATTTTGCAGACACTTTTCTCTGTGAGGTACATATTTAAGACTCCTTGCCGCCAAAGTTATGAATTAAAACTCAGTGTGAGAAGCCATATCTCACCAGCAGTAAACACACCCTGGGACATATGCAGCCTCTTCATATTTATGGGGCAGGACGGAGGGAGGCGGAGGGTGCCTGTTTTCGGAGCTTTGTTGGTTCCCGTCCCGGCGTTCGCAGCGTAGCTGAACAGTAATTGATAACGTGAGGGCGCTGCAAGGGTGGGGGGGTGGGTGTTCCAGGGCCTCAGGCTCTCCGGGGAGAAGCCAGGAACCAAAGCAGATGGCCCGACTGGCACTTATTTACGCATTGCGGGGGAACGGCCGTGCCCGTGGAATGATGGATCATTATAGCTCGTCGTGTGTAAACACCAGGAAGCTTTAAAAACTGCATGGCAAAGCTCAAGACGGAAGGAGGGTGAGAAAAGGGCCATATTTCATAGCTAGATGTCAAGGCACACACTTAACAACCATGCTAACATGAAAAATGTAATTTAAAGCAATCCTTTCTCCCAATTCCCCCAGCAGAATAGAAATGCTTTCAAAGTTTAACATTCAGGACATTGTGCTGCATTTAACAAATGCGGCTGTAAGTGGGCTGACAAGGCAAGGGCACCGTGACTGACAGACTGACATTCACCCTCTTAAACATGCATACAGTTCGTCTGGATGCTCGCCATGATATACAACACCGAACGAAGACAAGCTGTTACTGTGTGTTTAAGACTCACCAGACATGATAACTTGACGGAGCTGAAACTCTCTGGAAAAGGAAGCTTTGTGTAGGGCAAAGGTGGGGTTTCAGGTCATGACGTTGGTCAGTGGTCCCCTGTGGAAGACAGTTCGGTGCTGGCAAGCTGATGCTGGCAGCCCCTAGTAGTGACTTGCAGGATACAATTCTCTCCCTTCCGTGTGTAAGAAAATTTTTTATTCAGGATTTTTTTTTTTTTTTTTGTTTTTCATATGTTTCAACTGAATGGCTTATTACTTTGTCGAAAGGTGGCCACTTTCTTTCTCAGTTCTTGGCAAATTATTTTCCTTAAAAGGGGGATTTAAAACCAATCCCCACTGACTGTAAAAAACCTTTGCAGCTCTCAAGTTTCTCCTTTGTCTAACTCTCACACCAGAGCATGGGTGGGGCTTCCTTGTTATAGTCATGCTTAATTGGTCTGTTCAAAGGACACTTGCTGCTCATTGGTCTGGTCCACTACTGCACCTTTTTCACACTAACACCTCATATAAAGGCTTTCACATCAAGAGTCCATGCAGGGATGTATACTGTGTTAAACTCGCTGTTGTTCTCACCGAATCAAACATAAGTCAGAATGGTTTTGATTATTATTTCTCGTACAGCAATAAAATTTGTTAACATCTGTACTGTTGTAGTCTTTCTACTCTATACGTACCTGTATATAATTTGAACAAAACAGATCAAGTCGAAAGCACAGTTTTTACCCACAGCGTTTCGAAATACGAATGCTGTACTAGAAAACCTCTAAGCCGCATTGCTTTGTGGGTGAGAGTACGGGTTGCGTGATGTTTACTTTGACATATTTTAAGCTTTCATGAGCTGCACCCAATACTTTCTCTTCCTCGTGCACTTACAAGCGACGGTGGGAGGTCACGGGTGAAAGTGCTTCGTGATCAATGCACTTGGCTGTAATTGGACATCCTCCGAGGGTCACCATCGCTCGCCCGGACATAGACAGATTGCTTAATATGAGTCTCACCCCACGACTCACTCAGACCGCTGTGTTAAGTCTATTAATGCCACCTGCATCTCCCACCTCTGTATTTACCAAGGCGCTTGTATCTCTGTGCACAGTTATTGGTCCTTTAATCTGAGCAATTTGAATTGCAGGCAGTCCATCGGTCCAGAATTACAGAAATCCTGTTTTGGGGTTCTCATAAAGGTACTTCAATGCTAACCTGGTTTCCAGGGGCAAGACTAATGCCACAAGCGATTGCACATATATAATTGTGTCCACATCATCTATCACTGAGCGCAAAACAAATCTTTGTGTGCAAAAATTGCTATATATGGACAAATGGATTTATTTTCCATACTTTGTTAGCTTTAAATAGAACCGATTGCAAGCATTATCTGAACACAGCTATAAAATTGCTATATTTGTAATGGACTGTTGCAAAAGTCATCTTATGAGGTCATCGCTGCTCAGGTTTCGGTCGCGTAAACATGGCCGGTACCTGCTTGTCATGCCCATTCCAGGGCCCTGAAGTGGGATTGTACTGGACTGTATGAACCCTGCAACTCTGTGACTTGGAATCTGGAATTAATATTTAATATTAGCCATATTAGCCATTACTAATAACAACGATAATCTCGACAATGAAGTGTCATAAACAGAAAGTTTACACAGCAGTTTAATACACAGCTCTATATTTTTATGAAAGGTGAAAAGTGGCCCAATATTCATTTTGCTCATTTTTTAGTTGAAACTACAATACCCGCTCACCCACACGCAGCCCAAAAATTTAGCATATTTAGGGTTACACCGCATTTATGACATTTAACAAATCAAAGGAAATGAATGAAGAGCACACACGCAACCCATCGGTGCAAACCAGCTGTGAAAACCACGGTGTCTGCACGGCGAGCGCAGACTTCCTTTCCGCTGTTGCATACTGATGGTTCTTTGTTCCAGATTCAACACCAACTGGGTGGGATTTGGCTGCAGGTTCAAAAAACTTTTATTTGTCTCTGCTTCTTTCCTAACCTTGGATTAAAATGTAGGATTAGTGGAAGGATTACAAACCAACACATATGAGAATCTAAACATGTTGACGCTGCTCCATCGTGTCAGAACGTAGACTACTGACCCTCTTTTGCGTCCGGTACAGCATGGATTCAGCAACCATGTACTGGACACAGCCCACAGGGTTCTTAGTTCACGATGACTCGAGAGCTTCACACAGTTTCTGCAGATTTATGCCACTAGCATCATATTCCACCTCATCCCAAAGATGCTGCATTGGTTTAAAAACTGGAGATTGGAGAAAAGTAAAGTCATGGTCATAGTCGAGGAACCATGCCGAGAAGATACGTTCTTGGTCAAAGGCCACATTGCCCTGCTGGACGAATCACCTGTTTGCTGACTGTATGGCCAGGAGAACCTGAACTGTAAACTTTTGGAAAAATAACATGCAAAAAAAATTGAGGAAAGTGTTGGTGTCTAAGATGCTACAACCACAACATACATCGCTGAGGTCCTGGAACCACTACGTTTAACTCAAACAGTCTTGCCTTGTCAAAAAACCACGTAAATCGTGCATCTTGCCCATTCTAACGTCCAGCCCAACAGTAACTGAACCTTCCAGCCCCGTCTGCTGTATGAACTGCAGCAACATGATTTACCATACGGATGAACAAGCTACCTAATAAAAAAGCTTTAAATGCTATTTTACATATCTGGAATTTTGGCAAACGTGTTTGATTCTTAAAAAAAACGGACATCTGAGAATTCCCAAGCACCTCCCATGGACCACAAAAACAACACTGACGGACAGTAAAACACGCACTCAGCCGATGAAGGAAAAGTGCAAGCCTGCAAGGGGAAGCAGCAGAACAAAGTCGTGTGAGGGGAAAAAGTCCCAAAAGGAATGCTCGGGAAAGCCACCTGTTTTATGGCAGTTATCCGCCGTTCTGGTCTCGCTGTGCGGAAATTATGTCTGCGCAGCTTTGGCAGCCGAACGTGAGGGAGGATCTGGAAGCCATTTGTGACAGCAGAGCTCGGTTTGTCGTGCAGGCACGGTTATTGTAACTGTTGACCTTGCCGAGGCTTCGGCGGCCTTCGCAGGCATTCTGGGCCGTCGCCGCGGCCGCCGCCACTCAGACGGAACTTTTTAATCCAGTGCGTCAGTGTTGTTTTAGGCGAGCTCTCCGGAGAAAAGCACTTAAATTATTACTATGCTGCCGAAGCCTCCTCAGAAGACCATGACATCTGTACAAGGCCCATTGGAAGTGTCTCGTAGCTTACTAATAAGAAAAGTACTTTAATAAGGAGAAAGTTTCTCCCAAACTGATAAACTTCGGGACACCGTTTGCCGTTCGCATTACGTGAGGTAAAATGGGATTACTTTCAGTAACAAGGAAACATTTGGGCAATGAATTACAGGAGTCCATCCACAAGCAATACAAGAATATGCGCCCAGAAATATTATTATCATTATAAGTATTAGCATTAGTAGTAGTAATAGTAGTGATGATGGTGATATTATTATTATTATTATTATTATTATTATTATTATTATTATTATTATTATTATTAAGAAGAAGAAGAAGAAGAAGAAGAAGAAGAAGAAGAAGAAGAAGAAGAAGAAGTGGAAGGAGGAGGAGGAAGCACTTTTATGCACTATATGCTATACTCTAGAAAACAGTCGTGAGCACAGTAATAAATTCTTCCTTAAATATACAGAGGGTAGTTATTATAAATGTTTCCAAAGTTTACATTATTTTCTTTCCTTTTAGAAATGACTTTGTGACGAACTGCATGGGTAACCGCTTCTCTGCTGTCCCCTTGTGGTCGCATTGGATACTGCAGCGAAATATTAACACGGCTGAGGTGTAGTTCAATCAAGGGGAAAAATATTCACATTTAAATGAAAATTTAAAAAAAAAAAATTAAACATGCACATAATTCAAAATATATATTTCTGAAAACACATTTATGGTTATTCGCACCATTTTAATAACCTGTGCATTTTAATTTTCGCTGAATCGTTTTTGCGAAAAAGTATTTTGTCATTTTCCCCCACCTATACATTATACATCAGCCACTTAGTTGCATGAAATGCTTGCTCTCCCTCAGGAGTCGCCACCCTTCCATAGCATCCCTCTTTCAGCAGTAACTACCTCTCAGCAGTAACCAGGCCTCAGACGTGCCTATAATCAATTCAACTCCACATTAACGTTTTTGGAAACATCTCATTAATATTGCAGCAGTTCTCTGTGCCTGTTTGTTGTGATACATCAATGTCCAGCAACTCCTTTGAAAGCCATACATTAAAACTATTTTCCAAATACTTCATTGCCAGCCTAAGGCAGTCTCATTACTTACAAAGATAAGAGGACAGATACGAACGGCAGCTGAGGGCTGTGGTCGCTCTAAAACCTTTCCAAAGTTTCTTTCTCCCTTCACCTAGCACACACTCTCTTTGTCTCACACACACACACACACACACACACACACACACACACACACACACACGTTACACGCAAGTTCTCCACTGCCTTTAGTGATGTCTGTTTATAAAGTGCATATTTAAGTTAAGGTGAAGTAAGAACATAGTTTAGAGTTTCAGCACAAGGTTAGCATGGGGGTAGGGACACAAAGACCAACTGGTTTCAATTCAATTTATATCTTTTTTTTAATGTACATAATATGGCCAAAAGTATGTGACACCTGAGCATCATACCCATATCAGCTTGTTGAACATCCCATTACAAATCCAGGGGTGTTAAAATGAAGTACCCCCCCCCCCCCCCCCTTGCCTCTAAAAGAGCCTCCATGCCTCCACTCTTCTGGGAACCCTTTCCACCAGATTCTGGGAATTTGTGCCCATTCAGCTACAAGAGCATCAGTGAGGTCGACCGCCAATGTTGGGCAAGAAGGCTTGGTTGGGGGTTGGCGTTCCAGTTCATCCTAAAGGTGTTCAGTGGGGTTGAGTTCAGGGCTCTGTGCAGCCACTCAAGCTGTTCCACACCAAACTGGGCAAACTTTGTGTTTATGGAGCTCGCTTTGTACATGGGGGGCGCACAGTCATCCTGGAGCAGGAAAGAAGCTTCTTCCTCCAACTATGGCCACAAAATTAGAAGCACACAATTGCCTAGAATGTGTTTGAATGCAGCTGAATCAGCTCAGTCATTAGAAGGGGGGGGGGGGGGGGTCCCACATACTTTTGGCCATACAGCGTACCTTACATACAAGCTTTGCAACTGCGCATATTAGAACCAGATAGAAATTCTACACAACTTATTTAAATTTAAATTTTCAAGATGGTTGAGGTTTTGCAAGGCCACATCTGTGGTCAGAGGAGATACATCCAGCCTCCATTTCCTCGGGTGTCACAAATGCCATCTGGGCAGATGTAACAAAGTGCACTTGTCTGAGTGATAAGTCAGTTCAGGAATACATGCTGACCTTTGGAGGTAGGAAGATGGTATCTGGGAAGAGTAATGACCAGCAGTGTCACACAGCGGTGGAAAAGATTTAGGCTGCACATCGTGTCATTAATGTTTACACAGTGGATCCGAGTGAAACAGAAACCAGTTGTGTAAATCTGGGCGTTCACCGTGCCTGGTTCTCTGTCTGCAGTACTGGTCAGCAGTGAGACTTTGCCTGCGGCAAACTGCTTTTTCACAGAGCTTTCAGCTCGAGCAGGAAACCAGCTGGTTTGTCTTCCAAGCTCTTCTGCAGCAGCTCCCAGAGATGAGCACACTTCCAAATTTCTTTGCTTTCCTTCCTCTGTCCAGTTTGGCCAACACTGCTTGACCTATCAAATGCTTTTTTAAGCATTTTATTCATTATTCCTCAAGTTCACCAAATATACTCAAATCTTTGTTTGGAACTGTATGTATAGCAGGTGCCCAGATCAGATGTTTCCTTTGAAAAAGCAAATAAATATGAATTACTTTATAAATTACATATATTTTATTTATTCGCTTTGCTATTACCGTATTGCCCCAAACAAAAGACAGTATTTTTTTTTCTGGGAATTACATTAAAAAAAGATGGAATTGCCTTATATTTGAGAACTAGACCTATAAAGGGCGTTCGACATATAACACCAGAAAATGGCATCACTGATCCACCGGCATCACTTATCCTCAGAAATGATCAACTGGGGTGAGCAAGTGCAAAAGATGGCGAAACCTCGAGACAGTCTGGAAAAAAAGTGGCTCAAAGTTAGGCCAAATTAACCAAGAGCAAAGGAGGAGTTATGATGCCAATTTTAAGATAATGGTGGTCAATGAGGCAGAGGTCAAAGAACTCTCAAACAGACAAGAAATATGTTACAGAATGTCATGTTTGAAAATGGAAAACCCCAAAAAGAGCCTTAAAAATGTAAATAAAATATGAATAAATATGATATTTCTTTTTAAACATAAAATCCAGGTTCCAGAATCCCTTTCCTGAAAATGAATGTTAAAAAAGAGGGGGTTTCATAGTCTGAATCGCCATGTATTCGGGCCAGTATGGTATTTATTTCTTTAACTGATGCTTTCCTTACAACTTACAGTGGCTTTACCCCTTTAGAGCCTTGTAATTTTTGACTTTAGCAATTCAGAGTAAGTACCTGGCTCAAGGGTATTACAGCGGCAGCAGGAATTTGAACCTAAGGTCCTTCAGATGTCAGGCAGCAGTTCGTCCGCTGCCCCTGAATTAAATGCAGAAGAAAATGTTGTAAAGTTTAAAGTTCCACCTCTGGGCTGCTTCTTTAGGGTTCTGCCAATTTTTGACTGCTCTGGAAACGCAGCACAACCCCAAAAATGAATAAACACCAAATCTGTGGGATTATTTGCCATGTTTCTCTGACAGAAAGGACTTCTTTCAAGAAAGCCAGCAAATAAACTTAATTCAGGGTGGCCACAGACAAACTTTGAAAAAGACCTATAGTGCATTTAAAGAGCGTATTTATATACATATATAAAAAAAAAAAAAAAAAAAAAACAAAAAAAACCTTTAGTTCTTTAATCAGCTTCGGAGCTAAAAATATATGTTTGTGTTACAGTCAGATTTGATCATCCGTCTTTAAACCAAGTAAAAGGGAATGAATTCCTGGGTATTTCACAGCGTGCACAAGGCAAGAGAGCATTTTATTTAAAGTCGCTTCTGGTGCAGTTTTAAACACAAGGCTGCTCGTGATGAGATTAGCATTTGCACGTTCTTAATGCGGTCAGGATGTCTCCAAGTCCGAGGTCGATGGGAAGGAAGGAACCCATGGCGAGCTACACTTTGTAGCAACACACAATCGCTGCAACGTCTGCTGTTGTTTACTGAGTAGATCCTTCGTAACCAGGCAACACGGTTCAGTTGGGGTATCGGGGTCCCTGCTTCCTACTTCTTCGGCATTTTCCGAAGACGTGCGCGCATGCGTGGGGGAAGAACGTTCAGATTGTGTTGCAGGAGGTCCTGGTCTTGCGGAGAAGAGATGCTCGGGTGACCTGTCAGTGTGCTAGTGATGCTATTCTCACAACAGTGCTCAACAGTGATTTATCCCTTTTTACAGCTGGGAAACTTTAAACTGGAAATCTATTAATGGAAAAAACTAATACAAGAGGTTAGCGGTGAACATTTGAAGTAAAAACGCAAGTGATGGAACTATGTTATTGCATAAGTATGTACCCTTGTAGCCTTTATTTGTTAGACTTACAGAAGGGATCATGCCACAAATCGATATTTCTATAAACTCTCAGAGCCTTCACCAAGCATCCTCGGAGCAACCCTGTAAGTTGAGCAGAAGCAACGGCACTTGGATTTGAAGACGTGGGGCTGCAGGATGTGAGGAGACAAGATGATTGGAAAATTTGGACACAAGGGATCTCCCGACAGAGGGAAGAAAAGCAGACTCCAGCAAACTTTGAACAGATGATTGCTCCCGAGCGCCGACGGCGCAACCAAGTCAAGAACCAACAACCCGACTCTCACCAGCTTCTCCCTTTAATGGAGTTGCATAAATAAGTCAAAGTTGTGAAACTTGTTGGGCGATTCCACTTTTAAATGTATTAATTTGAACGTGCATTGGGTTGATTTTCATTTACCCGACTGCCGTTCCATCCAGGGTGCGGTTTCATGGATAGACGCCCGTCCACTGTGGCTCTGACCGGGTTAAAGCGGTTACTAAAAATGGATGGATGGGCGATTTACATTTTAATAAATGCAACCTGTCAACTACTGTTATAAATTATACCTAGATATGTCTTAATGGTACGGATATGCAGTTTTTTTCACAGCAGCTTTCGGAAAAGTATAAATAATTCACTCTGAAACAAAAGAGCAAATTCTTCATATCAGGAAATGCCGTCTTGTGTAATGAGAGTGAAGCCATAACTCAAACATGAAGAGACAAAGACAAATTGATTTATAAGTGGAAGTTAGGCGGGTTCTGCGGCCGAAGCGTGTGGTGAGGAACCATTTATTCACTGTTTGGGGTTTGGATGGCTGCGGTTTTAAACCATTCCTGTCTTTCCAGCATCTCCTTCAAGCTCCTCTGCTGCACTCGTGCCCACTTCTAGTCACAATGGAGCTCAGAAAAACCGCGTCTGCTGATCCCATGTAATGGATGCAGAGCTGTGTTAATGGTCATACATCAAACATTCAAATGTGTGGGTTCTCTCCTACTTCCCTGGTCTCTCCCTTCTCTCACCTCCATTGCCCTCCCTTCACTATGACCCACCCCGTTCATTCATTATGTTCATTTTTCTTCTGCGACCCTCTGGTGTCTTCACTTTGCCCCCCTGCAGTCTAGCCTGAAGAATTCATGACCGCACACACTTCATGACCAAAAGTATGCAGACTCCCCCTTCTAATGACTGAGTTGAACTGTTTCAGCCGCACCCATAGAGCAAACAAACACATTCTAGACAATTGTGTGCTTGCACCTTTGCGGCCACATTTTGGGGAAGAAGCTCCTTTCCTGCTCCAACATGAATATATACCCCCCCCCCCATGCTCAAAGTGAGCTCCATAACCACATGGCTTGCCCAGGTTTGTGTGGAAGAACTTGAGGGGCTGCACAGAGTCCTAAGCTCAACCCTGCGGAACACCTATGGGTTGAACTGGAACGCCAACTGTGAGCCAGGCCTTCTCACCCAACCTCACTGATGGTCTTGTGGCCAAATGGGCACAAATTCCCAAAATCTTGTAGAAAGCCTTCCCAGAAGAGTGGACACTCTTATAGAGGCAAAGCAAGGAACAATGCCATATTAATATCCAAGGGCTTGGAATGGAAGGTTCAACAAGCACATATTGGTGTGATGCTCAAGTGTCTGCATACTTTTGGCCAGACAGCGTATTTTTACTTGGAAATACTAGCTCTCCTCCTGAAAGGCCTCTTATTTGTAAAAGCTGCACATCAGTTTTGGGATGAAAAGGTTACTTGACAAAAAACATAGCACTACACGAGGTCCCCATCTATTCCTTATGGCAAACCTGCTAAAACAACGCATGTGTAAATGTGACGTTCAAGCCTCCTTCTGGATTTACTTATACCCGGATTTTGGGATCAGCTAATACAGTTACAGAATTCTAAAATGAGGAAGCAGCGGCATCAGCGGAACTGCAGCACTCGCACCAACAACACAACCCAACACCCGTTGAGGCCTGGTTAGCTTTTTGAAGAAATGCCTGGATGGCACTGGATTTGTGCTGCACATTCAATTCACCACAAACCCCAGCTGAGGAATTTGCAGGTTCTCCCCGTATTTGCTCTGGTTACCTCCCACATTCCAATGACAGACATTTTACGCGAGTCTGTGTGGCATTTGTAGTGCTGAAAGACATCTTGGGGGTACTTGTTAATGTAATTTTACAGCATTGTGAATGATGTCACGGCTTCGCTGTTTATGTGCTGTCTATTGTTACGCTGCAGCTCAGTTGGGAAATTCAGTTAAAACGACAACAGCTGCCCTTAAAACAGGCTTAACATAGCACATGATGGTCAAGTCAGGGTGAGCTAATTCCTTCCAACCCACACAAAATTCAGTTATTTCCAGCTGGACTTTATTGGACTTTAGAGGAAAGGCAGTCCATGGCCAGGGTCAGCACAGACACACACACACAGGGGGAAGTACAGGCAAAGATGTGCGCGAACCAGGCCGCCGCGCTGATTTCTACACAGCAGTCGTGGTTAAAGGGAATATAGGAACACAACGGGCGACTGCATCCGGAAGGGGCGCAGATCGTGAAAAACCGAGTCGGTGGATTCGTCGGCAGCCCGTGGTAGCGCATTCATCTCTGCCTTTCTGCCAAATTTGATTTTAAATATTTACAATGCCATTCATCTTGGGCAAAGGAAATTGCTGTAGAAGTGCTATTGTCTATGACATTGTAATAAGAACAGAGTTTTTAACGTCAGCATCAATGTTTTATTTGGGAAAATATACGACTATCAGGTGTACTAGTACAAGTACTTTTTTTTTTTTTTAAACAGACAAAGACACCCACGTCTTCTTAACCAATTCTTTATTTAATACCTTAAATTGCTTCTCAAGAAATTGCCTTTCCTTTCCATTGCCTACTGATCATTATGTATAGTACATATCCATCTCAATCCATTAAGGCTGCAACTATCGACTGTTCTAAAAATCGAGGACTCTACCAATTACTGTCTTATTAAACAGCAATAAAGAAATATACAAGCGAGGAAAATTCCAGAAGGTCTATTAACAGAAACAATTATCACATTGGCTCGAATATAAGATGAGCCTGATTGTGACAACCCCGTTTTTTAACACTCATTTTTGGCTAAAAAGGATATAATGTTCCGAAAACCCATCTACAAAAAAAATCGTATTTATTAATATTTACTGTATTTGCATTGGGTAACATTATGTTCTTAGCTGCTTGAGAGAGGTCTGACATCTCTGCCTCACTGATCACCATTTCTTTGAAATCGGCACCAAATCTGAGCTTCTTTTTCCCAGCCATTTCATGGTTTTGTCTTCCTTCACACTTGCTATCTTCACTTGATCATTTCTGTAGATAATTGAGACCAGTAGATAAGTGACGCCACCTACAGGTGTCAAATGGTATTTGACTTCTAAAGGTTTAGTCCTCAAATATAAAATGACTCCTCTTTTTTCAGATGCAATTCCCAGAAAAAATCTTGTCTTATATCTGGGCCAATATGGTACTTGTAACCAAAAGTGCAGACTGAATCCGTTTAGTTATTATACTAAACTATATTGGCAGCATTTTGCATTTTGGAGATATAGTGTGAAGGCCCAGTTGACTGAACTGGAGGACTGTAAGCTTTATTTTTTAAACACAGAACATCAGCATTGGTAGAACATAATGCCTGCCTAAATTTCTCAAATGCTATAAAAAAAAAGGGGGGGGGGGAAGGGGTCCAGCAACCTATTACAACATCCCATACTGGTTAAACACATAAACACACAGCCTGTTGCCTTTCCTGTCTTTCTTCAGGTCATGGTCGGAAATCCAGGGGAATTCCGCACTGAAATTCCACCGCCGGGGTTACCACTCAGGCGTTATTCCTACTCGACTGGTTCTACAGATGGATAAATAGTAAGTGGATGCAAGGGGGTCACTCAGCACATTTCAGCAACGTTTCTCAGAAACCTGCATAATGTTTGTATGCCAATTGTTCCACCGCCTCCCATTCATGTACTCAATAAGCAGCATGAAATGACGTCTTGCCTACTTTAAAAAATATATAAAAATAATATTTAAATGACATATAATAGTCAAAGTCCACATGTGCAAAACTGATTTACATTTCCAAGTTTGTTCCAATTATTTATCAATCCAGCAATTTGATCTGAAGAAGCATTATGGGATGATAGAGGAGAACGGTTTCCTGGAACTGAATTCAGAGTGGCTCGGCCACAGGTGATCCACAGCTTATCGTGGGACGGTATTTATTACTTAGATGCTCTCTTCTGAAAAGTGAAAACACTGTGTGTGATATCACTTCCCTGTTTCTCCAAGCTTTGTCAGACATTGAATTTTAATTTTTCAAAATTTTAAGCAGCTTGTTTGGAGATTAATGAACTCTACACAAAAACCTCCCTTAAGGTGAGAAGTACCTGTGTGCCAAATTTCAAGACTATGGGTTGAAAAACAAAGCCATGCATAAAGAAAAAACAGAGACTGAACTTCATAGATTTAAGGATCTACACAATCAACAGAAGCTTAATACTTGACGTTTGTCTATTTTTGGGTAAAAGTCCCAGATTTGTGTGATACTATGTGCAAGTTCCAAGGGTGGGTGGCATGTAGCACTACTAAGTAAATAAACAAAATTCAGCAAAATCCTGCTCAGTTGTAAATTTGTGACCGATTTATCCTATAAATGTATACAAAATTTTACCAAAGCATTTTACTGGTAGCTAGTCGCTAGAAGCAGAAATGCGGATCTTATTAACTCCACAAAAGCAATTTTTGTATTTACAAAAAAACTTCATCTGAAGTTCATATGAATGCACTTATGTTTATTATAACTTCTTTATCATTGACAAAATAACTCAGGACTGGAACTCCCATGTTTATTGCCAAGCATCTTTTTTTTGCATGGCATCCACAGTTAAACTAAAAATGTAGAAGTACAAGACAGCATCGCGGCTCAGAAATAGGTTGACGGCTTGTGTTGTTCTATTGGTGGGAATTTTTTTTTTTTTTTAAACCACGTGTGGAAATTGATCCGGCATACAAGAATGGCAAGTCGAAATGCGGACTCCTGTGATCCCCTCTCTGGGGCAGTGCTTTGATGGAACCAGATGGCAGATTATCAGATTTGCTGGCTACTTCTGAATACACAGATCAGAGGGATTTGGGGGAATCCCCAGCGAAGACTCCAGCGGGGGTGTTGTACTGTATGCACAATTCCAGGGTTCCCTTGTTACAGCACTGCCTTTTTGCCCAGGTCCGGTTAGTGGCCTCCTATGGAGAATTTTTCATTCTTAATTCTGATCGCTGTTCCATCTTCGCTAACCTTCCATACCTGGGCTGAGAAAAACTGCACTTTTATCATTTTTGGAATGCACAGAACTTCAAAGTTTCCAATAATGAGCATAACATCTCGTACAAAATTTCAACTCAAGACAGAGCGAGTGATAACTGTTCTTCAAACCCAAACATTTTTTGAAAAACTAAAGATGTAGAAATAGTTTTTAAAGGGGAAATAAATGCAAATAAAGGCAAAACACTAAAACCACTAATCATGCAAGGATGAAACATTTGTGTGTTGCTAAGCACACAAGATGACCCTGGGTTCGGACACTCTGGTGACTTCGCAGACTTGTGTTCGCACTTTGTCACAGTCGTAGCCCAGAAGATACAACCGTGCTGCGATTATTGTCCGTCTCGCCGCTTTGTGCCAACTTTGTACCCATTCAGCCACGAGAACATCAGTCAAGTCAAGCAAGATGGCCGGGCCCGCAGTCGGTGTTCCAGTTTATCCCAAAGGTGTTCAGTGGGGTTGAGGTCAGGGCTCTGCAGCCACTTAAGTTCTTCCACCCCAACCTGGGCAAACCTTGTGTTTATAGAGTTTACTTTGTGAATCAGGGGACACAGTCATGCTGGAGCAGGAAAGGAGCTTCTTCCCTAAACTGTGGCCACAAATTTGAAAGCACACATTTGTCTAGAATGTGTTTGTATGCTGTGTAGGTGCAGCTGAATCAGCTTGGCTTAGTTATCAGAAGGGGGAGGGATCCACACATTTTTGGCCATAAAGTATTTATCTGCACCATATGTACACAGGGGGTAGTGCCGTCATTGCGCATCACCTAGGCTGTTTGAACGCAGGTTGTGACGTGACTCAGTCTTTGTGGCTCACTCTACGCGTTTCTTCCCTATGCTCCTCTCATAGCCAAAACAACACACTTTGGGGAATTTGGCCACTATACAGCAAATTGTGTACATGTATACCCTCTGATGTTGTCTGCTCCAGGTACCTGGGATCCATTGCCTCTAGATTCTGTTATGCATTAAAAATATTAAGTGCCAAAAAAAATTAAACAAAGACCACAGTAAACTGCCATTACTGTGAGAGAACACAGCCTTACGCGGTGGACTGGCATCTTTCTTACTTCATTTACATCCTAGGATTGCCGTCCAAGCTTCTTAGGGGTTAAGAGACCACAGCTTTTTGGATTGAGAGTTCAACACTTTATTTATTTATTTATTTATTTAAATAAAATTAAAAGTCAGTGCCATCATTCAAACAGTAGAGGGCAGTGAAGATCTTTTCACCCATTTCACTGCATCAGGTTAATAAAATAAATAAAATAATAAAAATTCATTCAACAAGATGATTGCTTTCATGTCATAACTTGAACATCAAACAACCTCCTAAGATATTGCCAGTTTGAGTCCAGATGTGTAACATGTCAATAAAAACAGCAAATCTCTTAAGCTTTTTAAACATTTTGTGCAGCTCGCATCAGGACAAATCCAGTTCGTATTCCCTCCATCGATGGAAGCAACACATGATACATCCAAGTCAGTATGGCTATATTTCCTGACAATTTTTTTGGAAGGTGCATCTTTCAGATATTTACTTTAAATGGCACTGCTGACAGATCAGTCTAATGGGAACAGAGCCTGGACCTGAGCATAAAACTGGGAGCATCATTTCTCTGAAGCCTTCACATCCTTTCTGATGCGCTGAATCCCTGCATGTCAAATCTAATGATTTACTGAAACCAGCACAGAAATGAAATAGGCTGTTTTAGGAGTAACACATGATCTACGCAACCACATCACATTTTCCCCTTTGACCACTGGGAGGCCTACAGTAAATGTCACAAACAGCCCAGGTTTCAGTCAAGTGGTACACAGGTTATGTGAGGCTTCATCCATATAAAGTGCATGTGTGTCCCCGGATATGCTGCAAACCTAATATAGGAGAAGTCGTAAACTATGGAAGGGGTTCACTGGTTAAGTAGTAGCGGTTAACAGGGTTATAAAGAAGGTAGCAAGTAGCAGAATAGGCAGTTAGCATGTAAAGTTGTTAGCATGGGTGCTAAGGTGTATAGCATGTGTTGGGTAGTTGGGTAGTGCAGTGGTGGAGAGGAGCAGTTCTGGGATGCCAGAGCTGTGGTTGAGCCTTCCGGAGGTGTCGTGGGCCTAACTCGATGAAACCCCGGTGAAGGGAGGTGCCCACTTGATAACCCCGATGAGATGCTGCACCATCACTTTGCTATGCCATGTGTGGGGTTGGAGGAGATAAACATTGGGTGTTGAGATACAAACCATTGCATAGTGGCTGGATAGGTTTTCTATGGGCTTGACCATGGGGTTGCTGTGGTATTTACAGGTTAGAATAAAGTAAGACAGGCGCTTAGGAAGTACGAACCCCTTTGAAGTGCTAGTCTTTTTAAAAATAAAAAAAAAAAGCTGTACATAAAGAACTAACGGATAGAACTTTATAGAGATATTCACCCAGTTTAAGCCCTCCTATCCATAATTATCACAGCATCTCAAATGATCGATCGATCGCTTTTACTAAAGCAGTCGTAACCTCAACCGTACAGTATGTCACGCTGGTAAAAACTCAAACTAGGTCTGACCCAGCGCGAGAGAAAGAGAGAGGGGATAAGTCAAAATACAAGCAAGCATACTTGTAAACTCAGGTCTATTACGGACAATTTCAGCCGACAGATCAGGGTAGGCTCGCAGATGGGAGTCCGTAAAGATGTCACGTTTCCTCAGTGTTTTCCTTCACATTATAATCTTCCGAGAGCCCAGTATTATTTCCCCAGACTGTACCAGCTCATGATGAACACATTTAAACCCACAAGCAAAAAAGGTTCTACCACATGGGAGTGTGCAAATCCCTTTATCGTTGCATTACACAAAACAAGCCACTGGATGGAGCTATGCATTAATGCAATCCCCTTATCTCCAAGAAGCCAAAATGAAATTCTTATCTGCCAGATTGGGTTAAATTGATCCCCTGGACTGTAGTCAGAAGGAAGGTCTTACTGGGACACTTACTGGAACCAGCAAAAATATGCAGGCAAAGAGGAAACAATATTTCACACTGCAGCAATAAGAGGGTAACCGATTATTTTGTCTTAGCTTTGCCTGCCTACAAAAAAAATAAAATCATTCTGCTGAAACAGGAGAAGCGCAAGTGCAGGAGATGCTGTACGATACAACAGGCTGTCATGGTTTTTTAACACATCAGGTTTAAGAGATACCAGAGCATATAAATGTGTTTGTGCAGGTAAACACAAACTACACTGAATTTCTACCTGGCGCCCTCCCCACTGCTGAAAGCTGTGTAATGGTTTCACACCTCATGTTCAGCTTGTTTGTACACATGGTACCAATGCTTTGCATAGTGAATTTTTGAAAACTTAAAGCATATTTAGTCTCAACAGTACCATTTTCTTGTGTGTTCAAGCCTCAAAATGAATTCACACATATTAAAATCGCACTAAAAAGAACACAGTTGCTTTTTAACTGTAGCTAGAACATATAAAATGGTAGATTCACTTCATTAATGGTTGTGCGATGCTGCACGTTCAACTTTATCATAGCCTTTATGTACACAGCGTGCATACAAATAGCAAAAAGTGGTAAAACATTTACACTCAAGCTAGGGCCATGACTACCAAGACCGTATGAGATGAAACTGGTAAACACGGGTTAATGGAGGGTGAGAAACTAATGGGATGCTTGCCAGATCACTACTACTAAAAAAACAATAGAAGACCACACAGTACCTCTGGTCTTCAACTGCTCAGCTCTCGTGAGGAACTTGATATCCATATTTGCCCCTTGTTAACACAAAGAAATGCCTCATAAGATGAATTAGATGTGGAAGAGGAAAAAAAAAAATCTGAAACTGAATCTTATGCTGTTACTAAATAACCAGCTGCATAGTAAGAATTATCCAAAGTCAGAAAGGCCTCATACAGCCATTTCTGCTATTTATTATTCTGGCAAATTGTTATTTCATTTTACACCAAGTAATGAAAAGTGCACAAGTGCTATTATCTAATGGCTTACCCACATTACTGTGCAACATTCTGGCATTTTCTACCTTCATCACACAGTTGCTTTATTCATAACATCAGCATCATACAGAAAGGCCTTGACTGTCAGACACACAAGAGTATGGACTGTGCTGTATAAAACTGTCCATACAGGTGTAAACTAACATTAGGAATTACCATGGGAAGGAGTGGTGCGCCACACTCATTGGGCCTTTCTGCAGGTGTCGCTCCAAAGATCTCAATCTCCTTTCCTGGAGGCGGAGTTGGAAACAAAGGGCAGGATGGCCCACCTCTTGGTCTCTGTTGTTCAGCCAACACTATGTGGCACTAGCACACTGTGACAGAAACCCCCGGCAAGAAGGCTGTGCCATTTTGAGTCACTGCTACCTGAACACCACTGCCAATATGGAGACTGGGGGCATGGTGATGTAGAGGCTTCCCCCCCAAAACATGCATCTGCTGTTCTTCTACAAGCACCAACCCTAAACTAAATACTTACATATCTGACATATGTGTTCAGAAAATATTCACTCAACTTTTTTCGGTGCTGCTTTATACTAAAACAAACTTATTTGTTCCTCTGGTCACTTCGACACTGCAGAATTATTTTCCCCAAGAAACCTCATAACCCCCAAATCTGTGCCACAACAAATGTTATCTCTAAACTCTGGCTTGGTTTGTACTCTAACATACATTGTCAAGTGTGAGACCTTGACCAGCCAGGTGTGTGCCTCTTGTAGTCATCTCCAGTCAACTGAATTTACCACAGGTGGACTCCAAACCAGGTGTGGAAACATCTCAAAGGTTCATCAACAGAATGGGATGCACCTGAGCTAAATTTCAAGCATTATAGCAAAGGGTCTGAATATTTGTGTCAGTGTGATATTTCAGTTTTTTTTTTTTTTTTAATTTTAAAAAAAGTAGCAAACATTTCTACAATCCTGTTTTTGCTTTTTCATTCTCGGGTTTTGAATGTCACTTGATGCAGGGGGGAATTTAAATGATTTTAGCATCAGGCTGCAACATGCAAAAAAGTGACAAGGTCGGAATACTTTCTGAATTGACCAAAGTGCATGTTTCTCCTCTTTAAAAATCACTGCCACGGAAAACCAGTTCCCCACAGGGTTGAAAGTTGTACTTCAGTCTTTGTTACGATTGTTATATTTGCAAACCCAAGGAAAATCACAGATCATTACGTGTCAGTTGCAGGTAAACCTTCTCCAGGTTTCTGCATGGACAGATGCTCTGGAAAAAAATAACCCCACAGCTTCATTAAATCTGGCACCGAGGTGTCTTCTGTACCCAACTGCCTCCTGACATCCTTAACAAGTCGTATTATTCAATTCAGTCAGCTGGCATTACTCTTAATTTGCTTGGCATTTCCCAGACAGAAATGCCTTCATAACCGAGAAGAGCCCGCAATGGCGATCGCACCATCACGACACGAGGGAGCGCAACCCATTGTACCGCGGTCTAGTTAACTGCAAAGCGACTTTGGTTTTGGACGTAGTGGGACTGAATCTTTCTCTCTGAATGCATTTAAGAACTTAATGGATAATGTAGCTTGTTCACAATTTGACTCTGGGTTTCTAAGCACTTCATTTGTATGCTTGCAAACAGCAAAGCTTTATTTGGCTACATTATGCTCCCTGGACTCAGTTAACACAGTTTGAGACCTGACAACTGAGAATTGTGGGTATAGGTTGCTGGTATCCCCAGAAGATAGAGAAATGAAATAATTTTTCATGAACAGAGGGCTAATTAGTAAAATAAGTAAAAGAAATGGCAAATACAAAGCAATGCCATATGTAAGAGCCCAGGGTTGGGCATGGGTGTTGGTGTCTCTTCCATGTTTTCTAACTAGGTCTTTGGAAACTCCAAATGGACATCACCTGTGCCAGTTGACTTCAATTGAGTAGCCTGACCTCCTGTGTCCAAAAAAAAAAAAAAAAAAACCCACACGAGAAGAGGAATAGGAATGTGATCGCTCTCTCTCATATTCATTCATTCATATGCCTGACCCTGTGGTGGATTTTGGCCCTAGCTTGTACTTCCAGCCCTAATGGAGTCCGTGTGCCAGTTTTGTTCCAGCAGTTAATTCCAGTTATCCCTCTGTCCCTTAGAACTGCTGAATCCCACATACGTCTTTTTTAAACACCTCATGTCGTAAAATGCATCTTTTTTTACTTGGATTTGTAATTTCAGCAAAAAATGTTGGTTCAGTCAAATGTAGTTTAAATGTTTACCTCTGCTAAAGCAGGACATGGATCATCATGGATCATATGGTCCAATGCATGGACCCAACTAGTTTGTTTTCCACCCAGACCACAGCTCTTCTGTCTCCAAACGGTCCAACGTGATGCAGTGTTTGTG
The DNA here is from genome assembly GCA_018136845.1 of Heterotis niloticus. Lineage (NCBI taxonomy): Eukaryota > Metazoa > Chordata > Actinopteri > Osteoglossiformes > Osteoglossidae > Heterotis > Heterotis niloticus. Next base: position 6,605,996 of record CM030900.1, on the reverse strand, counting down.
TGGCACCCAGAGCAGCGAGTATGAAAAGCCACCTAGAAATTAGCATTCAGGCTCTCATCGTTCTCCCTTTTAAGTTTTATCACCTGCAGGCACAAGAAAATTAACCTGTGCTGCAAAGTTGACCGCAGCATTAACTGAACCACCGAAGACCACAGTCCACGTTCATAATTGATATTCGATAATACCAAGGCCAGATTTAATGTAAGTACTGTATAGCCTATATTTAATAAAGCATTAATGCTGAGGGTTTATGGGTGAGAGGGAAACATAAAACTGTTTAAAAAAAAAAAAAAAAAAAAAAAAAAAAAAAAAAAAAAACAGGTTCATGAGCCAACAAATGGAACCTACATAGATGGAAAAGTGAGGGACCATTAGACTATTAGATATGAGACTAAATTACAAACATACAGACCCATTTCTCATTCTCCAGAGGACAAGGGTGACCTGTTATCCCCATGCAAAGTGATCAGTGGCTAAATAACCCAAATGCAGTACTGGCATAAGCATATACCACTGCGCATCGAACTCAGTTCTACTACACAAGCGAAACAGCTCTGCGCCACGCTGAGGCTCATCCTTAGTTCACCAGTTCTGCATTTGTAGGGCAGCTTGGATTCTTGTCTCATCTGCACCCGACAAAGCGAAGGTGTGCCGATTGCATGATGTCTACCCATTGAAATGCGAGGGTGTATTCGTGCGCAAAACAGAATATAAAGAATTGCACCTTGAGCCAGCGCATTTGGCACGGTGTGGTCACCTGGTTTCCGGTGCAGCTGTTCTGTTGGGAAATACGGTCTTTCCTGGGGGCAGCTAAGGAGCGGCAGAGCTACCTAACATAAGAAGCACCAGCCAGAATGAAGTTAAGCAGGTTCACTGGGAAAGGCCACTTAAATATTTCCAGGAAATGTGGAAACAAGCAGTTTTGTAACTTTAAATTGGTTAGCATAGTGGCTCAACTTGTAGCACTGTTGCTTCACAGACCTGCAGCTGCTCAGGTATGAGTTCAAATTTGGCTCAGTCTGTGTGGTGTTTGATCTCCCTGTGTCTGGGGGTTTCTTGTTTTCTCCCACCATCCAAAGACTTTTGTTTCAGGTTATTAGGTCACTCCAAATTGTGAATTGTCAACCAAGTTTAATTGATAAATGGATTCAGCTGATGGACCGCAGTAGCCCTGTTGGATCTTAAACTCTAAACTATATACTGAACTTTACCAAAAACAAACAGTTACCCCATAGTTACATGTAAAGAATCTTTTCTTTGCAGCCCAGCGTCTCTTGCAGACCCCTCCGCCCAGCCACATGTATAACAGGAAGGTGACCAATTCTAGTCCCAAGTAAGGCATCCCTCCTTTACCCACAAGACATGTATTAAACTTGAAGGGCTTCAGAGAACTATACAGATGTGGTATATGCTATATACATTTACTTGTTGAAATAGCAACAAATAACATTTGCCCAGGGATTTTTTTTTTTTTTTTTTTAAACTGATCATATCTACAGGCTGTGAATCAACCACCTCTGTACTTTACACTGGTCTTCAGATTTCATTTAAGCTTTCTTTTCAAAATGAAGTGAATTTCAAGTTACAACAGCATTGCATGTTCACAGTTTTCCCCCAAAGGGAGAAAAAAATAAATAAATACATTACACACAATGGAAAAGCAGTATCAATAGCAGAACAACCAAAGAAAATAAATGGCTTTCAAGAAGTATTATGACCCAAAGATATGAAGCCTTCAGGGTAATTTGGTTTTAAACCCAAAGGTTTGAATCCCATGGGAAATCATGTCCATCCATCTTTTTTATCCCTAAAGCAATACTTATGAAAAAGTGCAGGGCTCATAATTGCGGTTTGTGACCCCTTTCATTTTAGTCTTACCATATTTTTCAATTTAGTGATTCAAAAACAGATGAGATTTAAAAAGAGTTTCAAAGATTGCCAATATTTTCTTTGCAGAGTAAATGACAACACCAGTGAAGTACAAACTGAAGAAATTTAAAGTCTTTCAAATTATTATATTCAGACTTAACTAAAGAATATTTCATTTTGTATAACTGGTATTTTCCCCAAAATGGAAGTGAGAATTTCAAGTAATAGGACTGAACCCCATGCACTTGTCAGTTACAGGACAGTTATAAAAACTCCCTAATACTTTCACACTTCTGCTTAGCCTGCACACCAGCAGCCCACTACCACCTCTCATGGTCACACATATTGGGCAGGTTCAACACCCTCGGCAGCAGGTGCGAGTTCTGCAACCAACTCCAAGCTCGGATGGAAAGCACAGCAACTCACATTCAGTTTTTATGGTCACTGGATAAATTTTTTGCTATCCCATGTGATACCAAAATATTTGCTTGCAAATAACACTTTAACAATTCACAGAGAAGCTCTCAGTGAAGTCCTTTGTTGATGAACTATACTTCAAGCCTAAATAGTAAGACCTTACAGAACTTAACCCAAAAACAACTTGGTGTAAAATTTTTACTTTCCAAGCACTGCAGCCAACACAAATTCTCAAGCTTGTGAATTATTAAAATGTCTTACAGGACTTCCTTCAGCTGAGAATATCATACTATACAAGTTATAGAGTGTGGAACACACAGAAAGAAAAAAAAATAGTCGGTTTTAAAGATGTTGTAACTGAGTGCAACATATTTCTCTAACACACATACGGTTTTGCAAAGTGAGAAGTGCATGTGGACCCAGACTGTGTCTTGTGTTTTCAGTTGCTATTGATCATTCCATTGGAAAACTGGAAAAACATGCTTATTCCAGTACCACTTTGTTCTAAAAGAGAGTCAAGAATCAATCAGTTGAGCAAAACAGGCCCAGAGTCTCACGCAGCTTCCTAACTTTTTTTAAATAGATGTTTAGGATTGAATCAGCAGCTTTTTTAGCAGCACGGCAGATGGGAAGCCTCTAGCAGATAATTTTGACCTCAAGGCTGTGCCCTGGAGCCACAGTTTTTGGAAAAAGAAGTTGAGACGCAACCTCCAGCTGATACACTGCTCAAACAAGGCATTAGACAACACTCGGGCTCTCTGGGACTCATTTCATTTACTACTAAAGGAGACAAAAACAACTGATCAAATTGCTATACACAGATATTTTCCCAAAGCAGTTCTTTAGTGGCAGCGGTAAGACATTCTTGAACAACTCGGTTTTGCGGTTTGTGAATACTTAGTCATTAACCTTATGGATTACTGTTAAAATGTCGGATTTGATGTTGCCACACAGCAGAAAGAAAAGTCTAAGACAAGTTTAATAGGCATGAGCTTGAGATACGGTGAATTTTGTTACGAACCCTGGTGTTCCGCTCGGTCAAGTGCTGGAGGTGAAGTGGCCATTCGTAAAAATGGGAAACGGAGAAGAAAGGCGTTCAGTCTATCTATTGTCCAGAAAAACCAAGGGATTTTCAGAAAGGGTTCATTGTTAAGCACTTTACCGATAATGTGAAAATATACAAATATAATGGCTGTCCCAAGTGAAAAGTATTCAGTTGTGAGAAGAACAAAAGGAAGTCTAGCTACCTTTTACACTGGAAAATAAAGGAAAAGCGCTGCTCCTATTGACTACACTGCTCTAACCTAACAAACCAAAACATACAAATAGGAACAGGGTACTGCTTTTCATACAAAACCATACACCCGCAGTGCACAAGCATACAAATGCGCACACACACCGAATCACAAGTCTACTTACTAACACACCAAAACACAAACTAGTGAAACCGCAAGCCAAAATTGCCAAACTCCAGATCATAGAAACAAACAGACACAAGTTGAGGAGTTGAATGAAACAGCGGGGTTTTTAAAGCAGCGGAGCCTGGAGTTGATTGGTCCGGGTGGAGGAAGTGATGGCGGGACTGAGGATGATTGACATGAACCGTAACCAATGACAGACAACGGAGCTGCAGAGGGGCGTAACAATTATAAGACCGAAGCAGCTAAGCTCTGTTAAACTGCAGTTAAATCCCAACCTTCAAAAGCATCTCTGGTCTGATAGCACAAGATTTATACATTTTTTGTTTCTGTCTGAACCTGAAAGGGGTGAATTACGTTCAGAATCAATATTAATCCCTAACTGAGCCTATTGTTAGTGTGGGTTCGCAGTAATTGTATACAATGAATATACAGCGGACCCTTGGTATTTAAAGTCTCATCATCCAAATTTTGCCTATTATGGCTCTTGAAAATTAATACTTCTGTACATTTAAAAGGAAACTTTTGCTATAAAGAATTCATGTGTGAGGTTATATAAAAAAGGTGATCATAAATCAAAATAGATTTAAAAATCAACAAATAAATACCATACAGTACCACACATTGTATTTTAACAAATGCATGCATTCTAATACACAGCAAAGTATGCAGCTAGAAATTTATCCTGATCCAAACATGCCTGCCCCAGTGTCCTATTAGCTGTTTTCACTCTTCTTTGTCAGTCACATGCCGGCTTTGTTTGACCGCATTTGCTCAACATCACCACATTTACTGTGATTTTAGCTGGATTATTCAGCTGGATTCGCATCTGTCCTTAGAGGAGGAAGAGGAGGAGGAGAAAGTATTTTTCTTCAATTGAAAATCCTTCCTGTGCTAAAAAAGAGAAGATAAAAAGCAGTTTCAGAGCAGTAAATGCAATGATCTCAATAATTATGGAACATAATAGTGGCATGAACATGGAGCTTTGCTTTCAGCAACACAGCTGATGATGCTGTCACAGTTATGAGGATAAAAACGTAAGAAAATTGCATGAAGGCAAACAAAGTTCCATACTGAGTATTTTTCGCCCCGCATCCGCTGCTCCTTCACAACTCCGACGGAGACAACTGATGCACCTGCCTCCCTGCAACCCAGAGCAAACCTCTCAATCCTCTCTTCTTCCCTTTATTGCATACCCGGTAAAAGCTGTTAGCCTTATTTGCTTAAATTATCTGCAATGTTTTAAACCGTTTTTGTAAATATTTATTTAAATTCTGCCAGCAAAAAGCTAAATGTCCTGTACTGTACTTACTGTACCATGTATAATAAACATGCATAGCAATGATAACATTAAGTGTTTTGTAGTTAGGCAGCTGGTATTTATCATGCGGAAGTCATGTTATAAACAGCAGGTGTTTTCTGATGGGCTGGGAGCACATTATTAATTCTTCTCTTTAGAATAAAGTGACACAGTCGCTCGCTATCTGGAAAATTCACGCATTTTCAGGAACGAGATCATTTCGGATACCTAGAGATTGCTATATTTCATATTTCCTCCGCCCAGTTTTTCTTTTTGCTGCTTAGTTTCATACTACTTAAGGCATAGTGTGTTTAATGAAATAAGTTTTTTTTTTTTTTTTCAGAAATATGTAAGCAATTTTTAAACTTATTAGGAAAGGAGACGAGATGTGAAGCCCTTGGCTTTCGAGGCAGATGAACTCTTGAGGATGAGTTAACAGCTTTTCTGAAGAGGAAATTATTTTCGAACGCGCGTAACATTTAAAACAGCCACACTTTTTTCTAAAAAAAAAAGCCCGCAATCTATTTTCCGCAGAACGTCTCCACTCTGCTGAATATGTCTATAAAATTGTGAAAGAAAAGTAGGTTTGCTAAAACTGTAGTTAATTTGGCATGATAGATTGAGTCCATGCTTCAGTGGCTGTAATTGAATCTGTGACCTATTTCTTCTGAAGAAAATTGTCTCCTGGGTTTTTGTCACTATACATTTTAATGGAATTCAATAGGCTGTCACAAAATTTGTACATTTTCAGCTAATTGTTAACATTCTCCCTTTCCACTTCTACATCCTTTAACTGATACTCATTTGCATAGGCACGCGCCATCCTTACTGGCGCCGAAATATAGCATTTGGCAAAGCTATTGATTCTGGAATAATTGTGGAAAATCACATCCCTTCGTAACATCATTCCATTCCCTCACTCTTATTTATTCACTTTTATCATGAGTTAGTTTTCAGCACGCTAAGTTCTCCTTTTCTTGCTTAACTGTAAATGCACAGCATATATATTGAAAAAAATGTCTCTGTACTGTACGTCTATCGCTATTATAAATATTCTATGTTCACAGTGAATTGAAGCGATAGCTTCTCTGACCAAGGTAAAAAGATAAATAGAGGGGAGGAAGGGATATTCTGCTAGTAAGGGAAACCATTTTTCAGCTTCAACTCCGCAAGGCGAACAACCCCTGTTGACCCTCAGCCCCCACTCTTCACACATGGCAATGATGTAACTGATGAGAAATGAGCTGCATCTTCATCCATGTTTACACTGGCTGGTGCACTGCTTGTACCCTCCCTGTCATACTGGTGAGAGCAGTACACCAGTGAATAACACATCTACGGTTTTAGTCGGCTTGGTGCTTGAACAATTTTTATTTATTTTTTTATTTTATATGCAGCTGATCTTTGGTCCAAAGAAACTTGGAAGTAAGAAGTACCATTACTGACCCCTGTTATGGTTTTCAAGGGAAGGAAGTGCAGAAGTGGTTTGCCGTTGCCTTCTTCTAGCAGTGCTTTTTTTCCATAGAGCAGTGCAAACATGGAAGAGAACTTGCAAACTCCACATGCACCCCTGAGTGGGACTTGACCCCCACATCAAACAAGCAGCCCAGGAACTGTGAGGCACCAGCTTACCTGCTGCACCACTGCATCCCCCTAGAAAAGAATCACACAAAATTATTTAAAATAACAACCATTCGCAGGGTAATTTTTTACTGTATTAAGGGCGCCAGGACTTTATCTAAGGGTGTTACAACAGGAGGTGGCGTCTTGAACATGGTCCTTCCAGTGGAAAAATGGCAGTTGGCATCACTCTGCCAAAGGCTATTCTAAGTATCACATTTACACCAGTAGATATTGCTGCACAACACAGCCGAGCATATTATATGTAATTATGTCTAAGTGCTTGTCAGCAAAAGACATGCAGTGTAAAAATAAACATCCGTTTCGCTCCAAAGAATAACTGAAATGGAATTAAATAAAAATGATTGACCCATATCTGTGCCCATTACAAGTACTCTTGCCAATTAACTTTATTTTTATTATTCAATTTATTACTTGTCATGCTGAAACTGCATAGTCACCGGCAGGGCGTTTTAAAGACAATTTAATTTGTAACCGACCTAAAATACGTTGGTGCTGGAACGTGCCAAAAGAAAAAAAAAAAAATTAAATGTTGTATAATTTCGATCAGTAAATGAATATCAGGTATAAAAGAAAATATTTTTGTTTATTTGCTTCATTTGGTCCTCTTCATCACAGTTTAGTTCAAATGTTTTTCTTTGTGGCACCACTGCATTCGCCCCCTTGCACTGCACTGCACCGCACTGCAGTCCTCACAATTTTGTAATGGGAACCAAAACTGGGAGGTCTGGTGAGGGGCCCACCAGGTAAACAGTGACGTGTCAAAAACATCTGACGGCACAAACGCTGTCCATCAAGTAGAGCAGGAAATCCTGCACATGGAGCTTCATATGTAACCACAATTCCTAAATAGAATCTCCAGCCCTCTGCACAGTTGAACTCCCGGCATCTCATCATCTGCGAATTTTCAGATAATAATAAGAGGCAGCACGGCCTGTCAAATGCTCGTACATGAACTGGGACAAAGAGGACCTGACGACTGGGTGTGCTGGGGCCAGCAAACATTTTCTCCACAAAGACTCTATTTCATACACGCCGTGGATGACAGCTGAGTGCTACACATAAATTACCGATTTCCCTGAAATAAAAGAAATGGAAAAACTCACCTACCTGCACCACATCCGCTGCATCCTCATGAAAATGTCAGTGCCACACTGAGTAAAAACGCACAGCAGCATTGGGGGAGAAATGGCTGAGGTCTGTAGCCATCATTGCTATATCTGTATTTGTATTCATTTGCTATAAATTAAACAAATGGCAAGGAAAAACATGCCAGAGCCGCGCAGAGCAGCCAATTTAAGTGTGAAAAATGCATTGAATAATTGGACATTTTGCTGTAGTGAATAAAATAGCCTTCCGGTTCACTCGATTAAATCTAAAGGAAAATGCTGCCCCTCCACCCCACAGCTGGCATAAAAAATATTGTTTATCATTGCAAGGTCAATTGGTTTCTCCTTCATGGAAATGTCAATTCCAATCCATACCGTATTAATGGATTTTTTTTGTTCTAATTATTACATTCAGTTAATTAATTTTACTGAAAGTTAATCAAAAATTCCTACTTTTTGAGTCCAAAAAAGGAACTAAATATGAGGTCAGCATTAAATACAGCTGAGATCGCTGCTCTGTAAAAGTTGCCATCAGTTGTTCACATACGCTGCACTGACACTTTAGGTGTAGATACTTTTCTTACAATTCAAAGCAGCTGATAGATCACAGTGATTTCTTGGTGCTTTTGGACAAATAACATCAGGTTTAAGATATTCTGTGGGACCATAGTACTGTACGGTGCCATGTAGTCAACCTTGTTTTATGCTTTTATTCAAAGTGTGGTGATGTACATATCCTCATATGATACACTTTTTTCCATTTATGCAGCTATTTTAGTCAAAGAATTAATAAATTCCAATTAAGACATGCTTTCATTGTACATTTTTTATCTGAAAAAAAAGTAAAAATAAGGAAAGGTGAAAATTATGACCTGTGGTCATGAAGTAATGGCGGAATGGGGCTTGGTCACTTTTAATGGAACTTTAAGATACTCTGCTGTAGATCAGCTGAAACACAAAGTGCCTTTACCAAATCCATGTGGGCATCAGTGGCTGAAGTTTGACCATCTGGGCAAGCATCTGTAAACAAGCACAGTTCTTCTACTATGGTGCTACAGCTTGCAGATCTTACAGATTTTTTTAATCAAACTGTTTTCGTGTCTTCACTCTGCAGACGTTGACCTTCTTCTTTACTGATACTATTACCTTTATAGTTGACAACTATTCCTTACACATTTATGGCCAAAAGTGTGTGGACATCTCAGCATCACACCCATATGAGCTTGTTGAACCTCCCATTCCAAACCCATAGACATTAATATAAAATTGTTCCCTGCTTTCCTGCTATAACAGCCTCCACTTTTCTGGGAAGGCTTTCCACCACATTTTGGGAATTTATGCCCATTTTGGTCACAAGGTTAGATGAGAAGGCCTGGCTAGGGTCAGCATTCCAGTTCATCCCAAAGGTCCTCAGTGGTGTTGAAGTCAGGGTTCTGTACAGGCCATTCAAGTTCTTCCACACCAGCCTGGACAAACCTTGTGTTTATGGAGCTTGCTTTGTGCACAGGGGACAGGGGGCACAGTCATGCTGGAGCAGGAAAGGAGCTTCTTCCCCGAACTGTGGCCCCAAAGCTGGAAGCAAACAATTGTCTAGAATGTATTTGTATGCTGAGTGGGTACAGCTCAGTCCTTAGAGGGGGGGTCCACTTACTTTTGACCATACGGGGTATAAACTGAAAAAGTCCGTCTTCCCCGAGTCCACTGAAACGTAAGGATAACATCTAACCCTGAATGCTTAAACATCCTTTCACACTGGTACCTGCAGGAACGTCTGATGAGTTATGTACCCATAAAGTACTGCGGCATGCATCAGCTGTCAAGGTCAGTGCGTTCAGAAGGAATATGAAACACTGATAGATATGTTATATGTTAACAAAGCTGGTTCAGAGCAGAGCAACGCAACAGAAAATCTCCGTGTCCTTATTTTCTCACGATTTTACTACCGCTTTTGGCGCAGTGGAGGAATGCAGGCCCGGCGTCGAATACAAGAACGTGCCGCGAGATTTTTGTCCCTTCCCGCATCCTCAAGTGCAGTCATTGTTGAGCGCATGCATAAGCACCCGCACTTAGCCGGTGGGGGGACGTCCGCTAAGACGCGAAGCTTCATTTCAAACGGCCTCCTCGCCGAGCGGCAGAAAGAAAGATGGCAGCACAAATCCAATCCCAGAGTTCAGAAGTATTAATATTCTCTAAGCATTATTCATTAGATTAGTGCGGCTCTGTGTCTTTGCTTATGTTTGATTACATACATATGAAGTGTTCCTTCTTGGTGACATGGGGATAAGGATTTAAAAATGAAACAAAAATCAGGACATGCATAAAACAGGCTGATCTGAATGGCCGCGAGTTCCTTGATCTTCTGTCTGCTCAGAGGTCTTTTGATGCAATTTTCCTCGCTCAAATGACAGCCTTTTTAATAGAAAGCTGGGCAGAACTAAAGGAAATGGAAAAAGCGGAAGAGTTGCCCGGAGGAGGCAAGGGGAGCAGCCACAACAGTGGCTCGGGAACAGAACCGCCGCGCAGATATAATCTTCCACTTGACTCCGGCTTCAGTAGAAAACCGCTGTCCTCATCTTAATGCGTGGCTTAGAGACGCGGTGTAAAGTGTATTTATTTTTCTCTGAAATGATCTGATGGTGGCAGTGATTACTTTCAAGGAAAAGCAATAATGCCCGCCCGCAGCCGCCTTCGCGACACCAGACCCCCTGCTTGTCTGCGTGCGGAACTAAAAACACGCAATAATTATTAAAGCCTTTCTGCAATAACAACCTCATTCACAGCAATGGAGCCAGCTCTCCAGAGAAGAATATTATTCTGCATAAACCCATTTTAAAGCCTGAACACACACAAACATGCACAGCCCTCGAACCAGTCTCTCGCTCTCTGTCTCTACCAAGAAACAAAAAATGGATTTTTTCAGGCAAATGTCGAAAAAAGAAAAACATTTTTTTCAATACTAAAATGACTGAAGGGGAATTAAATGAGTCCTTACAGCAACGTGCTATTGAAATCTATGCATGAGCGCCTAGGGACAGAATTTTCCACTACATGCAGTATCCATCTGTTCTTTTCTTAGCTCAGTCCCAAACCACAATCATGCAAGGTTTTTTGTTTATCTATAAAAAGGCATCCCTCCAGCCATGTAGATAAAGCATATCACCATATTTCTTTGCGGTCTGGCTTTTAAAAAAATATGTGTTTACAGCTGTTGCTTGTGGGGAGGGGGGTTGGTTTGGGGGCATTTTCTATGTCTATCGTATTATTTGTATCTGCATTCAAATCGCTACTTAAGTCGGAGTGTTGTGTGCTAGAAATGATGCAAAGATGCAAAAGTCAGTGCAACTGTGTTATTTTCAGCAAAAAAAATCGAATACGCAGAATTGACAAATGAAGAATATGCTATGAAGGTGTTTGTATTATTTTAATGTGTAGACACTGAGAGGTAGAGGTAGTCCCGTGAGTAAAGGCACAGATGGGCCTGTGTATGAAGACACTGTGTGTGCGTGTGTGACTTTATTTTTACACATCTGCTTTTTCACGCTTGCGTCTGTTTCCTTAGCATAAAAATACGTACACATTTTGGCCGAAAATCCAAATCACGCCAGTGGCAAATTTCCATTATTTATTACCGAACATAGCTAGAATGCGATGCTAAACAACGGAACCTCTCTATAAAGCAACTTAAGCCCATTTTGCAGCTATTGCCCTTGTTTTCCATGGACGCGTACCAAAGAAACGCAAATTAAAATGAGTTTTTTTAGCCGAATTTCGGCGCTTCTCTTTTCTCGACACGTAATTACAAAGCGGGACCGTCTTTCACCGCCAGTGTCCGCACGCAACAGCAAAGAATGAGGTCACCGCTGAAAAATAATCAAGAGGAACTGGCTATTGTGTTCAAATTTAATACAAAGTGCACGCATACACCATTTAGCATAGGGTTCATCGAAAAGTGCGTCCTATTTTATACACACGCATTTCATTGACTGCAGTGTGCCGAATACCAATGGAGAGGCAATTCATTTCCATTCCCTTATTAAATGTTGGGTTTTTTCCATTCATTCTTTTTACTTAAACACTTTTTGCACTGCTAATATCTGGCAGTTGTCCAGCAACTGTCTACTGTACATAGAAGGAGCACTGACAGGCTGCCATGCTGGTAAACTAGATAAATAATCAGAATTTTTTTAACTCTGATGTTATGCTGCCCTGGCAAAGTTAGTGGAGAGTTAGCAGTGCAGTGAACAGCTTTACTTTAGGGTAGCGGGTTGAAAAATGTAGAGTTTAGGTATCCATTCAGGTCACAGATCCTGTTTTTGCTGTTGGTTGTGCTATGAGGCATCTAGCAGCAAACTTCGTCTTCATTACTGCGTGGCCCCTGCAGCTTCTTTAGCTTCAGTCCGGTACCTTTTTTCAGAAGGTGGGTTAATTTGCGGCAGAATACTTGAGTACAGTAGTGTGGATGACCCAGGAGCGGTATTTGTCCCAGCTGTGCTTTTAATCTGTTTTAACCCATTATGCTTTTTCCTTTCTCCCTCAAAGCTGCTGAATCCCTTTCAACATTTAATAAAAATTGAATACCCACTTCTTAACCGCATCTCCTATCAACTGCATAAATTTGCACCACAGAATGACACAAAAACCTCTGTATTTCCTATATTATGTAAGTAGCTACTTGTGTAACAAGTGCTGGCAACAGTCATGGTATTGACCATGGGTTAACAAATTCATCTGTATCTAAAGACCTTCAACTAGTTTTTTTTTCTTATCCTATAATGAATAATCCAGTAGTCACTGTTGCGGTCATATGGAAACGTGAACAGTTGCGGACTCAGGTACGGCATTTATTCACAGGTGTTCGGTGGATTAGGCAGTTTGCAATGAAAGTGCTGGATTGGAATGGTGTCTTGGAGAATGAAGAAACAAAGGAATCTGAAAATGTTTTGAGATAGAATCCAGGGCATCAGAAGGACCTGGCGATTGAGAAATTTGAATGGTGCAAGAAGCCTGAGACAAGGAAGACCGAGAACTTAGAGAACACATGCGGACACAAACAAAGTACAAGAGGTAAGCTATACCTGCGCTGGGCAAGTGCTAAATCGGCGCTGCTCGAGGATTCACACCGAACAGTGGTCCTTCTCTCCGTTTATAGATCTGGTTGGAGATGATTAGTTTGTTGAAACTTGCATTTTTGAACTCAGCTAAGAGTCAAATGGGATTCTAGTAGCCACTGCAGATTCTGCTCCTAGGAGTCACGATGCTACCCCACTCAACTTTCAGCAGAAGCTTCAGCTGCTCTTTACCAAAGGGAAGGAGGATGTCCCTTAAGCTGAAAGGCAGGACAATGTGAATGAATACACTGTGTTCCCTTATGAGGGCTGGGACAAGGATGTCATAGGCAGGAACCAATGTATGCAGTTGACTGTGGCCTTTCCTTTGCACCAGGTAATATATCTGTTCCCACAACATTTGAAGACCACAAGAGCCTTGAAAGAATACACAGAGGAGCCAACCATATCAATGGCTGGGGAAGGAAAAGCAAAAAACTGGTCCTGATGAATTGCTGGGTTAAAGGCCTTTTCAAATTCTTTTCAGTATTTTAAATGATGAAATATATTTTGCAGATAATTTTTTGGAGTGCACATGCAATGTGAGGTCTCGAGCAATGCCTTCCATTGGCTTGAGCTTTCCGGGACCTTGGAGCTTCCTTTATATAGATGTGGGTGGACTCTCAGACTGATTCGCTTCTCTTGTACTATTTTTCCATCACATCTACATCTACAGTACATCTGATTACACTCAGCACTCCAGGGGAAAGGTGGGGGAAGATATTCTAAAACACACTGGAAGGAAATAGGATTAGCGGACAAATGGATCTCTGGGCATAAGCGGCCCAGCGGATGTCACAGCTCGAATCAGCTTGGTTTCGTGCACGGTGAAGGTAATTTACAATCTTTTGATTCAGTTACTCAACCTGACCATTAAGCTGGAGGTGATATCCTGAGGTCAGGCATCAGGATGCCATGCAGCTGAAAAATTAGTTGAAACAGCATCTTGAGTGGTTCCATTGCTGTGGACACCTTTTTCGGTGGGTCTCTTGAGGATATTTCCACTACAATTAAGACAGTGGTCTTTTTCTCAGAGCAGGATAGCACTATAAGAAAATTACTGTGGGCCATAGCCAGTTGGGGACCAGCATTGTTCCTACTGGTGTTTGCTGTGGGACCTTAGTTTGGGCACATGTGGCACACGCCAGTACAAATTCCTTTGTATCTTGCTTTAGGGTAGGCCAACAAAATCGGCAATAACAGCTGAAAGATCTCGCGTACCCTTGGGTGCACCATACTTGAGGAATCATGAGCCCATTGTAGTTGCTGAGAGTGTACCGTGAACGGCACACATTCATTGTTCAGGGGGTACACACTTGGTCCTGGTTCCTGGGCCAATCCAACTTGAATGTAACCTAGTAGGGTCTACTTAACTAAGGCTACAAAGTCCATGGCTAGCAGTATAGTTTATGGTGTTTTCTGTCTGGATGAAACCTCAAGCTAGAGACAGCATCAGGTTTTCCATACTTGGACCCACGATAGTATGTGAAACTGAAACTGAAGCATGCAAAAATCATGGCCCATCACACTCGAATGGAGCTGAGTCACTTGGCGTACCACAAATGCTCCAAATGTGGGGGTCAGTTAAAATTAAAAAGGGTGAGGGGTACCTTCTAACTAATGCCCGCAATTCTAATTTAATGACGAATTCCTTATTTCCACTGACACCGTTTGGAAGGTGGATTCTTCTGTCAAGGTTGCACGGAAGTAAGAGCAGTGGTGGACTCAGGTGCTGAGTTTATTTACGAGTGCATGATAGTTACTAGTGGAAGTGGAAAGTGGAATAAAGATCTTGGAAGGCAAAGGACTGTTTAGTTGTTGTGACGTGGAATCCTGGGATCACGAGGACTTTATGACTGAGGAGCTTTGAAGGGCAAAAGCTATGGAACTTAGACCGCACAGGATCAGGACTTGCAACAAAAGGTATGTGCACCAGAACAGAAGTTTCAGGGCTCAACTCTACTCAGCTATCTCACTAATAAATTTCTTTCTCCTCTTTCAAACATCTGGTTGTAGGGGATTAATTCACTGGCACCTGGTGTGTCAAGTTGAGCCAAGTAAACCAAGCAGGACCTCAGGTGGTCAAAGGAGATGGAAGTTATTAATTCAGTTTCACAGTAATTGTCTACTTCATTGCAACACAGGTATGAATGATCAATTAAGGATCAATTCATTCATATGAAATTATTAGTTTGCTCAGTTTTGGCCTGCGAATAACCAATACAATTGGTTAGTGAAGGCCCACATTAGCTATATCTTTATTTTTTTGATACTGACCAGAATTTCATAAGCATAGCACACACTTCTAACAAGGTGTGATTTTTATGTATTTTTACAAAATGAATCATGCACTGAATCAAAGGTGTTGTTTATGCTGTTAGGTTTCTTTGTCTATTTTCTGTCGCAAAGTTTCCTGATCTTAAACCAGGTAGCCTGAGGGTTTAACTTTCAAGGAAGAATCGAAACTTTATTATTGTGGGAGGGGCCAGGTTTACATAACTGAAGCATGTCAACGTTGTACACTAGCACACAGTTTACAAATGTTGCATAAAACAGGCAGATAATATCACGTGTAACTGGAGTACATTTACCACAGTAAGATGTGCAACAAATGATTGAAAACTGTGCTGCTTAAGGCTTTGCTGACAGAGGTTGAACAATACTATGGTTTTGGCAATAGAAGCAATAGAATAGAAAGGCAAGTAAATTTATGCAACTATCTCCTGAAATGAACAATGCCGGCAAATAAATTGCACTCATAAATATGCTAGATTAATATAAAAGAAACATAAGATCATTTGTAAAACCCAGAACTTCAGTTAGAATTCTTATTAAAGTATTTTTTTTTCTGGCTCATTCTGTCAACTTCTGTTACCATCTCTGGTCCAAGACTGCCTGGCACAAGCAGACCCAGTATGAAAACTGTTTTAAATTCTTGGCACAATTAGTAGTCCTTTCAATGTGTGTGCTGGATAAAATGAAGAAAGGAACATAACAGTTAAAAATCTGAGCTTGTCATCACCGAAAAGGTTTTAGCTTAAATCCCGTTACAGAAAGAACTTGCTACTGCATCCTTAAACAGCGTATTTCTCGAAACCCAATCCAGTAAAAATGTTCAGCTTAGTTAAAAAGTCTTGGAAGTTATAACAAAATTATTTGCTAAAAAGTCCAACAACAAGCCAGCCTTGTCTCTTGCTGTCGGGAAAGTCCTTTAACTTTTAAAAGAAGGTACTTAAATAGGGGAGTTATGGCAACCAGGTGTTTGTTAGCCATAAATAGACTTATGTATCAGGGTGGGCTTGGTGTCATGTGTTGAATTCACCATTCTATATATTTTGTGAAGAGGCCTCACTGTGTGTGTGTGTGTGTGTGTGTGATGACTGTGACCGAGCAGAGTCCTGCGTTGTGTGTGTGTTCTGTCTCACATGATGTTGAGTGTTTGTGTGCTCTGCATCCCCTTGACTAAGACAAGCACTTAAATAACAGGGATACCTGAATGTTAATACAGATAAATGTCTTTATTATGATTGATATAACACTAGTGGGCATACAGTAAATTCACAATGCTTGGTGAGTATTGATCCATTTATTTGATTTGCACAGGATCGATTCAGGTGCGCAGGATTCATTTCTTACTTTTAGTTTAAATAAAGGTGCTTTTAACTTCAATTAGGAATCATACTTCTCTGTTTGAAAACATGGATAAAAGTGCAGACGGTGTAAAAGCAAGCACCTTTAGAGTAAATCGCGAACCACGTATGAAAAAAATGTTTAAAAAAAAAGTTTGTTTTTTTTTATTACAATGTAAGCATCTATGCCTTAGTAAAGCAGTACTGAGCACAACATGCCATCCACCTCAGTTCAGCGAACGGTTGTGAATCTTCCGTCTGACTACCACAGTCTGCCAATGAGGCACTTTTTTAGCTCAATGTCTGAAAATGGTTAAAAGAATAAGAGCAGACATGCACCGGAGGGACTGAAAACCCAGTTGCACACTTTGGTGAGAAACTTGCAGCAAAGCAACACAGCCATTTATGCAGGAAGCCCCAAAGTGTATTTGGTGGACCTGAAAATAAAAATAAAGACTGCAAATTGCAGGAATATCGCAACCTTTTCCTTTCTCACAAAAAAAGGTTGTAAATATGAGAACAGCGAATGCATGCAGTATTACTGTGTTATCTAAAGGAGCCCAACAGTTTCCTGCAGCACAGGCCCGTCTTTGTTAAGCAGAATGAAGAAAGGCACAATGAGACCTTTGTTCCTAAGCCAGCGCTTATGTTAAGGTTAAATCCCCAAAATACCCAGATATACAGTACCTGCCCTAGATCTGGAGGTTCAAAAATAACTCTTTTGAATGAACAGATGTTTGCATTTAAACAGCAGCTGCCAAGGATGGGACACTTGCGGCTTGTAGAAACAAGGCCCTCTGTAACCGAGAGCCGGCTCAGCTCGCCCACCAAAAAGAAAATAACGTCTGTCATAACAAACTGCCACACTCACTAGCAGAACTTGCTGATAAAGGACTATGAATTTAACCTTTTCTTCTACCTCAAGAAGAACTGAACCGACTTTCTGGCTGAAACTAAATGTTAACAACTCCAGCTGTAGCCACAACACTGACCTGCCCTTTCCCAAAACAAGAAACTGCATTAATTTAAGTCCTCCTAAAAATAAAATGAAAATCTCTGACAGAATACAAAACATTGCAAATGGTTATCGATATACGTCAAATTAAGCAAAATTATTTTTTTGTACACAGACATTGAAAACATTACATTTTGTAGTCACATGTATACAAAAATTGTGGCTTTGATATCTGAAATAAACCCTGCAGTTTTTTTTTTTTTTTTTTAAGAATTCTCAGTCATACCACTCAATGCTGGAAGAGTATAAAAGCTTCTCCACATTTTGTTTTTAACACCTAATTTTATTGCATTGCAGCATGGATTTTTTTGATAGATAAAAACAAAGCTTAAACTTAGATGTCTTTCTGGGAGCCAGAGTTGTCCAGAAAATGTGGCCTGCTGGGCCCTTCAGCTGGGGAGCAGTAGCTAGCATCATACACTGCCCGGCCAAAAAAAAAAAGTCACACTCTCTTATATTTCGTTGGACTACCTTTAGCTTCGATTACGGCGCGCATTCGCCATGGCATCATTTCGATAAGCTTATGCAATGTCACAACATTTATTTCCATCCAGAGTTGCATTCATTTTGCATTCACCAGCATCTTGTATTGATGACGGGAGAGTCGGACCGCCGCGTAAAGTCTTCTCCGGCACATCCCAAAGATTCTCAGTGGGGTTAAGGTCTGGACTCTGTGGTGGCCAATCCATGTGTGAAAATGATGTCTCTCATGCTCCCCAAACCACTCCTTCACAATCTGAGCCCCATGAATCCTGGCATTGTCATCTTGGAATATGAAGAAAAAAACCATTGATGGAAAAACCTGGTCATTCAGTATATTCAGGTAGTCAGCTCACCTCATTTTTTGGTCACATAACGTTGCTGAACCTTGACCTGAGCAACTGAAGCAACCCCACATCATAACACTAAGTCAAATCCAGGTGGTGATGTTTTTTTTGGCCATGCAGTGCATATTAACATGAAAACTTTGAATTCACAGACATCATTTGTGGAATGTAAAAAAAAGTTTTAAAAATTACATACTTTTATGATAATCGATAGTGTGAAACAAAAATAAATTTAATAACAATAATGAAATAATTAAATTGAATAAATTTGATAATAACATCCACACCGGTTATACATGCTGTACCATATAATGTGCTGCTGGATTAAAAACAAATTAATTCCAGCATAAACGTTTTAATTTACACCCAGTGAATTTTGCTATGGAACATTCCTCTCTCCTCACTGTAGTCTCAGGCACACAGGGATTGGTGTGTAGGCCAGATTATATCCTTTCAGCCTGTGCCACTTGTTTAAGTAAGTTTTTTGTGTGAGTGGTCATACAGAGGCCGACATACTTTGCCCTTATAGGTAGACCCAGATTTATGCACTTAATTTGTTCCCGAAAATGCTGGGAATGTTTAAATTGTGTATAACAGGTTGCTATTTCGCTTATTTTAAATGGGAAAAATAATGGGGTTTTCCACCCCATCTAAAAACCTCAAGGGAACTTTCCCAGATGTCAGGAAAACAAGGTAACACACCTTGTAGCACATGCAGCAGACCGTGACGCAGCTGCGCAGCAGTCACGTTGTGCTGCACAGAAACAATGATGTTTAGTGCAAAGTTTGTGATAACAGAGCAAAAGAAAAGTAAAAGAACAGTTGATTCTGATTGGTTTTATTTTAATCGCTTCAAATATTCACTTCTCTCCTATGAGCTTTTCAAGCCTTTTTACAAGCATTTCTACCTTTGTGGTCCCATTTTGCTTTATTTACTACACTTGATTTATAAGATTAAAATGGAGACACTGCACAAATGCATAGAAACAAAGCGAACTTGAGACTTGAGATATGAACAAAGCATGTCCTTTACAATTTGCTGTGTAAAGCCGCATGGCAGTATGGGACAGGAACAAAACTTCTCGCGCAACATGCAAATTCAGAATATTTTGATTTCTTCTAAACAAATTTCTACTGCTGTGTTGTAGCTCTGTGTTACAGGGAGACATCTGTTGTGCAAAGAGAGATGGTATTAAAAGATTAGCTGCCTTACAGTGAACTTGCATATAACAGCAATGAGCATACTGAGATTTACCTGTATTTGGTTCCACTTCCGTGCCGACATCCATAAAATCCACCCATTTATGACACCAGCTGACTATATTAACATTTTTATGCTTACTTAAATGCTGAATTGTTGGCGTTATTCCAGTTTGTATGCCTCATGAGATTCATCACTGCTATGTTTATATATTCCTTCCTTCATCTGAGAAACAGTTCTAAACAGGATTTAATATTCCTAGACAAGGCTGCTGACTCCTGCTATTACATACCTTAAAATACTAACCAGGTAATTGTGGGTTCAATTTTCTGTCATTTGCCTTCTAGAACCGTTGGGTTCTGCCTGAATCACTCCAAGAACTGCAGGCCATCAGTACTCAACATTATGCTAAAGATGCACACACTGACAATGAAAAACAGCCCCATTTTGAGATTGGTGACAACAGCAATCCCTCTACTCTAGTGTGGCAGTTCTGAATGACTCGTGTGACAAATTGCTGCTACATAATTGTCACCTAACAACATTTTGTGCCATTAGTTTGAAACAAATAATAAAAGGTGTTTCTATGTAGCCAAGCAATGATGTCATTATGGAGGATTAAGGGTTACAGTTGCGAGCTATACGGCAAAGACCTGCCTTGCTATTCAATCTGATTTATTGTGACAGAGAGAACCGTCACCGTTGTACCTAGGAGCATCTGCCGCAGCTGTCAGCAAGCTGGAGACACCAATCTGCTAGCGCCAGTCTTATATGGGTGGGCACCACTGGCTCACTGCAACATTTAAATCTCCATCTCTGACACCGAATAACCACGAACACACATTTTCAACGTTCAGGCATGCACACATATATTATATTAACAAAGGCATACACAGTTCACTGTATACACACACACGCCACATGTTTAGTTTCATAATGAACTGCTGTGTCAGCTCAAGGAACATGCACCACAACATGCCGTGTGTCATAAAATGATTTTCTGAGGGACTTTAAACAAAGGGGTTCAAGTATCACTGTCATGTCATAGCACCTGGTAGATTGTGTATGGATTTGAATCTGTGTGTGATATGTCTGGGTCTGGGAGGAATTTGCATGTTCTGCCTGCATCTGCATCACTTTCCTCTGGGTGCTCCTGTTTCCTCATACAGTCCAAACATTTCTGGTTCAGGTTAATTTGTCATGGCAGATTGAAGCTTTCTACAAAAACAAATTTCAGGAGGAAGTATTAGACCAAACCCCTGGCCGTGCCTCGCCATCAATCCAGCACATATGAATTAAAGTAAACCCAGCTACTTTTGAAATCGTCTGTCCTCCGTAAACCTGCCACCACCCCACTTCCACCTCTGTTTTGTTGTCCCGACAAGTGGGTTCAACAACCTTGCTTAATGGCAGGTGCAGACCCTCAAGTGGACTCCAAGCTCCAATGTACTGTACACCAAGCACCCATTCAAGCACATGATCAGTCTAATACTTCCAAATTCTGAATTGCCTATAGTGTGCAGTAATGTATGTGTGTGGCCACCCTGGAATGAGCTGGGACCCCATCCCAAGGTTGTGTGTTAGCCTAGGGCCCCATGGTTTAAAGAAATCCTCCAGACTACTGTGAACCTGACCAGGATTCAGCTGTTACTGATGGATGGATGGATGGATGGATGGATGGATGGATGGCTAGATATGGCGCTATACTACTCATTATAAAGGATATGCTAACAGTTAGCACAGCCCTGACTTCCATATTCTGACAATTTTATTTTGGTATTTGCTATACACTGCTATCCTGATCAAACTCATCAAAGTGGTTTCCTCTCAACTGATACCCCCCTCCATGCCAGTGACACCATTTCTCCAGCCTGGGACAGGTGAGGTACTCACTGAGATCCACAATGATATGGGGCAGGCTGAACCATCTGGCTCTGATGTAGATTTCTGGCACCAGACCCAAACCTGTTTAGGAACCAGCAAAGGATCTGGTTTTGGGCCAGGCTTGTGTTGGTTCCTGAAATACAACTTTGAGCTCAGGTCAGATTCAGGTGTTTCCTATTAAGTGAAAATGAATTAATATTAGTTCATATTTTATTTTTATAAATTTTATCAATTTTTATTAGAAAAAAAATAGTAACTAATTTTGAACCCTTGTTTGCTTGCTCTTGCCCTCCTCTGTGACTGTTCACCATTTATTGTCCTATAAAGAAATATAGCCTATTACAGTACAACTATTGCCTGCAAGATAATCAGCTCCACAACGACAGACAGACAGACAGACAGACAGACAGACAGACAGACAGACAGACAGACAGACAGACAGACAGACAGACAGATAGATAGATAGATACTTGCATGCTGTGTGTTGGTTCACACTATGACCATTCATGCATAGCAAATATATGTAAGGATAGGTTTTTGGGGTTGGAGCAGCTGTAACTTCTCAAATTATGGTGTAGGTAAGGCCCCAACAATGACTCAAGCCCAGGGCTCCCACCCTATCTAAGTCCACCCGTTCTGATGACTCAGTGTACACGTTTTCTGACGGAAATGTTCATATTTTTACCCGTGATCACACACTGCTTAAGCACGATAAGTGCAAATTGTCACAAATGTATTGTTATTTTTATTTGTTTTATTAATGCACGCGTACATATCAGATTGCTTCTGGATAACATTTGCTGTTGGTTCGCTTTATTAGTTCTGCTGCAGGGTTATTACTATTCAAAGGGTGGTTATCAGTTAGCAAGGCTTTTAGGAGAACACAATATCTTAACCAATTTAGAGCACAAAGAGCATCCACAAAGCAACATTTGTCATGCTTTCTCGTGAGGTAATGCGGTAACTATTTAACTAGCATGGGCAGTTGTCTCTTAGTAACACACCTGGCCTTTTCTCTGGGTTTGTTTTCACTGATAATACAGACTGATAATAGAGTCAAGCCAGATGGACAGGCCCAAAATAGTTCTGCAAAGCTTTGGTTGCAGTCATGAAAGATGTTTGTGCTGTCTGCCACGTTCACTAGACAGCTAATGTCCTTAGCGAAAATTTAACAAACGGTTGAAGATTTGAAACTGGAGTCAATAAAGCCTGGGATGGAGTCGAAATCCTGAGCCGAAACTTTGTTAAGCTCTGTATGTTTCTTAAATTAAATGTTTAAGGTGTACAAGTTCCTGTCACCTTTTACAACCAAAATGCAGCCGGACAACAAATGAAATGTAGAAAGCAACATGCCACCTTTGTAAAGGAAGCACTGTGTTTCACGCTAAAAACCAAGCACCCGAGAAGTAGGATTTTTATTTTAATTTTTATCAAAATTTGGACTCAAAGCTTTGCAGGGCTCTAATTCCGCATTGCCCTTTATTTATTTAACCTGTTTGCCATTTAGATTTAGCGATGCATTTATAACTGGAACAGAAGACGCGAACAATTGTCAAGGGAAAAATGTAATTTTGCAAAATCTGAATGCATGTGACAGTGCGGATAAAGCAGTCGATGCCACTCTCAATTAAGCTCCTTCAGCAAAACCCGGCGTGCGCAAAATAAATATTTGTCAGCGTTAATTCAACAAACACGAACACTGTGCAGAAAGTCTTTGTTCTATGGCGGCAGCTGACATCCTTACAAGCGAAAAACATTTCTCAAGTGCTTAAATGTCTAGTGAAGAAAACATTATCTATCAAATTTCAATAACAGCTTTGACATTACTCGTTTTTTCATTAAATATTTTTGGCATTCCTAAAGGCGGACAGGTGATACAAGACCTTAGATCAAGTAATGTAGCTCCACTTATGGGCGATTTTTCGGCTTAAAAGGGTCTATGAAAGCAAGGGTGCAGCATAAAGAAGTCTGTCAGTCTCCTTTGAGAAGAAATGCTCATTCTTTACCTTTACAGCTGGACCCACCTCCCACATGTCGACAGGTAGAACGCATACCTTCTCCATTTGTTTGTTGCTCCCAGTAGAACGCATACCTCCTCCATTTGTTTGTACCAAAGTTCAAGGCAGTGTATCATCTTCACAGAGCTGTGGTTCGCATGGGCTAGGATTAACTCCAGTGTAGACCTTACTCGCAACGCACCCAACCACTCTGGGACACCCTTTCACATGATTGTGTATCTCAAGTCAATTCTTCACCCGTTCCAGCCTGGAGAAACTGCACTATCGCTGATACGTAGGATTTCCTACTCCCGAATGATCATAATTCTCTACCCGTGACTTCAAAAAGGGATTGCACTCATTTATTACTTTGAGGATATTTAGTGTCATTTCCATTGTCAGGCCTGTCAAATATTTCACAGCTTCCTCAGAAAGGTAGCTCCTGCTTTGACAAAAAGTTTACAACCGCCAGCACTCTTCTCAAAACTGCAGCCCACCTCTGCTACCTGAGTGATGTAATTCGTAGGCCATCCACTGACAGAAGCTTGAACAAATCAAAATGCAGAACTAAATATGAAAGACGTATAGCTAAACAATTTTTTTGTCTTTTAAAGTTGTTATGTGCTAGTTTACATCTGCTGGGGTTGGTTATGAGAGCTGGGGATTGCTTTTGTATAAATTGTGGTTATACGCAGTTTCCTCTGTATAAGGAAATTGGTTTTGTCTCTTGTAAAATTTCAAAATAATAAAAAAAGACAGGCCAGGTGCCGTGAGGCGGCAGCGTCATTTCCTGCATTGCTGAGGCGAGCCGCTCGCATATGACATTCAATGAAGCACTTATTCCTATACCGCATATCACACTGCACCAAAGCTCTATTTGAGTTCACCTAACAATGATGTGCTAACAAAACCTGTAATGCACACATCACAAATTGCAAAATATACAGATTTATGAAGCACATCACTGAATTGCTCGTGTCAAAAACAGTATTATAATTTCATCATGATTTACCTTACAGACAGCATTCAAAACTGACACCTGTTCACTTTTTCCTATTTATTTCCACAAATCAGTGCGGACGAAAGATCTATGAGGACAAAGAAAAAATTGTGCATTCGCTATAAAGAGTGCGGTGAATACATTCATTAGATGCTAAAAAAAAAATAACTAAGAATTAACTGTAGAGTTCGGTTTTACCTTTTTGTGGTTCGGACCCGGTGAGTTTGTCACGGATGAGCAGCCTGTGGCCGGCTGGGTTGTTTTGGCAAATGTCAGTTACGTGAAAAAAGAGCCACCATTATATTTAGAAAATAGTGATCGTAAGGCCAGAACAATAGCCTGCTAACAAGGTGCCATTTGGGTAATTATTTATTTTTTCCTGAATATTCCCCTTCCATTACCTCTGTTCAAAATAACAGTGACGCTTACATGTCTGAGACTGAGGAAAATGTAGGTTTTGCGTCAGGAACCTCCCTCGGTTACCATTTTGGCTTGGATTTGGCTCAGGGTGTGGCCCTACCCACTTACATTCAACAGTAAGGGTGTAATTTGTATGAAGAAGTCAGTACGACATGGGTGTTCCTTTACTTTACTTTTCTTCCTGCTATTTATCACTCAGCCATGTTCCATTTACTCATTCCAAAACAGCACAATACCTGGCGACAGCTGGACAACTTTGAGGCAGATGGCTCTTAACGTTTCTTTCTTTTTTCCCCTTCCTTGAAAGGCATCGGTTACAGATCCTACAAGGAAATGCTTTCATTCTTTGTTTACACTTCACTCACAGCCAAGAGACAGAGGATCATTAAAAGCCCATTTTTCTCCATCTCGATTACGTTGTGCTGCAAGGCAGATGTTGGACTGAGACAGCTGGTTTTATCTGGGGGTGAATGGGGCTCTTTCTCACTTTCAAGCACATGGTTCAAGGTCAAGAGCAGCACCATGACAATTTGGCACCCCACCTATGCCCCATGGCAATATCTTAAGGATGCACTTAGGTCCTCTACTTTAGTTCCTCTTTGTTATTTGTTTTGATAAGAAGTGATAGGCTTTTAAAAGGGTGAGTCTTCTCTAAACCTATTTGTATGTGATACTTGGTCGTAGGCATTATGTGGAAATGGTTGCTCTTAGCAAGGGAAGTCCAACAGTCCTCTGGCCAGCTGCAGACTTTAACTGCACTTCCAGATCATTAGTGCTACCACCCCCCTCTGGGCGCGCACACACACACACACACACACACACACACACACACACACACACACACTAATGGCTTGGACGCTCTCACCAGTTTAAACCTCTTTATTCAACTTCACACTTTGTCTTTGTCAACAGTGGGTCAAAGATAGGAAAGAAAAGCTTATTTCCTGTAAATGTAGTATTTCCTCTTTGAAAAGGAAAAATGTGACGATAAGTCACGTTTTAACAATTCGTGCCTTCATCTGACTTAAACAAGCTGTAGCTCTTATAAACTAACTGGTGTTCGCATTCAGATAGACTTGCTTATGTTTGAGGACAAAAATGCGATGAAAATGTCATAGCACCCTCCATATCCGTGCATATACTACATTTGTGCTCATCTCATGTTGAGCTTCATTTTAAAGCAAAAGTCTATTGTTAACCATTGTTCTAATGCTACAGTATTGACTAAGAAACTGGTTACTTTGCTGATAAACGCGCCTTCATTTTCTTAGAGAAAAGCATTTAAGGACACAATAATACAAATTTATTCTCAGGCCTTTTATATTTAAGATGCTCCATGCACTTCAGCATTCAGCTGTTGAGCCTTTGTGATAAATAATGCAAGATCTCTCAAAGGTGAATAATTGGGTTATTTATATAAAAAAAAAAAAAAAAAAAAAAAAAAAACATTACTGTAAAACCACAGGGGTGAAGCAATTTGCTTCTATACTTGTGGATAAAAAAAACAATGCATGCTTTGTTGTAAAATTAATACCCTTTCCTTTCACATTTCTACAGTAGAAAATGCCAACAAGTGCCATTGTTGAAGTTGGGAAATGGTGTCTTGGTTTCGTGTGTGCATCAGATAAAAGAATGGGGCCTGGAATTGTCCCGTGCTGAGTCAGTATGAAAAGGGAGCGCGCAGCAGCTGTTACACGAATAACCTGGGGTTGTCAGGGGGCCAAGAACAGCCAGCAGAGCCTAAGCAGCTCATTCTTACAGCAGTATCACTTTACCTTTAGCTGAAATCTACAGAACTGGTGTTGTAGCCAACAGAAGAAAGGCCTTCACTGTGCACCTTGCTTAACATTTTTAAGGTGTCTACCGCATGCAAATTTTGCATCCACTCTTGGTCACTCATTGGGAAACCTGCACTTTATCACCTAAACGCAGCCAACAAAACATTTTACACAAACAGACTGTCTAAAAGTTTTTTTTTCCTTATAAAAAACCATTTTTGCTGCTTTTCAGCCTTTTGCAAGATCTGCACCTCAAATCATAAATCTGTTGGGACTGAAAAGTGCCATTGACCCATTATTGACTCATGGGTGGCCACTGGCATGGTTTTCAAAAGAAGGAGGAACATAAGTGGTTTTTCATTGCATTCTTCCAGCATATTCATTTGTTAGAAAAGTGCAAACACAGAGGAAAACATGCAAACTCCACACACACATACACACACGCCTGAGCTGGACTGAAACGCTACCTCAGGCAAGCAGCCCATGAGCCATGAGGCAACCCCAGAAGTCTGTTGACAAACTGAAACAAGTTTTGATAAAGACTAAGGAACCATGCAAAAAAAAAAAAGTACTCTTCCAAATATGTGCTTGAATGAAAGAATACTGTGTCTAAACACTGATCAAGTTTCAACTTACTTGCATTTAAGTCATGCCATCTTTTAAAGGTCTTGTTGCTTTTGAGTCACTAACAGTATCAGCAGTTATTTATTTTAAGCTTGATGGATTGTTCACAGGTGTCCAACTGCTACTGGCTGTTCATCCTGCCAATCATCATTATCAATGACATCATCACAAGCCTCCCAGCCAATGAAAATCAAGGCAAAAAAAAATAATTTAAGATACCCTGCTGTTGGACTCTGAAACATTTATGCTGATTTTTTTGCTGCTTTTTCTAATGAGTGAACAGTTAAGAGGCCAGATAAGAATGTCATGTGATGCATACTTGCACACATAGGTTTGTGTTGGATGTCTGTACCACAGTAGGCAAGGAGTGAGTGTCAACTGTGTATGTTTGGATAGTTGGTGGGTAGTTAGGGGGTCACCTCAGATGCTGAAGAAGCTGTTTGTGGTGGTTTGGTTAGTTAGGATAGTCTTCTCTACCTTAAGCAGTTTTGATTTGTTCTTCCCTATGACACTGCTCATTTTCCTTTCCCCATGTGTATGCAGTTTTGCATGCATTTGTAATATTTTTGTAACAATCACACCTCTTAACTGTGTGTAACTGTGCACCAAAAATCCTCCACGTTTGCTTTTTTTTGTCCATTGTCCAAACTCCTATACACCTTGGCGTTGTAACATCATCCACATCACAAGATAAACCCTGCCTAGGTCAGGGTTACCAGGACCTGGACCAAGTCTAGGGGTGCTTTTTGAGCACCTGGCAGCAAGGCAATCCACATAACCGGAAACGGCAACACGGAGTCATGTCGTAGGTGAAGGATGGGGGTTGGGTGCAAAGCCAGCTAATGGACAAGCATGAGTGACACTGTAGATGGTATGGTTCCAAAGTACTGGCTAGGCACAGGCTGGTGTGAGGATTCCTACAAGCCCCCATCTGAGGGTTGTCTACATGGACATAGAGTTTCTCCTGTCCTGATGGATGAGAGGGTTGCTTCAATAAGGGTGTGAGTTGCTATACCAAACACGGCGTTGATGATCGTGTTAACTGAAAATTAAAAAAGTTTTCTTGGTATGGGGCCCAATGAGCACATATTTGATTTTAAATTACTTGATCAACGTTGCCAGCTCACGCTCACGAACAGATTGGAATGAAGTGAGACAACACCCAGGTTGGGTTTTTTTTTTTTTATCAAGGCTGGAGGCACGACTGGGGATGTCCTGCTCCACCTTTATTTTCAATGTTGGAGTTAAAATATTTTAAAACATCAATCCAGCGGTGACCTCAGCAGTGAAGATAGATAGAGAATGTGAAACTGGTTTGAAATGGGAAGCAAGGGTTGCTGCTGCCATTCATTATGGTTGCAAAGTATGTAGATCAGGCAGCAGAAAAGGCTTTTCGTTATCGTGTGACAGGTTTGGCCCATGCATGGTCGTGTGCTGGAGAGGCTGTGGGTCTCTACTTCGGTTCAAGCACACAACATTTCCATTTAAGCAAGTAGATACTTTTTTTCTGGAGAAAGTCCTTAAAAACAGTAAGCAGACCCCCATTGTACCCAGAGCTCTTAGTTTTGCTCAAAAACCGATAGCTGTCAAGGGAGTCTTAAATCCACAGAATAGTATCACCTGGTTTGAGTCATGTTTCAGGCAAAGCATGTATATCTATTTTATCAAGGATGATGTCATAAACCAGGCGAGCTTTACCACTGAAAGAACAAATGTTGAGAAGTGTACATCTGATAAAGTTGTCAAAGACTGATGGCTTAATCTTACAGTTCTTAACATAGATTAAGTCCAAAGAACAGGGGCCCTTACCCTCTTTATTACACTGAAATCTAAGTATCTGAACAGCCTGAAAATAACTAACAATGTGAAGATATCGCAGGATCGGTAGTGGGTAGCACCTACAAGGCACAGTGACAATGGAGACCATCAGGCTGTGGCCCAAGTGTATCTGATGCTATCATGGTGACAACTTCTTTCCAACATTCTGGAAGAGGAATAATGATTCCTTCCAGTGGAGATGTGCATCATCTCTATTAAAAAAAAGATCATTCCCAAAAAACACAGATGTTATCAAAAAAGGTTATACATTTAGCATCTCAGAAGTCAACAATACAGGGAGTAGTGTGCTAGACCTACAAATCATTGTCAGAGGCCCAGAGACTACCAACCTCTTACATTTTTATTAGAGTAACAAAACTTTTTTTGACACATCTGTTAAATACCTGTTGGTATTTAATCTCATTAGGACCAGCAAGAGCAACCAAAGCCCAACTTTTACACAAGTTGAGCATCAGCATCTGACCATCTGGCTCTCGGCAGATATTTAGCATCAGTGGGTCAGTATTTGTTTACTCTGGCACTTTTACACACATTCAGAGAAGTTGTTAGTACAAAATATGCCTTCAGGAGTAGAGAAGCTTCTGGCCTCTCATCAGAAATATACATTGGATATGGATTCCTGAAAAACACACTCTGTTCTCTGAAAAGGAGTATGAATGCTAAAATGACACTGCTATCAAAGTAAGCTCCGTCTCAACATTGTGATCGACTCTGGATATAGTCTTTATAGTCCTGAACTTCACACGGTTGGGCAAGCTGTCTCACAAATAAATTGCTCCCAGTGGAGACCCTTTCCTGACAAGACCCAGGCTAAAAGGCCTAGCAACACCTACTGATATCGCTCTCTGGTTCTGGTTAATTGGCTGACTGCTTTACTCCAAACCCACTGCTGATTTGGTCTCCAGAGCAATGGCTGTGAATGGAAAGTACAGCCTGCAATGCTTTCAGGAATGATTTCCAAATGCCTCTGTTTAGTTCGAGGACACCGATCGCACCGAGATTAGCCTGCCCCGTGCATCAAGGTTTAGATGGAAAGGAATGATTCATGAAGTCTCTGCTTCACTTCAGTGTTGCCAGCTTTGTTCTCATGCGCTTTCCTCCATAGCACCATCTAAGAGTCAGTGAATGGCTCTGCTTTCTTGTTGTTAGCTGATATAATGCATCATCAAACTGACAGATTTTATATATTTTGAAATATTTCTCATTCAACCTGGCACACCTGTATGTATGTGCAGCATTCATATGATCCATTGCACCTGGAATGGCATTCTGAAAACAGCTCCTCTGAAACAGTTTTGTTTTAGACCAGGAGGTCTAGTAAGCTGGGCCTAATTTGCTCTCAAAAGTGCCTTGTCTTGTGAAAAGGTAGAAGTGGAATGGCGTCAGAGGGTTTGTTAAACACATCCAAACAGTCCAGCAATTTCACAGGCCAAACCTCAGGAGGCAGCAGGCCTGCTGGTCAGGAAAAGAAATCAGCCCTGAAAAAAGTGACCGTCCAGATTGAAAAAGGCTTCTTAAGAGAGTGAACGCTATGGACTAAGGTTGGGCGATGCATCAAACACTTTCAAACAATAAAAAAATGTATGAACGATATTAACTGATGCTAAATTGAGCATCATTTTCTGTTTATTGACACTGGTCACCTGGCGAAGCAGCATGCAGATTCTGCAAGGCTTTGCCATGGCTGTGTTGCTCTGTTAAATCATCAGCCAGGCCAAACAGTTGCTTCTACCACAGCCCCCCTCAGAATGTATACAGTAAATATAAGGAAGGAGAGTTACTGAGTCTAAAGCTTATCTGTTCTACATGTTCTAATACTTTTAAAATTTATGTAGAATTGAATCAAGATTTCTGCAGTAAAAATGTTGCATGATCATCAGAAAGTCAGTATTAATGATGGAGCTAAGACGTTGCTTGTATCCAAGGTCGCAATGAAGTAAAACCTGGAGTGATGAATACAAGGCTAGGACTCCAGGAAAAATGTAAAATAAGTTCTGTTTTGTTTTTTAAACATCGTGTGTTGTCAATGGAATAAAGTGGTGGACCTGTACTGCTAGCAAGCTTGTGGTCATTGGCATTGATTTCTGGGTTTGGTTGTACAGTTAAGGCACAATGAACCATTTTAGGTGATAAAGTTATTCATATGCAGGAACTACTGCCTCTCCATGACAGCTTCTGTATGCAAACGCAATGCCCCATGTATGCAACAATAAATAAACCAGTGGTTTCATGACAATCAGATGCTTCTCATGTCCTGAACAGTGATTATTTATATTTTAAAACATTATCAACTTGTTTATCCCTTACAGGCTTTAACCTCATAAAAGCTGCTCCTCCATCCTTCCAAACATGAACATGTTTCATGAGTTAGGCAACCAAGTCCCAAGAAACTGAGATTTAAAGAAAAATGGCAAGTTTCTCATTTAAATGTTTAAATGTATACACTCTTTTGTCCACACCATAGATCTTAGTCTAACTCACATTTTTTCCAAACATCCTGATGCATCAGCAATAAAATATACATGCACCCCATTCCCCACAAAACAGCATAATTTGTCCCATGAAATTACCCCTCTAGGCAAATTTTTGTTGTGCGGGAAGTAAATGACTTTTTTCTTATGACAAAAAAAAAGATTTCTGAACTAAAAATGTCACCCATAGTTAATTAAGATTACAAAATTGTTTTTTTTTTGTAATGCATGGCATTGACAACATCAAAATATTTTCTGATGTCTTCAACTCTGAAAAGCATCTACACACTAAGCTGCTGGCAGTTCGGGGTTGTATTTCTAATAATTAATAATTACTAATAATCGATGCTAGATTTCTTTACTAGGCTTTCACACTAGCAGTCACTGTTTTCAAGGTAACTTTAAAATAAATACACTAGGTTCAGCCACATGAAGAGTTTGTGTTCTTGAGGCACCAAATGTGTGCCTTGGGCTGAATATTTATGATACAAGCAGCGGTGCTGCTTTACCAAATAAAAAGCCCTTGATGGGGAAATAAAGGGTTCATCTATATGTTCAGTTCCTTAGACTTGAAGTTCAGTGGAGGGCTTGAGCTCCTAAGATTGTGGGCTACTAAGACATGGAAGTTGAAACAGAACACAAAGCGTTAAATGACCAAAGGTTTGTGAATTCGGTGAGGTTTAGGCAAAATGTTTTATCAGAACGTGTCTTCTGAGAGAGGAGTTGGGTGAGAGGGAGACCGAGTGCATCATGCCGTATAGTTGGAAAGCTTAGCCATGTGTGTTAAAGATGTTTCAGTGCCTTTAACCATGTAGTTTTATGATGCAGCTAAGGAAATCATAGCTGGTGGCAGGTATGAAGGTAAAGAGACAGAGAAGTCCTTGGAATCATTGGTTTGTGTCAAAATGCTCACTGAAAAACAGAGGAACAGAATATTTGGCATAATGTGTTAATTCTAAATGTCCAGGTGAGTGTGACAAGTTGTGAAAAATATTGGGTGTCTTACGGTTTCTTTGACTGCATTTTAAGTGGAATATAACTATCTATTTTTAGCAGATGCAGGGATCAGCTGTGGTTGGCATTTAGTGAGATGAATCTGGAGCTATGAAGAAATCATAAAAAGCCGTAGAAAAAATACTGTGGAATCCAGTCCTTTGTTTTAATGCTTTATTTTTCTTTTTGTGATAACTGCAGTGTTTAATTTGATCTGTGAATGCTTCAGACAGTTAACAAAATTTTTGGAAAAGTAACATCAAAACCATGCTCGTACATTCAATTAATTTCAGTGCAATATTTTGGACATGAAAACACATCCAGATCCCAGCATGAAGATTTTGGCACTTCTCTATAGCAGCTAGCACTTGTCAACAAATACACTACCCGCCTTCTTCCTCCCATTTCCCAACATCTTGGTGGAATTACTTGCCTTGTCTGTTTTCTGTTGTTGGGATTCAGAAGAAGTTCAGGTGCGATTCTTGAAAATGTAGCTTTACAAGTTATCTTAATAGACGAGATGTCAAACAAAAATGGCTCACAAAAAGTGCATTGCCTCTAACTGAAAACTAAAGCATTTATTTACCTGGCACTTTCTTCTAAGACAGCTATGGTTTCCTCATTTATGCAGCTGGATCATTTTTCGTCAAACAATTTGGATGGGAATCTTGCTCAGCATTAGAACAGAGGTAAGATTCAAAGCCTGGGTATTTAGAACATGAAGCACCGACTCTACCCTTTATTTTATCACCGATCCGTGTTTGTAAAAACTGGGTTTGAGTTCATCTTAATGTTAAATATCATAACTTTGTGCTTTGTAGGAATAAACAATATTATTACTTCTCTTTGTTGTTGAAGCATTAACATACTTTTGTTAAAATGACATTTATCCAACCTTGAAAAAATAGCCACGGTCAAACCTTTGGTCATAAATAAACCTTCAAACAAATTGGGTCAATGCTCAAAGCTATGCAAGCATTATGAAGCAGGAACCAAGGCAGCAGAAAGATGAGATGCAATCGATCACGTGCGGCAGCCATTTCACATGAATGAATGCGCAGCTTACAAAGTGAGGACAGTAACAAAGTGTGAGCCATCTTCTAAGCTTCACACCAATTTAGAGTCATTTGAGGAGCCCACAGAAACGTGTTTGGGCTCGAACAGATTAAAGCGCGACGCTCGGTGACGGATTCCCTGCGCGGTTCAGACGGAATCGAGACGCACAAAAGAGGTGACACGGTGACAGATGCGAGCGCAATAAAAGAGACCCTGGACAAACAGTCGGTCCGAATGCACTCAAGGCAAAGATGGGCTACTTGCGGTGTAAAGTAAATCTCTTGCCGAAACATGTCTTCCTTTTTCTGTAAAGTCAACATTTATAAGTACATCCTGAGGGGAATTGGAACAAACCTGCTGGCGAGAGAGACTCATTTTTGATAAAGTATTACAGATTAAAAGTGAAAAGTGTTAAAATAATAGTCTGGCAACCAGCAGCCAGATACTTGCTGCGCTTAGTTTTACAGCCATATGGGAAAAAAAAAAATATCAGATTGGACTACAGGATACAAACAGCTCAGGGATAACAAGAATATATTGGGTTTTTGCAGGACAATAGTACAGCTTGCTTAGCACAAAAAAATAAGTTGTAGCCTTTTTACTATTTTTTTTTAACTGGTGACTGAGTAAATAACTGATGGGTGAATAATTCATCCATCCATTATCCTTAAACATACTCTAGGTCCCGGTCAGGGTTGTAGTAGTCAGGGGTTCATCCCAGAGTCACTGGGTGCAAGGCTAAGAGGCTTTATTTACTTTTCTTTGTTTACTACTAACACACTCATTTACTTTCAGTCTATCTATGGCCACTGTATGGTCAAAAGTGTGTGGATCCCCCCTCCCAGTGACTGAGCTGAGCTGTTTCAGCCATGCCTACACAGCATACAAATACATTCTAGACAATTCTTTGCTTTCAGTTTTGTGGCCACAGTTTGGAGAAGCTCCTTTACTGGTCCAGCATGACTGTACACACCCCCTCCATAAACACAAGGTTTGCCCAGGTTGGTGTCGAAGAACTTCAGTGGCTGCACAAGGCCCTGACCTCAACCCCACCGAACTTCTTTGGGATGAACTGGAATGTTGACGTTGGGCCAGGCCTTCTCACCCAGCGTCACTGATGCTCTTGTGGCCGAATGTGCCCAAATTCCCAAAATCTGGTGGAAAGCTTTCCCAGAAGATGGAAGGTGTAATAGCAACAAAAGGGGAACAACTCCATATGAATGCCTATGGGTTTGGAATGGGAAGTTCAACAAGCAAATATGAGTGTCATGCTCAGGTGTTCACATACTTCTGGCCATACAATGCATATACATTGTCCCAGGCCACAGGGCCAGTCCGGGTGAGAAAGAACTTGTATACATTTTGAGTAGTTGTCCCTTTGTGAAAACAAACCAGAAAGTGACCGCAACCTAAGGCTGTATGTGAAACAATGAACCCAATTCCAGCTCAGTAAGGCCACACGCCTTATTACCCCTACATCAGAGTCAGATGGCTTAGTTTTTCCTGAACCACTGTGGATCTGAGTCCATTCTTCAGTCCCAGCTTGGAGAAACTGAACTGTCTGCACCATTGCCGATACATAGGATTTCCTACTCCCGAATGACCACATTTCTCTACCTGTGACTTCAAAAAGAGATCAAACTCACTTATTTTGTCCAGGATGCCCATGTAATTTCCATTGTCAGGCCTCGCAGATATTTTACCGCTTCCCTGGAAAGGTAGCTCCCCCTCTGACAAAAAGTTTACAAAGTGCCACCACTATTCTGTTCCAGGTCTGCTTTTCCAACACGCAGTGGCAGTGCAAAACCCTCAGATGTGTTGGTGATACAGAAATCCTGCAGTACATCTATAACTTTATTGATTGGAAGATATCACGTGTGTATTTGTGTGTGT
Source organism: Heterotis niloticus (assembly GCA_018136845.1). Lineage (NCBI taxonomy): Eukaryota > Metazoa > Chordata > Actinopteri > Osteoglossiformes > Osteoglossidae > Heterotis > Heterotis niloticus. Next base: position 6,570,510 of record CM030900.1, on the reverse strand, counting down.
GTGTGTATGTATGTGTGTGTGTGAGATGTATATACACATTTTTGAGTGCTGCAATGATTTATAGTTTTGTTCAATGCATTTAAAAATTACTGCAAACTTAAAAATGTCAAAAACAATGCATATCCAAGCCTTCTGCAGAATTTCTAATTCATTCCTGTAAGAATACCGTAGTACATTACACTGTACAGTAAAGTTGCCATTTTTGTTTTGTAATGGAATGTTGGTTTATGTAAAAAAGATCATTCTACAGCAAAATGCTATCTGTTCTCATGCTATCTGACGCTTTTACTGTAAGACAACTGTGCTGCGAGCAACATGGGGTTCATGCTGGGAGATGAGGTGTTTCACTAGTTTTACTCCATTTTGGTTGTGAGAATAACTGTTGTTCCAAGCTGCTGTTGGGAAGGAGAACTGTGTTGAGGGCTGGAAACTGAAATCAGTACTGCATTCCTGTTAAATAAATTAATAGTCCTGCAGTTTTCATTTGTGTTTGATTTTTTTACGCCACATTTGATATGGTGGTACTGTTGTGTAATAAAAAGTACTGCATACCCAAAGAACAAATAGGAAAAAAAAAACTCATTGCAATAAAGAAAAACTACCGAGTACAAAGTTATTTGCTATACAGAAACGACAAATCAAACAAATCTACTGTAAAGCCATCTGTTTTCAGTGTTTTTTCAGGCCTTTGTGTTACAAGGACAAAGCTTTCCTTTTAGAAGAAAAAATTTGGGATAATTTTATTTAGAGACAAGGGCAGTTTTTCTTTTTTGATAGCTTTAGTGCATTTCGGCCAGGAAATGAACAGTTTGTGTTTGTGCCACACTTCCTGTTAGCACGGAGGGTTTTGAAAATTTAAAGTTTGGCTGTGTTGTGAAAAACTACACAGAAACAACAAATCAAACATCATATTAAAATTGTACCAAAGCCCTGTTATACAACATCCCAGTCATGCACATTATATCTGTGTGCCATATTGTGCAAGAAGGAGATCTGTGTTTTGTGCAAGAGGCTGCTTGTTTAAAGTATTTTGAATAAGAGGAGGAAGCAGAATACGGTTATGAAGTTTGAAATGGAGGTGTGATATTTGGACGGAGCTCCTATGATGTGAGCGCTGGGTGTTTTACAGACTTTAGTGCTGATGCATAAACATCAGCTATACTGCAGAGCAGCATCCCGTTTCGCCATCTTTTATGACCAACAGTAGAAAATGACAGGAAGAATTTAAGGACCCTTCATTAGAAACATGCAGGTTGGGGGTGGGGGCTTGCAGCCTCCATGTGTTTGTCTAACTCAAAGGCAACTGACATCTGAGTATCTGCCATCTGCTTAAGCTCAGCATCATTTCTCAGAAACAGTTATTGTGCTTCAGCTCCAGTGGAAGCTTTTTTACTAACTTCAGGCCACACGCCTTACTACCAAACCATTACCACACCTGACAGTTTAGGAAATTCTCAGTCATCTGCCACTGAACTCCTAATTCAACCCATCTTGACATTTAAAGTGAAATTTTCAAATAGGCTCCATTTTAAGAACTGATCATTGTTATGTGGTCATTGGTCAACGCTGTGTGGTAAATATCTTTCTTAATGCAATGTAAATGAGTGTAAAATTGAAATAAATCATAATTTTCTCTCGACTTATGTGTATTCCAATACATCACTAAGGATATGGCTTGCAGTGTTTTAACAGCAAACTTGGGGTTTCTGGGTTTATTTGCCCGGACACTTTAGTGCTGCCATTAATGTATTTGTGTAATCTGCTTACATTATCTTTCCATTGTTAAACCTTTATTACATTTTCATGTATACTTGCACTTACACTTCTACAAACACAAAAGGATGTTGCAGAGGACTGCAGACTGACTTGGAATCCAGCAACAGTTTCTCTTAATTCTGTTGTCAAGTTGTTTACCGTTTTTTTTTTTTTTTTTTTTTTACAGTTTGAATGCATTTTCCTTTGGTAAAAATTAATGACAGCTGAGGATAAATAACAATCCAGAATGCCATGCAAACTGAGCGAAAAATAGCAGAACTGGGTCACAGCAGTCAGTCTTTCAACAAAAGAGAATTACAAATAAGGTAAGAACAACAGATTTTAAGAAAAAAGGTATTTGAACGTGTTGTTACTCTTTATCTGACATTTTTGTTCATCTTGATGTGCGGTGTTAGTCGAGCAGCTTATAATGATTTAAGTATTTTTACAATCTGGGACAATTTAGGATAAACACCTCGATCATAGGGTACCGGTGATGGAGGAGAAATTTGAACCCTGGGCCTTCACACTGCAACATAACAGTCTAGCCACTCTGCTACCTGCAAGGCCAAAGTCTTGTTGATTTGGAATGCACAAGCATACCACAGGTAATTGTGTACATATATCCCAGGGTAGAAGAAATTTAGAGAAGCTGGTCCACCAGGACAACTTTGTACCATAGGAGATAATAAAAACATTAACAAGCTCCACAAAAAAGCATTGTTTATATCCACAGCCTCCATCTCTATGATGAACACAAATCTGCTTGTCTCATACTGATCAGTGTGGTCCTTCTGTCCTTACTTATTGTCTGCAAAAGCTATCTCCCTAGAAGAATCTATTGACTCACTCATTGTTTGGTTAAACTGACATCCATCACATTCCACGCTCAGCCACCAAGCAGAACCTCCCCACTCCAGGTTTCCATCCCCCACATTCTGCACCGCCTGTTTATCCAGCTGCTTCAGCCAAGTTCTGCCTTTTCCTCGCAGCTGGTGCTCCTCACAAGGTGTCATCAACAAAACTACCGAACACCTTCAAGGATGATTATGAAACAGGCAGAAGGCAAGACCTGGTTTCATCTCCTTGTGTTTCCAGATATCCAGGGTTGAACGTTCCTTTGATCCCAAAACTGCTGCCAGTGAAAGTGCAGTCCAAACATTTGTGGGGGGCAGCAGGGAGAGACAGCAAGGTGGTGATAAAATTTTATGACTGCATATGTGAATGCAATAAAGATACAGTAAGGCAACATGCAAAACTAGCAACTGCTATGAATTATGTTATAAATTATTTGAGACACAATGAATGTAGAAACTATATCTGAAAATTAAAGACTTAAGAGATCCCATCCACATACAAGTATGCAGCAGGCTCATGGGGCTGCATTCAGACAATTAGACAACGGGCAACATAAAGGGCAGAAAATGACATCACAGTGCAATAACAAGTAAAAAAGAAATAAATACAAACATTTCTAATATATTTTCATAGTCTGGTGAATCCAGTTAGTAGTTATTCACAGCCACCATCCTTTTTCCAAAATTGTAGGTCAGATTTAGTAGGAGGTGCACAAAAGAGATTTATCAGTAGAAAACATAACATTTGAGACTGAAAATTAATTGTGGTTGGCTGCTAACAAGGGTTTTAAATACAGCAGCCGTGCAATCCCCTGTGTAGTCACTGCTGAACACAGTCACAAAGAAGAAGAACAGGAAGCTGCACCACAGGCCTCCTTGCGATCCAAATGCAAGCAAAGTGAATTTTTCAACCCAGTCTCCTTCTAATCGCTGCAACACACACACACACACACGCAAACACAGATTTCAGATAAACACTCGATGATAATGTACACAGTGTTTCTGATCAACCAGCTGAAAAACTAATTTCATTTTCTCATTAGATGTTTCTGCTTCGGGCATGCTGTCATGTCAGTTTTTATTATGCTGGAAACGGAAAATCCAAATTAAAATCGGTCTGTTCAGAATCGTTGCGGTGAATCATTTCATTTAAAAATGAACACGCAAATGAAAAACTAAGAATGAGGAAAAATAATAGGGGGGAAAAAAAAAAACTCAACTTCATTGCTGAAATTTTACAGCTTCCGTGACCTTTACATTTTAAGAGGATGTTGCTGAGAAGTCTGCATTTGAAATGCACAGATGATGTACTGACAGATCATTTTGAAACTGCAATATTTTTTTTTTATTTTTATAATTTTATCTGTTTGAACACTACACTGGTGCATCAAAGATGTCAGAACCTAGCAACCCAGTCTATGCTCATGGTTTAGCTTTAAATCCAACATGCAGCAGGCACCACACTGGATTTCCTCAGAAGACTGATTCATTAACCTGATATTTACTGTGCACTGCTGAAGGGGTTTTGAAGTCCAAGGCCAAAATATATTATTTATTACCCGGGATGACTTTGCAAGAGTTCTGAAATGCTAAACTCCCTTATTTTGTATGACAGGAGCACAAACATTGTTCTCTTAGCATTCCAGATTTAGAGCAACCTAGCAGCAGTACTTCAGCGAATACCCCCCCCCCCCCCCCCGCCCTTCACCACCCCAGAAAATTTCTCAAACTCCAGCATTGGTTATTTTCTTGGATTTTAGACCCTATTTACAGATTAAAATATGTTTCATACATGCTATACTGCCGTGCAACAAGACCCGAATGAAACATAAAGGCTCGCACTACATTACACAGCGGTGTATCACACCTGCAAATGTGTTTTTCAGATACCAAGGCAATCTCTGAAATGTTTTCTTCTGAAGCTTACTGTGATAAGAAGTAAAATATAATCACTGCCAGACAACTGGTGCAGTGACAGTTTTTTTTCCCTCCTTGGTACCGATGCAGAACATCCGCTCTGACAAGCGGCTATATAACACAGCTTTATTACCTCCCGTCGGGGAGTAAACATGATGGATGGTGTTCTAAATCATTACCAAAGTACAGGCAATTCCCCCAGAATCCAATCACTTTATCGTGATGGTCCTGTTTGCTACAAACACCTGTCTGGTAGGCCTGTGAAGAATCTAAACAGACAACTCCCCTCCCTCACTCGCTGGGCAACTGTAATTTACACACTGCGTGTCAAGGCTGTAGGCCCCAGGCTCGGCCCAGGAAGAAAGCGGACCGCCGCATGCACAGGTATTAAACCGATGAGGTGTGCAAACCATGTAGCAGCCAATAAATGAATGGGATGTCACATACCGTGCACTGCCAAGCTACAGAGTTGGTGTACATATCAACATCTACTTTCTACATTGGCCTTGAGTATCATATATGTCCCACATAAACCGTAAGCAAAAGATCAAAATGCGCACTGCCTACCGGTGCTGAAAACTGCTCAACAGTTTTATAAAATATCCATTCATTGATAGACTTTTTTTTCACTCATGCTAAGGAGGTGAGCGTCAATGTCTGTAGAAGGGAAAAACATTAAGGTAAATACAGTTATGTATCAGTCCAGAGGTGCGACAAAGCTTTAAGAAAAAACCTGGTTTATTTGAAGAGTTTTTACAATTTTACAATGTTTAGACGACACCATAAAATTAACTGGAATGTAGAAATGAGACCTTAATAGAAAATGTTAGGGCTGTTCAGTTTACTGGGTGCTTTTTAATAGGGGACCACGGATATCCATTGTGTGCTCAATGAAAGCCACATTTTGGCTTCATTACCATAGGATTGTGATTCCAGATGCTGTGGTGCAATGGGTAAATTTCCTGAACTGCTCAGTTAAGTGTGAGATTTAAGTCCAGCTCAAGGTGTATGATATTGTTTGATATTCTCACTATGTTTACACCCTGCCAACATACACCTCATAACGCAATACCACACTATTTTCATTCCTTCCCCTGCCTAGGAAATCATGTGACAACAAGTTCATGGAACAAGAGGTCAGACTGAGGAAGTCAAGTTATTGTTGCTTTATTCTGTAGCTCGTAGGTTAGGGAAGTTGTTGGGGAAAAGTGGATCAGGAAAAGACAATCTCTCAATCCAGGGAAAATCCTCTTAGTGGACAGAACAGGCACAAATTGGGCCATTATGGCAACTACTATATGTGTTTGTTGGTCATAAGTAGGTATGTGTTAGGGTGGGATGGTGTCTAGCAGAGGCATCCAGGCATGGGTATTTACAACGTTCCATCTTCTTCTTCTTCTTCTTCTTCTTCTTCTTCTTCTTCTTCTTCTTCTTCCGGCCGCTCCCGTTAGGGGTCGCCACAGCGGATCAAAAGCTTCCACTTCCTCCTGTCCTCTGCATCTCTCTCCGTCGCCCCCACCACTTGCATGTCCTCCTTCACCACATCCATAAATCTCCTCTTAGGCCTTCCTCTCTTCCTCTTGCCTGGCAGCTCCATCCCTAGCATCCTTCTCCCGATATATCCCGAATCTCTCCTCTGCACATGTCCAAACCAACGCAATCTCGCCTCTCTGACTTTGTCTCCAAACCGTTCAACCTGTGCTGATCCTCTAATATACTCATTTCTAATCCTGTCCATCCTCGTCACACCCAATGCAAACCTTAACGTCTTTAATTCTGCCACCTCTAGCTCTGCCTCCTGTCTTTTGGTCAGTGCCACCGTCTCCAACCCATAAAGCATAGCTGGTCTCACTACCATCTTATAGACCTTCCCTTTCACTCTTGCTGGTACCCTTCTGTCACAAATCAATATGTACAATGTTCCATATACAGAAGGTATTCACCACCTTGAAATTTTTCACATTTCGTTCCCGTTACCTCTCCACAAGGTAACTACTGAAACATTCTTTCTCCCTTCACTAACACAATAAATTCAACGCATTAATGAATCATTTTGTTATTCAAGAACGTTCATTTCTTTGTAACAAAAGACCAAGTTAATATTTTGCACATTTTATCCTTTAGCAGCAATAACAGGTGTAGGTCTTTTTCTGGGTGTGTTTCTATAAGCGTCGAATTTAGATTTTCTGATTTTTACCCATGCAAACTCGATCAGTTCAGCCAAATTAGGTAGAACATGACAGTGGATGGTGATTTGCTATTCATACCACATATTGTCAATTGAATTCAAGTCCGGGCTCTCGATGGACTATTCCAGAATACCAATAATTTTTTTTCAGCTATAGCATAGTAGTTTTTGTTGTGTCTTAGGTCATAGCTGGAAAATGAATGTTTGCTCCAAACACAGATCTTGCAGATGGCTGACAAAAACAAGTTCTCAAGAATTTGCCTGAATTACACTCCATTCAGTGGCAACAAGCTTTCGGGTTCCTCCTGTTAGAAAGCAACCTCCGAGTGTGATGCTACTACCATCACTAAGTTTGACAGCAGGGATGGAGCTACCTGGGTATTGGGCTATGCTTGGTTTGTGCCAAACATACAGTATTGCATTGCTTTCAGTCCAAAGAATATATCAGACCATATTTTTCTGCAAAAGGTTTCAGGTTTTCTCACATGGCTTCTAGGAAACTCCAGGAATGACCTGTTGACCTTTCTCAGACTTGGCTTCCATCTAGCCACTCTTCCAAATAGACCGAATCTGTGAAGTTCTGAACAGATTGCCGATGTCTGGATTGTTTCTCCGATTTCAGTCCAAGAACTCTGCGACTCTCTTACTGCTGCAGTTGGCCCCTTGGTCACTTCTTTGACAACTGTCCTCCTTGTCTGGGAGCTCAGTTTGATAGGAGAGCTTAATCTTGGTAGGGATGTGCCAAGTTTTTTTTTTTTTTTTTTCCCCATGGTGATACAAAGGACTACATGATGCTCCTAACCTTCAGCTTTTTCCTTCTAACAACTTCATCTCAATGTTCTACAGGCAGGCAGTCCCTTGATCCTCATAACATCAGGAATGGTCTGCTGCTCTAGTTGAGAGACTGCATGAAGTCAGGGATATACAGGTGGATTCAAGATAATATGTGTACTTTGTTAACATATTTACTTTACTGATAGATCTCTCAAGGTAACTGAATACCTCACGGAAATTTAGGCTGGTAAAATAAAAATTACTTTTCAGTTAAGTCCTTTTCATATTTTTAAGTTATATGTAATTGTTAAGCTAGCTAAATACTTTATTTTATGTTAACGTTATAGAGAAGTATTTCTTCAAGGGGGGAAATCTATCCTGCTCGTGGTTGTAAGGGGTCTTATAAATAGATAAATTTCCCCTGCCACATATCTAAAATTAAATTATATTTTAAATTATTTTACTGTTACTATTTATTCTTTTTTAATTATTCCCAACTCTGAGAGGCTCCTTCAATTTTTTTTCAATCTGTCACGTTCCAGTGACTTAAGCATTTTAATTTGTTTATTTGTTTGTTCAGTGGCTTAAGTCTCTCTCAATGGAAGGGCTATGTGTTATGACATCAATTGGATAGTGGAGATGGGCTGGTTTGGAGAACAGTGGTAGTGGTTCTACCTTTCTGAAGCACCAGTGAAATATTTATCAGAGCTGAAAATGGAAATTACATGGGCATCCATCCTTATTGTGTTGTGGCTCCCACTTCTATACAACTTATCCAGTTAGCCCCAATACATCTAGGCTAAATATCACTGAGTGATACAGGTTTTGGTATTCTTCATGCAATATAGCCAATGAAGGGGGGTGTGGTTGGTAAAAAGGCAGAACTCCCATCCCAGGTGGTAACATTGGAAGTTTAGGATGGCCAATTTGATTGCAAAGCACTCTTCTTCTGTGCTACTGTAGCAACGTTCTCTCTGGGACATTTTGATTTTGATAAAACTAGGAGAACACTCCATTTACCTCCTGACAGATAACAGCCTCAAGCCCTCTGTGTGAACCTCTCAGTTTGCAACACAAAGGGGGAGAAAAGGCAGTACAGATCAAGACAGACCCACCACAAAGACACTCTTTGATCATCTGGAAAGCAGTCTGCCACTGCTCTGTCTATTGGACCGGATCAGGGCTTCCCTTGTGAATGAGGTTTGAGAGGAGGTCAGGCAGCTGGGAGAAGTTAGGGATGAAGCGATGGCCGACGTTGGCTAGGCCTAAAAAGGATCTTGCTTACTTTTTGGTTTCAAAACTAGCAGACCAGATGTTGTACCAAGCTTTGCCAAATCATATACTTCACTGGGTTTGCTGAGAGTCTGGCCCATCTTAGCAATTTTAGCACTCCTCTAATGTACTTTAGGAGTCTCTGCCAGTCACTGCTAAAGATAATGATATCCACTGGGTGCCAAATGGAGTAAAAAAGGGTGAGCTCTCCCTGGACTTTGGAGGGAAGGGCTTTTCTCCAATAGCTTTTGTTAGGTGGCGTGTCAAATAAAAACAATCTGCACCCTGGTGGTCAAGTAGCTCACCCACTTGGGGCACTAAGTGGGCATCAAAAATTAATGTGCCAGCAAATGACGCGGTGATTAGAATTCCTGCTTTCCACTCGCATGGCCTACATCCGAACCCCATCTCCTGCTGTAGCACTGTCACAACCCCTGGGATCGTACCCCCAGCACACTTGGCTTCACTTGTGCTCATTAAACTAAACTTTAAAAAAGGGAGATTCACACAGGATGCTGCTGAATTTCAGTAGTGCTCATGTGTCTCCTTGCCAGCCTGCTTGTACTTTGCCCTGCACCTTGTTACTTTGATTTCTTGAATGATAAACATACCTCCTTATTCCTTAAGTCCTGCGCATCTCCCAGTCTCCGTGTCTTCTTCTAAGTTACCAAGTCCTCCAATCATCGGGCTTCCCAAATCTCCTGTTCACACTCAAGTTCATCAGTCTATCCATCCCTTAAAGGACTTACTTGCTGTAAATAGACTCCGACACTCGAGTTGGCACAGTCAGAAGGCTTGGTATGTTTTTGGCAAGCAACCTTCATCAAGGTACAGATACATTACAGAATTTACCAGTTGTATAAATAGGCAAAGCACTGTAAGAACATGAAATGCATCAACTACAAAAAAGCGGATATGGGTGGCAAAAGCAAGACCACCTGAAACCGTACTGGTGCTTTTTGGACATATGTCCAACTGTGCCGCTAAGATGTTTTTATTTACCAGTCTTGTTTGGCTGGGATCTGCTCTTTATTGATCACACTAAGCATTGCATAAGTACCACGTTGCTGTTTACTGTTTATATCCAACAACATCTTTTCTGCAGCTGCTGTGAGTTGAATGAAGGAACTCCAGGTCTGTACCCATGACAGAATTGCTTCTCCGATGAAGGCTCCTTTGCTTCCATCCCATTGATCCCACACATTCTGACCATCAGCTGACAAATGTGGCAATTCTAATGCAGACAGTAGAAGCTGAAGGTGCCAAACGTGTGACACTTGGGCATCAGCGTCTGTTTGGGAGGTCGCACTAATCTACCCAATATCTCCCACTGGTGACAAGCAGCCACCTCTTGAGCTAGAGCTTTAGCCCAAAAAGTAAGAATAATAATAATAATTCCAGCACCTCAGAAGTGCCCATGGTATAATTTTACCTGTCATTCCGCTCAGAGGGGCCTAAAATTGTTTTGCGCGATGCTGACAGAAATTTTCAAGCTGTCTTGCAAATAGACTGTGCAAAAAGTATGCGGGAGAATAACAGGTGGACTGTGCTCACGCATTTCCCCAACACCGACAGCGTTCTCAGCACAGTCCTGTGTCCTGAAAGTCAAGAAGACTGCATGACAAAAAAATTCCTTATTTCATCCAGTTTATCAGGTAGTAAAATTCACCCTGCACCGAAAGCAGTGCGTTTACACGTTGCTCAGCTGTGCACTTCCGCTGCGAATTTGCGACAAAGTCTGCCGTTCTCTGCCCTCAAACTAATACTACATTTTGCACAAACACGTGTCCCAACCTTTCCCTAAAACACCTTTATTTACTTTTTAATGCGGTTCTTCTTGCGAGGCACCCTCATCTCATAGCTTAAGTAAAGGTGAGAACCGACGCGCACGCTCGACTTGCGCTGCCTGAATTAGCTTTGTCACCTTCAATCTTTTAGTCGCATAACACGCTTCGGAAAGGTCTGCACCGCGAAGAGCTCCGTGCTAAAACAAAGCCCTGCCCGGCGCCCGTGGGTTCTCGCTCCAGTCCGATTTTGGTGGCTTGATGCGCGTCCTTAAAAAAAGAAGAAGCTCCACGTCATTAAATAATTCATGGTGCAGCATGCATTATTGAAGCTGGCCTTCAGAAAACACACGGTTTATATAATGCAAAATCACTGGAAAGTCTTCACATATTTCTGCCCACGAGGTGTGAATTGCAAAGGATTCCCACACAGCAGATAATTTAGAGCCGAAAAATTCATATCAGCATGCAAAAGCAGCAACGGTCAGCGCTGCTCCCGAACTGCGCCGGCAAGACAGGCATGCCTTGGACTAAAGGCAAGTGAGCAGATGTTTTCAGGGTGATTTTTGTGTGTATTTACTGTTAAAAAAGTAAAAAAAAAATAAAAATACACCAGCTTAGGGGGAACTCTGAGGTTGACGAAATATTTTTTTTTGTGGTAGTGGAGAAGAAAAAAAAAAGGTTAAAAAAAATTGTACAGTTTGGCGAGGATGCTGGTGACGTTAGGCCATGCATAGCTGGTGAGAGGCAGCTCTTTGATGGGCCAAAATGAGGACATGTGTTTGAAAATGAAATGAATGGGAAGCAGCTTTAAGGATTCCATTAATGAGCAAGGACAATGCGGGCCCCTTTGTGCGCGGAGCGGGGCACCGCTCTGGTTTTGAAGACATGCGACCCCTTTGGTGCGCCATGGGGTCTGGGAAGACAGAGGGGACTCCGGGAGGAGGGGGTAGGTGGTGGGCTGGGCCAAGGCTGTCCCATTGATTGATGATGCTTTCTCAGATTATGGACCAAGAATTAGCACATTACAGCCCATATGATGAATAGACCGATGCCCCCATCCCCCCTCCTATCAGATGACAATGAAACAGAAGACAGATTATAGGCATCTTCTGATTAACCTTCTTCAGGTTGGATATTAAAATGTTTGTGTGCATGCATCCGTCCTCCCTATCAGATTCGCATCCCTTTGCCGGTTAATTCATTACCGGACACCGGTAATCTGATGTTCATTAGCCATTATACATCATACCCAAGCAGGGGGAAGGAGTCGGGCCGGGGGACCGAAAGCGATTCCAGCGTGGAGCTGTAATTAAACCCCCAACGCAGGCTATTGATTTCCGAGAAAGCCGTGGTCCTCGGAGCCGAGGGGGGCGAGGCCGGCGAGGCCGAAACGCCGAGCTCACTTTGGAAAGATAACAGCGCTAATAGACTGTCCACGCCGGTTAGGGAAGAATAAACTCCGAACCCACAGGCACCCGGTCCTTTGGCAAACGTGCCGATGCAAAAACGTATTCTCATAGCTGCGTTTTTGTCCCGCGTCTCCTCTGGCAACATTCCGTAGGAGAACGACGCGCAAGGTGAGATCGTCCGTCCGCGGCGGCGCAGTTTAGGTCTTATCTGCACGGCGAATGCGGAAGTTCACAAGCACCACGGCCACGAGCTCATCGAAGCATCTTGAAAGAAGTCCTGAAATTTTAAGCGATCGAATGATTTCGGCGCCCAGTTTACTTGCGAATAGCCACTTCGGTGTTTATCTTGTGCTTACTTGTTTGTTACGGCCCATTTCAGGGTAGGGCACGACTGGGAGAGTCGTGCACGGAATGAACGGAGAAGTTCTGATGAAAGAGGCAAACGGCACGGCCTGGGTTGTAAGGCCCGTGTTTTTGGGGTGTGGAAAATGCACGCACAATGAGGGTGCACAAACAATGGATCACTTTGAGCACTGAATGAATCCACGGGTCAAGCACTAAACCCTTTCTGACAGAAACACAGCCCACTCTTGTTCTTCTCAAGAGAGGCCAACCCTCTCAGCAGAGCAATAATGAATACAGCCTCTACATTAAACACAAGAAACTGGGGCTGGGGTGGGCTTGGGCGAGGGCCTCGGTTTTTCCAAGCGAATTACTGGAAATAATAATGGATAAAGGTATATTCTGCTTTTCTGTCTGGCTCACCTCTGGCTCTCTAACTGCAGAAGCTGCACAGCGGAGAACAAACAAAAACAGCGGCCATGAACACGAGACACCGTGAAACAACCACCAGAACTTGTCCATCCAAGTGCTGCTGCTACGGCACTACCATCGGGGTGTTCCCGCTACCATCCTGGTTACTCTCAAGATCAATTCTGGTCATTTCGCTTTATTCATTAAATCCATAATGCATTAAAAAAACCCCTGAAGGGTCCACCCACTGCTGGCTGAGGTTCAAAGGCATGCAACCTGTTGGGCGTCCTTCCCCAGCACCATTCAGCCACCTGCCTCCACTAAGAATAGCTACTCACTTTAAACAGCCTCTGCCACAGTTTAATTTACAATTTAAATGGTCGTACTTGTGCCGTCCTTACTAGTGTCGCGCTGGTCGCTGATAAATATTTGTATATTTCCAACAGCAACAAGCTGTCTATTGTTCATGGAGACGTCAACAGCGCATATCCACAAAATTGATGGCAGATATCATTTACAACAGTCCTCAATGAAGAAGCAGTCGTAAGAAGTCAATACCCTGCATTCTGTCTGCTGGGGCAGTTCTCCATGCAGATAAACGTGGGGCCACACTCTCCTTCTGGCGGCTGGTCACCAGGCCGCAGTTGGTTTTGAGCACCAGGGTCCCACCAGCAAACCAGACCGCAGTGGGAACGGAGATGCGGCGTGACGCTCGACTGGTCGGTGCTTCATTAATTTCCATCCTCAAAGTACAAAAGAGTTCGGATGACTGTACGACAGCCTGATCATGAGCTATCCTTTATCACCTGACCTATTGAGGGCTTGAAGGCTCCTCCAGACAGATGGATTGAATGTCTCCTGTTTAACCCCCTGTCCTGTCTCCAGTCAATGGATCTCTATTTTTTTCCTTCTCAAAAGCCTACTGTTTCCTTCTCCCAGCTGGAATATTTCTCAGCGTTGGACTTGTGTCTAACCTCTCTCTGCCCCCTTTGTTTGGCCTTTGTTTCGCAACAGCTGTTATGGACAATTTTTTTTTGGTCAGCTGTGATTGCTTGAGGCAAAACAGAAGCAGATGGTTTTTTGCTATGCATGAATGCAGCGTTAGAGGAGCTCGAGCTGAATAGGTCGGGTCTGAATGGTGTCTGTGCAGCACCTGCCCTCTTCGCCAGCACAAACGCATCGCCGGCGCATGATCCGTCTCAGCCAGCAGACAGGGCAACGCCAGGAAGGCGAGGGAGGGAAGAAGAGCGAGATGCTTCTGGGATGTTGCCCGTGTTTATTGATCTTCATAGCATACCGTATTGTCAGTTTCAGATAATTGGACATGACACAGCACGCTATGTAATCTATCATTTCGCTCCGTTTGGGCACTTTGAAAGTGCGGTTGCTATGGAAACGCGGTAGCTCAGTCATAGCTAACGTTAACAAGCTAAGTAAGTTGTGGTAGAAGGCTATTCCGGGCCACCGTCGTGCAAAAAACGGACTGACAAATGAGACCGGATAGTCACAAACAGGGCAATATAAGCACCGTTTTAAATTCTGACATCAATCTAGTTGCTTTCTGCAGCACAGCACAAGGGAATGTTTTTTACTTTTCCCAGTTTAATCTCCTGTCAGAACAAATGGATGCCAGGCCATCCCTGACAGAGAGAAGCAGTGTGATTTCCAAAACGTCTCGGGGCAAGCGGATCGATTTAGGAAAAGCAAATATCTGAGCGCCGTCACACGGAGAAATGCCAAGAGTAAGTCGCTCGCTCGCTGTCGCACCTCGGCAAATATGAGCTTTTTCAGCGCAGTGCGGGAGTTGGCTCTGGACTCTGGCTGCAGACACTTGGGCTAAAAAATCCAGACCATTTCACCGGCTTTGCGTTCACTTGGAGGTGGCTGACAACGGCGAACTTGTTTAGCCGCGGAGGTCCACAATGGAAATTTTCTGTTTGGCATGTCCAGTGCCCTTTAAAAGGTCAGCAATGAGTGTGATTCAGCAACTGGCTTTGCTGGGGAAGGGGGGTGTCTATGCGCAGGTACTGGTCAGCAGCTTTATCTAAAAAGCAGGATTACAGTGTGATGGACCCACATTTCTATTCCTCCAATGGTTTCAATCTGACTCACTGGCTGCTGAGTAACTCATGATCCCCCTCATGTTTTCCTGCAAGGAAAAAATATCTCAGAAATGGACTTGAGAAATTATTTGCAGGGTTTCAGCTTAAACCTTTTCCCAAAAATATTACTATGTTCTATTACTGTTACTCCAAAAATGTACCCTTGGCAACTTCTTTTCCGTTTCTGCTAATTCTACCCTTTTACACTCATTCATTTTGGTTAAATATTTGTCTTTGTGAGGGTCACAGTGGTCGCTAGACTATCTTGGAACCAGTGTTCACTAAACTAGTGGTCAACACACACACACACAGTGGGCAATTTATACTCCCCAGGTAAACGTATCATTTTGGACATTCAAATGAAACCTGCCCAGACACTGAAGGTATCTGCATATCCATGCTTTTACCAAATTTAAGTATTGCTCAGTATACAAACAAAGAAAAAGAAAGCCTAGCTACAGGATGTCAGCTATTCAGAGATAAAAAACAACGTTATGAGGCTAAAAAAATGTGCTTATGTAGACAAGCGGTTTAATGAAAATGGATGGACTGAAAAATTATGTACACATCAAAAATGAATAAGGTTGATAGTGTATATCAGAATTTGCAAAATATACTGCTTAATCTTGCAGCGCCAGCATGAAATGAGGTTCTTACGATAATCTTGCTTGACATTAAGGAAAGTGCAGAAGTGTTCAGCGAGGAGATCGGGTGGGAGGAAAAGAGAAAGACAAGAGGGAGATAGAAAGTTTCATGATATTTTGCTTCAAGCTGCACCTTTGCATTTTCTTATTTGCACAGTAAAGAAAGGGAGACGAAAGGTCAGACGCTACTTCGATAGTCGGAACTTGACCAAATGTACCGAAGCTGCAAGTTATGTTCCGTTCGCTCTTTTTCTGGCATATTTCTAAATCAGTGGTGCGATAATAGCAACAATAGCTGTAACAACAATTATTTAAGCAGTGAAATTCAAGATGCACTGGGGTGCCTCCAGTTGCTGACAATAGATGTTTGGAAACTACAAACAAAAGAAAAGAACATTTGGGAATGAAGTTCATTATAGATCATCTACTGTATATTTATGCTTATTTATGTTGGGTGTTTGAGGGGAAGTGAATGAGCAGAGCTGTAAATCCTTCCAGTTTAGAAGAAGTCTGTCAAGTGCTGGTCACATTTGTGGGGTCCAAGCTGAAGACAAACGTAAGACAAAACGTTTCATCCCCCTTGAACATCCACTCTTCCTACCTAGAGGACTTCAACAAAATTCCCGTTAACCTTTCCTGAGGCTTTCCAGACTGCCTGCTTAGTTTTCTGAAAAAAATCTAAATTTCCAAAATCCACATAATGTTATATTGCCTAAAAGAAATGTACTATATGGCCAAAAGTGTGTGGACACCCTTCTAATGACTGAGCTGAGCTATTTTAGCTGCATCCACGCAGCATACAAACACATACTAGACAATTGTGTGCTTCCAGCTTTGTGGCCGTAGTTTGGGGAAGAAGCTCCTTTCCTACTCCAGCATGACTGTGCCCCCATATACAAAGCTCCATAAATACATGGCTTGCCTAGGTTGGTCTGGAACAACATTAGTGAGTTCTGATCTCAACCCCACTGAACACCTTTGGGATGAACTGGAATGCCGATCTGGCCTGGCCTCACTGATGCTCATGTGGTCGAATGGGAGCAAATTCCAAAAATCTGGTGGAAAGCCTTCCAAGAAGAGTGGGAACTGTTCTAGCAGCAGAGGGGGAACAAGTCCATGTTAATGTTCATGGGTTTGGAATGGGATGCTCAACAAGCATGTATGGGTGTGATGCTCACACGTCCACATACTTTTGGCCACATAGTGTGTAATTCACACTAAGAAGTATTGATTTGCTCATTTATATGCTAAGAAAATCAATTAATCACAGTTCCTGGGCTTTAGTTTTGAACCTGGGCTCAAATCTGATAAATTTCCCATAGTGGGTGAGTAAATGACAGCATGTGACTGCACTGCAGTGGATTGTGATCCCATAAAGAATGCACCATCATGTTTCTGGTACTGTACTGAGAATAATCACTATTCCATAATGTGTATGCATTCTCCACAAAACAAGATATTCTGTGTAGGTCCATATGGAGTGAAAGAATGCCAACATTTTAAACTACACTTTAAGAACCAAATATTTTGAAGAAATTTTATTGTGTTACCAAGTCATGAGACCCAAGAAACAATTTGAAACCCATCGCCATTTCCTTTTCTCTTGTTTATAGCCTGTTTTACAGCAAATCTCAATTTCTCCACAAATGTCGGTCGAGCGCTATCCTTCTAAACAGCTGAACTGGTTCCTTTCACGCTTACCATAAACAGGAGCTCATTACTCTCAGGCGTAGTACAAATAAAACTAGACGATGACTCCTAACTCAAGATATTATTTGCTTTGTGAGCAACAAACTTCTAAATTCTGCAGCGTTCCACCATGTGGGTTTGCTTTCTGATCCCTTTTTAAATGCTGTTTATTAAGGGCGGCTGAAAGCGCTAAGAATGAACATCAGCGCTCATTGTTTTTCTGTCTTTTCTTAAGGCTGAAGTCTGCGGAGAAGAAAATCGGCAGGGGGTCTAACTGTGGATGGGGATCAAGCCCCTGCTTCAGCGAGAAACAAAAACGGTGTCTTTGAAATTATAATTCGTGCTGTATGGATATTTTATATCCCAAAGAATGTGAGCTGGCTACCCTTATATATTTACATGGAATATTTTGCACGGTGCTTAAATGTCCAGTTTCTTATTTAAGTAAATCTTAAAATTCCTCTCTAGCATCTCTAATGAAGTTTTGTTTTATACCCCTGTTGTGTTCATCCAGCTACGGCCCTCTTGCTTGCACAGGAGCATGATCTTCAGAATAAAATGGCATAGCTGGATGAAAATTGCATTAAATTATATACAAATAGCTGTTTCTTTAGTGAGTGAATGGCTAGGCAACCTTACATAAGGGACAGGAAACCATGAGACATAAAAACAATTTTTTTAATGGACATCTATTGCTGCAAATAGTTGCTCTCCATGTGCATGGTTTGGTTCTCACCAGCATGGATTCATTGAAAAATAAATCAGTGCAACGTGTAACTCTAAAAATGTGCACAAAATGTTCACTGTGTCACTGTTTTAGCCTGTAACTTGATACTGCTGGACTTGTACTGTCTGTATGAAGATGTTTAAACAAAAGCCCTTGTGCAGTGTAATCCGCAGGAATAAGTAACCCTGATTTAAAGCACACCCTTCACCCAAATAAAAAGGTTAATTTGTTCCATGAAATCACCCCATTAGGCAAAATGTGTAATATGTGAGGGGGTGAAATTGCCAATACAGACAAAGGATAAATAAATAAATAGTTTTAGGCCAAAAATACATCACCAACAATTTATTCAAATATCAAAATAAATGGCATCTTATGGTTTATATTTTTTTAATGCTATAGTTCAGTCTGTTTTTCCCATTATCGATAGTGGATTTTATCTAGCATCTACCCCAGCCCCCGTGGTTGTGCTGCATGCCACATCCTGGGCACACTTTTTAATAAAAGTCATAATCTAAGTTTTTACATGTGGCGTAAAAGTAAAAAGTAAAATGCCTGCTGGACAGGAATGCTGTTGTACTGAATAATAAACCTGTTGTTTCAAAAAAGAATGTGCATTTCCATAAGCTACATGAAATAAATCTATAAATTAGGCCAACTTTTATTATTATTATTATTATTATTATTATTATTATTATGCTGACCCCTATCCACCACCAAAACTGCCTACAATGGGCACATGAGTTTCATCACTGGACCATGGAACAATGAAAGGAGGTGGCCTGGTTTGATGAATCTAGTTTTCTTTTAGATCATATCGATGGGTGGGCGCGGGTATGTCATTTACCTGGGGGAGAGATGGCGGCAGGATGCACTATGGGAAGAAGGCAGTGTGATGCTCTGGGCAATGTTCTGCTGAGAAATCTTGGGTCCTGGCTTTTCATGTTATTTTGACATGTAATACCTACCTAAAGGAGCGTACGTAGTTGCAGACCATGTACACTCCTTCATGGCAGCGGGATTCCCTGATGGCAATGGCCCTCAGCAATGGTTTAAGGAACATGACAAAGAGTTCAAGGTGTTGTCTTGGCCCCCCCAACCTTGCCACTTACCGGACTTAAAGGATCTGCTGCTAACATCTTGGTGCCAGATACCACAGGGCACCTACAGAGGTCTTGTGGAGTCCATGCCTCGACGGGTCAGAGCTGTTTTGGCAGCACGAGGGTGATCTACACAATATTAGGCAGCTGGTTTTAATGTTGCTGTTGTACGAGGCACCCTGATCCAGACAATACCAAAATAACCGACTGCTCTCCGTTTGGCTGCCTTCTCAGCTCACCAACCTCCGGGTTTTACAAACGGTCCTCTTACAAGCAAGGCTGCCAACCACAACCCTTATCCTCTCACACATCAAGACCATTGACATGGAAGCTCCCATCATCTCTTTGGAGCAGTCTTGACCACGATGCTGTCTGCTCACATAAACAGGTAGATACACGTGGCCAGTTTGCTGCATCACTCATGTGTTCTTTTGACTATCGGTCCAGATGGATCGAAGTTTAATTTGGCAGTCGTGCTGCGTTTCATTAGCGCCAATGCTTTTATTTATCAACTGATAGCAATAGTCTGGGGTTTGGAATTATTTCAGTAAATATGTGCTGCAGCATTTCTACATCTCACTTCAGTCTTGGGAGCTACAGCACATGTATCTGTCCAAATCCCCCACTTGGAGAGCATGTTAAATTGTGCACAGCTTATCACACCTCAAAATTCATATATGCATCCATTGTGCAGACCTGGTCCTTATGGAGAGGGGCTGGTAGCAGGGCCTTTGTTTTCAGGGCATGGCTGGAATTGTATACACACCAATATTTACACTTACATATTGATTTATTACAATCAGCTGTTTCTGAAAATGGATGGATGGAGGTGTTCATTTAGCAGAGGCTTTTCTCCAAAGGGATGCACAACAGTTGTTCTGTTATTTGGAGGACACCTTCCTCCAAGGTGGCTCACAACGTTAGACCATCTACGCTAAGCTCCCTATGGTTATTAAACGTACATGACTGAAACGGACGGTGGGAAGGCGTTGGAGGTCACACACCGATCTGCATCTGTGGAAACGACGCATTAGCCAGAGCCGCATGGCTGGATGCCGCCTGCATCCATTTCACAGCCGTCTGGACTCGGCCGGGCAGGTCAGCGGCGGCAGCAGCATCGCGGCCTATTGTTACAGCGCCATTGTGCGAGTGCAGCGAGCAGGAAACACACACACAGGCGGCGACAACCGGCGTCACGGCCTACCTAATACACAGATGGACGACAGACAATGTAGGTCATATTACTGTCCAAATTAATGCATCAGAAATGAGGATGGTTAAACATTTAACCACATTTAGCCCAAAGACATGCATTTAAGGTGAAACCATGGCTCCCAATTGCCCACAGTGTGTGTGTGTGTGTGTGTGTGTGTGTTGCATTCCTCTGCTGTATGAATAAGTAACAGACAGCAGGGTGTTTCCTGACTGTAAGTCTAACCCAGGTTGATAATAACTGCCACTATTTTTGGAGAAAAGCATAGGATTTCGTTGCATTCTTTTGTTTCTTAGCCGAATCTCACCAAAGGCATTCACACTTAATACTTGCTTTCCCCGCGAATGCCAACAGAAAAAGTGTTTATCTGTGAAATCGACTTGCGTTTTAGTGCTCGAAAGGGGCGCAAGCGAACGCCTTCCGCTGAGCAGTCCGACCGCTGGATTATTTGTTCACTAAACACGGCATTAAAAAGCATTATTAATATTCTTCCCCGAAAATGTTTTTTTTTTAATTATTATTTTTTAAAATTTTATTTATTTTTTTGTTTCCAGAATAACAAATGCCATTTCCAGTCTCATTACTGTGTGTTTTAAAGGCTTGTTTTTCGGTAGCCATGGACACGCCCCCCTCCAGTATTCTCTCGCCGCCGCTATTGAGATGCAGGTCGTGCGCGACACTTTGCAGTTTTTAATTTTCATTTTATTGTAAGAGCTTTGAGATGGTTGCCAGGGTTATTTTGCCGTTTTCTTATTTTTCTGTTTCCTGCAGGCTTCTAAACCAGTGGACCTGTCAGGGCAGACGCTGCGACTCAGCGTGTAAAAGACAACGGACCGGAATCCCGTTGAAATGGAAGAGAATCACCTGCGCTGCATCGTGAAATTTGTACGACGCAAAAAACCAACCAAACAAACAAAAAATAAGGCTTTTTAATACCCACAAATGCTGTGTAAAATGCTCCTGCGCTGTTTTTTTTTTTTTTAATTTTAATTTTTTTATTAGCCCGACTCCGCTCGCCTCCCATCGTCATCGCGGCCGCACGGCAGCGCGCGTTTGCGGCCCCTGGCCGCTCTGCGTGAGAGGGAACGAAGGCGTCCAGAGGACATCTTGAATTTGTATGGATTCTTGCAAAAGAACGCGCAAAAAACTGCCGAGTGCGACCGGGAAAGTTGCTGAGCTAAGAAGCCAGGCGGGGCGTTTACGCACTCAGGTGCGCTAGCAACGGACGCGCCAGAGCGGAGCAGCGAGCGCACCGCTGCGCCAAAAAACAAAAAAAAAAAAAAAAACATCCTCGCCCAACACTCCTCTTAAAACCGCCGTTAAGCCACATAAAAACCTCTTTCCCGCCCACCTTCAGAGCCAAAGCTCGACTCGTCGAAACGTTTTGTCTGCGATCAACCGCAAAGACACAGGCGAGCGGCTAAAACCCTAGCATCGCCGCCTTCTCCTCCGTTTCGACTTCCGAAACGACACTCGCCTACTGAGAGCTCGAAAGCAATCTTAATTTTATAATGAAATGCGTTTATTCTCTAGACAGATTCCAAAAGCATCTGACTGTCTCCCGTAAGCAAAATACAAACAACTTAACTGCTGCTATAGTAACTCATAAAATAAAAAAATTTAAAAAAAAGAACAAAAAGTTTAAAGCAGCAGAAATGCACTATGTGATGTAGCAATCCACAGGTCATTTATACCAGTGTTTCAGTTAAAGCCTCACATATTAAAACTCCAAACATGTGGTATGAAAAGAAAAAAATGTACATCTTTTTTTTTTATCCTTACAGATTTCCTATCTGCACATTTCAGTGGGCTCCAGCACTGCGAGAGCATCACAGCGTCCTCCCTCTCTGCGAATAACTTTTTGATATCAGGAGATGACGTTATGATGGCTTCAAACTAGATCCTTCTATTTACACTAACCATAAAATATTCACTTTATTAGACAACATGAAAAAAATAGAAACATAATTTATGTTAAAAGTCTGAGGTAAAGACATACTTCGAAGGGTGTGTTGTCCTGTTTTTTCTTTCTTCTTCTTCTCAGTGGCCAAGAAATATTGCGGATTCGTTTGAGCAAATAACCTTTGGGGGTGGGGGTTCCGTTGAGCACACTGGTGCGGTCGGGTCTCTGTCCCAACCACTTACTGTTACACTTTACAGACACGGTGACACGAAAAGTCCATGGCAGTGCTGTTCTCCGTCCCCCGCCCGTGCTGTCCGTGCGTTCCCGTGTCTGGCCAGTTGCGCAGGCCTTCTTCATTTTTGTGCTCGGACACGAACGCATCCTGATAGCCTGGCTGGAAATGCGTTCTGTTGTGATGTGGGACGTCACACAGGAAATGGAAAGCGTAAGAAGTGTTAAAAAATAGGTGCCCCGATATACTGGCCTCTAAAGAAAGATGAAGGGGGATGCGGTTGTATAGCAGGGTAAGCTGAGGCTTCGCAGCTCCTGGGCTGCTTTGTCTGATGTGGGCTTCAAACCCAGCTTGGGCGCATGTGGAGTTTGCGTGTTCTCCTCCCATCTTTGCACCGCTCTAAGGAAAAAATAAGCTGGAAGAAGGCAATGGCAAACCACATCCATCCTTCCTTGCTTTGTCAGCGGTCCCCCCCAGGAGTCAGTAGTGACTTGATGGCACTCTCCAATCCATTCCAAAGGGATGTGAACCCAGTACTGTGAGCCGGTTGAGACCGATTGTCCTCCTTTGTCAAAGGTAAAGCAAACTTTTCCACGAAGAGCGTAGGGCCGCGTAGAGACGCTTTACTTCTGCTCATGCGCCGAGCCGAATCCGCAACGTGAACCACGTAAATAAAGCTTCCCTTTAAATAAGAACTGGGAAAATCTCATGTGGATATTACAGTGTGTCGTTTCACAGACGTCTCCCGAGTCCATTTTTAACCTAATGTGCCAGAAAGGGGGGGAGGGGGAGAATAAAAATAAAAAAAAAAAAAACAACAGGAACTCACCCATTGGAACTTTTTTCTTGATGCAGCCTATTTTATAGACAAAATCCATCTTGTATTCATCCCTTTATGAGCCAGTCTGCATATCCTTCTACGACAGTGGACGGTACTGCGTAAAACATACTAACTCTTACACACTTTTTAAGTGCAACTTAGAAAAGCAACCAGGAATGGCACTTTTATTATTATATTCCTCTTTCGGAGACATGTTTTGGCTCAGTAGATGCTGACTTGGGACAGGACCTGGGCGTGGGCGTGTGCGTGGACCTGTGTTTGGGATGGGTGTTGCTGCTGGGAGGGCGGCTGGGGGCTGCCCAGAGGGGCGGGTGCTCCCATGGACTGCGGCGTTCCTGGGGACCGCTGAGGTGGAGAACACTGGGAAGCCTGCTGCTGTTGTTGTTGCTGTTGCTGCTGCTGGAGCTGCTGGAGCTGTTGCTGGTGCATCTGCTGCATCTGCATGCGCTGGAGCTGCATCTGCTGCTGCACATGATGCTGCTGGAGCTGCTGCTGCAGGTGCTGCTGGAAGTGTTGCTGTTGCATCTGCTGCTGAATCTGCTGGTGGTGCATATGTTGCTGGTGCAGGTGTTGCTGCAGGTGCTGCTGCATCTGGTGGTGGGGTTGAGTGGGCTGCATGGGTGGGCTCATGGGGCCCATCAGCTGTGAGGGCACGCCCGGGGCCACCGAAGCTACAACCTGGCCACCTGGAAGCCGCACGGGCAGTGGCTTAGGGGCGATGGCACGTGGGACCGCTTGCTGCAGCACCTGTGCAGTGGTCGCCATGGACTGATGTTGGGCCATGGGACCTGGGAGCAACAGTGAAGGGGACAGGTTGGAGGAGGCCAGCGTCTGCTGGACTGAGCGCATGGTCTGTGCCTCTGCTGACTCTGCCGCTGCCTGTAAGTAAAACCACAGAATACCAACCAACTGCAGTTAGCTTGCTGGCCTTGAGACATGGAATTATCACTGCTCACCACAATTTTATGTTACAGCGTACGCAATGACACACTGATTTTTATGGGAGTTCTAACCAAAACCACAAGGTTGTTAAGAAGCCAATGGACTGTCATAAGTGTGAAAAAAGTCCCTTAACTTTATTCAGCTTAAATATGAGGGCAACATCATATCGGCAAAAGTTAATCTGGCAAAAAAGTAGTTTGTGGATGCACATTATGACATGCTGTTGAAAATGTCTGAGGAGCTCCAGAGTAAAGCTGCTAAACCCTATTAGTCTGTGAAGGTTTAAATATATGCTTCTAAGGTTCTGACCCTCAGTCACACTCATCAGTTGGAGAAAGTCTGAAACGGTGGTCAATTTACCAAGGAGTGGCTGTTGTGCCAAAATATCCAAACAAGAAAGCAACGAAATCATAAATGAGATCCAAAAAAAAAAAAAAAAAAACAAAAAAAAAAAAACCAGTAACTTTCGGGTAACTGCAGGGCTCGCTTTCTTCAGCTCAAGTCCGTGTTTTTGACTCTACGGCTCTACACCGGTTATAAAATCGGATACGCATAACAACTGCAAGGTATAAACCGCTGCTTGCTAAAAGGAATGTAAATGCTCATTTACAGTTTACAGGACAAAAAACACCTGCAGATCATGAAAAATGTTTTGTGGATTGTTGAATCAAAAATTCAATTCTTTGGACAATATGGGCTCCATTACATCTGGAAAAATTAAATAAAAAATTTCAGAGTTGGTTTTGGTTTTGGCAGTGTGATGCTTGAGGGATGCTTAGCTGCCACAGTACCTGGCAGCTGCAGAGTAACCACAAATTCCTCTTTGTGTCAGGAAATTCAAAAAGAAAACGTCAGGCCATTAGTCTCTGAGTTGAAGCTGAAGAGCAGCTCAGTCAATGCAAGTCAAGTTAAACAAAAAAACAAGAATCTCTATAAAGAAGCCAAATGAAATTTATGGAATGGCTTAGCAAAAGTTCTGACCTGAATCCAACTGAGAAGCTTTGGTAAAGCTTAAAAAGAGCTCTTCGTGCTCAAAAACCTGCAAAAGTTGGTTAGCAAAAGTTAATTTGCATCGTGGGGGGGCTAAAATTCCCCCATGGTGACGTGAGACCCTGGTCAACAGCGACAGGAGGAATCGAGCTATGGTCATTGCAGCTGAAAGTGACTGAGAATGGCAAATACTCTTTGCACACCTATGACTGGAAAGGAACAAATACTTATCCGCATCTCAGCAAATATCTAACAATTTTCTAACTTCACTGCTGAACCAGAGAAACATTTTGAAAACCATCCTTAGATCTTGTTTTTACTGAATCCCAATTCACCACGGATCCATCAGTTAATGAGCCAAAAATAACATTTTGTGAGGATAATTCAGAATTCAGCAGGTATTTTATATTATAAAGACAAAACTAAAGCAAGCAAAGTCCCACCTTTGACACCAGGCTGGCACGGTAGGCAGCAAGCGCCTTCAGATATTCCTTCTTAGCTGCTTCTGTTTTGCTTTTATAGATCTGCGGCGAAAAAAAGAGGAGGCCGATAGCACAGCGTTACCCACAGTAGCTCATCATTAGTATTCAAGGCTAAGGTTCCTTCCAAGCAGTTCGAGCAATTCGCTGCATTTTATTTCCACACATGCACTTTCATCAACAAAGGGTGTTAACAAAGTTGCACTTGTACTCTCCAGCTCAAAGGCAGAGGCTGAAACAAGATACGTGAGTGGATGCTTTCAACTGTATGGAGAGCAATGTGTTATGCAGATAAAATTAATAATTGTAAACATCTATGGCTGAAGAGAGGACAGCCTTTTCAGCTCCGTCACTCAAGATTGTAGCTGGGCCCTGTTTTCATCTTGCGCATTAGAAACAGCATATTATGTGGCCAAAAGTATGTAGACACCTGAGCGTCACCCCCGATATGTGCTTGCTGAACCTTCCATTCCAAACCCATGAGCACTGATGCGGAGTTGTCCCCCGCTTTGCTGCTATAACAGCTTCCATCTTCTGGGAAGGCTTTCCGCCAGATTTTGGGAATTTGTGCCCTTTTGGCCACAAGATCGTCAGGCGAGAAGGCCTGGCTCACAGTGGGCATTCCAGTTCATTCCAAAGGTGTCCACTGGGGTTGAGGTCAGGGCAGGGGGCACAGAACTTCTTCCCCAAACGGTGGCCACAAAGCTGGAAGCACATAGTTGTCTAGAATGTGTTTGTTTACTGTGAGGGTTTCCCTGAAACAGCTCAGCTCAGTCATCAGAAGGGGGGTCCACATACTTTTGGCCACACACACTACTAAAGTAACACTCTGGTTATTGGACACTACAGATTCATTCTGTATGGCAGAGAATGAGATTTGGTGAGTGATATCACCTGCTTCTGCTCCTCCCCCAGGCCATCCCACATAGAGGCCACAATCTTGGAAACCTCCCCAAAGGTGGCATTGGGGTTCTGGCCCTTAATGGCAGCCTGTGTATCACGGAAGAAGAGTGCATAGGCAGACACAGGCTTCTGGGGCTCATTCGGGTCCTTCTTCTTTTTCTTCTTGGGGGTCTTGGGCTTCTTGGTGGCATCCGGAGCTGGGCGCTTTTCACCAATCGCCTGCCCAAGAAATTAGTGCATATTAGTCACACCAGCATTCTGTGGGTCAGTAGGTAAGGTCGGCGTTCTGCAACAGATTCTGGTTTGGTTCAGTTAAGTCTATTTGGATGAAAAGTCTCAGCTAATAAGCTGACAGCGTATCAATGAAAGCTTTGTTACAGTTTTATGCTAACAAATAATTAATGACTGAGAAAGCCATTACACCGATTCCATATTTATGGGACACACGCTTACTCTGTTACTTTCATCTGGGTCCTCTTCATTAATGGAGCTGGAGGGCGATGGGGTGGCAGATTTACTGGCAGGAGGGGACGGGGACGTGTGAGGGATATTTGGTCCGCTAAGGTTTAGACCCAGCTGTGTGCTCAGCTGGGACTGATTGATGGTTGTCAGCTGGTTTCGGGACACTGCAGCAGAAGGGTTGTTCATGATTGATCTCATCACTATTGAAGGGTTAGGGTACTGGCGAAGTTGAGCTTGACCAAGGTTCTAAAGAAAGGGAGCGAGAAAAAAAAAAAAAAAAACTGTGAAACAATAAATCTATGACTGGCAAACAGAGCCCAATATCCAGAAACCGCACAATGTAAACAGCATATGTTCCCAAGTCAGAGTTCCACATACACAGGAGACTCTTGGTATCAGAATCTAATTTTCCCAGAAAATGAGTCGGATCCTGAAACTGTGGGCACTGAATGCCCATTTCCCTTTATTTTAAATGACAAAAAAGTAAATAAAAGTCATCTGAAGAAACCTATAGGACTATCAAGCTGTGCTTGAAATGGGAAATGTTAGGAGATGTTGAATAACGGGAAGCTGCGTGTCAACGTAACCCGCAACATCCGTGTCTGTTTGACACAAGAACCGACATTTTTCAAGTTTCTGTTCAAATATATGTTAACTATTAATTATTAGGTATTCATTTTCAAGAGCCCTTATAGCTAAAATTTGATACAGAATTCAGATCCCAAGGGATTGCTATACTGTGGACTGAGTTCATCCTCCAGTCTTTCAGCTCTTTAACATTCACCGAACCTCAAAATTTTTGGTCTTATTATCAGCGCAAAAAAAAAAAAAAAAAAAAAAAAATGAGCGCTATATGAAATAAACAAAGAGGCAATTTGTGTAAATACATACAAAACACACAGCCGAGTCCTGGGACCGTGCATGCAAGCAGACGTCCTGCAAAAGGCTGGAAATATCGTACAGGACAATAGGCGGCAAAAGTGTCTGGTAAATAAAAGCAATCTTTTCTTCTCTAAAGTCTGACATTCTGAAGGTTATATCTTCCGCTGCCTCCCATGATTGAAGCACAAAATGTTAGTGCCAGCATATTTTGGGAGTCAGCCTCATCTGCTGACAGATTTTATATATCATACTTCAGCACCACAAGAGCAAAAGTATTTTTATGTAATCAGTTCCATAAATCAGTGTGCCGGGGATGATGTGGAAAGTGGAATGTGCTCATTTGCCTCCCATTCTCTGTTGTATTGTCAGTTTTACACCACTGTCAAGCTCTTCGTAAGCGTTTCTATGAAACTCTTTCTACTTCCAATTTTTGGGCGTTGGGCCTGGGTGTTTGCAGCGATTTGCACTGAAAGTGGAATTACTGCCGCTGCCAGTCTCACAGAGGGAAGGAATTGCAGGGAGCACATGTTTTGACAGCATGTGCTGGTAAATAACTGGATGCAGCGAAAAGGTGATTTACCTCCCAACCCAATGAAAGCCCTACCGGCTTTCAAGAAGCACTGGCTTGACATCTTTCAAAAACAACCCAATACGTAGAACCCCATGAACAGTTCCGCACGTAATAACTGCTAACTCTGCAAAACACACTCATTATAATATCAACAGACATTAGACCCTCAAAGTCTGTGTTCCAAGCTTCATATTAATAAATCATTAAAATAAAATAGTTCAATTACTATCTACACGTTCTCGTCCAATATAGGGCCACAGTGGCGTGGAGCCTCCAGGGTACTTGGCTAGGCCAGCTGGACAGGATGCAGGACCACGGTAGGGCAGGCAAACACACATTCACTCACACATACACACAACATGGGCAATTTAGGTTAATCTGAAGCACATGTGTTTGGACTGTGGGAGGAAACAGGCGCTCCTACAAGAAGCCCACACAAACATGGGGCAAATGCATCAATGCCACCTTGTCATCCCTAAGTAGAACTTCATGTCAGTCAACCATACATGGAAAATGCATATAATCTCACTTAATGTTTTTGTGACTACCAACAGAGGATTCAGTCCAGATTTAAATGGCACTGTCGTATAAGGTAGACAAAGGAGAGAACAGACATTCTTATTTGTAGGAAATAGTCATACAATATGCAGTCCCAACGCTCATATTTGAGTGAAAGTGAGGACACAATGTTTAGGTGAGAATAAAGTAAAGCAGCCCACAGGTTGTTGCCTGCCATTTCAACAGCTCTGCCACAAAAACACAAACACATTTCAATTTGAAATCCTACATAACAAGGTGTTTCGTCAGGCCACGACTAAAGATTTATTTCAAACTGCCTACCACGACAGGCAGCTCACAGGGAGAAGAAAGCGTCAGAAGGCACATCAGCATGAAAGATAGAAAGAGATCTGCTATTCATGTTGCTTATTACAAATAAAATGTCATGTGTGCACATTGAATGAATAAAACTGCCTTTAAAATAGCTTCATCTATACCTCAAATGTATTAAAAGTAAATCAAAACATATAAGATAAAAACAAGAAATTTCTCTCTTTAATAAACATTAACTGTTCTTCATTGCTCTGTAAAAAATGTAGTACAGATGCTAAAAAGTCCATACTTTCTCATAAATTCAAAACAACATCATTACCGAATGTTCTTCTATATACAACTATAGTTGAGTGGCTGATAAAAAAGGAACATTGATGTCCAGTAATGGAGAGTTAAGAGCCATCTTGTTCCATTTATTTAATTAAGACATATGAAAGAGTAGGCTAGATGGTGGTGGTGAATGTTGCGAGGGGGCGGCTCAAGCACAGGCTTCAGCAAACAGCAGAATATTTCAGACCAGAGGAAAAGGTACCTAGCAGAATTATTCTCCTCCTCCTCCTCCTCCTCAAACAAAAACAAAACAGGAAGCATGTGTAAGGCAATCCTTGGACACCAATGAAGTTAAACAAATCATACAAACATACAAAGAAGCAAGCAAGCAAACAATAAAGCAAGCAAGCAGGAAAACAAACAAGCAAGCAGACAAGAAAGTAAACAAACAAACATACAAAGAAGCAAGAAAGCAAACAAAAAAGCAAGCAAACAAGCAAGCAGACAAGCAAGCAAAGAAGCAAGTGAGCAAACAAGCAAGCAGACAAGCAAGTAAGCAAACAAACAAAAACCCCGTAATTTATCGGATCCACATTCAGCCTGCTTTGTTCAGCAAACAATACTGCACTTAAATTCCAGACACACTCAGTACTGGCCTTGCTGTTGGAAACCAAGCTCCAGAGCAGAGGACAGGGCTGCAGCTTGCAGCCTAATAAAGCAAAAGGCGGCAGTAAAAGGAGCAGCAACCATCCTGCTGATGTACCACAAATAATATCTAAGGACTGATCTCTATAAGAAGAGCCAGAGGTCTGGAACTTGGAGAACTAGAATTTGTGGCAAAGGGGAATTTATTAACAGCGGCACTGTGTAGGCAATAATGGGCTGAAAGGAATGTTAACACGTTCAATTTCCATTCAATGAGCAACAGTGCACTTGGAAAAGTCTCATTGCAGGAAAGAAATAAAATCATCTATATGATAATTATGAGGATGAATCCTGCAGTAACTTTAACCAGCATGAAAGGTCAGTTCTATTAAAGATAGTTTATCAGTCCCCAGCACATATTCCTGTATTGTGCCCTTAAACGGGAACAATTTTACTTTCCTATTTACGACCACATCCAGAATTCAGTCCATAAGCCAAAAATAAAATTCTGAATGCAGGGCAAAGGCTATAATAGCAAAGGAAATAAAATGTTTTCTACCATGCTTCCTCCTTGCATACTTACTACTATTTCCACAGAGCCTTTCCCCTCCATCCTTAATCTCCCGCCCCACAGTTCCTACGATTCCACGTTTTGTACATCATTCATCCCCCCCACACCTTGTTTCATCACCCACACGGCCCACTCCCCTCCTCATCTCTCCCGGTGCACTGTGGGTATTTAAAACTTGTTCAACATGATTTCATTTCATTTCAAGCACTGCCTGAGAAAACTAAATTACAGAATCAATCAGAGAGAAGGTCAGGCTGAGACTTCATTACAAGCATGGCATGCTTGCATGAATATCTTTCATTTCTGACTGACCCAATATGTCAAAGTAATTGTTGGACCTAAAAAAAAAAAAAAAAAAAAAAAAAAAAAAAAAACCCACTTGAGACCGCTGTACAACCCATATCAGTGCTACACGGCTTGATAACAAAATGCTGGTATAGTGGTCATATTTTCTGTTTTCAGTGATACGGTCTATTCTGCTATGTGAAGAATAATTAAACTTTTAATGTGATTCATGAACCATCCCGACTGGACTTTTCACTTTTATGAACAAAGCTAACAGGACTCTAACATATCCCAGCCATACAGTAATTGGTGTAGTTCGATACGCTCTGAATGTGCTAAAATATAGACACCGCGTACAGCCATTTTCATTCAAGAAGTCATTCCACATTATATCCATTCCGTTTTGTGTTATGTATATGGCTAATGTATAGCATATAGCATTTAATGAAATATCGAGACGTTAAAATTTATTTTTAATAATCTGCCCTCGTGGTCTCCTGTGCCGAGTGACCAAAGCACATTGTGCAAATGGTGGTACAGGTGGGACGAATTCTGAAAACAGTGCCCGCAGGTGTGACTTCAGCAATAACGGGAGTCCGAGGGGGATCCCAAAAAAAAAAAAAAAAAAAAAAAAAAAAAACACATATAAGAAAACAAGCGTTCGTTGTCACAAATTCAGCTTCGCCCTCAACAGCACTTGGCGCAACATCAGCCGAGCAGAAGAGCAGCTGGCCCGACAGCCTGAGAGCAGCTTACAGAGAGGCCAGAACGCAAGTCAGGAGCTTGTTAGGACAGCAGATTAAATAAATAATGACTTCAGTCTTTCAGTCTTACAAGAGATTTCTGCTGCGGAGAAATGTTTTGCTTTGCAGGAGCTAAGCATCTGTAGCCAATTTGCAAGACATATGCAGAACAAGCACACAGAATATTAGAGGAGAGGCATTAGCACAACACTTGGCAGTTCGGATACAAAGAGGTCATTTGGAAACAGCGTGCAGGCCTTAATCCTGCAGGAATCATCTGTCGTATTCTCGGTACTGTCTTTTTAGATCAAAACGATTGCAGCATATAAACACGTGGATTATTATGCAATAATAATGTGCGATATGCATTTTGTTGTTTTATTTCAAAGGTACTTGCTATGTACATTTTGAATGCTGGAATTTTATGCACCCCTGCAATGTTTCTGTCTGCAATTACAGCTACAACTATTTCATAGTGAATTTTAAAGTCTATTTTACACTCCTTTCAGTATTTTTTCCCCCAAAATGTGCAGCTGATGGACAGCATGTTGCGCTTTTATCCATTTCTTCCAGATGTAATGGGTAATGGCCCTGATATTCTCTTTTCTGGCACAGTATGAGTGCAGACATGGCAGTTACAACTTGGTGCTGGACGCATTCAAACCCCATATTCCTGTTTGTTTAAACACAGCTTCAAATAATAAAAGAAGTAATAATGTTCCAAAACCAAATCTTTAATTCTCTGCAAAGTCGTAAGAGGAGGCAGGACTGTAATTGTTTCAAGGTAACATTTCTTCCAGACATAGAACGCTTAACTGACCATGAAATGAAAATTCTTTAGACAAAGCCCTTTGGAGACTCAATTATGCTGTGAAGATATTTTAAAAGGTGCAAGAATTTTACATGCCAGCCCAGAGGAGGGAAAAAGCTGTAAAAATTTACAGACCATGTAGAAACCCAAGAGTAGTTCCTATCATTCCATAACATGCAGCCAATTACTAATATTGGTAAAATCAGTTTATATTCTGTTCAAATAGTTTGGTGTCATTGTCCTTTACCCGTAACTCTGTGTTTCCAGCAGTTACTTTCTGAACGTGAAAAACAAATCCTCTGCCAAAGCATCAATTCCACTAAGCTAATAAATTTGCAAGCAACTACAAAATTTGAAAACTGGGGGGAGGGGGGGGGGGCATTCATTTATTGAGTAACTGCTTCCCTGGACAAAGTAATATATGATTCTCTGACCAAAACGAAGCAAAATGTTCACCAGAGACCATTTAATACAAAGGCCGCACGTGGAAGGTAACTGGTTTTAAAAATATAGCATTTTTCTGAGTTATGCACCTGAACTTAATTGCTATGATGAAAAATGATAGACCGGGTCCTTGTTGACTGGAATGATGTCCAAGTGCTAAATACTCCCAAATTACTGATGACTTCAGGGTAGTTCAAAGATCATGATCTTACTGTGGTACAGCCATGCAGTACTGGGAGGAGCTTGGGGACATCATTCATACATTGCTCACAAGACACAGAAGGTATGGAGAGTTGAAACGGAGAGAAGATCTAAAGACTCCCACAGCGAAGAACAGCCTCCCCAAGGCCAGAAACATCATTCTAGATCTCGTCCTCATCTTTGATTCGCACCTCCTCTGTGGTGTTTGGTCTCCTTCCTAACACTCCAGCGGGTAGATAGGGAAAGGCACACTGACAAACCACAGAAACAGTGTTAACATGTAGTATTAGCCAGAGAACTGACTGATCCCCCAGTAGATGTTTAAAGCTCTTGGTTGAGCACAAAGCTCCTAGCTATTTGCATTTACACCTTCCATGATTTTCTAAAATTCTCTAAAGTATTTTTTACAATGCATTTATGGAATGTTTAAAAGCTAATAATTTTCTGAACTCTTATCAGTATGGATTGCCCAAAAAAAAAAAAAAAAAAAAAAAAAAAAATCATTCTTCCTCCATGGCTTTGGTTCAATTGATGGATAAATTTTCTCAAGCTCCTGAGAACAATAAATGTATAGGGAGTTTTCACAGACTTATCATAAGCTAATACTGAAGATATGTATATTTTACTTATGAAACTGTACTCATTTGTATTCGTATTTTCAGTGTTGAACTGAAATGTCTTAAAAATTATCTGAGCAACATTAAACAATATGTATGCTGAACTGCTGCCATGGCAAGGTACTTAAAATATCTTTTGCACTCTACCCCAAAGATCATTTTTTGTGCCTCTGCTTTTTCGTGTACATATTAAGTAGGTGAGTTACCCAGTGCAGCCTACAGTATGTCAAAAAAGTATATTGGTGTAAAGGTAAAAAGTAACAACACATTATATAATCACCAAACTGTTTTACCATTAAAGTGATTGTATTTAATGCATAAGTATTCATATTTTACATATATGTACAGAGTGTATATATATATATATACACACACACACACACACACACCAAATCTGAAAAACAGTTCTACCTAAAAATATTGCCTTCATCTTATCTATGAATTATTCCATGATATTCTCCGATTCTCTTCTATTGTTCTATTCCCTCCTGTTATATTGTTTTTAAATAATAATGCATCTCTTTGTTGCACATGATGTCGCTCTAAAACATCTTGAAGGTAAGGTATTTTGCACTGCATTTCATTTTACTTTGTACAGCTTTTCATGGATCTAATACAACCTTGTCCTTTGTTAAATTTACGAAACTAGAACTCACTGCAGGTAAACAATGATTTTTGTATAATGAAGTGGGGTAACTTAAACCAAATATTAATGCAAAACTAAATTTGAGACTGGTCAAATGTATTCCCACTTCATGTGCATGCCTGTCTCACATAAAATCACATAAAATGTTTGGTGAAACAGTACTAAAACATTGCGCTGTTAGACATTGTATGGTTGTTAAGGATAGACTTGAAATGCAAAGCTTCCAGCTCAGATTTTGAGGAGGGTGGGCTATAGTTAAGCCTTTCAGAAATGCACTTTATCTTAACTGTTGCTTTAAAATATCCAGATCTTAATAATCACCTGTGCTGCATGCACACAGGTTTGGATATTAACCAGATCAGAGATCACACACTGAGCACAGGACAAGACAACATTGTTAGATTTGAGAAGATGAAACAGATTAGTGACTAAGCAGATGGACTTATCAAGAAACTGCCAGTCAACTCTTGGCAGAGATTCTATTGTTTTTATCCATTATGAAATGATTTAAAAACACAGTATCTGAGCCGTGTACCATGAGTACATTTTTTAAATGTCAGTTTCATAAGCCTCTTTGCAACTGAGCACAACGCATTGTAATGTAAGATATTTGAATGTAATGCAATCCAGGACTCACTGCTGGGAGACTGGCACTGAGGTTGGTGCCTTCCTGCTCAAGCAGGTTCCGCGAAATGGTGATAGATGGCAGCTCCAAGCTCTGAGGTGGAAACTGAGGAGTGAAGTTGCCTCTCTGCATTGAGGGAGTCTCCTGAAGCCCAGGGAAGGGCAATTCCACCTCTGGTAGCCCCAGTCCCAGCTCAGTCTCTGGAGGGGGTGTGATGGGTGGGATCTCAAATTCCTCATCTCCCAGACTTGGGGTGTGGAAGGTCTGTTGGAGCAAGAAGGAGAACATGCAGGGCCATATTTCAGCTTGTTTTGCACAATGAAATCCATTTCAACCAGCAGTGAGATACACATAAAACAACTGAATACTTAATATTAAATCAGGTGGCTTCATAAAATTTCAGCTATAGGGTTGTTAGATGAGTAAAAACTAAAGAAGTGCTCAAATTTCAGATGGTATACAGAAAAAAGCTAAATCCCTATAGCGTAAGCTATTACCCAGTGGTGAGAATGTCCACAATAAAATGTTCTGATTTCAAAGCTAAAAGATGTTTAGTTGAAGTGTGCAGAATAAAGCTCCCTGGGACACATGTTAACAACTTTTTTCACAGATTATCATACTTACCCTTTGTTCTTCTACTTTCTACCCATTAATCTGCCATCAAAGAGTGTAATCCCCCTGCCTCCAAACTGATGCCTTTGGTCACAGATAATTTGCTTATTTGGCTCCCTACTCTGTCCTCCTTCTGCAGAATTATTTCAACCTCCAAGTGCCCCTCTCTAGAACGAAGCCATTCCTATAACAGTCGAGTACAAATACCAAGTAAGCATTATTAACAGTTTTTACCAAGATTATACTCAGCCAACGCACCACAGTTTATAAAGTATAAAGTATAAAAAAATATTACAGCTAATTTGGTATGAAAATCATTTTTCATTCAACTGGAAAATCTGAATGGTAGTCAGAACTTAAATAAAACAGAGTATCGCTGTGTTGCAAGTATAAAAAGAACAGAAGGCAGGCAGCACTGGGGATGTGTTTGCACTTAAACAAAGTGTAATAACATTATTTGTGTTGCAGTATCTCACAGTGCTTAATTCATTGCTTATTCTTAAAGCTACCTAGCCGGCAGGTGTTGTGCTAAATGAGCCAACACGAGAAGCTAATAGCATTTTCAGGGCTTTTATCTTATGAGATTGCTTCCTTTTTTTGGACATTTGTTTTCGGCATATTCATTGTTTGTTTCCCGCCCCCCCACATTCAGCAGCAGCCATCAGCTGCAGAGCTCCAGTATGGAACAGTGCATGAAGTGGATCGTGGCCACAGGGACATGGAACCACGTGCTGGAACATATTGTCAGATCAAATCCTCTTCCAGTTTTCGAGCGGCAAGCATATCTGCTACGGCAGGAATGGCTCTGACAACAATAAGGTTAGTGTATGATAATTTGAAAAAAATCATCACAAAAGTAGAGCAATGAAGATGTATATCATATGAAGGAAGGTCAGTTAACAGAGTCTGCATTTTCCATTTATTCACAGGCCATAATTCCAAAATTATGTGCAAAGCTCCCTGCAGTAAATCTAATTCTTGATTTTTGTTATGACAACTGAAAATGACAAAATCCAAACAAAGTGTTGTAGGTGCAGAAGGTTAAAATGGCACCTGCATGGTTTACCAAATGCAAAAAAAAAAAGAATACAATAAACAGTCCACAATTATCTATCATTTTCACTTTGTACAAAAAAAAATCGTTTTCAAATGAAGAAAAAGCACCACTGACAACAGAACGCTGAACCTCTTGCATGGACACCCTTCTGGAACTAAGACAGTGTTGTATACCTGTGATCATACCTGTGATGCACTGTCACCGTCTGGCCCTTAACCCTTGCATTATGCAGAAGGAGGTGCAGTGTGTTAGTGTGCTTGTATGTTGCTATGACCAGTAAGATAGATAGACAGGCAGGCAGACATATAGATAGATAGAACTACTATTTATTTTATAAACTGTACGTTATAGAAAATAGAGCATGCTAATTCAATGAGGTAAAAAGTAAGCAAGCTGCACATCATTAGGCCAAGTTAAAGTTTCCACTTGTGAATTTGAGATTTACTCAGCTTTAGCTTACAAGAAGCAACCAAGAACAGTTAATGTCTATTTCTAATCCACAGCTCTGTACATTAGCGAATGTTGGCACGACCACTGTTTCATTATAACTGTAGAAGCTGGAAGACTCCAGGGAAATTCAGTTTTAGAACAGCAGCTCGGTAGGAAGACAATATCACAGGTTCGTGCCCCTCAAATATACGTCAAAAGAACCTAACCACTGCTTCTAACATTCTGATCAACTTATAATCTGGTTATGGTAGTCAAGTCATGAGTTTCATATATGAAACTGTGATATACAGGTAACTGTAGAAGTAAGTGGTGAATGCAATGGAGAACCACTTCCTCTACTGTAGGAATTGGAATCTTTAGGAATCTTGTGACCCGATTCAATTTCCATTCTTGGGTTCTCAATTAGATTCTCAATTGATTCTCGATTCAGAATTGATTTTCAATTCAGTACATTTTTAGGGGCACTATTTTAGGATTGCTAGGGCTCTAGAACATTGTGCACTAAGCGATGATAAACTTGTTTCCAGTTCACTGCAGTATGAAACATAATTTGGCAGTTAAGCTACCCAGTCTGGAAGGTCAGTGAGCATCTGACTGAAATATTGACAAATAAAGCAGAGAGTAATGTGTTTTGTGTTTACAGTTTATTTATTTATTTATTTATTTATTTATATTTAAAAAGTTAACGCAACTGCAATGTGAAATATGCAATCCTGAGCCAAACGGTAACATTTTCAATGCTGGACTTGTTCTTTTTTGTTTTGTTTTGTTTATGTCTCAGTGACTGTGTAGGATGTCAGCCCTCAAGTTCTTAAAATATTTCACTTTTGCAGAGCTTTCATACTGTAGAAATCAAGTCAAGTTCATTCTTTTCAAGGAGAAAATAACTCCAAAATGTGTCCAAATGCTTGCATTTAGTCAATAAGGGACTGGCTAGGTGAATACGATTTCTTGGTAAAAATTGTTTCCTTACAATATCGAAGTAAGCCAACTGGGGAATGAGGAGAGGAAAACAAAACAGAAAAAAAAATCTAAACCAACTAAAGTGGAAAACAAGTTTTTCAGAGTCCACGTACAGGTGGCTGCCCATCTTTTGTATTTTCTATTGGAGAAGAATCATGAAGTTCGTGGCAAATTGCGATAATCACCTGTTGGGACATTTGCACTGAATAAACAATCCTGAACTGCAATGCTTTGGTTTACA
Organism: Heterotis niloticus; assembly: GCA_018136845.1. Lineage (NCBI taxonomy): Eukaryota > Metazoa > Chordata > Actinopteri > Osteoglossiformes > Osteoglossidae > Heterotis > Heterotis niloticus. Next base: position 6,532,106 of record CM030900.1, on the reverse strand, counting down.
GCAAAAACACAGAGCAAAGATTTTCAGCACATTTTCTGAAACAACAGCTTCTTGTCACTGCAGCCTGTGCCAAGTTCACACACTGAGCCACATGGACACTTCAGTACAAACAATGCTGTCAATTACTGTATGTTTTTTTTTTTTTTAGGAAAATATCTTTAGAGTTCCTGCAACACTGTTGGCGAGTTCCTGTAGCAATGTGGAACTGACACAATGTTGAGTTACATGTTTTACGTGTCAACTTTATTGTAATTGTTTGTCCCATTTCCAGTACTCATAAAATAGGATGTGGCATAAAAAAAGTAACAGTAACATTTTTTAATCTTTCACTAAGATGTGCAATAACATTAAATTTGGCAATGAAGAATGACTAATGTAAAATGTAGTGCTGTACCATTACTACCTGAGTCAAAACCAAATACCATTATTAAATTTTGGTATAGCTCCACTGAGACTTGAAAGGCATTGTTCAAAGATAAGTAAAGAGGATTGTCTGTCCATCCATCCATCCGTCGATTATCCTTAACTGATGCATCCTGGTCAGAGTCACAGCAGTTTGGAACCTGTTCCAGAATTACTGGGCTCTAGGCTATGAATCTACACCCTGGATCGCAGGAGGCTGACTATCAGACATTTTCAAAGTCTGTGGTGCTTTTATTTTAGCTTAACTTTGCACCATGAAGAAATGATGCAATTTTTTTTTAATGATTAACAGACTAGCACTGTGTCATAGCAACCCACAGGCAAAAATAGTAAACTGAGAAACTGCAAATACATCCACATAAATAAAACAAGGGCATATTTCAAAGGTGCGACTGTGTAAAAATATCAAAGAGGATCCGAAAAGGTGCCTGGACATGGAAATTTGACTGAATTATTGTGCGGATTAAGTAATTTTTTCCAAAAAAAAAAAAAAAAAGTTTAGCACTTCAGTCATCCATAACTGTAGAATAGAGGAATAAAATGCATTTCCTTGCAAAATATGTAAGTATATTCAGCCTACATTCCATATTGTAATTTAAAAAAAAAACAAACAAACAAACAATCTGGGTTGTGGTTTAAGAAAATAAATAAAAATAAACAGTGTGGGCTACAACGGTGCTTTACATACCCATTTCTCATGTCCAAAAACACCACAAAGTAGAAAACAACCTCAGTGTTTCTGTCTAAAAGATTTGCTAAAAAAGGCAAGGCTTGGAAATCTGTTTAATATCACAAAAACATCAGGAAGCGGCACCCAAACCTTTGCAGACCAAGACCCATTTCATTCACTTTGTTTTATAGGCCAGAATGGGTGCGGTGTTATTTTCTGTGCAATGGCTCTTGGCTAAAAATAAAACCCATAATGCATCCACATCCCTATTGGTCATCCCTGGTCTTTATGCAAAATGAAAGCATTTGATTTTCCGCAGAACTCAATTTTGATTTTAACATGAAAAATAACTGAGCAGAAAAAGATTTAACTATAATACACTGATTTAAAGAGAAAAAAAACGTGACAAATGCATTGCTTTGCTACTGAAATGACTCCCTTGTTACAGAGGCGACGGGGGTTTGGTGCGTAGCACGTGGTGACCGCTCGTCCGCTTGCATCCCACGTGGGGAGCCGAAACATTTGGGAGATTTGCTAGAGAGGAGAAATCTTTTCAGTGTGCAACGGCTAGAGCTGAGCAAGAATGGCACTTTAATTCCTCCACTGCTCACATTACCAGAAACAATTCCAACCCCCGATGCTTTCACAGGGAAATGGAAATTGCTGCTATACGGTTACACTGTTAATTTTTAAAATGAGTGCCCCGGTACGGTGCCATCTGCGCTGTGACACTGGAAACATTTGTTCCTTTTGATAAAATGCAAATGGGCCAAGCTGTTGCAGTAACTCGGAGCTCCCCGCTGGTGCATGAAACACGTTCTTGCAGCTGGGATTCCATGGTGTCCTCATTTCAACCACTCTCCCACACATACGAGCAGCTCATTATGCTCAAACCCAGGGCTGCGAGGATGTTTTGAAGGGGCCTAAACACACCTACCCGGCGAAAAGGTTCTGAGCGGCTACCCGCACTGGGTCCGACAGGATGTCCACAGAGAGGCGGCACCACTGGACTCCACACCATCCATCTGGAAGGTCCACCACATTCTCTCAGTAGCTCTCTTTAATGAGGCTTTAATGTCACAACCACCCATGACATTTTAAATCTGTCTGAAAACAAAGGACGGGGGATTTTGCCGGAGGCTGGTGGAAAACATCGCAGTGCGATGTGTTGCAGAGGATCTCCTGAAACCGATGTAGCGGAGGGAGAGGTGATCGAAACCCAAGAATTCCCGTGCACCCATCATTATTTGGAGCCACACTCTTTACGTGGATGTTTTCTAACTGTCAGACATGAATTATTGTTAAATTTCTGTTAAAGTATGTACATTCAATAGCTTGGAGACTCAAAACACAGTCCAAAATGTTGGACCCCAACGTCTGTGCCATATCAGCTCTACAGTGTAATAACTTCTCAGAATGCCCATGGTATTAGGCCCTTGTGCAGTATGCAAACACAGGTGGCAACGTGTAGGACTCTCTCGTACCCAAGTTACACGCACTGGCAAAGCAGAAACTCACCAGTCACATTTGTATTTTTTTTTACATGCCGCACCTTCTGCTGACCTTCTCATGCTCCCTTAGCCACTTTCTGAAATCCTGACTACTGTTCCTCTAGAAGGTTCTCCCAACACCAACCGAAAGCACTTTCATTCATCTCCAGGCCTGTCTGCCACAAACATCACTGCACACAAAAGATGTAACCATGGAGAGGGTACTTACATCACTGCTTGTAAGACCACCGTTTGCTTCTGCCATGTTCATATAGTTATTATGGTTCCCAAACTGAGGGGAGGAGAAAAGTATCATTAGACTGAATACAAGGGCAACAATGCCTTTACAGTATGCAAATACAGTGTACATGCACAAATTATATAGTGACAAGATGTACTGTCACTGCCCCCTTTTTCAGAAAAAAATGTGATCCATCCATTTTCCTTGTTTAATTATAGCACCCCAGTGACCAGGGTCGGGGAAGCCGGGTCGCAACATCGATTATTTTGTTTTACCATTTTGACATAATAATAAAAGTATTAAAAAAAAAAAAAAAAAAAAAAAAAAAAAAAAAAAAAAAATATTTTTTTTTTTTTTTTTTTTTAAGCACAGCTACAGTATATATCACAAAAGGAGAAAAGGGTTAGTAAGGAACCTAACAAAATTACAAAATACAATACCACAGTCCACTTTGAATTTTTTCACATTAGATACACACAAAGGTAATTTTAAATAAATGAAAAGAAATTTCTTTGTTTTTCAAAAGAATTGTTCCTTTTTTTAATCATGGTGCCATTAAACTGATTTAAACATATAAGTGTAACATAACTAATGCTGCAAATGGCTGTTGCTACTTGAAATGACTGATTTATTATTTATTATTCACATATGACTGCAAAGGCCCATTTTCAGCAGCCATTTCTCCAGTGTCCTAATGGTGAACTGTCTTAGCTCATCCTTAATTTATCACATTTATATGATAATGGGTTATAGCAGAAACCTTTGTAATTGTGTTAGCACAGCTGAAACCGTTATTCTGCTCAAAAAGCAATCGAATTTTCTTTCCTCAGGCTGCAATGTACTGGTCTTGCAAAAGTTTGTTTTTGGTCTCAAAAATGGCCAAAATAAAAAACAACATATTATAGTTAAATTTAAATGCATTATATTATACACTGGCAGAGTTGATAAGGAAGTGTGAACGGTGATCTTAGCTATCTGTGGTTGAAGAAATGCCAGGGATTGAGAGACAGGAAGTGGAGAGAATGTGGAAGGTGAAAACCAAGGTGGTCCCACTGGTGACTGGAGCACTGCTGAGCTGGAAGAGTGACAAGCTCCTGGGCTAAATAGGGGTGAGAAGGAACACAAGAAGCTACCTGTCAAGAAGCTACATGTTTGTTCCTCCTTGTCTGTTACGCTATATCTGGACAGTTCACCATTACCTGTTTAGCATTCTGGATGGGGAAATCCCCCAGATCTTAGCTTTGTTGTTCTTCACCACTTTCTGTGCTGCCTCTGGCACACAATCCATCGTGGACTCTTCTCTGGATTCTGCATGTATGGGTTCTGACTGTAGCTGCATATGACTTGAGCCTTTGTCATCTGCACTTTATGTCACCGTACATGCATACTTCCAATGAGAACAAAATTATAAACGTACCCAACAGAATTTACTCATCTATCGTAGATGAGCAGTCGCTTGTATACTACAGTGGCTGCAAGCACAAAACTTTAAAAATTCCCTCACACTTGTTGCCTAAAATCAGCCTATTTGCTGGTAACTCAGTAAAGGGCTTCAAACAGCTTCACTCGCGTATGCAAAAACGCAGATCTTGGGGTGTACCTGCACTTTGACTTTGATGTGGACCAAGAAGGGCCAGCGTTGAGTAAATGTGGGATCTATCTAGAGCTAAAAGGACCGTCTCTGCATTACGGCCAAGAACGAAGAGCAGCGACTTATCGCCCGGCTGTGTGAATGCGGTTCGTGTTCGTGCCCAGCGCAAGATGAAATTGTTTTTGGTAAGTATGAGTTGCCCAGGTCACGGGGATCACTGGAGAAGTGGGTCAGCGCCTACAATGGCCTTCTGTAATTAAAAGATGGGAAGCTGGACAAGCGCTGCCTTATTAGCGTAAACAGAGGAATGCATTTTTGGCAGCACCGAAAGGAAGGGGGAAAGGAGGGAGGGAAGCCAGAGGGGTGGATGGCGGGAAGTGCTGGTCACCTGTGACCAGCGTCCTCAACAGTTGCTCATGTATCTCAGCATGAATCAGCGGGCGCTTAAAATATCCAACCTTCTTCGACGTCCCCGTTGTACGGGCCGGCAAATACTTCCTCTCGGGAAGAGATGATCGCTGACAACTGCTCCTTTGCGATGGAAAACTCTACGGTTTAAGCGACCGTGCAGGCAGAACGGCTGGAGCGGTTTCATTCGAAATGCAATGCAGAAATTAGTTTCCTTCATCTGTCATTTTCTTCCTTTGCTCGGGAAATGGGTCAGGCATAACTAACTCGCCGCTGCAAGTGCCTGTGTTTGCGGTGCATTTCTGTGCGTGGCAAGATCACCGAGGAACGACTCCTCACGGCGTGTTCAACTGACGGATTGCGGTCGCGCCAGGAGTAGTGCATCGTAGGCAGATCCGGCAGATTCTAAGGCTGCGTCTTGAGAGCCTCGAGAGCCTCCGAGCCTTGTGAATTGGAATGTTCTTGGGAGAAAGGTTAAAACCTACATCTATTAGCTAGATGTCCAAATGATCAGCTAACATACCGTTAGCAAGCGCAGGACCATTACCTCAACACACTGAGGATGCCGAGTTCCTCTTAACCCAAGATAGTGAAGAATAACTAATATATGAATAATTCCTACAAGCAAAAATCTCTTTGACTACAAACTGGATGATAAATATTATTACTTCAGCCTGACATGCATGGTAATCACAAGAATAGCTAATAAAACTGGTCATTAGTCCCTGTAGAATATTTAAAATTTATGGATTTTCATCTTACTTCATAAACTAGTACCATACAGTACCAGTAACAATAAAATACCGTTTACAATGATTTGCCCATGCACAGCGCTGGACAATGTTTAATGTATTAAATTGGAGTGAGATCCTTTCCTTGTGGATACCGCAGCAGCAGGGATAACTGCTGGCAGCAGCTCTAACCACTAAAACACCTGCTGATCTGGGCTAGATAAACCTAAAACATGCTTGGAATCACTGGTGTTAAACGGCTAGGTTCTGTCCAACCTCAGGTCTCTGCTTATTAAATGTACTTAGTGCTCCAGATGTCTGTCAGCCACATGTTCTGGAAGCATCAATCTCCAGCTCGCTCGGTCGTGCGGTTCAAGCGAAAGTGGTCCAAAAATATAACCCCGTACAGCATCTCATCACAACGCTGACTTCATTTCCAGTTTACATAATTTGTTTATCCAAACAATGCAGCTCAAAACAGATCATTTGTTCCTATGGACACAATCGCCTACAGTACTGATGAAAATGTCCTATTTTTAGACACCAAAAAAAAAAAAAAAAAAAAAAAAATCACCCATGGAAATATGCTTCCCCATCATGCAATATGATGTTTCACCCATTCTTTTTCCAACACTGAAATTATGAATTTTCACGATTGCAACCACACTGAATCCAAGGCTTTAAATCTTACTTATCATCAATACTGTCTCACATGCAAAGGTGAATTTTGGCCAATTCTGAATCGGTACCTAGCAGCTCATCGTTCACATCTCCTTGGCACTGACTGCTGTGGGACCAAACACCATATTAGCCTGTACTTTCCCTCAAGGTGGTTCCCCGTGTTGCATTTCGTGACAATTTATTGCCAAAAATCAAACTAATCTGATTTGTTCGCTATGCTGTTTACCTTCTGCCTCTCATCTTTCTTTAAATAGCTATTAGTTAACTGTATTTCTTATTATGCTTAGAATCATATAAGATAAAATAGGAATGTCTTCTATATTTGTACAGTTTCCTAATATTCCTTCCATTCTTTTCACTGTACAGACTTTACAATAAATGCATACAGTGCATGCAGTATTTGCAAATGCTTCATCTGTGGTTGGGACAGTTTTGACAACTGCATTCTCTGGTGAAACCGGAAAATTTCTTCATGTTTTTGGGTTTGTGTGTGATTTTTGGGAACAAATTAGGATTTTAAAGCAAGGAACTTAATCATCTCGGGCGGAACAAAATAAAAATAATTGCGTTGTTTTCTGTTCGCTTCTTCTCAGGTTTGGCACCCTGACAACTCACATCTCTTCATTGGATGTGAGGAATGAACCATAACAAGTGTTGTGCCCTTTCCTCAACTCAAACAGCTGCTGCTGGGTAAATACAAACTCTCTGAAGGCTGCTCTCCTTCTCCTAAGTCCTCCCAGCCAAGCAGAAACTCATTTACGGCCCAATTTGCTGCAGAAAAGGAAAGTGTTTGCAGCTGCCCTAACACGATCGCTGGGATCATTCAAACCCAGCTAGCAAGGAGACGTATTGCGCTGGTCACATTTTTGCGTGGGCGTCAATTTGTAAAGTAAACTCCCCACAGAGCAGGTCTGCAAGGCCGTTGTACAAGCTGTTTTCCCATCTGCGTGTGGAATCGAGTGCTAAAAATTCCCCTCAGATTTAAAATACATTAAATGTTGTGATGGCCCTGAAGGTTTAAAAAACGAAAAATAACCGAATGTGGACGCACGGGGAGAAAACATAGCCTGTCTGTGTACGGGACAGTTGGTGGATGGCCCAGCCAGCCTGGCTATTTCTCTCTGTAAGAACCATACCACAACGCTGCTTTGGTCAAGCTCTCCAGCAAACCACCTGGGCCTACAGAAACTACTGAACTTTAAACAGGAGTAGAACTATCGACCGTGTTAGCTTTGCTAACGTGTAAACTGGGCTGCATTACAGAATTTTCTGAAATCTAATACATGGTCTCGGGAGGAGCAAGAGACTTAATAAAATGAAGCTGCAGGAACAGTGGTTAAATTTACTCAACTGTATGAATGGGTTCATTGGAGAGAAAATGTCAGATAAATGAATAAATGTAAATGTAAAACTCAGACAATGTTTCAAAGGCACATGGGTGGCACCACATCCACTTGCAGAAGGACTGGGTTATGCAGGTGTGGTCCTGCTTTGCAGCTCCAGTGAAGGATGTCTACCGCAAACACTCGAGGAAGGTGTTATTTAAAACCTACGCAAAACCTTGTGTGTAACCACCCTGCAGTGGATTGGTGTCCCAAGCCAGGGTGTGACTTCTAGCCTTGCACTCATTGATTCCAGAATAAGCTCCAGACCTCCTCGACCATGACCAGGGTAAGCATTTAAGGATAAATGATGGATGGGTAGATGGAGCAGAAGTTTCTTACAGAAAGCTTACTGACAGTATACTATGAAGCACCAGGTGGAATTTTCAAGAACAAAATTCACAACCCCGTACCACCCTCAACAATTTTTAAGATATTTCTTCTGCTGTAGTTTTACTACATGCTAGTACTATTCCAGGGGAAATGCTGACAACGGCTGTAAAAATATTCAGTTACGTATAAAATGTACAATATCAAAAAGACACCACTTGTCATACTCTGTAAAAATAATGCATGAAATGCTAAAAAACCAAAGCAGGCATTCTGACGGACTAGGTGATGTACCGTATTTGCATCCAAAAAAGGGGCCTTCCCCCTGCATCATCCCTTCCTGTTCCATCATGTGGCACGTGAAATGGTCACACACACAGATGCCATAGACAGCAACATATGATGGCTGTAGTGACATGTAGAGAGTAATAATAAATGTAATTACTAAACTGCATTATCCTTTAAACTTGCTGCATTTATAAGTAACTAATGTGCGTGTGGGTGTGTAAGCACATGCCAGTTTGGCCATTTACCCTAAGCATCCGCTAGCACCCCCCTCCCCTGTTTCTGCTCCCTCTCGGCCCCTATTGTTACCCCTGCCTCTCACTAGTTTGGGTCCTTTCTCCAACACACACCCTGGCACCCCCCCCCCATCTCTCTGTCATCATTCTTTTGAAACACATAAAACCACAATAGTGTAATATACTGTACATGTCACGTTTGGCACGTAGAGTAATAACAAATAGTATATCATCAAACTGCACAACCCTTAAACTTTTAGCTTTTAAAGGCTAAACTGCCCCATTTGTCACCCTACGTTTGCATCATTCAAGCAGAACGTAAGCAGAAAGTACGTTCTGTGCCTGTTTCCAAGCCTTATTTCAAAGATCAAAATAAATATTTTCAAGATACTAAGTGGCCACTGGCATTTCATGACCTTGACTATGATTGCATATAAACTCATTTCATATCCATACTGACATAGAAAGACTGCAGACTATGCTGGTGCCACGCGATTACGGTACTGCTATCGCTTTTCATGCTAGTTAAAAAAGTAAAAGGCCCATTCCATTACAAAGTGACACCTAGCATTCATTAAAAGGAAATCCAAGGTCCTGATCGCTTTGTGATGTCGAATGAAGTGGACCTCTTGCAATAGTGTGAACAGGTAAATGAATAGACCGGGGTTAAAAACCAGAGCGTAACCTATGATTAGCACTTTGATCAGGAGAAAAGGATGAATTCAATGGGGAAATGAGTGTGGCACACTTTTCAGGGCTGAAGCACCATTTTCAAAGTAAGGGAAGACATGTTCAATTTATAAAGCTTGAAAAATATTCAGTGGCATCAGCAGTCCGTTGAGCACCTGGGCCCCAGGCGCTACACGATACCCTGAAAGAGCAGCAGTTTATGTGAGTAACAGCTCTGTGAAGCACCACCCTCCTAGTTTTATCCGCTCAACAGATATCTGCTAAGACGTTTATCAGAAGTCCGTAAGGTCCTTAAAACTGAGGCCAAGTACTCGGTGTTACTTGAAGGTACTCTAAGGACTAACAGCTTAGTGGACCCTGAAACTAGAAAAATTTTAAGAAAGGTTTTCTGTTATGAATATTCTGTCCTATATATTCTGTTTGCTGCTTTTGACAGGGATGTACAGTAGGAAGGTTATTAAGTACTTTAGCATAGCCGCATTGAGCACAGTAATTACATTCCATTCACATTTTATTTATTCAGCTGACACTTTTATCCAAAGTAACCTGTTAACTTTATTGTTAAGGTGTTTAAAATGACTTACCTATTTACATAGCTGGATTTTTTGACTAGAGCAATTCAGGGTAAGTACTGCACCTTGATCGAAAGTGCCACTACAGCAGGATGTGAGACTTGAACTTGAGTCCTCCAGGTCCAAAGGCAGCAGCCCACATGCTCCTCTGGATCTGAGACATCCATAGGTGTCACAACTGGAACAGAAGGGTCACTCAAGATAGCTGACGTTCACTAGGCTTTGGTGTGTGGCATGTCCCTTAAACCGAGTCGCAATACATTCTCTGATTAAAAAAAAAAAAAAAAAAAAAAAACAATTTAAATTGTGTCACAATATATTTTAAAAAGTTATGCTCGTGCCAAAAATGGCAAATTCCCATTACATTATACAAGAATTATTAATAAAACTGTACTTGGTATAACATACCCTTAAAATTAATATCGGATCTACTCCTAAATGAACAGTTTCTTTAATTTTGCATTATTTAAGTGTTTCAAAAATTTTTTACACATCCTAATAGCGGTTAAAATGACCTCAAAGTACATTCTTCTAACCGCATTTCCTTTCGTCTGCTTCTTAAATACAGCTGTGCTGTAAACATGGACTAATTTAGGGTAGAAATTAAGTGCCTGCACATCCAAGAACCGCACTGCTGACCAGTGACTCACATGGCAGCCCATTATATACTACAAGGCAAACCGTATTAAACGGATGGACTTTGTGTACAGCTGGAAAAAGGAAGCAGTATCAGGAAGCAGAGGTTATTGTCTAATTTCAATTTTGGCCCACCGCCAAGAGCTGTAGTACATTCTAATTTGCTCAGGTGGTGGCATCCATTTATGACTGAGCCAATGCTTCGAAGACAGTCGGGCCCTTCTCCGAAGATGTGTCTCAGATCTGCAGATCGGCAAGTCAGCAAAGATAAGCAAGTACGAACAGGCCAATAACAGAAACCTTCATTTTATTGTTATATGTATGTGTTTGGCTGACACTTTTCTAGCAGGGAAGAAGGTAGATGGTCCTTCACCACATGCTACTTTCTAACTTGGGTGTCAGGAGCTCAGGGGAGGAGTGGGTCTAAAAGAGATTTTAATACCCTTTTTCAGCATGAAAGGGACTCAGAAGATTTTGGCTGCAGAAGGAACACATTCCACGATATTGGGGCCAAGACTGAAGACAAATGGACTTTAGACTTTGGGGTTCCTGGATGTGGAACCAGCAATGAGCCAGAGGCGGAGGAGTGTAAGAGTTCCTGCTGGGGTAAATGTAGACTGACTGATCCTGTGGTTGCAGCCTACAAGCCGGTCAAAGGATCTGCACCCAGAGCTTTGAACATGTACTGGGCAGCAACAGAAAGCATACAACCAAGAACGATTTTCTGCTTTCTGTGGAACCTGCCTTTTCACGGGGCAGCCAGTTACAACTTCTTAAAGTCACAGTTGGTATTGTGCAACTAAAATGTATATTTCGGTACAAAATCTGAAAGTAACATTTATTCTCATGCCCCAAGTCCTCGCTTTGTTGTGTTTGGGAATGATTTCATTTAACACTTGAAAGCTGCTGGCTCAAGTTGCCCTCCTACCACTGCTTTAGTGCTGCTGAGTTTGCTATGCAGCCTGAACTGCAAAGAAAAACCACCCCACTATGCAAATAACAAAATTAATTCTCTAAAAAGAGTGTTGGCTAAAAAATGGCTTTGCTGGGTGTTTGAGTCCTACAACATGTCTGCACTCTATTGACTGAGGTTTACGGACATCTCGTGACAAAATGACAAACCAGTCAGCCAGCCTTCCAGACACACAGAATCTGCCATTCCTTTAAAAATACAACATTATGTTAAAACTTCAGAGAATTAAAATGCATCTCAGAATCATTCCGGGTGTAGGGGTATCTCCACCCCAAATACGAAAACGGGAAAGAGCTACAGAAGATCAAAGCCACTTGCAAAATGCCTGCCTTACTTATCAACTCAATCCAGCTGTGTTTTAAGGAATCTGTACAGAAAAGGATTACCGAGGATGGCAGTGCTTTCATTACAGAGAGTGCAGGACAGGTAAATGGAAAGTGAACCATTACGGCGAAATCCTTTTACTTTAAGCACAAATGTCCCACAAGAAAAAACACTGAGTGAAGCACTTTCACTGGACAGTAATGTTAAACCTGTCTGGTGTGGTGGAGCTCCAGTGCAGCAAAGCATTCAGGCTTGTAGCAGGAAGCACTCAATCGATCCTTTATTATGGCTTCACTTTAGTGGAAGGTGCAAAATGTCACCATGTGGTACATGCTGCATGTCAGAAAAGCAATAAATACGTTTACTCTTTTTTAAATCCAAGGCTTCGGTTAGGCTTATAATATTAATTTATTAAAATGTTATCCATGGACATAGGATTTCTCTACTTCTTACTGCAATGATCGCAGGCAGTTTTCTGCATACTGTATTTTTTTATTTATGCATGGGTTGCACACCAGTAACCTCAGTTCTTATTGTCGTGATGCAATGGCTGGAACTTTGTCATGAAAATCCAGTTAAAGCAAAAAATGACTGGCACGTTGTTGCTATTTATTATAATACAAGTGGCAGTTGTATGGTGGTTAGTGTCCTGCTGTACCACCATTCAAGGTACTGTGCTTACCTTCAACTGATATACAGCACAGTTTGTTCATGCACACCCCCCAGACTGGGAATTGTCATGCTGGGTTTAGCTAAGCTAATACCTTTACTGAAAACAAGTATACAATGTACATGTGCACAGCATTATTTATAACTTATTCTGGAGCAACGCATGCGAAAAAATGTAATGAACATCATCACATACAGCAGCCATCGATGTTAGCTTTGTTCTTCAATATCTGAGATATTTGACTGGGATGAGCTCCGTAGCTCTTAGCAGTTGAGGTCAGACTGCCTTTGGGGTCCTGTCTCTATACAACATCGACTCCCTCAACTAGCTCGCCTTGCATTTATCTGATGCCGCCATCCTTTAGCTTTTTATCACAAACTAAATTTTTGACACCACGCAGCATCTACGGGTGTCAAGCAGGCAGGAGGTTGGAGACTTCTCTAGAATGAGCAGTCATTGGCCATTGATGATCTATGCGCCCCATAAGATCGACTTACTTTTGGTTACCGACATCCGTGCTTATAGGAGGAACCAGACAGGCCAGGCGATGCGCACACGGGGCCAAGAACACGCGCGCTTATAGCCATCGCTGGTGCTTACAAACAGTGTTAAGAGCCATTGAAATGGCCTGATTTCAAACGGGACCAGACATGCAGTGTGCATATAACTGACATGCTTATAAGTGGAGTGCACCGTGTTAAAAAATTCTCCTGCAGTATAAATGGATCATTCGTAGTAAGCAGATTAACTGTGCGAGTCATTTTGGAGAAAAGTGTCAGCTTGAAGTGCAAATGCACTGCTAAAAGGGGAAGTGTAACAAAGAGGTTTCCACCTCAGAGTGCACGTTGTGCGGACTAACTTGATTCACTTCATCAAGTTTTGCATTAAAACGCTTTTCCGCTCCCTTCCAAGTACCTGGGAGCAGCACCGCCGCTCCTCCGTGGAAGGGCCAGCGAACCCAACTGAGATCGGAGCATCCAGCAGAAGCCGCCTTTGTCACGCGCTAAGGTCAGACTGAGAGAGAAGCAGATACACACAGCATCTTGCCTTCAACCCTCCATTCATCCTCGCAGAACATATCGACCCAATTAGCTCAAACTATTGGCAGCGAATTCATAGTTATTTGTATTCACCCCACACAACCCTGAAGAATAACTGCCGTTTCACACAGTTCTTACAACAAAGCACGGAGTCTAAATTAAGGCTCCTCATTCAGACAACCGAGATGTCTGTTCCTCAATTAGCAGCGCCTAACAATTTTACATGTTTACTCCAATGAGTCAGACACCAGACTGTGGTGTCTATGATATTCTGCTTCTAGATATTAAAAAAAAAAAAAAAAAAACCTTAACTATTACAGACAGCGCTGCACTTTAATTCGCTGTGTCTATTCAACATGAAAAAAATGCTGCTTATGTGCAGATGTGGTGAAAAAGTTCAGAATCAGCAGCAATTACCATTACACTTAGTTTCATTTATTTATATACTTTTTTTTTTTACCCTATTTACAATGATTTACCTATTTATACAGTAGTGCAATTTTTACTGTAACTAAGCATGAACATGCCTGACCAATAGTATTACAACAGGAGGTGGGATTCAAACCCGTGTCCTTCAGGTGAAAGGTAGCAGCTCCAATCGCTAAAGCACCAACTGTCTTTATTGAAAGTAACTTGCCTATCATGTCTTGCGCTTACATATGGTGCCAGATTCGGCACAAAAGCAATTCAAGTACCTTAAAAAGATCAGTCAGATGCTTGAATACGAAAACTGATAAAAATTCGGGGTCTTTAACCACTTCAGCAGAAAAAAAACTGCAAAGCAATGCAGCTCTGTTTAAATTTACAGAGGTGTTATGGCAAGACCTGCACTAAATTTAGCTTAGATTAATAAAGCACTTTTCTCAAAAGAGTAACACAAAGCACTGAAAATACAGCACTGGTAACTGAGGAGACGAAAAGAAAAAAATTCCCGATGCAAAGACAGAGGACAAAAATAAACCTCTGGGGTTCGACGCACCAGCAACTTCCCACCTCTCCTGAGCATTTTCGTGAATTACGCAGGGCCTTTGTAGACAGTGGTTGTAAGCAAGAAACACATTCAGTAAGGCCATATACAAACTGGTGTCAGAGAAGACAAAAATCACGATCTAGTCAACTAACAGCTGATATTTTGAACATCAGTGTGTAACCACAGATATTAAAGAAACAAAAACTTTCTGTTTTGCCTGCCAGATGTTATCTGGTTGCAAATGTTGCCTGCAAGATTATGGCTCATCCATATCAAAGCTAACCAGGGTCAAAGATCTCATTCAAATGTGTCACACTGTCACAGCCCCTGGGCACAATTCTCCATTTCACCAGCAGGGTCCTCACAATACACAATACTCCTGTCTAGCCATGTCTGTTCTTTCTAGTCAGCCTGCTGACTTCTGATCCTGCGTTTGCTCCTGTTATCAGCCTTGTTCCCCATGTTTGTTACCAGTGCCTCCCTTTTCAGTCGAGTCCTCAACCCTCCATGTCTTCGGACCTCCATGTCTTTGATTCCCAAGTCCTCAGACCTCGATGCCTGCGGACTTCTGTGTCTTTGATGCCCAAGCCCTCAGCTTTTGACGCCTCTGATTTCCAAGTCCTCACCCATCCATGTCTCTGAACCTCTGTGCCTTCGATTCCCAAGTCTTCAGCCCTCCATGTCTCCAAACCTCTGTGTCTTTTTGCTTATCGTGATCCAAGTCTCCCGTGTGTCTCTACAGTCCAGTTCAACGGTCCCTGCAGCAGCTATTCGTCACCTAAAACACTGATTCACTGTAAATAACTCCTGCACTCGAGACCCCGCACTGGCTGAATACTGGGTAACCACGACGCGCATAGGTGTTGTCTCTCTAAAATTTGGTTGTACCTTGTAAAAAACAGAAACGATTCCCCAAAGTTTAATTTTGTTTTAAAAAAAAAAAAAAAAAACACCTTTGAACAAAATCTGGCAAGAAGTTTCATATCAGTGGTGCTGATAGATTAATGGTGAGTTTCTAGGCATTTCCTATTTTATTTCACTTAGGTTACAATAGTGAAATCTGAACCTGAGAACACATACACCTCAAAGCATGCAGACATTTCTCTAATAATCACAGTTATTCAAGTCTCACTCACCTGCACATAAAATGAGCTCCTTCTGGATTTTAGTCGAGCTCAAAAAAATATCCCATGGGTCCTGCTTCTGTATGAGAACATCTTTGGTTTTTACATTCCCTTTTTTATGCTTAATGCCCAAAGAGTTTGCCATTGTTGGCTAGTTACTTCCAGCATCTACTTCTAAGAATGTCCTCAAATCCTAGCAAGTGCTGCAGCATCCCATACCAATGAAGAGTCATTTACTGAAATGTATTTATCTGAACACTTTGTGCATGGAAAACATATACTGCTGGAAAGCACATTCACACTTTCAAAACAAAATTGTGTAATAAAATGTGTATCTGTTGGTTGCTTTTTGTGATGGGCATTGTATATAAATCCTCCTCAGGTCAGACTTCGTGCACTACTTGCGATTATCTCATGACATTTAGTCAGTAATAGCTGACCTGTGCAAAAGGAAGGCCATGTGCGACAGGACACAACAAAGCAACATTCATACGACGTGTCACTAAATGTATTAAATGACGATTCACTGAATTTTTCCTGTCTTTTAAAATTTGTGTTGAACATCATAAAGAAAATAAAGATACCAGCAGCATTTCCCACCATTTTACGCTTTAGCCAAAACACTTCTGCACTGGCACAGAACACATTAGTGCTGAACTTGAATAAGAGGCTCATCAATACAAAAATTTAACTGATCGAATCTAATAATCATGGAGTATCGTCTAACATAAAAAAAGTGCTATATTTTCACCGTTTATGTTGCACAAAACATATTTACTTGACTTTTCACCATTAAAAGAGTTGGTTGACTAATACAAATGACAGCAACTGTTATCATTATTATTATTATTATAACCTCCAATAAGTGGGGAAGCATCAAATCCGAAGGTCTGAGGCTCCAGTGGGTATCAGATTTTCAATTATACAGGACCCATTATGAGCAACAAAAATCTGCAGTTGTCAGCTAAAACACTCAAAAACCTACAAGTTTATTGTTGTTCCCGATCCGATTTCAAGACCCCAGTTTCGCAATGTGAAGGCCGCCAATTACAACGTGAAAGATTTGGTTATTTTGAAAAGGGACGAAAGCCTTTAATATGACTGGAAGTAGGGCAAGCCCCAAAATATTACCTCCCCAAAACAAGGTTAGAAGCTAATAGAGCTTTCCTGAAAATACATGGGTGTTATAACCTCAGCAGAACAAGCTCTCCCAAACACTGGCAGTCATTGGAGTCCCATTAGAAAACCAGATGCCTTCATGAAGTCACGCAGCATACCATTATTTTCAGTGTTTCATTTTGAAAAGTTAACCTCAAAGACCTCAGAATGAACATGTTAATCCGCTGCCTCTAGTCTGGTGCATACGATCACTCAGAAGGTGTCCGGCGATCCAGCCATTCCTACATGGCAACCGACTCTTTATGAACCTTCAAATGACCTTTTGGAATTGCTCGGGTGATTGAGACTATCCATCACCTGGTACCTTGATATCTGATTTTAATACCTTTAAGTGCGAGCAGCAATATATTTTAAGGAGCAGTAAAACCTGTGTTACCACATAAAAGAATCAGGAAAACCAAGAGCTACATTGTCCTTTGGATGAACCACACCAACATTGGCCAATTTACTCTGCACAGAGGATAAATAGTGCTCGACAGGCTGAGCATTAAAGATTAAAGTCAGACAAGCAGTAGCTGAAATAACAGTCCACAAACATGCCAAGACAGTAATTGACCTTTGATCTTGCAGGACATCTTCCACCTTACTTCTTCACATTTTTCTAAATGTCCATCAAGTACATTACTGCACGGAAACCAGATTTATAGTTTGGTTCACATACTTTGCCTATTCATCATTTTTCTCCTCAAATTCTCTCAGCAGAGTCCTTTGAACTGTGATGCTGGAGGACACTTTTAAGGACACCATTGACACCCAGTGAACTGAACAGATGGATATTGTGTCAAACCACCCCGGAGCTCACTTGATGAGACTGAGGTTATCATACTTTGGACATATTATGCTGGCTATAATACCTCGGAAAGTTGAAGTAAAAAGAACAGGGCATCTAGCCACCAGATGGATGGAGTCAATCGGAGACCTTGCAAACATCTCTTTTGACACCAAGGATAGAAGCAGAGGGCAGAAGATTATGTGGTCACCAAGACCCAACATCAATTCAAAGGCATTTAACAACAACAACAACAACCTTCCACCACATGCTGGAGACATTTATATGGTTGGCTTGTTTATTCACACAACATATTGTTGCGGTCAGAACTGAAGAGTGGTGCATGCCTGGCCTACTTGCATCTCTAGCTGCTATAAATCACTCTACTTTTCCAGAACAAACCACACCTTCCCCCCAACTGCCATACATAAAAACTAACAGTGCAAACACAGCAAACTGGGTTAAGCTAACTTGCAAAATGCGATATTTTTTGTCCATATAAGCAGATGTACGTGGGTTTGGTTAAAGAGCCTGCTTAGGCCAAGAGAAGTCACATCAGCAGTGAAGCAGACTATTTGCAGTTTTGGAAGGCATTCTGCAGAGCAACCACATTCCAGCTTTTAATGTGTGTATAAAATAACTAGCAGAGCCAAGCCAGCAATGAGCAAGAGAGAATGTAGCTTGTGGCTATGAAATGTGTCAGGTTTTTTTTTTTTTTTTTTTTACTGTGAATACAAGGGTTTCTGAGGAACCTCTACATTATATGTGGGTGTTTTGCAGAATGGGAACGGATACAAGAAGAAAGGAGGGCTCATATCAAAAAACATGAGATATTTCAATCTTTGGGCTAAAAAAACAGTAATCAAAAATATTAGAGAGACTTTAGACTGGTTATGGGTTGGGCAGCAAACAAATGGTGTCACAAACATAGATGAAGATGACGTCTCCTAACAGTTATTAAGACGTGCTGCTTCTTAAACAAATGTTCTTGCAGAAAGGGTTCTGATCTTCTGCCCTCGCTTTGCTCAGGATTAGGACCCGGCGTGCTTCTTATTCCACACGCTGGACTAAAGATTAATTAATCCGGGTTGGATAGTCAAACCTCATAAAAACAGGATCTGACTTCTTCTAAAGCAATTTCTCCTTAGAGCTGCAAAGGCACAAATCGACAGCTTTCCTTCGACCAGAAGAGGGGAAGACAACCTGCTCTCAGCAACGGTCCCGTTTCAATTAGCAAGCACAAAAAATGGCAAAGATACGAGTAAAAAAAAAAAAAAAAACACGGTAAATCTTGCCTTAACTATTTATCAAAGCTTTCCTTCCTGCCATATTTCCTGAGTTCAAAAGACTGGATGAAAGCTGGTTTAACAGATCACGGTAGACTTGGACTTGCTGACATGTCCAAGTGGCTGAACACACTGTGCGTCTTCCTAGTACAAACCAGCGCAGAGCGGCTTCTACCATAATGAAGATAAGTTAGCAAAGGGGAGGAGAAGATGCAGTACAAGACAAATTGAAAACAAAAGACACTTAGTTCCTCTTTGAGGACCGTTTAAACCTAAATGGATGAAGCCAAAGTGCTGCTGCCCTGCAGGCCCCGACTGGATCTCCTGTGGCTGGGATGAAAGCGGAGAGCTTCACAAGTCGTGTCACGGGGAGCTTGCCTGACCCCTGACCCCAGGTCAACACGTTGATATATTGACGGATTAGTTTGAAATTTCCCAAAATCACAGTGGCCACAACCTTTCGTTCGCTTTAAAAGTTCCTTCAGTTGCATCCTTATCCACGGCAACTTAAAAAATTTGACAACCTCCACCACCTGCAGCAACCTGTCACTGAGAATCAAACAATAGCACCAAAGTGCATCGAGTCCTTTATTTCGGTTTAAATGAACTACTGCCTGCTGCACTGTTGGAGGCATCAAAAGAGTTTTATAAATATTTACACACCTGCCGTCTCTCTCCTGAACCTCACTTTGGGATGCTCGTGAATGAACTGTACTGGCCAACTGCGCAACAGTTAAAAAACAAAGGTGTGACCCCTTCTGATTTTCTGTGCTTTTAAAAAGAAAACGTATCTCTCCCCGATGTCTAGTGCTTCCAAAATTACTTTGCTATTTCACTCCTCTGATGCCCCGCGGTGCCACATGCCTACCATGAGCACGACAACACATAAAGATTACAAAACAAGATTTAACACTAAATTAAAATACCTGCGTCATCACTCAGGTAAATGGCAACGACTGCAGGTGTTTCAAGGGCAGGTTTGTTTGGCATCCTTTATACCTGCACACAGACTTGGCACAAAAGTTTCCTAGCCATTCACAGTATAATTCACGCAACATAATTCTCTTAAGCTATGTTTGATTAAACCTTATTTATTGATATAATCTGCAAAATTTGAGAACTTCATCATAATGAAATATCGGTATTTTGGAAAATCATTCATCATAGCACCAACTCCCATACACTGAGAACACAGGCCTAGATGTAGCCAGGAATAGAAGGGAGCCATAATACAGCTTTTACTCTCACAATTAAAAACAAACATTTTTGAAAATGGGTTTCTGATATCAGTGTGGGTCAGTAACCCACTTACAGGAAGTCCCATGAGAGCAGCTTTGAAAACCAATGAGATGGCTTTTTATCAATGGAAAAAAGGATGACTTCTGCCTTCAACCTGTCTGCACGCCGCATCTTCCACACCGCAGCGCCGCGTCTGGAAATGAGTTTTTGAGTGGGGGGGGGGTGCAGAGTTTGTAGGTCACGGCGCTGCGTAATTCTCCCACTCGGAAATGATTGACTCCTCCTTTTGAAAATTACCCGATTCGGAGCTGAAGCTGTTTCAAGGCCGCGGGGAAATCGGCCACGTAATATTGTCAGCCGGCAGAAGATCCCGAGGAACACACCGAAACAGCTCATTGTGGTTTTAAAAAAAAAAAAAAAAAAAAAAAAAAAAAAAAGCAATCTTGCTAAAAAATCTTTGGGCTTAATGCACAAATATACAGAATCTCCAGTATTTTACAACTACGTGGAAAAATCATTAGGTACTATAGGACCACCCTTACTGAGCCATATAACAATTATATCAAACTAGTTTTAAAACAGATTTATTTCCATCTGTGACCGGGCATATGGCGCGCTCGCCTCCTCGCGATGGCCAAACAAGGTTTTTTCTTCTAATTTTATTTTATTTTTTTTTTATTTTTTACTTACACACCATTGCTCTACCTCTGCAAGCGCACAATTGCAGCGGCTTGGAAAGACTGTATAATCATAGATAATCGCTTTAATTGTAAGTGTCATTAAAATTAATGATGTTTAAGAGGTCTAATAATTACAGAATAATAATTATAATTTCACATATTTTAGTTTGCAGACAGGAAATTTGTAATTAAAAACCTGTTTCCAAGTGGCTACAGCAACGGAGGCTTTTTATAACTGCCGAAGGGGTTATGATTATCACTTTAATAAAGCACATTCTAATGTATAAAAATAAAGGAAGCCCTTCTAGTTTATATGGCTTTAAGGATTGCCTAATTGCCCCTCGCCAGTACCGGCGAAATGTATATAACCGACTTTTTGTTACAAGTGTCATTTTTATAATTTTTTCTATTTGGATCGTCGGTTTATTGGTCCGTATCGAAAGCGTAGCAAGTTTTAGCTGAGTCGGAAAGATTTGAAAAATTTTAAGGGTACTGCAAATTTGCAACTTGCAAAAACAGATCAGCTGCTACGCCAAACCACAGTAATTTCCTAAAAAAAATTAAAAAAAAAAAAATTTAAATAACTGAAAGGCACAGACATGAAGGACTCCTCTGTCTGTGGAGCTGAGATAATACAGGCTAAACCATAGCAGGTCAATAGCTTCCCGGCTAAAGAGCCCCTTTCATTCTTTTGAAGATACGGTGCGATTAGCATCGCGGTGGGTAACATGGCGAAAGGCTGTTCTTCGTCACCATGAAAGCCTGTAATCCAACACGAACATCATACAACTTCTGCAGCTGAGCCTCTGAGGAGCTCCGCTCACTTTAAAACGCCCTCCGTGGCTGCGTTCCCCTTCAGCGATTTTGGGATGTGAACAGGGTAGCTGCGCTTTGAGGAGTCTCAACGCAGAGGGGAGCGGGGTAGGCGACGGGTTCCCGCCTTCAGCGAGCTCCTTGTGTCCTCGCACTCCAGCCGGGCTTAACAAAAAAGAAAGGAACCCTGAACACTCTTTCTCTCTCGGAGGCCAACCACACACGCACGCACGAGCGCACGCACGCACGCGCGCACACACACACAATAACAATCCAGCATCTATACACTCGGTCTATAATGGATAAACTTGGGTGGCTACTGGTGGGGTGGGCTATGTAAATACTTCACATATCAGACACACCATCGCTTCTGCGTTCCATAAGAAAGACCCTGATGACAGTGACACCCAAGAGTCCATGACAAGGCTGAGCTGGAATACCCTGGGTACCCCAGACGCCGAGCGGTGCTGGGTTCTCGCCCCACGGTGATGCACAGAGGGGCGCTGGTGGATCAGCATCACTAACAGGAGTCTGACCGTCAACCATTCAACACTCGGGCTGCTGTAATACAGAATGATGCACAAAAAGCAAAAACCGGCTACGTATGATTGTGGTTGCCTTTACTCCGTGCCCATCACCGCCTATGTGTGTCAGTTTTGCTTTTATAAAGAGGCGTTCAGAGAGGGATCTGTTTCCCGTGTGTTGCGTTTGGCCCCTCTGTTTGTCTTGCTCTCTTACACAGGCGGAAAGTGCTCCAACGCAGCTTCCATAGCAACCGTTATTAGCGCAGCTGGGGGAGGGGGGCGCTGGTGGAGGCACTCCTCCCTCCAACCCCACCCCCCACGCTCACACACACACACACACACACACACACACACACACACACACACACACACACACAGAGGACGTACAGAGCCCTGAGCGCACGTTTCCATCACGGGCGAACACGACACGGGCCGAAACGCACTAACCTGGGTGCGGTAGCGGCGCGACTGGACTCGCTGCTGCGTGGCCGCTGCCATTTCCGGTTTAAAAGAACGGCAGGGCTACACAACGCACGATTCCAAAGTGCTGAGCCCCTGTTCACTTGCCATCAAAAGCCCAGATGCACATCGAGTCTCTTTTCTGCGTATGTGACACACAATGGAGGGCATCAATCTATACTGCAGCGTAACCAGGCGAGTAGCCTGACCTGGGCCGACCCTTTAAAGGCACGGTGAGAGTATTTAAAATGTGCTGGGCGCTTTGCAATTAAATGTCACCAGCTGTGCACACTTTGGTTTACGCAGCGTATGTGTGCGAGGTGCTTTATCCCCCCCCCCCCACCCCTTCCTCCTGCCACACTGGGTGTCATCAGCATGGCTGCAAACTCTTTGTTCCCCATCTATTTTGCCTTGAACAATAGACAGGAGGTAGTAAAATCCAAGGCCCATCCCCATAATGAAGCGCTGTTTGACTTGTGGCCTGTGCTGTTCGTCGGAGCTCTGAAAGCCTTTTGTCACGCCGCGTATCTGCGCCCGTGTGTGACAACGCGCCGGCAGCGTTTAGCGCGACATCCAAATGCGCCGAATGTTGCTTCCAACAAAATAGCATAAACGGTGGGAAATGAGCTTTTTCTTCAACCCCGATGTGCGACGGTCACCTTTCAAAGGAGTCCCCTTATAGAAAGCACAAGAAAGGTTGTTCCACAGCAGCAATGAAGTTAAATATTCTGCATAATAATTTGTATATTTTTCCATTTTAGTAGTTTCCTTATTGTTAGTACATACGTTTCAAAATCCTGCCAACAGTCCATGCTGTTTGTTTGAACCCTAAGTCGCACATCTCCAGGCTAAAAGAGGAGACGACCCTATATGGCTGCAGTCTGTGGATGTGAAGAAGAGCGCACATGTTGTGATGGACAGGGCTCTGCGGTAAAGGTCCGGCACGTTCCGCATCGATCGCAGCACACGGATTACGTAAAACCCTGCAACATTTTTTTTAACCACAAATAACAACAAGGGAAAATATGTGATAAGAGTATTGCCATTTGTCTTGTTTCAGACACCACACTGTGCTCCTTGAAATACAGCATCACTCTTATTAGACGGACACTTAAATTATCCGTCTTGCTGACTGAAGAAATCCGCTATCACCAATCCAGGTGAAAGCCTGGTACTAAATTAAGTTTTCGGTTAAAAGCTGCACAGTAGACACCATTAAAATGCAGGGTACCGATATGGCAGAACAAAAATTGGGATTTCTTTGCGAGATGCGGAACAGGAGACAGTACAAGTGGTTTTAGGCCAGAGTGCAGAATATTGGTTGTGGGGTCAAAGTGTTTTACATGAGTCAGACAATTTGAGTAAGAAATGAACCATGTGGGGCTGCAAAGCTGCAGGAAAACAACACCTGAGGCCCCAAACCAGTCAAACTCAAGTTATTTTATAACTCCGTGATACGAAAAGGTGTAAGACATAAATCTGATAGCCCCATTTCGGGCCGTTGAAAAGCCCCCTCAAACCAGTCCCTTCACACATAAACTCTTAGCTTATCAAACATTTTGGTGCAAGTGCATGCTGAAAAGTGTATTACTTCACCCATCTTAGTACCATATAGAGCTTCTAGGGCCATATTGGAATACGTCTGAATGTCACTTCCCCAAAGTCAGACCCTGCTGCAAGGACGCATGGGCACACCTGAATGAAACAACTGCATTCAGATTACAGAAAGGCTCATTTCTGCAGCAATAAATCAGAATTTGTAACATTCATTTAGGTGGTTCTGCAGATCAAGGAAAGGAAAAAAAACCCTTCAGCCTCCTTCCTCATCAAATATACATTTTTCTCCCATAAACATATGTTTTTCATAAATGAATTTGAAAAATCAACAGCCACATACAAACCCTACAAAAGAAAGCCTGTTCATATTTTAATGGATAAAATTAAAACCAGTTTTCGGTCAAATGAATATGTGAAGACTTGGGCTTGAGTATCGGTATCTTAATATGGATGACCTACTCCATTTTGAGGTATCTTTATCTGGCCTCATTTAACATGCAATCTTAAAATTTAAGTAATAGAAAATGTGAAAATAACTAGTCATAATAATTTGGGTTTCAGTTATCATAATCCTTACAGGATTTATGTAGAATATTAATACATGCACCAACATTAGGGGCTGGAGAAAGCACTGTGGTGAAACAACAGGCAAAGGACAGTTTAATGCAAGTATGTTCTTCTGTTTATACCGTAAAAATAAGGTGTAGATCAAGCAGTGGTACCAATTCTCAGGTTAGGCCCAGTTTGCCTCCCACTTCTACTGCATAAGAGTCACCTTCATAAATCTTCCTCATAAATTATCACTGTGTAGGTGTCAGGACGGAACCGACAATCTGCCTCGGGGCAATAGAGGGCTGGGAAGTGCCAATTACGGAAAACAGAATGGACATCGGACGCCCATGTTTACGGCCTCTTCGTTGTTGGCATAGTGGTCTGGTGAAGATGTTTAGCCGGTTAGGTTTGTGGGCAGATGCTGCTCAAGTATAACACTTGCTCAGCTTGGCTATGTACCTGGATGAGTACCTGCTTGTTGACTGATGATGGTTTTAGAAGATACTGTTCATAGGAACTGCTTATCTATAGAAGCAATCCCACAACACCAACAACCCTACTAAATTTAAGGCTTACCATTCAGGCTAGGAGATGCTACAGCCTTGATGAGAGTCACAAAATATTGCACTTACATCTGGTTCAAAGTGCAGGCCTTCCTCTTTCAGTCTACCGTGGTTATCAAGATAAACCCAGGAGAAATGCGTACGTATATGCCAACAAATTTGCAAAACACAGCTCATATATGAAAACAATAAGATTAAAAGATGTGAAAAAGCAGCATTTTTAAACAATCAGTCCAACATCTAAAAATGTCTGGGGTTCAAACACAAGTCATGCACCATCACCGTAGACTAGAAACTTCAGAGTCAGCTGAACTGGTACGAAACACGTCTGTCTACAGTGCACATCTGTCTTTGAGAAGATCAGTACAGATATGAAAATTACACACACACACAAAAAAAAAAATCTGCTCTATTTTTTCCTCTTCTAGATTTTAAAACATGAAGGCTTTGGTTGCAGTACATCTGCACAGCCAAACAAATTTCAGCATTTGTTTAAACAGCAACATGTGCGCATGTCATGAACTCATCTGAATATGTGTGCACCTATGTACCTCGGAAAATACTTCCTTATTTCAACAAAATATTTCTTCTTCGGAAATTTAACAGCAAACACCCGAAACTGGAAATGTATCTCTTTCTAAGCGTGAGTCATGTACAGTTTACAAAAACAGGAGTGAAAAATTGTTTGAGTTGCCTATAAAGAGAGAAGTTAGTCCCCGTAACAAGCTGACATGACATCAACTTCTGGAAGAGTTGCACAAACTGGGAAAAAGCAGAAATTGTTTGTCAGTAGGAAGGTCTCCTGAAGGAAAACCGACCGTGGTTTGTTTACCAAGCTGCATTTTTGCTGTGAACACAGCAAAACAGAGACAGTCGCCTCAAATCGGTCTGCTTCCATTTCAGTTCGGTTCAGCGATCTTCTCGACCGGGGACAGAGGGCAGAAAACAAGTCAAGGTTTTAACAGACGGGGAATGACATGACAGATAACCTGTTTATAAGTCAAGCACATAGTTAACTCTCTAACCTAGCCAGCTGGCAACTGAGGAGAGGAAAACATTTTCACACCTTTTTCTATTCCATGTTTCACGCTTTGCTGGAAAAACTCAGACCCCCAGATCACGGCCGAGACGGACAACGGGCAGTTTCTCCGATCCCTTCGAGAAGGTGAAGTGAAGACGACACTTTGGACAGCCTCAGAGCAACCGTGTACAAGACTTTTCGTTCTGGACAACCGGAGGTAGAGCGGGAAAGCAGCTTCGCGCTGGCCTCCTCTACACCACCGATCCCAACTCGCCACCTGAGAGCAGCTCTTTATTTCCCAAAACCCCCACATGAGCTAACCTGGTGCTGGAAAGAGAAGGACATTACAGTCGGCGGGCAATATGGCCACATACGCAAGCTGAGGCATCGTATGGAGGACAAGTCACCAACTAGTTTCCCACCGCTGGGGGATGGAGCACTTTCCACAAACAATAACTGTCATTTTGCAGAACGGCGTTGACCCGGTTGCTTCACCGAATCGCACTTCACTGTCATACGGGTAAAAATCGGGTAAACTTGGCGCGGAACAATGCGAGCGGAGATGAGCACTTCACCTTATAGTTGTAGTAGCCCAGGCAGTGGGAGAAGTTGAGGTTCGAGGGATCCCCTGGCATCGGGGTGCCCCCGGCAGACGGGTAAAACCTTACATCCATCGTGTCTTTATCTTTAAAGACAAAGTGGCTCGTCACGTGTGCCGCCGACTTTCAAAACCCGGTTCCCTTGCGCTCCTTCTTGCTCCTTGTTCTCGTTTACAATCCAAGCGCGGATTTTTTTTTTTTTTTTTTGGGGGGGGGGGGGGAAGGGGAGGCAAAGGGAAGGTTCAGTTCGGTCCGGTGTAATCCTGAAACTGGGCTGAGCCTCACACGCCGAGGCGCTGAGCATCCACGCTGCGGCCGCCCAGCACGAAGGAGCCGAACACTTCCCACCGTCCCGAGCCGGAGTGGCGACCGCGACGCAGAAAAGGAAAATTAAAAAAAAAAAAAAAGGAATATTTGCGACTGTTTAAGACAACTAAGGGTTTGTCGGCATTCAAACGTCCATTTTGGAGACCCGGGACGTTTCGTTTTGCCTTAAAGTTTAACGTGACTCGTTGTAACTGGACGGAACGGTCGCATCTTCCTTCGTTCGGCTACGAGAAAGTTGGCCGCACAGCGCAGCACCCCGGTCCGCCGCCGTCTCCGCTCCCCGCACTCACCGAGCGCAACGTGCAGAGTGCTGAGACCACGCCCCCGCCGCGACTCGCCCCTCCCATTTCGGCGAGCGTCTCCTCAACTAACCAACCGAGCGAAAGGGGCCAGGCCCCTGGGAGGCAGCCACGCCCACTTTGGCCAGGCGCACCTAAACTTGAAAAACTGAGTGTAGTGAATGAGAAAGTAAATCTTCTTGCATGTTCAAGTGGAAATGATCACAGCTGTCTCCATAAGAAAGATGCAACAAAAGCAAAAGCACTTTAATTAACTGTCACCATAAAATGTGGCTGACAGTTTATGTAATCCGGCGAAGGCTCTAAAAGTGTAAATCTCTCCTGACAAAGGGCCTGATGAAGTACCTTATTTGCATCAACGTTAAGCTTATGCTAAAATTAATCTGATAATTCTTGCAAATTGTGAACACAGCCAGAAATAAATCCCACAAGTACTAAAACAAAGAACTGAAAATTTTGGCTTCCTCCCCTGAGTCTGAAACTTCAGAAACTGCTGTTGTAATGAGAAAATCTCTCATTAATCTGATGTGACGATAAATAAAATATTATAACTAAAATGGTGGCTGTGTGTCGATAATCATAGCCAGTTGCCACTAAAATGGTGATTTTAACTACATTTTTAAAATTCCTGAAATTCGGTATAAAGGTTCTAAAGGTTATAAGTTATTAGAGAAAAGCAATAGAAATTAGTAGATGATTAAATGTTCCCTTCTACTTTTTGTCATGGTCTGTTTTTTTTATTAATATTATGCTGTATATAATAAAGAATTAAAATAAATTATACCATCAAGTTTGTCAAAAAGCAGTCTGTGTTTCCTCTCCAGGCAAATACAAGTAAAGGTATCCATATCGCAGCAAACTTAAAACATCCCAAAGCCTTACAACGTTGGGCTGTTTCTATTATTCCTTTCTATTATTCTGCTTTTCTACATCTCATTATTTTTGCCAGACTCTAACATTAGTATTAATTTAAAAAACAGGTTTTATTTAAACACTGGCAGCTCTCAGGCTTCCACCCCTACCGATGCAGAAAAGCAGGTAAGTGAATACAGAGAATGATCTGGCCCAGAATCTAACTTAGTGGTGTTGCATTAAAACCCAGTATGATGCATATCTCTCCATTAGTGCAGGGATGGAATGGGCACGGACATTAACATCCACTCTGCTGAGTTGTAGTAAAAACCCTACTTGTTTATGCAGATGTATTTATCTGTGGACCTGGTGCATTTATACATTCTGTAGGTAGGTGAAGGCAGTCCACAAAATATTACCGCAGAATAATAGTGCATCCCCCACCCCACCATATCCCACACCTCTCCACAGCTTGGCCAGTCTCCCAAAAGAAGATTATTGATTTTTCTCAACCCGAGCATCCACTCAGAAAGTGAAAGGGACTAGCAGATTTCTCATTAGTGCTTTTATCAAAAGTTATTTTTACAGCTTTCAGTTTGCTTATACAGTGAGGTCATTATACAGCTGAGAAAGTAACCTGTCAGTTTTCACAATGCTGAAGCCTGTTAGGAGCACAGAATTTACATTCTTTTGGTCATAACTTCAGTTCCTCAGCTATTAGTCTACCTATCTTGAACCTGGCTGTGAACCTTCTCTGCTTTTTTTTTTTTTTTCGTCTACACATGCAGTCCTTGATTTTGCTGCTTGGAATGTGCTGCTAGAATAATTTATTTACACTGGGCCCTGCTGAGAAAAACAGTAAGAAGTCACAACCCATCCATCCATCCATCCATTCACCCATCCATCCATCGTCATTTACCGCTTAGTCCTGGAATCTCTGGGCAAGAAGTTACAGTCCCTAGTGTGTTTCTTCTTGAGAACTATTCTCCTTTATTAACACAGTGGAAAGCAGGGGTGTAATCGGATCTGAAAGGGGCATTCTGACCTACACAAATTATGGGTTCAAAACCAAAAACTTTTTTGTAAAGCGACTGGAACAGTATGTACTGTATGCATTTCAGTCTGGTAAATTATTATCTTATTGTATATAAACATAAACACGGCACTTAAGTCACGGGCTCTCATGCAAAAAAAGTCTGTATGCCTTTTTAAAAAGGTATATTATCCTGTACTTTAGCAGTTTTGTCTATTATGCAGTCATTTTAATTTCTAGAACAACAGCTTATATCAGACTTTTATACAATGATTTGGAACAGTGATACATACCTGGTATCACAAATTAATCTGGATATTTTCTGTCTAAACTTAGTGTATTAACCTGTATCTAAATCTGGTAGCAATGACTATTAACAAATAGGATTCAAATACTGCTGGTGAAAGTCTTCTCTCTTCTTACAGAAATGGGATGGAGACAAATATTCCTTCAAGCAGTTAATGACAAAATACAAATAACAAACCATTATGTCATTTAAATGGCACATTTTCCCAAAGCTGCTTACAAATATTTATTTGTTTATACTGCAGGATATTTCTTGTTGGAGAAATTCTAGGGAGGCATCTTTCTCAGTGATACTACAGCAAAGGTATGAGTCAAACTTGGCTCTAATCTCCATGCTACCTGCTACTGGGAAGGCAGAAATACAATGCAAACCCAGTTCTTCACTCAATTATTTCACTCAAATAAAAAGAGTTTATCATATGAATACATTTATATTGATGTAAAAAAATTTCATAATTTTGTCATCATCTCAAGATTATCTGGTGTCAGATTTTTTCAGCAAACTTATGCAGCACCCATAACAGCAGTGTCTGCTTAGTTTGCAGAGTGAAAGACATAGGCAGTGATTCCATGAACTTTATTTCTTTATACTTTAAACATCCACAAGTCAAATAGATAAGTACGTACCCTGTGTTGTGCCCTCTTCTTTAAAATTAGGCCTTACCGCTGCATAAGACAGTTAACAATGATAAATAAATTATACAAGTATTATTTTTTGCTGCAAGTAGGTATAATAAAATACACTGGTATTGTAATTGCCAAGCATGAAATACCATTTATTTCTGGCATTTTAATGTGAGGTGACATTTTGTTTGGAAACTTATTCTGGTTTTTTGTTAGAAATAGTTGAAATATGATTCCTCTCAACTGGACTTCCTGCAATAGAGTGATTTCAATAAATCTATAGTTTATTAGAGTCTAATAACAGTGGTTCTAATCACTTTGCTTACCAGCAACAACCTTCATGAGGCTTCACCAAGAAAGAAAACCCTTGTACAGCAAGTTCCTGAGCATGGTGTTCATGGTGATGAGCTGTTCTTTCTTCTGGTTGTTTTGGCCCTCAGGCCTCAGCTTTCTCCTAGACGGCAGTAATGAAAACAAATGGTCGAGAGGGTGGGAGGGGTCTGTAGTAATGTGAGCTTTCCTGATGCGCCAGTTGTTGTAGGTGGTCTGGATGGTGGGTGGTGAAGTTGTGATGATGGTTTGGGCAGTCTTCGCTACCTGCAGCACAGCTCCCCAGTCAGAGGCAGTGCAGTTCCCATAGCAGACTGAGATGCAGGAGGTCAGAATGCTCTCTGTTGCACATCTGTAGAAGCTGGTGAGGATGCGGGGGCTGGAATATCTTTTCAGTGGAGATGCTGTTGTGCCTTTTTCACCATATGGGTTGTGTCATTGATCCAGGAGAGGTCCTTGGTGATCTGCACTCCCTTTAACTTGAAGCTGTGTACCAGCTCCACTGCTAAATTAACAATTCACCAAATACAATGGGTGTGAGCTCAATAAAATGTTACTGTGACATAGAGATGGTTGCACCTGTCATGGCCAGGTGTATATTACATGGTTTCGCAGAACTTTAGTACAACTGGAGATTCTTACAAACCTTGGGTGTTATTTTGAATTGTATGATTTAGGCTGTGTTAGTGAACATTTATTTTACCAGCATGTCATAGTAATCATTGTGTTATCATACATTTTTTAGTGCAAATGTGACTTGGTTTTCATGCCCTCGTCCCTGGTTCCTCTTCACTCTGTGTTTTGCCTTGGTTTGTGCTGCCTGTGTCCTGCAGATACCTCCTCCACCCCCGAATCGTGACACTTAGGTCCAAAGTTGCTGTTTTTGTGGGCAAGATAAAAAGGCCTGAACCTTCAGCGGACTTCAAGGAGTGACCATTAATGTATAATCTGTTATAATGTGCAATAAATTTAAGCTTGTTTTTTTTCTGTTGGCTACATTGCTTACCTCTTGTTTTAGGAGCTATTGTTTCATTTACATCACAAACTACCTCAGATACTCATAACCATTAACAGCTTGACCTGGTCATGATCACAGGAGTCTAGAGCCTACGTTCACAATAAGTGTGTCCGAAGCACATGTGGAATTGTAGCCCGGAGCAGGATTTTCCAGGATGAAATAATCGGTGTGGTTGTCGCTACGAGGCTCCATACTGGTGGAAGTCATTTTGCTTGCTATAATCCACCTCTCATTCTTTTGGATTTCTTCATCAGTGGGAAATGCAGTGAGACCTAAATGTCTACTGCAATGCGCACATCTTTAGTTTTTGAGGAGAAAATGTTCTGTGCCTTAGACTGACGGAGTTATTTGGATTAATCCACAGGTGTGCTGCTGTATAAATGAAAGTCACCATCTTGCCTGCTATGTAACCAAAATGCTCCTGCAGGTTTTATCATTTCTTCATTTGCTATATAATGACAGGAGTCCAATACTTTTCAACCGGAAAGAACTTTAAAGTCGTAAAAGTAAATGTATCAGAAAGCATCGTAGATGAAGCCAAATATTCGAAAATGATATTTCACTGTATGTATAGATTCTTTTTCTTTTAAGGTCAAAATCGTTGCTTAAGAATGGTTCGGCACATACAGTCACATCGCACCTTACAGGACAAATGACAAATCACTGCTGGGTGCTGGCAAATTTGTAACAAACCCCATTTTATTATTCTTAATAAAAATATCTGCTTTTTAGCATTGCTAATTTTAGCTGAATCATTCTCACCAATTATTACAGGGGGCTTTCATAGCTTCTTAGGTCTATATTTCATTAAACAACGTGGATTGGTGATACCGACTGACAGCATCCGGAACTTCAATACAATAGGTTGTCGTCAATTTCTTATTCATATTTCAAAGTCTTTTCAGTGATTTCTAAGTGAATCGTCAAGTAAGGCAATTCTGTGAGGCGACTGCTAAGTTCATGGGAACATGGCTAAAATAGCTATGCCGGAAGTCAATCTTGACCACTGACGCCTGAGCTGCACAGAATTAAATGTGAGTGTAAAATGTCTCAGTGTCGCATGGCTTGTTTTTGACTGTCTGAAGGCGGTTCCAGGAAAGTAAAATAGCTCGTATGTTTTAAATCGAACTTAAGAGCAAGAAAAATGAAGTAAGGAAAACTTTGACCTGATTTTTTTTCCATTTCTGGACAGTGTAAAGCTGCCAGACTTGCTTTGTCATAGTGATTACATAAGCAACGCAGATGTGCTACTCAGCACGGTGGAAACCGGGTGTAATAAAACAGTCCAGTTCAGCAGCTAATAAAAAACTACAACATTTTATTTCTCTAAAGCACCTTCAGTCGGAGCAGTTGCTCTCTTTACACATTTTGGGTCACGTAATACTGGGTAGAATTTCAAGCCATAATTTGAGTGACAGACCTCATACACTATATGGACAAAAGTATTGGGACACCTGACTATTACACCAACAGGGACTTTAATGACATTGCATTCAAATACATAGACTTTAATGTTGAGTTGGTCCCCCCGTTTGCAGCTATAACAGCTTCCACTTTTCTTGGAAGGCTTTCCGCAAGATTTTGGAATGTTTCCGTGGGAATTTGTGCCCATTCATTCTGTAGCACATTTATGAGATCAGGCACTGATGTTGCACGAGAAGGCCTTGCTCACAATCTCCATTCCAGTTCATCCCAAACATGTTCAGTGGGGTTGAGGTCGGGGCTCTGTGCGGTCCAGTCAAGTTCTTCCACACCAAACTCATTCAACCATGTCTTTATGGACCTTGCTTTGTGCACTGGGGCACAGTCATGCTGGAATAGAAAAGAGCCTTCCCCAAACTGTTTCCACAAAGCTGGAAGCATAGCATTGTCCAAAATGTCTTGGTATGCTGAAGCATTAAGATTGCCCTTCCCTGAAAGTAAGGAGCCTAGCCTAAACCCTTTAAAACAGCCCCACACCATTATCCCTCCTCCACCAAACTTCACAGATAATGTTCTCCCAGCATCCACCAAACCCAGACTCGCTCATCTAACTGCCAAACAGAGAAGCGTGATTTGTCACTCCATAGAACACATTTCCACTGCTCCACAATCCAGTGGCAGTGTACTTTATACCACTCCGTCCAACACTTGGCATAGGACTTGGTGATGTGAGGCTTGCATGCAGCTGCTCGGCCATGGAAACCCATTCCATGAAGCTCCTGCCGCACAGTTTTTGTGCTTACATTAATGCTAGGGGAAGTTTAGAACTCTTCAGTTATGGAATCAGCAGAGCGTTGGCGACTTTTACGCACCATGCACCTTAGCAGTCGTTGACCCCGCTCTGTGACTTTATGTGGTCTTCTGCTTCGTGGCTGAGTTGCTGTTGTTCCTAAACACTTCCACTTTCCAATAATACCACTTACAGTTGACCGTGGAATATCCAGCAGGGATGAAATTTCACGGACCGTCTTATTGTAGAGGTGGCATCCTATCACAGTGCGACGCTTGAAGTCACTGAGCTCTTCAGGACAACCCATTTTGTTTCACAAATGTTTCTAAATGGAGACTGCATGGCTAGGTGCTTGATTTTATACACCTGTGGCAAAGGGTCTGATTGAAACACCTGAATTCAATACTTAAGAGTTGTGTCCCAATACTTTGTCCATATAGTGCACCTGTTAAGGCCTTAAAAATAGCTTTTGTACTGTATGTCTAAAGTATTCTAGACAGGTTTCTTCTGACCCCAAAATTATATTATATTTATATTATATTTCCAGTCTCGGAACACAGCAGAACTGTGTTCATATTTGCAAAGATCACACTTCCTGGCTCAGTTGCACTGTGGACTGAGCAGGATGAGTCCCTGCCTTTTTAACATGTCAGTACTCCAAGGTGATTGTGACATGACGTGTGAAGTCAGTGGCTAAAGGCTACAGGGTCCTGGATGTCCCTTAATAAGCTGGCCTGGTTCAGCATGACTGACACCACTGCAGATGAGACTGAGACTGAGATCGTCCATAAAAGCCACAGTAAATTACACTACAGTGTTCTTGATGTTCAGAGATGGTGCATTCAACTGTAGCCCTGGAAGATGGAGACACAGAAGTGATCCCAAGCTGTCAAGTATAATTGTTGTGCACATAGGTGTACATATAGCAGTGGGATTGCTGCTCATCTTGTGTTGTATGTAATGTTTAAATGGAGGGGCTTTGAAGAATGATGGCATAAACTACTATAGGTCTATACCTAAGAAAAGTTGCTACACAGTCTGTGGTGTCTGAGAATATAGCTGTGCCACCGAAGGTACTCGCATGTTCCGAGCTTTAGAGATAAATGCTTAGATTTCAATGGATCGGAATTATAAACAGTTCTGCACTGCGGTGACCTCAAAAAAGTTTGAAAAAGAACGCAATCCTATGAAAAAGTATTTGCCCTCTTTCCAATATTCACTATTTCTGAGATCACATCGATCCAATTTTTTTTTTTATCGGTTTTGGTATGAGCGGAGCCTGAGGAAGAACAAATGGCATCAGTATTCCGTAATGTCATTTTCTTAATTTGGAAGATAAAGAGATGCAACCGCAGTTGGGAAAAAGTAATCGGCCCTAAATTTAACTAGGCTTAAGAGGGTAGTTAGAGCTAGCTGTTTGAATTCAGTCAGGCCTGATTTTAGCAAACCCTGTCCAAAATTATTTTAAGGTACGTTCAACCCTCACCAGAAAAAGTCTAGCTGGCAAAGCTGATTCATACAAGGACATCATGCAGCACCCAGAGGAGGCTTCTAAAGACCTCTGGAGAAAAGTTTTCCAAGCCTATACTGTATGTCTTGATAGAGTTTCTGAAGCTCAGAACCTTAATCAAACCACTGTCAGAGCCTTACCCCTCAAATGAAGAAATCCACCTAAAAGTGGCTTTCCTGCCAAAATCTCTCTGTAAAACCACAGAATGGATGTTCTGTGAACTGCATGCCACTTTTGCCTCTGCCGAAATCAGTGCTTGTGATTCCGCAGTAAGAAAAACACAGAAACGATACCAAAAACAGGATAGATAAACAATCGAGAAGGCAGAAACCACTGCTCGATAGAAAACACATGAAGGGTTTTATACAGTTTGCAAAAAAAAAAAATCTCCGGGACATCTCTGAACGCTTCTGAAAGAATAGTTGGTAGACTGACGTGGTGGCCCAGAGTATACTGCTAGTGCCTCGGCTGTGCACCTGGATGTGGGTTCGATCCCCTCGCGGTCTTTATGGTGTCTGCATGTTCTCCACATGTTTGTATGGCATTCCTCTGGGTGCTATGAACTCCTTACAGAATCCAAAGACATGCATTTTAGGTGAACTAGGAACTCTAAACTGCCCATATTGTCCGTGCACCTCCAATGGAAAGAACACATGGAAAAAAAGAGCAACTTTGAAATAAAAGGAGATCAGAACCCTCTGAGAAATGGAAGGAGATAATGTTATAATCTTTCTCCCGTTTCCTATATCCAAGTGGATTTATATTTGGAGAAGATACCTTCAACCCAAAATGTCTGGTCCTGTGAAACATGGTGGGGTATCAGTAATAGTTTGGACAGCCATCTTAAGGTAGTAATGATGCACCAGCATTTGCTCTACATGGTTGTATAAAAGTCAAGGAATATGAGGCCATTTTGCAGAACTAGGAAAATCCTATGGTGAAAACCCTGTTCAGTTATTACATTCCTGTATACCAGGATGAAGTCAAATGCTTTCTATGAGCTCCACAGTCACTACATTTAAACACCATTGAACCTTTATGGGTTGTTTTGGCACACAGAGCACAAAATAAGTTTTCACCTCCTTCTTCTCTCAAAGAACTGAAGGTTTTCCATCCGCAAGAAGGACCAAAGCTGAAAGCAAAGGGTGTCTCTATTCACTGTTAAGTCCTTGATATTAATGCCTTAAGTGTTTGGATAATTTTATGTGACTCTGCGGAGTTTATTTGGAATGTGAAAAGGTGTAAGTGGTCAGTGCAGGATTTGTGCCAAGGCTTCAGCACACAGGAACAAAGAGATTCTGCAAACATGGGGACTTGGGGAACAGAGCAATAGGAGACTGGGAACACACTGTGAAATACAATGATGGGACTTGAAAGACACAGGGAACTTTTACAAGGCAAAAAGCACAAGGATGCCCAGGCAGGAAGACAAGAACAGGAGCCACTGGACAGAGCAGCTCAAGTAGATGGGTACAACGGCTGGCACTGCTGGAGAATTCACGTTAACAGGTTAACAAACTATGTATTGTTAACCTCTTATTTTTAAAGCCTGTGCTGCGAAATTAGATACTTAACTGATAGATTGAAAGACTGAGATGAGGTGTGCTGGGATGTACCAGTTTGTTCACGCAAAGACCTCTACTGAAATGTCTGTTAAATGAATAAGCAAATGATTAATGAAAAGTGTAACTTTTGGATGACATGAATTTCATTTTACACACCATGGCCAAAAGCATGTGGACACCTGAGCATCACACCCATGTGTGCTTCTAGAATCTCCCTTTCCAAACCCATGGGCATTAATATGGAATTGTTCCCCCTTTGTTGCTATGACAGCCCCACTCTTTTGGAAAGGCTTTCCGCCAGATTTTGGGAATTTGTGCCCATTCAGTCACAAGAGCTTCAGTGACGTTGGGCAAGGCCTGGCTTATGATCAGCTTTCCTATTCATCCCAAAGGTGTTCAGTGGTGTTGAAGTCAGGGCTCTGTGCAGGCTACTCAAGTTCTTCCACACCAGCATGGGCAAACCTTATGTTTGTGGAGTTTGCTTTGTGCAGGGGGGAAGGGGCACAGTCATGCTGGACAGGAAAGGATCTTCTTCCCCAAACTATGGCCACAATGCTGGAAGCACAGCCTTTAGAAGAGGGTCTACATACTTTTGGCCATAGACTATATTTTGCAAAAAACTAAATGGAATTTCAGAGTGGAATGATATGGGTAAGCCATATTGTGTTGGAAGGAGCCATGAATTCTTTTTCATATCAGAAAGTTCTAAGGAAGTCTGTGAGCCAAAGTTGAACTGGGCCATGTAGCAAGAAAACAATCCCAAATACACAAGCAAGCCAACATCAGAATGGCTGAAAATAAATAAACAAATAAACAAAGTTACAGAATGACCTAGAGATAATCCTGACCCGAATGCAATTGAAATATTCAGTCAAAACCCAAAAAGCGTTTCATGCGGCAAGTGTTGCCGAGCTAAAGCAATTCTGTGTGAAGCGGTGATCCAGAATTCCTGCACAACAGTGTGAGACCCTGATCAACAGCTGTAGAAAGTGTTTCGGTTTTATCATTGCAGCGAGATGTAGCACAGCTATTTATTAACTGGGAAGGGGCAATTACTTTTTTCCACACCTTTGACTGCACATTTCTTTATCTTTCACATAACGGAAATAACATAAAAGTAATACCGGTGTCACTTTTTCTCTCTCCGTCTCCATTCATACATTACTAGGACTGACAAAAAGATTTATGTAAAATGTTGTAAAAAATAGGGTATATTGGAAAGGGGCAAATATCTTTCACAGCACTACAGATGAAATTTGATCCATCAGGGCACAGTGTCATACTTCCCTCACATTGCACTGCACCACGCATTCATAATAGTCTGGAAGCACTGCGGTTCAGTTCATGGACTTCTAACCCAAGCATTGCTGGATATGATTGTTTTTTGGTCAAGATACTCGCCCTGAAATGTGTTCGCAGAAAGAATGCCTGGCTTTATAAGTAGGTGAAATGTGAGACGTATTGGACAAAAGTATATTCTAAGCAATATGTTACATAAGCATAACAAATCTCCTGAGAAAGAATAACCCAATAATCAATATCTGGGAAGAAAAGTTGAAAAAGGGATGGATACAGGTGGCCTGCAGTAGGTCTAGCGACGACATCTGTGTGAAAAAGCTATAGAAAACCTTGCAGTAATCATGTCATGCCCGCAATGCAGATATCACTGGAATAAAAATGGTGATGCAGCATTAGCCGAACGTCTCCTTCACGCAGCATGTTATACTGAAAGCCTTTGTGCTTCTCAACAATGCAACGATCAGCACAAATATGCACTAAGTGCACACAAAAGGCAACCCTTTTATTCTTCTTTCCGTGCAAATTATGCAGGCTTGTATGATGGGCACAATGTATGGTGCAGGTGATAAAGTATTGGTGAGGGATGCTGCAGTGCATGCTGTGCGGTTTTGCAAGGGTAGTGAAGGGTCATGATAGGGTCACCGTAGCCTGGATTCATGGCCTGGCATGGAGGAAATGAGCTGGAAGATCAAGAGGCACCGTGGTTCTGCTGCTTCTGTACATCTAGTGATAGGGACATTTAAAATTCACAACTTCAAAGACAGGTTATTTTACTTGAATTTGTATGGCTGCTACATAATGGCCCTTACTAAGATATTTCAGTGTTGTGTGTCAGAAACTCATAAATATGTATGTCCATTGCTGAACTTTCAAAGAGCTTGGACAAGTTAGAACTGCACTAAGCCGCCCCGTGTGACGGCTAGTCAGACACTCCAGGGAGAACTACCGGCTTAGATAACCGGGTGTGTTCTTGTAATTTCACACACCGGTCAGGTCTTTGCTTATCCGTAGCTCTGCGAGTCGGACAGTAGTTAGAGGGCACAGTATGTACTCGTGTACATCCGACAGCATCCATCCCTGTGGTACTGTGCATCGATCTTCGGTCACATAAACAAACAAGAATTCCTTTCAGGAAGGAAACTATTTATCTATGCAACTATTTTAATGTGTAAAAAAATTATGTGTGCACAATGTATGATGGGATTTGGGGGTAATGTCAACGATCAAATCAGGCCCCGGCTTTCTGACCTTTTTCTCTTGAAAGAAATGGCAACTCGATGCTGAAATACAGTGATCTCATATTATGAAGACGAATCGGTCCGGCAGAAGTAACTGTAATGAATATGTACTGTATTAACACAGCCTTGGTAATTCCTTAATGGCCCCATGTTGTGCTTTAGTTTGTGTAATAAATATTCCTTAACACTCCAACTGCTTTTTTTTAATCCCACTGCTTGTTATTTACCATGACAGAAAGCTGTGTGTGTTTCCTTGCTGAGCTGTTAAATAAATGTATTGAACAAGGTTGCTGGATAAGCCTTGGTTATAAACCTAATGCAAAGACAAGAACACAGTCACAACCTGACAAAATTTAATGCATTGCCTGGCCTATTTTAAATTGGGGCAGGGAGATTATTGTATACTTTGTTGGTTTGGGTTTGAAGAAAGAAAAAAGCTGTTATACTTGTAGAATATTAAATAGTGTGATTGAGCTTTATTTGTAGGTGCAGCTAAGCATAGCATCACATACCTTCAGCGGACTGCATTTGACCTGCCGGCCCATTTTGAACCCAACTCGTTCGCTGTGTGCATGTGAGTTTTGCTGCAAATGCTGTCCGTGTGAAATTGACACATGAATGTCACGTGAAGCAGGAGGTTTAATGGTAATAAAATGTATTTACTCTGAATTGCTCTTAGCAAAACATCCAGGCGTGCTGAGGGATGCGGCTGTAAGGTGGATAAGCTGGCAGCAGCATCCCAATCCTGCATGCTTTCCAGGGGAAAGCAGGAAAAGTTTGTGCACGTTTAAAGGTTTAAGAACATACATTTACATTATACTACTTTTATTTTCGTCTGCGCAATGCAAGCTATAAACGTCCTTTGGACTGCAATCCATGTGTTATTTGTTGTAAATTTGCCATTTATACACGCGATTATTGCACATATTTGACAACTGCCCTAGGTGCAAGAACTGTCTTGGGAAGGACTTCCAATGTAATGATTTCCCTGAAACTCTTTAATGGGTCAAAATTTGAGTTTCTGAAAGACTGTAAAATTCAATATGTAAGGCGACTTTAAGAAAACAGCGTAGTAAGGCTTCCCTTATGTATGATAAACTCATAGGCAGTCACATGATATGCATTGCGCCTACATTTTTTAAATAACTATCAGCTAAACACTGAAAAAGCTGTGCACGATCCTATGCCTTGTACACATACTAGTTCTGAGCAACCATCTGTGTGGGCCAGACTAAAA
The DNA here is from genome assembly GCA_018136845.1 of Heterotis niloticus. NCBI lineage: Eukaryota > Metazoa > Chordata > Actinopteri > Osteoglossiformes > Osteoglossidae > Heterotis > Heterotis niloticus. The sequence continues at coordinate 6,491,548 of CM030900.1, read as the reverse complement.
AAAAACATTGCATTGTTCATAACTATGCTTTGGTTATAGTCTTATTTCATGTCGTTTACCAGGTTTCTGTGATTTCCATTCCATTTACTCAGATAGCAGACACTTTTCTCCAAAGGAATATATAAACCAGAGTGAACCAAAGTGCATTTTACCAGCAAAGGAACACAGATACAGACACACAGTTTTCAAAGTAGAGACATGGTCTAATGCTGCCATTTTTTTCCCCACACATTACGAATTGTTGCATGTAGAACTAAGAAAGAGATCCAGTCACATGTCGTGACCCATTTAACTTTCAAGCTTTCGAGTACTAAATCAACCAAACAAACTCTCAGCCTGGCTATATACGTTTACATAAACACATACATAAACATACACATACAAACTGTACATATACGCTGTCCAGCCAAAAAAAGTCATCACCCGGATTTAACTTAGTGTTATGATCTCTAGTTGCTTCAGTTGGTCAGGTTTAGCAACGTTATGTGCCCAAAAAACAAAGTCGGCTGACTACCTGAACATACTGAATGATTTTTTCTTCCAAGATGACAATGCTAGGATTCATGGGGCTTGAATTGTGAAAGAGTGCTTCAGGGAGCATGAGAGAGACATCATTTTCACACATGGATTGGCCACCACAGAGTCCAGACCTTAAGCCCATTGAGAATCTTTGGGATGTGCTGGAGAGGACTTTACGCGGCGGTCCGATTCTCCCAGCATCAATATGAGATCTTGGTGAAAAATGAATGCAACTCTGGACGGAAACAAATGTTGTGACATCGCATAAGCTTATCGCAACGATGCCACGGTGAATTCGTGCCATAATCAAAGCTAAAGGCACTCCAACAAAATATTAGAATGTGTGACTTTTTTCTTGGCCACGCAGTGTACATATATACAGTACACATATGCATACACACATAAATATATACATAAATTTTATTCTCCTATGGCATCAGACAGACACTAAAAACAATATAGGCAATACTGTATATGTAAAAAATAAAGAGGCTGCTTTTGTATTAGTCATTGCAAACAGAATCACAGCTGGATTATTTCTGCATCTCCACACGATACCAATTCATTTGCTGCCGAGTTGTATCTCAGTGCATTTGTTTAACTCCAAAAAATTTAATGGGCCGGTAAAGCATGATGCTAAACAGGAAGAATAAATCAGCTTAAATTCACCTTGTTACTTCCCATATGACACTATATCTGACAAACTGATGTACTATGCACACACAATACACAATAGAATGTGGGACTTCATGTTCGGCATACCATGTTGCTACTTGCTTTGTGGTTTGTATTTGTTACTTTTTACTTGTTGCTCATTGTCATTTATGAGCTATTTTTGCATGACACATTAGTTTGAAGGCACATCTTTTGCTCCAAGAACCCAGTTGTAATTGTTTAACTTCACACCGCACCACAGTGCCACGCAGCACTGCTGCCTACCACCAGTCCGGACCTTTTTACTTAAAGAAAGGCTGCTTATTGTTTAAAGAAGCTGAGGGGCTTTGAGTGGATGGCTGAAGAAGAAACAGTACAACACAAAGACAGCTGGATGCCAACACAATTTACTCTCGCGTTCAGCTGCAGTTACCGAAAATGATAAGAATACAGAGAGAAGGGGAGCCTTGGATCATCGTGGGCAGACATGTGTTTCTCTCAATCTGACAATAATTGCCATCTCTTCCCCCCGTTCCTCTCTGGTCATTACTGCAGGGCTGTCACAAACATCAGATAAACCCAGGATGCAGAGCGCAAGGCAGCTCTTAAGTCGTACAGCATGAGATGAGACACCAGCCAGGATAAGAGAGGAGAAAAGAAGAGAAATTATACCGCAGGGCAACAGAAGACTCTGTTTGTAACACTGACTGAGTGCTCCTGTGTTTTACAGCAGAATAAAAATGAGAAAAATATAAGCATTGAATTCGAATGGCAGAAGCAGAAGCTGAATGAAATTTTAGTATCTAATTTAACGCTTTAATGAATCGTCATTGGTTTCAGACTGTTGTGACCCTGACCTGGATGGAAAGGTTAAAAATAATGGAGGGATGGCTGGATAGATGGATGGGTGGTCAGCTAATGGTCAGGTAGTCTTAGGGTCAAACCTTATCCTCAAGCTGTAAAGCAGAAAATTGCCAGGCCATGCATTTAGCACTGTAGTACAAAACCTAAATAATTGCTGAGTTCTTTGTTATTGTCTATCCAAGATAGCAGCATGCACTATTTTATGTGTTGAAATAGTAAGTTAGAAGCAAAAATATTGTTCAGAGGGAAAACACTGCTCCACTGAGTGATATAGGTGCAGGCAATCTGCCTTGAGAGCAGAGAAGACAGCAGTGTTTTATAATGGAAGAAATTCAATGTGACATGTTGGGAATGAATTGTTCAGTCAAGCAGAAATATCCCTTGTTCTAATGGCCTGGGACATTCAATGGCGTCTCTCTCTCTCTCTCTCTCTCTCTCTCTCTCTCTCTCTCTCTCTCTGTAATGTGTATTAGAAACATGGTGAGAAGGAGAGTGAATATGTGAATGTTCACATAAACAGGATCCAAACAAAACATTGGTCAGGGAATCTGTGGGTGGGTGGGGAGGGGGCATTAGATGGTGAGCATGTCTTTCGCACTCACCCTTGGGTTAAAAGATGCTTTACATGCTCAGCATGGTGTACAAATTGTGCTGTGGATTCAGAAATATTCTGTCTGTAACCAAAGGGGTTCTGGAGGTCTGCAGTCTGCAGCTCCTCTCCATTCCCCTGTTGCATCTTTGTGATCTTCTGACACTTTGACTGTACTCAGCTTTACTGCGTTCTGCTCTGGTACATAAAAATAAAATAAATATTAGTTACAGATACACCGGGTCTTTGTGCAACTGACATTTTGCTGATATGCTTTACTGTTGCAGTCGTGGACTAGATGGTGGCTTTAGTTTAACGTAATGACTCACTCCTTTGCAGATGAGGTTAAAACCAAGCTTTTTAGTACGAATGAAGCCATTCAGCACATAAAAATGAGTACTGCACACAATAATGCACTGCACACTTTTTTTCAATAAATTTGGAACAAGTAAGTCAGAAGGGTCATGGCAGTTACATCTGGACTGTGTATTTTCATTTTCTGTTTGTTATTTGTCCGCTTGACTTTGTGCTTTACTTAGAACAATTTAAAAGCCAAGCATTTTTTGCATTTTGCAAAAGCTAAAAAAAGCTTTTGGCACCGTCTCATGATCGAAGGTCACTGTCTCCTGGTACCAGAAGTTGTTCCCTTTTCTAAAATATTTGGACAAGTAGCAAGGAGCTGGGGATGTTCTCAGTCAGGAACAATAGCAGTTCATTTCTTTACCTTAAAAATTATTAATCAATAAAAAAAATTGCTAAGGCAACCCCCGCACGACAATATGATGACAATCGGTAAGCTGCAGGAAACATCCTCAAGGCAGTTGACATCTGTACGTGATATTTTTGCTCACCATGGACACTACCTGGGCATCTTCAGAAGTGAAGAAATGAGCTGGCAGTCAGTTCGCTCAGCTGTCCTGCATTCAGATGTTTCACTGCAAACTCCCACTGACAGCAAAGTAGTGATAAAGCACCCAAAAAACTCTTTGTGCAAAGGAAATGTATTTTATCAGCTTGGTAGGAAAAAAAGACAAACTTTTCTTAAACTTTAGGCCAAGGTCTGCTGTCTGACAATGCACATTTTTTCCTTCACAGAATATACTTGAGCACAAGAAGTTTTCTACAGCCCGACATCGATGTTCTATGTTAAATCGTTGAAGAGTACACAGAAAGTCAACAAGCAGCTAAAACGTTTAAATAAACAGCCACATCAGGAGGCTGCCCGTGCATTTATGCTCCAAAAATTAAACCATTTGATGCTGTGGTCAAATTTCCCTCGGCTGTTGACTTTATGGTTTGTTTCAGCCACATTTCAGAGTATTTCAGGCCAGCTTAGTGGACCACTGTATTTATACTATGTGGTAATATGAATAATCCACATAAAAATTCCCGCACATTTAAACAGCAATGTGTACAGTACGTACACAGAAGGCAGAGAGGTGAAAAACTGTGCGATTATGTTAGTTTTTATCTTTCTGTTCTTTGCCGAAAAGTGCACTGCGGGGTTTTTTTTGACAGAATATAAATCTATATTTTTTGCTTGCAGAAACAAATTTCCATTTATGGACTTCTTAATATACGGTGAGAGCATTTCTTGGTGTTTTGCCAGGAGCACAACACCTGACTCAGGTGTCTACAAACCAGCTTTCAGTCAGGATAGCCACAGACTGATAAAACCCGTAGTGAAACACATGTGGATGCATGCTTCACTCCCCCATGAGTGAAATTATGCTCTTGGGCTGAGCAGGTTTCTTCATGTCATTTATTACGACACATGTGTATTTCAAATAGCCGGGGCAATCTTAAATCTGACCCATAGCTGAGTTTATATTTCAGGGTGAGCCACGGCTGTAGAACGTGGCCGTCGCACATTTTGCACCATTAACCACGCTAACCTGCAGCGGCACGAGCCGAAGCCGCACGCAGTGTTAACCGCGATCTGAGCATCCTTACCGCGTTAACGCGAAACAGCGAGACAACGTCCAGCTAGGCCAACAAAAGGGCTCCACCCTTTTCTTAGCTCCACTTTTCATGCAAAAATGTTGCGATGCCACACCATTAACTTAGTCAAATCTCTTAACGCCAGAGAAATTCATGCATAAATCTTGCACATTTGTTCCCATGGTAACATTTCACTATGCCATTCATATGTCAAGCTGCATCAGTGGAGATGAAGTCCATTGTCTCGGGTCAGACAGGCTCTTCTGTGTCAGCTTCTGTGTCAGCGTGGTTTCTGAAGAATATTCAGCACCGTCCCTTGTCTGGCCACCAAGACGTGGGGCTCGCAGACCAGCCCGGTTTTTCTTCGCGAGCATATCGGTCCAGTTTTCGGGCACTAATCGCGCAACAAAAACACGCAGGGGGGAAAAGGAGGAGGCCGGGTGCGCAGGCCCTGCTATTTCTTCTACAAAAAGAAGGATTATCGAAAATTCAGATTCAGGGTTTTCATATCACACCTCAGAGATTTCTCTTTTTCTTTATCAAAATAAAGGAGGGTTGGAGGGGCGAAGGTGGGGGTTGGGTGAGCCTTAGCATGGTGTCAGCATTTTTTTTTTCTCCCCTGAATCCATTTCAGTACCACTGTGCAAACAGGCTCCTTTCCTTTATCTGCGGCAAAATAAAATATTTGAGTTCATCTTTTGCACATTTGAATGTACTTGTGAAGTGGAAATGCAATATAAAAAATTAATTTCTGTAAGGCCTACATGAAGTCGCACACTGTATTGTGTGCTGTGTTTGCATAGTACATCAGTTTGTAAGATAAAGTGTCATATGGGAAGTATCAAGGTGAATCTAAACTGATTTATTTTTCCTGTTTAGCATCATGCTTTACCGACCCATTAAATTGTTTGGAATAAAACAAATGGGCTGAGATATAACTCGGCAGCAAATGAATTGATATCGTGTGGAGATGCAGAAATAATCCAGCTGTGATTCTGTTTGCAGTGCCGACTGGTGTTAAGGACCTGCATCTCAATATTTAAGGCTGTCTCTGTACCTTATGAGGGCAAATTTTTCATGAGGGCAGACTTAGTGGCAAAGACACCCAACAGGAGAATTTAAAACAGAGCATCAGTGATGTTATCACATTTTTCATACCCAGTACCTAAATAACAAAGCTGAAGCTCAAAGATTTGCTCCTGGTTCCTAATACTGAATTAAATAAAACACATTGCACAGCTGGCAGGAGACACTTTACACAATTATTTGGAATTAGAATGAACTTTTTAAACTACTGCGAGTCCCCAATTTACAAACTTTCGAGCGGCAAACTTTTCGCCATTGTGAACTTGAGCATCTTGTGGTTTTGCTGACATAGCAACCGCGCGTCAGTGTGCCAGCGGAGAGCAACTTTAAGCAGCAAGCGTACCTTTTTTCGACATGAAGGTGAACAAACTGCAGATGATCCTACGCTTTATACATTTACCCGTTCTGAGGCGCCCGCAAAGTACCTTTCTGTGATCCTCCAACTCCGACTCTGAGTTGATACCCGGTTGTTGTCCAAACTTTACAGTAAACATACAGTTTACATTGCTTTCTAGACTTCTTATGAATAAGCTTTTAATTCTTGTTGTATTGGGTATTAATAAACGTGGGTATTAAGGAAGTTTGTGCAATGTGGGGGTTGGAAGAAAGGATTTGGGAGCTTTTGGTGAGCAACTGCATGCTGGTAATTGGTTCTTTATTTGCCTTTGTTATTTACACAAAGTAATAAATACATCTGCCAAGGGAATAAAACTGCACAGGTGTGTGTATGAGTCATCCTGTCTAACCAGAAGGAGGAGCCCAATCCCCCCCCCCCCCCAACACACACACACACACACACACATACACACACACACACACACACACACACACACACACACACACACAATCTGCAATCTGGGGGGAGAGAGAGAAAATCTCATCTGTTCTGACCTTCCCCCCCCCCCCCGATTTTCCTCCTACCCTGCAGATTTGTCCAGGTTGCCAACATTTGCATTATATTTATTCATTTACCAGATGCTTTTCTCTAAAGTGACACACAACTCCAAGGAAATAAAAAAGACTTCACGAACAAAGCGGGCAATACAGCTGCAGACCTGTGGTTCGTGAAGTCTTGTCCTTTTGTCCAATAACCCTGCCAACACCAATCACACGAAGAGCTGCGCACGGAGCTGATGAGCGGCCCCGAGCTCACGCCATCTTACGTTTAACATTTTGAGCAAGAAACCAACATTCTGCACCAATCTGAGTGAGTAACTTTGAAAATTGGGGCCCAAACGTACTATAATGAAATAGTTGAAATGCAGACAGCTTTTTTCAGCCAGGGCTCCATTGGTTTTTTTTTTTTTTTTTCCCCTCCATATTTATACACTGCAGGTGTAAAACACTGTGCCACACACAATAACAGCCACAACCTTAGGCAGACACAGCTGGAATGCCCCCTCCACTCCCTGTGCATGGAAACGAAAAACATCCAATTACTGTAGTCCAGGTGCAGAAATATTTGTGTCCCCTTCACAGTGCAAGGAGTGTGTGCCAGCGTCCATCATTGACATTTTGACATTTTATATATCAAAGTATTCCAGTAATGTCCGTCATGCAAATTTTATAGAACAGCTTACAACTTGGGTCTGTCCTTCAGACATGTATGGGTATACACACTCAGACACATAACAGAACATATATGTTTGCCTGTTATTTGCCAGTTTTTCACAGTAATACTGCCACTTTATGACTTTAGTTTGTAACAAACAAAAATAGCTCAAAAATTCACACCTCACTGGCATCTAAGGTCATTAGAGTCTATCAGCAGCGCTACACCTATACACTACAAGTGACTTGCAGAAGGTGTCAATGACTATAATCGGGACCAAATTCAACATTTTAAGATAAGGAAAAATTTAGAAAACGCTGTGTGAAGAACAGGTGAAATGAATCGTTCTGTCTCACACATCCACAGCCTGAAAGAGCCTGACACCATCAGCATATGGGCTTATCTCAGCCAGAATTCTGAGCAACACCCATTTTGTTTCTCTTCCCCTTTTCTGAACAATCGATGTCCACCACTGGAGAGGCAGAGGATAAATTACTTACTGTGTCAAAGAGCTGTTTTAGAAATGCAGTATTTGCCCAGCTCGGACTTACACGCTCACAGCAAACACCTGCAGACACACACAAGTGATCGGACATTAACAGCGAACCCCCCCCCCCATGTTTATTTACGACATCTTCAGTGTGAAAATTGACAGAAATGAATTCGCAACCGAGCAATTCTTTTCCAACCACTAGACTGAGCAAATCCAGGCAGCTCTGAAATTATTAACTCAGCCTCGGGACTTGGAAGCCAAATAAATGAGAACTTTATTTTGTGCATTGAAAATGAAACAGCACTTCACAGTTATATAATAATATACAAGGCAGTAGCCATGGAAACTGCGGGGAACGGGTGAGCTGCTGTATTGGCTCTGGCTTTTATAAACCTAGTCGAATGCATGGGGGAAAATCAATCAAAAATTCTCTTTTATATTCGACATCTTTTATACAACACAATGCATAGCTGTTTAACAAGACACAATGAATAATACTGTAATACATTTATGGAAATATTGCACCGCAGTTTCTGCGTCTCCCTAGACTGAGTGAAAAGACATTCAGATGCTTGTACCTATCAAGATGAATACATACATTGCTTAAAGGGCAGGAAAACAAGACACGGAGAATGGAAGGAATTTTACAAAAGAAATAGACACAAGGACGGTGAAATCCTGTGGATAACTGAAGAAAGAAAAATGACTAGCAGTTAGGAAAAGGACGTACTGGATGCCTGACTGAGGTGTACATAGGAAATAAATGATAGAACTGATAATGCAGCCAGACCCTGAGAGGACGACGAGATGGGTCCAGCACGGTGGAGGTTTTAGATTTCAGACCACCGGTGTTGAGACTATTGCAGTTGTACGAGTGTTAAAAGTGTGCGTGATGTTTGGCTGTAGGTTGCCTCCCATTCATTTCCGAAAGTGAAAGATATGATCAAGTCAAATGTCATCCACAGCTGCAGACTGAAAGTTGTCCGCACGTACGGATAGCGTAGGACACAGTCTGTAGTCGTGAGAAAATGTGCATTTTACCCTGAAAGTTACTGTTAGCAAAGTAACACCGGTTGGTACTCGCATGCAATCCTTTCAAAACATTTGCGCGTTCTTAGCCTTCAGCTCTTAGGGATTTGTGGGAAGCCGCCCTTGAGTGAAACTTCTTTCTTTGAACATATTTTGAGGTCAGTGCCATGAAGATGTAGGTGCCGAGGTGCCAAAGAGCTTCATTGTTTCAGATTGTGGTTTAATCCCCACCGTGTAGCAGACCATTAAGATGCTTTAATGTCCTTCTCTTGTCTGACTACAATAATAAAAGGCAAAATGAGGGAAATGATGAGGCCTAACAATTTCATTCCTCTTTCCACAAAAGATGTGTTGACTGCTCGATTTCGTCTTTCACCTTTGAACGGGCGACTCTTCCATGGAACAGGTGTCCTCATTCCTGCCTGACCGTCACGCCTATAGTAACCATTTTTCTCTAAATCCACCTGCAAGTAGAGAAACAAGTGCTAATTTAATGGTTCAATAAGGAGGGTGGTGTTGGGGGTGGGGGGTTACAAGTAAGGTTGTATTTTAGCAACTTTAGGAGATCGATGAAATCTGCAGCGAAAACAAAAATGAGGCACGGAAAGCCGAGGCGGTCAGAAATAAAGTTGTGACTACGGGTGACAACACACTTGGAAATTATATGTTTTAGATCATTTTCATTATAGTAATGTACCGTATAAAAAATACTTCTTAAAATGTTCCAGTTTAGAATATAGTTTTAATTTTGATAGCATATTAAAAGTCTGACAATCTGCAGTTTCAATATGTCTGACTTTTAAAACAACAATGTGACAAATGTCAGTGTTCAAAAATAGAGGGAGAACAGTTGCTTTACCAGTTGCAGGTTTGCTGATCGCAAAAAAAATCGGTAAAATAATTAAATAAGGAGAGTACAACACTGCCTAAAAGTAATGGCTGCGCACGACAAACACAGGAAAACTGAAGCACAGAAAAAATACAGTACAGTCAAAGCTGTGTGACCAGGATAGATGCTAAAAATTATTTTTTGAAAACACGGACTGAATAAAAATCATATTGCCAGCGCCTCTGTGGTTCCACCTCAGTTACTCTGAGTTACAGTTTTTGATTATTTCGAATGAAGACAAATGTATACATGATATTCACATATTTTTTGCCATTTCTATGGTTTTGTATATCTCCTCTACTTGGAGTTGGATATTTGTATATGCAAATGTATGTTTGTCACAGATGTGAAAGCAGTTCCTCTCCTTTTATTCTGTTGCGCAACAAGCAACAAAGTCCTTTCACTCTCTGACCCCATCCTTATGAGAAGTGATGCTTGAAAACATACACATACCTTACATAGCCTAAAGGATATTACAATAAACACTTTTTTGGTCAAATATAAGGTGGAATTGAAATATAGACTTTAAATATCCAGAGTTAATGTCTTTAATGCAAATTGGTTGTAATGAATAACCATTTGTTATATAAAAATTACTGTTTATTTCATGTACAACTATGAGTATTTAATACATTTATTAATACTTGTAGTGTGTGTGTGTGTGTGTGTGTGTGTGTGTGTGTGTGTGTGAGAGAGAGAGAGAGAGAAACAGACAGAGTGATAGACAGCTAGAGAGATGGAGAGAGAGAGAAACATTTGTAGCTAAAGAAGTGAGTTTCACCAGCTTACAGACCTAAATATGGATGGATATTCCAGCTTATTAAAATTCAGAAGTAGCAGCATTTTGAAACAAAACAATGTGTCCTCAATATCCGTCAGTCAAGACCACAGCCAAAATACAACTGTCTTGGCCTTGGAGATAAAAAAAAAAAATCTATTTCATGTGCATACTATCTATGGTTACTGTTGGATAGTCTGACTGAATGCTGTGCAAGTAACGTATGTGTGTGTTGGGGAGTTGGCAAGAAAATTGTGTTTATGCTGGACTATTATCAAAAAAAAAAAAAACACTGTTGCATCATTTACCAGAAATGTAAAATTGACTCAAGATACAATCCCACGTTATATTCTCGATGATAGAAAAGATCCTCTTTCCCTGAAGGAGATCCCTTGGCGCACACTTCCGTTTCACGCTTTCCCTCATTGTGTCAGGGTCACCTGGAGCTTAGCGATCGTGAGTTCAAGTGCTGGAGTTTTATATACAGTTAATAAGTGCTACAAAGAACAAATAGGTGCTACGAAGGAAGGCAGACTTGAGTGCAAAGGCAAACGATTAACACGATGACTGGAGCAAAAGCAGGAGCAGATCCAACTCAAGGCAGGTCAGCACAGAATGACGCAAACCCCGCTGAGATTCCACACCGCTTGTGTTTTTGAGTGTCTCTGCTATGCAGCTGTGTCCAGTCTTCTTGCCACTTGCAAGGATTCCTGTTGGTCAAGCAGGGAACTGTCCTCCAGGGTTGTTACGCATTGCCTGCGATTATTCTGGACTGTTCTATTTCTCTATAGAATAGAGTTGAATTGTGTGGCCTTTCAGATTTCTCTGCTTTCCATTTGTTAATAAGGGTTACCATGGGCAACTCTGGTGCTCCTTGTCCATTAACAACTTAAACAAGAAAGCAAATTAAATCAAAGCCCCATTCATTCCAAGCTAATGGGTCCCGACCTGTGTTCTCCAAGCCACAGGAGCCGTGTCCTGTCACTCGCACCACACAGAGTGCTGTCAAGTTAACAGCCCTGCATCCCAAAGCATTAGCCAGATGAACAGATGGTAGTCATTCTCTTTATGCATCAGTGTAAACTGCACATCTTAACATTTAAACAACAGAGAGGCTGAAATGGAGACTTTTTTGCAGAAAGATGCAAGCGACTCATGTCAGACTTCTCGGTCCCATCCAGTGTATCTGGTGACCACTGGGTATCGATGCATCCATTCTGCTCTGATCATTGTCTGATAGTTCATTTTAACCCCATCAGCTTTAACCGGACAGGTTTTTAACGCATCACATCTTGCACTGCAAACCATCAAAGCGGCTGTGAGAAACAAAGTATTTATATAGGAGCATTTGTGCTGGCTGGAATGCTGTGTGCTGCCCCTTTAGTGGCCTTGCACTGACACTCTAACATGAAGACCAACAAAAACTGGCAGATGTGATCAAGCTTTTTCTATGTTAGCACGATTAAAAGTTTAGCTATGTACTACAACTGAACTGATTATTTTGTCTTTTTTTTTTTATAAAAATTGACCTCTTCTTGTTGGTTGAGGGTAGAAATGAACTAAGGACTGGAAAAATTTATGTTGGTTGCAACTACGTAGGCCAGGTGACAATTTAAAAGAGAGGAAAAAACTAACGAAAATATTTTAAGTAATGGGAGCAGCGCAATTGGTATTTGCGTAGTGTGCGGGGAGACAGAAAGCACAAGAACAACAGAACCAAATGCACAGACCACATCCTGCCAAGTGTTGCGACTACTGTTTACATGGAGCATGATGCAAACCATGGTTACCATGCCGCCATCGTATCACCGTGGATACAGCGTCACGCAAACACATATATACATAATGCATATTTAAACCCCTTCTGTTCACAGTCGGATTACATGTCCCAGAGATGACTGCCATGGAGGGAAAGGCAGAGAAACACCAGAGACAGCAAAAGTCCAAGTATCCACCATAAATTTATTTCCCTTCTCCCTGACCACTGGCCTAAAAGTTTAAAAATAAAGAATACAGTAATCCCTCGGAATCCAAATCTAATCCATGTCTGAAAATTCATCAGATGCGAAAAATTGTGGACGAGTATCTATTTCCTCTTATTTTAGGTGAAGAAAAAGCAAATAATTCTCTCATCGAAAGACACCTACATATCAGTCAACCCATTGTTTCAGTTTGATAACATACTGTAAACACCAATTCTCTTACTAGAAAACAATGTTGCCATTAATTTGCATGTTTATAATGTGAGGTACAGTATGTACAGTACAGGACAAGCTCGCATGTCAGCTCCACCACCGGTGTTACTGTGTTACACATGAAAGATGAGAGGCTGCATGAAGGGGGGTTTGCAGTTGGAGTTCAGTGTCATGAGACATTGAATAAAGGGAAGCCAGGTGTCAAAGCGCCCCACTGCCTTCGCATCTTTGTTTGACACAACAGCTGACATTTAAATAAATAGGTTTATTTTAAAACGAAATTCACAGTAAACGTATGGCATGGACCAAGCAAAACAGTGCAAAACTAGGAGAAACAGCTGATAAGATACCAGCTAGAGTGTGTCTGGCTTTGGATGAATTGTAAATGTGCAATAGGGTCTATTGAAATGCATAAAGTATTTCTTTATTGTAGTCCTGTACATTATTTAGATTTTTATTTGCATTTAATTTTTTTTATTATGTATATCAGATAAAAATTTGTTATAGGAAAAGTTTCCATTCAAATACAAATATTTAGGTATTCATTGTCGAGACCTGTTACAGTGGAAATTTGGATATGGAGACTTTGGATATCAAGGGATTGCTGTGTTAAAAAAAAATCCATAATCCTTACTCCTCTTGTCCCACAAATCAGACTGTGTTGTTTCCTATAAAAAGCCAAAGGTTCGCTGTTTTGTACTGTCCGCTTGCTTTGTGGTCCTGTGTAACCTCTTACAGGATTTTGTTTCCCTGAAATAATTTAGTGAGTTGCTAGGAGAAACCCAGAAAAGTGCAGTGAAAGCACTGAATCCTGTAGTTCAAATAAAGCAGACATTTAAGAGGTTTTTTTGTACAAAACATAGCAAAGCCTAGGATGGGGAAGTGTTAATATTTATAGCTGCTAAACAGCATCATGCATGTATAATGATGTACAGCCTCTCTTGTCTACACATTATAGTTCTCATGACCCCAGGGAACATTACCCTCCAAAAGACCACCAGAGATTCCCATTCAGAGCTCCCTAGCAGAACCCAACCTACCTAATTATAATAAGGGCGACCTATTACAACAAAAGGAATACAGAATGTCTATTTAATATTGTACTCAAACCTTTAAAATACTTTTGTTGCATGTTTCTGTGTTGCCGCGACTCAGCTTATATTACATATTACAGTAACTATTAAATGCATTATTACGTCTGGGGAAAAGTATGTCCACTGTCATTTGGAAAACCAGACATCTATGGTAGTTAATATTTTCAAAGCCTTACAATTAGGGATCATTTGACCATCAAAATACTGGCGTCAGCCAGCACATTTGCTGAAAAAAATGGATGGTAGCCTGTGGCCCTGTGTTAATCAGTAGGGTTTGAATCCTATTACAGTTAAAAACTCATCCTTTACTTCTGATACCAGCAGCATCAGAACACCCCTGCCATGTTAATATATTTACAAAGTCAAACCTGGAGTACATGCAACCTTAATGGGATTTTGGGAGGGGAATAAATGAAAGACTGCTTTTAGCACCTCCATGAGGTATTATGAATATTTTTTAATGGCCTTTGGTTTGGCATACACTCTATGTTTAAGCTTCTGAAAATTAAGTACATGATAAACTGCTTTGTTTTGGTTTACCTGGATGAAATTCTTGTCTTTTTAGGCCCACATGAGGAACATAGCCATGTTTATACCATCAACCCCTGGAAAACAGGCTGCGGGATCAAAGGCTTGCCAATTTAACATGGAGACAGTGGAGTTTTTGGTTTTGCAGTTAACCCCTAAACCTGGGTACACTGTGTGGGTTGATGTGCGGAGTGCTCAGGCACCTCATGCATGCTCACAAGGCCTTTGAGATGTTTGAGGAACCAAAGAAATGGTTTACTAGAGCTCCCATTTTGGAACACATGTACGTTGGACTTCTCGTTGCCTTTTAATGGAAGAGGTGGGTGCATCCAAGGTGCTGCGGTAGAGCATCTCCCAAATTTGTACACTTGTGTATTTCTCATCAAGTTAGTTGTTTCCTGCAAGACATGAATTATGACACAGGGAATCGAGAGTTGTCAGCTACTAAACTAACCTTGGAGGAATGGAGGCATTTGTTTGAGGGCACCAATCACCCTTTTTTAGCACTCACCATCAACTGGAATTCGGAATATCTCCAGAATGGAAAAAATACTCAACTCCAAGCAGGTACAGTACGCCTTACCTTTCGTCCACTTCCACTTCATGGTTCTTATCACCAAGAGCGGTAGAGCAGCAAAGCAGATTCCCTCTTCAGGCTCTATGAGGCCTGCAGAATTTCAAACAGCATCCTCCCAGTTTTACATTTTACGGCCTCGGTACACAAATGTACCTTTGTGGGCCTCGTGGACGACATCAGTGCAGCACAGGTGAATGCAGCTCTGTCAACTGTTCCCCGTGTCTATTACGCTCACCCCTGGTTCCTAGCCCTTATGTCCTGGGTTCCCCATGCCCCTGCTCTCTGTGTACTTTCCATAGTTTTAGGTCCAGTCTTCAGTGTCTCCTTGGGTCTGTATCTCCCTCCTCCCCTTACCAATAAGTGCTTTACATGCTTGCACAAGTGAACAGTCTCTGTGTGAACATGACAACAGCATTCAAGAATCTTGTGCAAATTTGTATGTTAACTGAATGTCAAAGGATAACAGTAGTACCTTAAACTCCATAGATTCAAGTGAAGATCGTACGTGGGCAAAGCAAATATATCTTTTATATATGTTATATTTATTTAGATCCATTATATTTATCTTCATTTTAGCACAAAAATATTTGCCATAGCCAAGTGAAATTGCTCACTATCAACAACTACGTAGCCAAAGGCAGGGTCATGATGGTCAAGAAGAACCAAAGATGAAGCTCTGACTGGATGCCCAAATGCGACAGGAAATATTAATTTAATTGTCTAAAACCATTTGCACACAAGCTGCACCTCTTAAAACAAAAACCGTACCTATCAATTCCCTGCAAAGAAACCCAATGAACTAATCCCTCTGCTCCACAATTCGCACTCAGATCTCCCCAATCATTTTAGCAGTGAAGAAGATGTTTCTTTTCGCCACAAGGCTGCTCAAACTGGACTTCACCAAGCAGAAAAAATAAATCATGAGCCATTCTAGACTGGAGGCAAATTTACAACTGTGGGAGAGAGGGGCCCAAGTATATTTTCAGCAAAACCTTCTGCAGTTCCTATCAGCCTTCACTGGAACAAAAAGCCATTTATTTTTATATCACTCAGATAATGAACTGTAGATGTTATCCTGTGTTCAGAAATTTTCATGCTTTCTGAAATGCATCTACTTCATTAGCTCTGAAGTTCAGTTCTGGTAATTGAAATCCATTAAGAAAACATAAAATGGATCAGATGGTAAATAAAAGTGAATTTCATGGCAGCAGTTGCATGTCATGGACCAAATAAAATATGCTTTTGAGAGAAGAACGTAGGCTTGTAGGTGTGTGTCTAAGCATGCACTCGTGTGTGTGCGTGCGTGTGTGTTCGCAAATGATAATGGAGCTCATGGCAGTAATATCCATTAGACATATTGTGCTCTAGTTCCAGTCCCTCCAGCTTAATGTGAGGGGTAGTATGAAAGGGAGGGGTATAGGGCTATATTACATTTCATATACATTTAATTTTACACCACCCATAAAAACGGGCAGTGTAGTTGCAGAAATGTAGTGTGTATGCATTAAATGTGAAATGTAATGAAATCAAAAACGTCAAGCGCAGCATTTTAGCAACCCTGACATATGTCAGAAAACATTGTGTGCGCCAGAAAGGTACAATACATGAGGCAGTTGGAACTGGACAGAGGAGGACAGGAACATTAGGACAAGAATAAAGCAGTGCCGTGCCCACCAGCAGTGCGGTTTCTGAAAGCAGCAAACATGACCTGCTTTACCCAGACATTTCTTAAGCCTCTGGCTAATACGCAAGACTTCCACATGCCTGTGTATTTTTCAAAGAATTTTATTATCGAGCAAGGAACAAGCCAAACCATTATAATTTACACATTAATTGTACAGCACAACCAGGAACTTAATACAATCTACACCCCTGTGTGGGTGGGAGTCTTGGTCTCTTCTGGGTGTGAAACTCCTGATATGAGGTGTTAAAGTGTGACCGATACAGTAGTGGACCGGACCAATGAGAAATAAATATTCTTTAGGCTGCCCAAGGAAAATTAGACAAAGGAGAAACTTGAGAGCTTCGAAAATTATTCATAATCAATGGGGTGTTGGTTTAAATGGACTGGATTGGAATTTTACTGAAATGCTGAGAGAAAATATTCACCTTTGCAGAGCAAAAGCCATTCAGTTAAATCAAATTTTAAAAATTCCTTAATAAAAATTTATCTTCTAAGGACACATGCTGTTGCTATGTACATACATTTTAGCAGTGTCCCCTAATCCTGCTCATGTGCTGTCTGGAGTTCTTAAACAATCTGCATCCACAAGCAATTGCAGACATGTGGTTGCTTTTCAGTGCCCCATACACCATGGTGCAGACCACCGAAAATAGCTATTGCTTTCAAAGAGAGCATTTTCCCCAAATTCAGTTTCAGATGAACTTTGGCAGCACATGTCAAATGCGCTTGCATAATTGGCAAGGAAACGTGTTTTATTCCTGTGGTCCAGTCCTGAAGTTCCCTTTAAATTTGTGTAAACGTGTCACTAATGAACATTTGATCTTCCCCGAAACTGGGAGAAATTCTGGAACATCTGGTCACATTTCTGGAACTTACGACAGTGCTGCGTGGTTAGGCCAGTGACATAATGCCATGTTTTCATCGTTCTTCCTTTGTTTAAAGTTTCATTAAGAGGTTGCAAAGTCACATTCCAGGACGAGTGCTGTTTCATACCCAAATAAGGCACTAAACTTTGACTTCTTCAGCAGATATAAATGTGGAACCACGTATGGTCACTGTACTTTGAAATGTTGCCTGAATGATCACTGAGGTTATGACAGAGCACAGGAACTTTGGGGGAAAATGGAAACCTTCAGTCTGACCCACATCAGAATGCCAAAATAGCAGGTAGCCCCAAGTAACCTAAGCATACTTTGATTTTTTTTTTTTTACATTTATATACATTTGTCTTGCCAATTATAGTGGATTTTGTACATCCTGACTGGCTGTTTCAGGGCCTGGTATGGCAGCTGCAGCACGTCAGACTGTAAAGCTCTACAAAGAGTGGTCAAGACAGCACAGAGCATTACCAGGACCGTTCTGCCAGCCCTGCAGGACCTCTACACCCAGCGGTATAAGAAGAAGGCCCGTAACATCTTGAAGAGCCACAATAACCCCAGCCACAAACTATTCTGCTTGCTCCGGTCTGGAAAATGCTTTAGAAGCATCCGGACGAGAACAAGCAGATTTCGGGACGGTTTTTTTCCCCCCACACAATAAGACTGTTAAACCACTGACCCCTCCCTTGGACAGTGAGACAGGGTCGATCAGAGTCTGTTTGTATGCCTTATTGGTTTGTATGTTTGTTGGTTTGGCTGTTGTTCATTTCTTGTTTGCTACTTTCCATTTCATTTTTTGTTTGCTATTCTTGTTTACTAACTTTTAACTTCTATGTATATTTTTAACTTCTATGTATAGTTTTACATCTTATTCCTTATTTATTTTCCTTATTTATTTACTTATTTACTTTTCTTATACCTTATTTATATATGTATTTGCTGAGGATGTCTGGAAGCAACACTTTTCATGGTCACAACACTGCGATGCTGCTGTTAGTGCACCCACGACAAATAAACCTTGAAACCTCAAAATCATTTTTGGCCCACTTGCATGTGCTCATGTGAAACATTCCTCAGTGCACCTCAGTCCCATCGTGCTTTTCATTACCGTGTCAGACTATCACCGTGGTGGTGAAACCATGATAAGCAGTTGGTTAAAATTCAGCTGTCAAAGGCTTGCACCTACAGTAGGCTCCAATGCAGCATCAGTTATGAATATGATTTAATAAGATTAATAAGATCACCCCCCGCATGAAGGTACTTCCTGCCAACACCACAGGTGCTTTGAGACGAATTTCTCTGTTTAGGATCCGCATGTCTGCTGAGGCCGCTTTTCAGAGGAAACATGTGGGAGGGGAGTGAACAGTGCGGCAGAGAGGGTAGAAGAGGACTGTTTTGGGGTTATGTTTGTCAGCTGCGGACTGCCATCTCCAGAAAGTGATTAAGTAAGTTTTGCTGTTGTTTTAATTTTCGACAATAAAGCACACACACACACACACACACACACACACACACACAAGGCAGAAGAGTAGATTTCTTCCACTTCCAGCTGAGCAAGACCACAATGAGTTTCCCTTTTGTTTGATGGCTCACTGCCTCCACTGCCTTTGCATATTTTAGCTTGGTTATTTATACATTTTTACATTTTCAATGTTGTGTTGCAGACTTTAAAGACCGGTGGAACTGGCCCGTGCCGCAGAAGTAGAAACTTCTCTGATCTTCAATGGAAATGTGCTGAGAAAAGTAATACTTTTAGTTTTACTGGAGAGAGTTTATGGATTTTAATATAATATAAAGTAGAAGGTAGTGCCTGGTTGCATGGCTGTGGGTTTGAATCCAGCTCAGTTGGTGTGGAGTTTGCATGTTCTTTTCATGCCTGTGTGTGTTTTTTTTTTTTTTTTTTCCGGGTTCTCTGGTTTCAGACAAGTGTTTTAGATAAACTGGTTGTTCAAAATGTGTGTGTGTGTGTGTCCTGGCATTCCACGCAAGGTTCAAAGTGAATTTATCATCAGATATTCAAGGTAAACAAAATGTTGTTTCTCCTGGACTTGGGTGCACAATACACTTAACAGGCAAACACTGGAAACACACACACAGTGTAAAATGATGTAGCTTTCAGTCAGTCCCATGCTCAACATTTCTCCTCACCAGGATAAAGTGGTTGAAATAATGGATAAAAAATACTAAATGTTGGACTTTTGGCTCTAGAGGAAGCAGCTACTGTAAATTAAAAAAAAAAAAAAATATTATATTAGAATGTAAGAATAGATTTAATAAATTACGTTTACCTCTCTCTCTCTCTCTCTCTCTCTCTCTCTCTCTCTCTCTCTCTCAGTTTTATGGGTTTTTGTCCTGGAGAAGCTCAGGTAAGTCATTGCCCCCAGACGCTAATCAAATATTTACCTTAAAAAAAAAAACCAAGCCGCACGGAAATCACGATTCTGCCACTAAAGGACAGACCAGCATATTTGTTTAGTTTTCCTTGGCAATGGGGAACAATGACAGGTGCCAGGGAACCTGAGAGTCTGATGGACCACAAATGGGCAGAATGTTGGCACAAAAACCTGAAAAAACTTCCACTTGATGTTCCCGATGTCCCCCTTTCCTCCTTCCTGTTTACCACACTGAAATTCCCTCTGTTCTCACCCTCTTGCTATCATTCACTGCTTATCCTAAGGAAGGGTTGTGGAGCCCACCCTGAACAGGACAGCAGTTCGTCCCTATGTCCTCCACACCTTTACTATCAGACATACAAGGTGAGTCCCACACCTGCTGTGGTGAACCCCACCAGTTTTCATTACAGAACAGAAATGTGATAAAGACAGACATCTCCATGAGTGTCCTGAGCATTTTTGGATCCATATTTTTTAGTTACAGCCCTATTTTATTTAGATGGATTCTTTCTTCAAAAAGGCTTGCAGTAAGAACCAGCTTACCCTGTCTTACCCGTTTGTACAACTAGATTTTTTCAATTTCGGATCAGTGCTTTGGGGCAGTAGGAGTGCAAGGTGGTGGCAGTTACTTCAGATTCTGCACTCCTTCTTCAAGCCAGAACACCTGAAATGAAGTCCAGAATTTGTCTAGGATGATGAACGCAGCTGAAAATGGAGATGTAACCATTTTATAGACTGCAAGTGTGCACAACACACACACACACACACACACACACACACACACACATAAATGCAGCCTCATCGGACACAGCAGACCACTCCGACATGTCACTTCTTTCAAAAAACCCATTTTCCATGTCTGGGCTGAACAGAAGATAGAAGATAACTGTTAATTCCCTATAGAGGGCGGCTTGATGGGAACTGTGGTGCGTTTTACACTTTTGATTCACTTCCGGCAGGAGCTGCATGTTCTCAATTACAGATTGCAGATAGCTTGTAACCCGGTTACAAATGAGCTCCATCATTCAGGGGTACCGCGCACTCCTTTGCCAGGACACACACTCACATGGGCCGCTTGACGCTGTACTGGAATTGCGGTGGATTAGCAATCGTCGCCGGCTGAGCACAGTTGTGATCGTCTGACATAAACACCACCTCTGTCTCTGGAAGTGTCAGGGAACCACTTTTCGTCTTGACTGCTGATGAAATGTTTGAAAATATGGTGTTGAGGGCAATGGTTCGACAGCCGATTTGTAGTCTCGACCGCTCCGGAAAAGGGGACTTTGTGATCAAGCTGTCAGCATGTGCGTGCGCGCGTGTTTTAAAGACCTCTGGAGTCACGTATTTACGGACGGTTGTCCTCCAGCCGTTACACTCACGGGAGATTTCAGAAAATCAAGGGTCCTCCTACAAAAGCATGTGTTCTGCGTTCGAATGAGGACTGTGATTGCAAAAATGACTTCATATCTGGAAAAGAAAGCCTGAAAGCCATCAGCGAAGAATCAGAGTCATCATGTTGGCTTTTCCATCAGGGACTTCTTGGCAAACAGATCTTTTTCTGCGTTCGGCATGTGTATTTTTCCATTAGGTCACAGGGCAAAGAGACTGAGATATAAAAACAAATGGATGTATTTATAAGCGTCCCCACGATTTCTGCTCCAGCATTCGGGCACCCTCAGCGGAATACAAATGCAAGCTGTTGCATAACGCCCGAGACCTTTGCTTGGGCAATAAAGATTAGCAGACGCACATCATCATCTCATTTCGAGAGCATGAACCTCTAAGGCTTGGCAGTTTCATGTAGCAAAACCACAAAACCTAGTATCTACCACGGACCAGCCTGGCAATAAATGGGCAGAACAAATGATGAACACTTGTTGTCCACGGAGAACATCCATGCACATGCGGTGGTTAAATTTGCGGTCCTCCTGAGCGAACCATACCAATGCCTATTTTCACGCATGCACCTCTCACCAATCCATGACCCTCCCCAACCCTCCTCCCAGGCCTCCCCCCCTCCAACGCATCTGCTCCTTTCAAAGCCATTCCATCTTGTCCAGCCCTTCTGGACTTAGGCCAGCAGAAATTAATCTCTTCAGAAAAGATAAACATCATATTACTTCATTACCCTTTTAAAAGACATGCAAATGAATTCCATTATTCCCCCTTTCCTTTTTTTTCCACAGAATGAAGTTAGCTGGTCTGGCTGGCGCTCGGTGGCTCCCTTTGTCCTAACCAAGCGTGAAGAGCCAAGCCGTGCATGGCGGCGTTGCCCATTTCCGTCACTGAATTAAACATTAATGCCACTTGACAGCAATAAATAACATTTATCACAATGGGGATCTAATAATGATTTTTCTTGCTGGGGCCGCACATCGGAGTCTCTATCAATTGATAACTGCCGAAATGCCATTAACATAACAGCTGCCTATGACAACTGTATCTAAATCATTTTAATAGAAAGGACATTTTTTGGTCCTCCCGCCCCGTCGCCGACACCGCAGCGTCGATTCCTCCTCCTCGCCCCTTTCCCGAGGTTTATCAACGCTGTCGTCTTTGTTATCGCGCGCACCGCTGTCAGCCTAGGCGGCAGCATCATTACAAGGTAATAGGCACATAATGAACAGCTTTGTTAAATTAGCCGCAAAGCCCCCTCCCGCATGTTCGGCCCATTCGTATTTCCATCTCGCACCAGACAGGTAGCGCTGAAGGAATTCGGCGGAGGGTGCTTGTGGGTGGCACCCGTTGCTAAGCCGTGCATGGGCTACGTTCGCCCCTTCACCCGTTGCGTTGGGTAAAAAAAGTTTTAAGATCTGGGCCGGGATAGATGGCTTCTGAAATAAGTTTTGGAGGAAATGTAGGAGAACATGCAGTAAATCCCTGCGTACACCAGCGATAGGCAACCTTCCAGAAGGAGGATGGACCCATTCCAGCATGTTGCACTTAGAAAGATTACGTTCTGCTTAAGGTTTCGCTTTAATTTCCAACTATGAATGACAGCGAATCAATCTAAATCTGCTCATAGCTCTTTCAACTGAATTGTGAAGGCAGGCTCATGTTCAGAGATTTAACTTTTTTTTTTTATTTTTCACGGAAGAGCCGAGGCATGAGCAGAGCTTTGAAAGCGCTTCTCATTCACGTGCAGGAGATGTAAAGAAAGCATAAATAAGCCATACAATAGACGCGACCGCTGACTTTTTTTGCAAATGACGATGATGTTTCCCTTCCCTCATCATGGAGCTGGTGAAAGTCTTCCTTTGCCAATTTGGAAAAAAGCTAACCGCGCATCACCAGTGAAAAAACGCCCACTTGCAGCCGTGCGAAAAATCGGTTGGGTCGAAACTGATGTTTGCTTTGCGCTGAGCGCCGTAGGATGCTTATCGCATTCATAGCCCTACTTATATTGAAGACCACTGACAAGAAGTAGACAAAATAATTTGAAACTTTTTTTTTTGATCCATTATCTATGATCATTCAGTCATTACTGATTTGAATGGAGAAGAAGAGAACATTAGCGGCGTCTTATTCATTGCTCATGGGATCGGTTTCATCGGCCCCATTTAATATGCAGTTATTATAGAATATGCTACATTATTACTGCATTTGCACTTAATTAATAATGATCCCGACCCGTTTAACTAAAATGAAAATATTAATTATCGCTACATACATAAAGCACATACCAGTATTTATTTGTAGATGAATGTCAGCATTTATTTCTGCTAAGCATATGAATTTATACAACCGAAGAAGAATCTGAAGTTAATCATTTCATTTGATTTAGGATGACTTTAATCCCTGTTGCACAGAAATCAGAATCCAATCCAAACACATAAACGCAGATGTACTCTTGTGTTTCTGTTCTATTCCGAGCTCCTCTCATTGACTGGGAGGCTTCAGCCTTATTCTTGGCTAAATGAGACAGCCACAGTTGTAGCAGCTTATTAGACTTTCCAAAAACGGTGTAAATGGATTAGAGGAGTAAGACTAAAATCCCCCGAAATTAAAGCAGCCAGATTCTGTGAAAGGGTAGCGATCAAGAAAAGGGGGTTATTAAAGTTATTTAAGAGTTTTGCACTGTTTCATACAGAGGAATCTTGTACAATCTCGCTGTTTCTGCTCAAACTACAACTGCTTGACTGCCAGGTCAAGGAGAATATGTTGTACTATATAATAAATAGTTACCAACAATATATGCAGGATGCAAAATGGAAAAAAAAAAATTATTTATATATATATATATATATATATATATATAAAAATTATTATATATAAAAATTGTATGTATTATTATATATAAAACATATATAATAATAAAAATAATAATAATATAAAATAATAATAATAATAATTTATATTGTTGTTGTTAATAATAATATATATTATATATTATTATTATTATTATTATTATTATTATTATTATTATTATTATTATTATTATTATTATTAACGTGGAATCGGACGTCACAACTAGGTGGTAGGTGTTGGTATTGTGTCCGTAGACATGACGGTGTTCTGTTGTGGTGGTGGTTAACTGGTCTCAGGGCAGGGGCTGAAAGAGCAGCAGTTCCATTTGCCCTGCCTGGCTGCTACCTTCTCCTGCTGCTCAGTGTGCAATAAAAGGCTGTGATATGGAGATCAGTGTCGTATCCTCCTTTCTCTCCATCCGAGCCCAGACTGGCACTCGCTACATCATTTTTATTATCATACTTGTCAGTATCATCATCACTGAGTCATTCATTACGAGTAACCACATGTCCAATGCAAGGTCACAGTGCTAAGGATCCATATTGCAAACGCACACACTCACACATAGGACAATTTAGAGTTACCAGTTAATCTGAAAAACATGTGCTTGTGGGGAAATGAACCTGGAAACAACATGCAAGCTGCACACAAACTGAGCTCAGTTCAAATCCTTTGCACCACAATTTCCGAGAGGCTGAAATGCACAACGAAATGAAATGTCAGAATGGTCTGAAGCCTGTGTAAAAATGGTAAGCACGTAAGCGTAAAATAAGCTATTTTTAAAAATATTGACTTTGCAGGGATACTGCATTAACCACAGTCCTACTAACAATTCTACGGCCATCCATATATGTGGTAGTTTAGTAAAATAAAGCCATCTAAAGATGTTTTACTCGAAATTATAAGCGCACAGTGAGTACACTGATAATGTTGACCTACACAATATTTGTCAATTCTGATGTTCAGTCCTTTTTTAAGCATTTAGCGTTTTTATCTCTTTTTTTTTTGGCTGTTCAGCCTTTCTTTAAAGTAGGAACTATCATAAATTTGCTATTCCTAATCATTACTGAGCACCATTTCCCCATGTAAAGAACCCATGCACCATTACTGGACTGCTATGTCCTTTGGAATTAAATCCCTGTCCTCCTCGCATTAACTGTGTTTCCCACGAGCCGGCCTGCTTGGGTGAGTTCGAATGGTTGTAAAGATGTAATTCTCACCGCTATTACGCCCACATTATTGTCCTTATTAGACTTGCACGCTTTCGGGGGCTGAGATCTCCCTCAATTTCTCACACTTGTCCTTCGCAGATGTGTTTTAGCTTCGGATTTTTTGAGTTGAGGCCCAGGGACTTCAAAAAGTCCTTCTTAAGGAGCATGTTTTTGGTAGGACTGCTGGTATAGGGCGGATAATGGAGACTGTGATCTGATCACAGAACCCAGTAATTTTCCACTTCGCACAGGTTGTGTTCCTAAGAAAAGTGGAAGGGAACAGGAATGCGGTGCTCCTGCAGAGAATAATGCCACTTTTTGTTCTCTGGCTGCTCTCACCAGCCACTCTGCACAATTAGATGCTTGTTTTTCTCCTTCTTTCTAGGTTTCTAGGAGACTGTGAGGTTATCCGTTTTTCCTGGAGAATGAGTAAGAAGCAGGTTATGCAATCAATCTTTGGTGGTTTTTAAATCATAATATTGAACCGGGGTGTCAACCTTGCCATTAGGGTGATTCATTCGAGCAATTTTTACATTTACAGTTTCGGTACAAGAACAACACCAATCGCCTCTGCGTGCATCTCACGCAATTTCCTCGCAATTTTCTGCTATAATTTGAATCTGGAGAAATGTATTAATTTAACATGGCTGGGAGGAGCACAGTACAAGTGAATAAATCTCCGTTATTATTATCCACAACGGCGTGAGGGCCAGACGTCCTCATCCTATTCTCATTATTTGCAATGTAAAGCTACCGTGTTTAATTAGCCATGGACGGCCGTGCGACACAGTCCCCTAAGACAAATAAATAAGCTCTTCTATGTTGAAAGCAGCAAGCGCCTTAACAAAAGCAGTCTGTTCAGCTTCTCCATCGTACATCCCAAAACACACAATGTCAGTGTAAACTACGAAAGTAATACGGTGTATCACACTGTATTTTTTTTTATTTTTTATTGTCGGGCAATTTTTTTTTTTTTTAATTAAATATTACTCTTAGTTAAAGAAATTAAATCCTGTAACATATTGCTAACAAAAGTGAGTAAATTCAAGATTTTATTGATACAAAAGGTACACTGTAAATACAGCTTTCTAAACAGTAGAAAATAAATAAATAAATAAATAAATAAATAATTTTCAGCAGTAAGTTTTATAGTTTTCAAGCATTTGCAACTTACGATAAATTAAATAAAATAAGGCAATATTTTTACTTTCTAGCATTGCATGCAATTTTGGGAAAATATTTCCAGAAATTTGTCCTCGCCAACCCATTCTGCAGTAATTATTAACCGTGCGCATTGCACTTGTTAAGCACGACAAAGATGGAGACTTTTTATTAACAGCAGAGTAAGAGCGGGGAATGCGGCTCTGAGAAGCAATACCTGGAGCTCCTACTTTTTATAAATACCTGGAGTTGTTTTACCGCAGTATCCAACAGCACATTTTAATGCTCTTTTCCATTACTCAACTGAGCCATCTGTATTGCACCTAAGTGCAATAAGTATGGTGTTAAAAACTTGGCTTTCATGTTTTCCTAGCAGTACTTCTAATAACAGTGACTAGAGAGCCTTACAAAACTGTGTAATTTATTTTTACTTTCACAACACTCTGCTTTTGCTTTATAAATTCAAGCAAATTCAAGTCGTAGGCTAAAAAAATAACTATAGCACAAACATATCCCCACCTCCCAAAAAAAAACAAAACCCCTACAGAATCATTCATAATTTATTATTTCTATTATCTTTTTGCTAAATCGAGTGTGCAGTATATTTTTATGGTACTTTTACATCTATTTTTAATGAGAACTGTAAGAAATATTTATGTAGGAACCAGTGCCACAGACACGGGAGCCTTCAGTTGTTATAGTAATGAACCCTGAGAGGTGGCACCATTACGTGTCATTCAAAAGGCAGTTTGGCACAATGACTAGAACATTCGCACATAGCAAAATAGCCATGAAAATGATCTCAGGGTGAAGACAGCTCGCATGCCAGAACAGATGTGAGCATAAAAGCAGTCCTCCATTAAATGGTCATTGGAGCTGCTGCCACGTTACTGCAGAAATGGCCCCGCGGTCTGGCCTGGGTGGGGCTGCATGAGGGGGGAGGGGCCAGGCTGCTGCGGTAGCACCAGCTTGCCATGATCTGAGAAATAAGACATTTCGTCATTTGCTGACTGTCAAGCATTCAGGGGTAAATTAAAGCCGAAGTTTGTTGTAAAAATGTGACGGCTGTGACGCAAGCCATGCATGACTGTGGACAACAAACCTATTGTTCAATCTGCTGCTGACAGATGGAAGAACACTGACAGAGCCGGTCACTGGTGAAAGGTAAGCCCATCCACTAGGTGACCGCCTAAACAGGAAACATGCATGGTCTATGAGCACAAACCTGGTACTCAGCTTTGGCCAGCAGAACAAGGGTATCAATGACCAGGAGTGAGAAGCAGTGATTCGAAGGGAGAGGGCTTTTGCCGAATAGAACTGCCACCATTTGACCTTCGGCATCCAGCAGGAGACTGCTTTATGTAGGTGGCAGGGTTTCACCAGGATTCCACCATGGCACCCCCCACCTTCTCCCCTTATACGTTCCCTGCTGAAGACCAGACTGTGTCCCAAGGGGGTGTCTGCAGGATATTTTTAAAGGGCTCAACACTTCATAAGCTTAGTTCCTCAGTGAATGTGGAGGGCAGGCAATTCTCAAGAGCACATCTCAAATGCATGCATTATCCCCTCAGTGTAGAGTAAAAAATAAAATATACACTGTATATAAACTAATAACATTAATAATGATGTGATATGTTGGGGCTGACAGCATTGTAATGGAAAATGGAAAAGAAGGGAATGCAGGTACATTGATGTCCAGTTTATCTAAGGCATGGCAGCCAGGAAGGCCCTCAATCCCTCTGACATTAAAAGCACAGTTTTCTATGCTGGTCATCTTTTTATAGCCACCGAGCCTAAGCTGAACAGAGACTAGAAATTTGCTCTGAGGATTTTTTATTTTACTATGAAGGTTATGTTTACTTCCAAGCCAGCCTAGAGGATGGTTTGGTAACCGGGAAAATTGAGGATAACTGCAGGCATATGGCTAAGGCGTACATAGTTTTGTACATAATTCCAAGGCTGTAGTTTTGCTTTATTGACATTCTGCAACTATAAAACTGTACAAGAGAGAATGAACTGTAGTTTGTCCTGGACCACAATGCAATGCACACCAAGCAAACACACAAAAGGCCCAGACAGAACACAACAATAAAGTAGTAAATAAAAAAATACTTGTTGGTAGTACGGGGTAAACAAATCATAGACAGTAAAAGGTTGATCAAATAAATGATATAAAATAAAATAAATGGGTAAGAATAATCAGTGTAAATAGTCAAAGAGTCAGTTTTGAAGGTGGAGATTATACTGTGGGTGGTGGTGGTGACCTGTCCTTATGTTGAATTCTGCAGGCTGGGAGCCAGGAGGAAAAAGCAATTCCTAAGCCTGGTGCTGCTGGTCCACATGCTGTGATAGATAGATAGATGGATGGATAGATGGATGAATGTACACTATCTATCTATCTATCTATCTATCTATCTATCTATCTATCATGTTTTTAGCTAATGCATTTTGTCAAAAGTGACTTCCATTACAAGACACATTGCATTAAATGTACTATATTCACTCCTCCATTTGTACAACACAATTGTATTCACTCACACACATACACATACGCACACACGCAGACTTGCATACAGCAGCGTAGATATTTAAATAGTTAGAGTAGCTCCAACCAATTCTGTGTCCAAGCCTGCTGTATTCATGGTTTACAATATTTTGCATGCAGTGGGTGCGCTCAGTTTGTGGGAGAGTCCACACCTGAACGCCTCTGGTTGGCAGGAGTCTGAATCCACTTTCTGTATCATTATCTGCACAGAATATCCCTGATGCCTCAACCCTTCACACAGCCTGAATATACAAAGCTCACAATCTTCTAGAAAGGCATGAAAATGCATCCTGCGGAGACTTTGAATAAAACACAATGCACCACAATATCTTAAACACTGACTGTGCCTTTGACTTCTCTCGACTTACGACCAAATTGTTTGACGGTACAGCGCAAGACATTCGGGTACCTCATTCGCTGACCAGAATGTTGGAAATTTCTGAAAGCAGTGAAAATTAATTTGACTATTTTTGCGCATTTAATTGAAAAAAAAAAACAAATTTCAATTAAAAAAAAAAAAATCACAATTTTTGTTGTGAAAGCAGTTGTGTTAAGTACATCTCTGTCACTAATGCGTGTGAGTGTGTCTGTTTGACTATGCAAAACCCCAACCTGGGGCGAGAAGTACCCATGTGTCAAATTTCAAGTCTGCGGCTTCAAAAACAAAGCTGTCCATATAGAACAAACAAACAGACGAACAATGATTCAGCTTTAAAGATACACAGATGTATATTTTTGACGGTCGTAAGTGCGACTCATCATAAGTGGAGGACAGTATTATAAAGGCTCCAACATCTGGACAAACTACAACACTGCATTATCCTACTGAACACCGTAAGGTAGCCTCCTTGAGAAGTTCATGCTAAGACATTTGGGTCAGGCCAAGGCGTCTTCACTTTAACATGACCTCCCCCGAGTTTACTGGCTTATTCCTCAGTGCCACTGTGAGCGAAAGACTCTAAAGGACTTGCGTTTCAACAAAGGGTGGGAAGGACAGATTAGGAATGCATAAAAACCCAATTTCTGTTACGATTCCATTATTCTCCTGTTAATCACAGACTCTCTTCGCCCTTCCTCTTGACATAGACGTTGCTCATACAGTATTCATACTCATTTAAAAAAGAAATTGGCAAGACTATTAGTAATGCCCAATTTATACCGGATACTCCCATCTCGCGACGACTCGCAACACAAAGTCCGGGATAAAGTTACGCCGTAATCCGCGATCGCGCAGCTGTCGCGCGCTGTCCTCAGCATAACTCATTGTTGCGACGGAAAAATTGCGGACAAAAGTCGCCGTTGCTCATTTCGCTTGATGTGGCGCTGTGTGTCATTTCGTCCCCCCCAACTCCTCTGTTATAACACTAAAATACATCAAGTGCAGGGCGATTCAATGCATATTGATTACTCTGGAGGCCTGAGGGTCCAGCCAGGGAGAAAGAGGCAATTAAAGTATTTTCATTATCCATAAACTGTGCTTTTCAGCAGTCAGCCTACCCCTATTGACTTGCTTTGCAGTTGAAACCTTGTTTTTAGAACAAGCACGCCCACTGCATCTCCTCCCCAGGTGTGTAACACCTGCGTATGTTCACTTCCGTGTACTATGGGTGCACACACACACGGTGCGCGGTGGCTTTTAACCATTGTATGTCCAGTATACGCCGACCAGCCGTAACATTGAAACCAGCTGTCTAATATTGCGTGGGTCCCCCTCGTGCCGCCAAAACAGCTCCGACCCATCGAGGCATGGACTCCACAAGACCTCTGAAGGTGTCCTGTGGTATCTGTCACCAAGACATTAGCAGCAGATTCTTCAAGTCCGGTAAATGGTGAAGTGGTGCCTCCGTGGACTGGACTTGTTTTTCTAGCACAACCAACAGATGCTCGATCGGATTGAGAGCTGGGGAATTTGGAGACCAAGACAACACCTTGAACTCTTTGTCATATTCCTCAAATCATTCCTGAGGGCCACTACCATCAGGGAATATCGCTGCCATGAAGGGGTGTACGTGGTCTGTAACAATGTTTAGGTAGGTATTACATGTCAAAGTACCATCCACATGAAAGCCAGGACCCAAGATTTCTCAGCAGAACATTGCTCAGAGCATCACACTGCCTTCTTCCCATAGTGCATCCTGCCGCCATCTCTCCCCCAGATAAACGACATACCCGCACCCAGCCATCGATATGATCTAAAAGAAAACTAGATTTGTCAAACCAGGCCACCTCCTCCCATTGTTCCATGGTCCAGTGGTGACACTCACGTGCCCATTATAGGCAGTTTTGGTGGTGGACAGGGGTCAGCATGGGCACTCGGACTGGTCTGTGGCAACACAGCAAACTGCAATGCACTGTGTTTTGACACCTTTCAGTCATGGCCAGCATTAAGGTTTTCAGCCATTTGTGCTACAGTAGCTCTTGTGTGGGATCGGACCAGATGGATTAACCTTCAGGTAAGGTTTCTTGTTAGGGACGTTATGTTGAGCCAAGGGGTAAAAAAAAAAAAAAAAAAAAAAAAAAACATACTCTTAAGGTAAATGCATAACTCGTAACCCAGTAATTTTCTATGAAATGCCTACAGAATGAGGCATGGAGACAAAAAATTGTTTAGACTGAATTGCAAGCATAAACTAATCAAAACATACAAATAAGTGTAGCAGAAAAACAGCTGAAATAAACATGAAATCACAAACAATTTGGCCAGTGATATGAAAGAAGAAACCATAGTGAATTAGTTGCACCACTTTACTTTCTATTACTACAAACATCAGGGTTTTATAGTACAAATACAAGCAGAGCTGCATGAATATCTAATGTGGGCACCTTCTATTGGTACAGACTTTGTGTTTCAAATTAAAGATGGTGCTTACATATGAAATTAAACACATGAAGTGATGTCTGCTGGATCTTCCAAAAGTTGAAAATATACAAGCAATATGTGAAGTATGATCAGTGTTGGGGTAGCAGCATCCTTTTAGATTATGAGCAGCTGAGCTTTGAAGCGTCGTGCTACCGTGTGCTTTGCAGTTGCTCTGAGTTGAATGCACATCTGATTCACCGTCATACAGATGCTCTGTCTAACAATAGCCATGGGGGGCCAGACAGGGCATGCCTTGGAGCACTAGAGGGAAACCGCAGTGTTTTAAATATGCGGCCCTGTCTATGAATCACACTTCTGTGGCTGTTCAGAAGATGGCACAGCAGAATGTGTGGCCTTTTTATTTTTAACAGCAAAGTTTAAACAGAGAAGCAGGGTCATGAACTCTTCTCACCACCCGATCATCACCACCACCACTGCCCAGAACCACTGACATCCACCATGCAGGGTGTGTGTCTGAATGTTCTGTTTATGTTGATGTGTGTACATGTATGTGTCCTAGTACATTTCTGTTTACTTATCTCTACATTGTGTTTATCTTTATTTACAGATTTTTATATTTATCTACTGTATATATGATTTTTTTATTATTACATTTTTTCTAATTTTCTTATCCCCCTATTCTGCGCACTGTGGACCTGAGGATCTTCATTTTTTGCTCCTTTGCATAAGGAAGTTTGACAATGAACGATTCTTGCTGTTACTTTATTTGCTATCTCCACTGCCATAACCATCGTATTCCTATGGAGCAGTACAGTGGCTTATGTTTATTTCCACTATCAGTTATAGTGCACATAAATCTGGCTGAAATTTAAAAATATATTCTGCAAAATTCAAGGGAATTTGTCCAGGTATTTGTGACGGTAATTCTGCATGTTTTTAACCTGGCTGCCAAATCAAGCTTGGGATACATTTTACTGTAGTAAATAAAAGTATTCACCCCTTGGACTTTTTCATGCTATTTTCCTTTACCACATTGAATCAAAATATATTCATTTCATTTTTATCACAGGGATCTACTGAAAAGCACTCTTTGATGTTAAAGTTAAAAAGTGCTGCTGCAAAATAAATTTTGGACTCCCAAAAAAAAGCACAAAAAAACTAAGTGCAGAAATATTCACCCCTTTAAGTTGATACATTTAGCACAGGCACCACAGGCACGGATTGCAGCATTGAGTCTATTTGGATCAACTGGCATCAGTTTTGCAGATCTTGACACTACATTTTCCCCCCAAAATCTCAGTTGCAAAACTGCTCAGGTTCTGTCACGTTGGATGGGGGCTGAACTGCAATTGTCAAGTCCTGCTGCAGATTCTAAATTGGATTTATGTCCAGGTCCTGATCTGGCCACTCCAGGACATTGACATTTTTTTTTTTTTCGATTAAGCTCTTCCTGTGTAGCTTTGGTTTTGTATTTGGGCTGTTTGTCCTGCTACAAAAAAAATCTCCAAAGATCCAGTTCGATGGCAGACTATATCAAGTTTTCCTCACGGAATTCCTTGTACTTTGCTGTATGCATTTGATCATCTACCCACCACCACACTGCACAGTAGGGATGTTGTGTTTCTAGTGATGTGCAGTGTTTGCCTTTCACCAGTTTTTCATTTCTTGGCCAAAAAGCTCAGTTTTGGTATCAAAGGACCATAGACCCTTCTTCCACTTTCAACAAAGGCTTTTCTTTTGCCACCTGGGAAAACCACACAAACTCTGCTGACAATGAGCTGAATATGAACCTTTGCGGGTAGTTCAGACACTAGAATTAGAATTATTATGTAACTATTATTCTCTATGAAGTTAATCATAAAATTACCTTTTAAAATGCACACATTATCCGTATCCAGCTGTTCAACACTGGGTCATGGTGGTTCAGAGTCTACCTCAGAACCGCAGGGCAGAGCATGGATGACCCTGGAGAGGACGCCAGTCATAAACTGGGTAGCACATACACAATCTTACACACTTACACAGAGTTTAAGCAGTTAAAAGTCACCAGTCCTCCTGAAACACAACTTTTATCTGTGCAAGGAAACTAGGCCACCTGGAGAAAACCCACGCGCACAGAGGAAGCAGATGCAAACCTCACGTAGAGTCACATTCAAACTTACATTTAATCACACACACCAGGCACTGTCAGGCTTTCTTGCTAACTGCCATTCCTTTTTAAATAATTTATTTTCTAATCAATATTATGTATCAAATCACTGTGAAAACTTGAGCAAAATTTTGTTTCGTTTTCATAGCTGATCATTTTCATATTCTATACAAAGTAATGAATCTATCATAGAATAAACATACAGCAGTAAAAACAACTTAAAAATTTGACATTGTTATGCACCTTAAAGATTACCTTGCTTATATGTGCTTATTTCCAAAACCATGAAGTAACAGTGCAGCAGCTTTGTTAATACACAATTGTGCTACACAGGAAATTACAGGAAAGAGGAAAGGGATGTGAAAGAAGAATTAGGGGCTTTTACAAATTTCAAAAGCTGCAGCACACGTGCTTTTTTTTTTTTTTTTACAAAAGATTATATTCGTACAATCAAGCCCATGTCCAGTTCAATGAGTCAACTGAAAGCTCACCCCCAAGCAGCGCCACATGAGTTAAAGAGCATTTCAGTGTCTTTGAGCAAATCTTTTAACAGCATTAGAAATGAGAGACTTGTTTACATCCAACATTATTACGAGCATTTTTCTCCATCTGACACTGTAGAACTTTGGGGTGAAAGACCCCAGAGTCCACACGGAAGAAGAAACAGCGCAGACCTGACATTTACACGTTAGTGGTAGCTTTTCTAACACCAATACATCATGTCATTGTTCTCTCCCCTAAAGCATGTGCTTCATTGCCAAGGTGTAAAGCACCGCTGGATTATTCACCTAGAAAGGACAAATGCGCAGACCCTGTGGACAGCTTGGTCCATGTCAGTGCGTCATTGTCAGACAAGAAGAGCACACCGATTGCACTCAGAGCCCTTTGGCGAAACAGTGATATTTCACTCGGCAACCTTAACCGTTGTCCATTAAACTCAAACAATGGTGACAGCAGAGAAGAAGCCCAGCCCATTCCTGTTCCTCTGGGGAGCCATGTAAATACAATTTAACTATTCTTTCGCCCCTGCATCAATCATGGCCAATATGACAAAGTCCTTTGTTGGGCGCGGAGACTGTAAACACAGCTGCAGCATCCCAGGAGGAGCAGCCCCCCCCCCACCTGCTGCCTTTACACCTGGCTTACAAACTGTATCAAAATGTGATTTAGCATAAGCGTTATGCTGGCAGCACTGCTGTCTTTCCCTCCCCTACACGGTGCTACCTTTAGCGTCAGCACAGTGTTGCCCCGTCCCCCTGTTTTCAGGAGGGAGATGATGGTTAGGAACTGTGAGCAACGTCGAATGTAAAATTGTGCACAACCACAAATGATATAAATGATTTCCACTGGTCAACAGCATGTCTGTAAAAAACTGAAAAACTGCACTGGTGGCCGTATGACTGGCAGTTTTAAATGTCAGTGAAATGAACTCTTTCCCATGACCTCCAAAGAGCATGGCAGGCACAAAGCAATGACTTTGCAACATTTGCTGATGAATTGTGTCCCGAAGTATGGGCCAATAACAAAGACCAAACTAAAAATTTCTTTGAATGTTTAAAAAAAAAAAAAACAACCCAGTGCCATGCTGAACATTAGCTTTGGGGGAAAAAAAACAAAAAACAAAACAAATTGCTCTAAAGAGCCTATCTAATGTAATTCAGATGCTTGTTTTGAAGGCACTCCAAATGCATTTCCTTTAACCCTGACTTCTGAACCCTGCATGCTATCAGCCAATGTTGACTGCAGCTAATAATGACTTTTACGGAACAATAATTCTGATTTAATACAAGCAGAACCTCAAATGTGAAGATGGCACAAGGGGTTTCCATGGAGCGTCTTCAAAACTTTCTTACAGACTCTTATCATGCCTTGTAAAAATGTATCAGTTGCTGAAGGAACCTTTATAAACCATTAAAAAAAAAAAAAAAAACACCTTTTAAATAAATCTGTTCCACAAAAAAAAAAAAAACACAGTACAACAAAAAAATAGATGTATCATATAATTATTTTCACAAACAGTAGAGGTTGTGACTGTGTAGCACGCAATTATTTCTTGGTGTGAAAGAAATTAAACAGCAGATTATTTTATTTTATTTTATTTTATTTTATTTTATTTTATTTATTTATTTATTTAACACATGGCATTAAGCAGATTTCTGTAAGTTTTATCAAAGCAGGGGTACAGTGGTGCTTTTGTCCTCCCTGTTCAAAAAACACAGATACAACTCTAATCCAACAAAAGGCAGTCCAGTGATTCACAGAGCAATGGAACCAATCTATTTGTGTTAGGGCTATGGCAAAAGGGCTAAAAGAGTGATAGCAGATCTCTTTTTCTTGGTTTCCATAGCAACGGTAAACCGGCATAGGATGAAACTGGGTGAAAAAGGACATTTCTGACAGCATTATAGCATCTGTATTGTGTTTGCTAGCTAGCTGTTTGGTTGTGGAGAATGACTCTCATTCACCAAATATCAGGAGGTATGAAGAAGTAGAAACTTTCTTTTTTTATCACAACAAAAAGTAAATTTTGAGAAAATAATTTATTATGTATTTCATTCAAAGCAACGAATGCAAGATACCTATCTAATGCCAATTTACTGTTGCATTAAGAGACCCTGGCTTCATTGGATCCCCAGATGATTCTTGTAATGTTAAATGTGAAATAGCAGCTATATCTGTCAGAATCATCAATGCCACAAGGAAACTGTAAGACCAGACTCACCGTGACCGCACTGCTTCACAAGGACCACCACACGTACCCCATTTAAGCAAAAAGTTGAAGTGTTGTAAGCCATCTGACAGCTCGACCAACTCAGTCACCCAAAGCTTTGTCATCCAACAAACCCACCTGAGAATGGAATGACTGTGAACTACCTTGTGGCTCACTTAAGAACTGATCACAAATTCAAATGATAGCACAAATTCAGAATTTTTTACATGCTATATTTAATTACCTTATATTTTTAAATTCATTTCAAATTCTGCTGTCAAAAGAGTAATGCAGGAAAGTGAACAAGTGAGTAGTCATGAGTCAGAAGTGATGGAAGAACCAAGAGAAAAAACTGGTTATGATCTATTTATTTTTAAGCAGACCTCAAACTGCTACCTTAATAGTGCTGCAGCATAGACGGTGCATGAAGATGAAGACTAACCAGGTGTCATCCTACTCCTATCCTGACCATAACCACAGGGCAGTCTTCATCAAGGGAAGCTGAGCAACTCACAGCTGAAAAGGACACAGGACTGACATGGCTCCTCTACATAAAGACACACATTTTTGTCATCAGTTATCTGAAAAGCAGCCTATGAGAATGAGAACGCACGGCAAGACCCAAGTGAAACACATACTTTCAGTCTCAATAGTTGGCAAGTCTCCTGAATTATTCACATCCCGAAGCCTCTTGAAAAGGGAGATTTCATCGGGCAGGAGCTTGAGTCATCCTCTCAAACTTTATTTACATGCAATGTCACTGGAGAAGAATGCCCATCCTACAGACCAACAAGCAGATGAAAATTATGGCTTTTCACAAACTTAAACATCAATAAAACACAAGTCTGCTGACATTTCCTCCATTCATTATGCAACTGTCTTTATTTGCCCCTTCCTTACATCTCACTCATTGAAATGCTTACTTTACTGAAACAAAAGAATTATTATTATTATTATTATTATTATTATTATTATTATCATCATCATCAACTCTGCCATTTCCCATTGCTATCGTGTGTCTCAAGGACAGTGAAAGAAGATGCTTTATTGTACTGCAGTGCTGGAACACAGGATCCTTGTGTTACAAATGTTTGACTTAATCGCTTTTAAACCTGCAAAGTTTTTTTTTTTTTTGCAGTTTTTTTTATTCTGAATCATATTTTCTTATTTTCTCTTCTGAAAAATCTCTTTGCGAGATTTATTCAAGTTGCAGTTTATTCAGATGAAATTATTTGATGCCCTGTAGCTACTTGCAACCAAATATGAGGCTGACTGCTCATGTTTGTGAGTAAAAAAAAGCCAGGCATGTGGCTATTTCTGAAACTGGCACTGTAGTGAGGATCACATCTCCAACTTACGGTATTCCGGTTTAGGAACCAATTTCCATTAACGCTCATAATGCTCATATACGGATACCTGTATTTATAGCTTATTTTTAGCATTTGCGAGGGTCACCGTTTAATAATAAGAGAAGTGTTTTTATATTTATGGGATGAATCAGCCAGCAATCACCATTGTGTAGGAGGTGGTGGTAACAAAATGTTTTAAAGTGATCTTACAGTAGACTTCATTTTTAAGTTTCCAGTTAACAAAAGGTAATAAAATTAAAGTCCTGGAGCAGACTAGCATCCCACCCGGGTTAATATCCAGCCTCCCTCACTGCTACAACAACCCGATGCAGGATTAGTGGTTGATTTCTGTTTCTGTGAACCTTTTGTAGTTCTTAGTTCTTCCTCATTCCAAGGTCTGTATTCTGCTATTATTTTATATATCTGGAGTCCGGTAGCTAACTAGAGTATATAATCTTGTTAGGAAAAAAAAAAAAAGACTTTGGTGTACTTATTGTTTTGTACTGGCATCTTATTGAAAGTTTGTGTCACAAGCCACTTTCTCGCAATCTCCATCTTAAACAGGGAGACTAAACTATAATACTCTCTCAAGTTAGGAAATACTGTATCTCTCTTTAGCAGTCAGGCACAGCAGGCTGGATGAAACCACACCTAAAGACCGCCACCCTATCGGCCTCTGCGATTTTTCTGTGATGCAGTACAGTATGGTAAGAATGTGGTTTGTCATTTGAGGTAGATGGAAACCCCAGATTCCTCTGGAAATATTTAAAAACACCACAGGCTCACAAATAAGAGCATAACCACCTAATAACATGCACCATGTAGCGTCAAGTGCAGCGTGAAATACACCTAACGCTGCTGCAGATGCCTGTTTCTCATGAAAACCCTTCCATGAGTGGGAAGCACTGCAGCAAGATGCTCATACAGTGTTACCTATAAGTACTTCAGATTTTACCAAAACAGCATAAACAAAACAAAACCTTGGTCCATAAATATGGAATTATTTTCCAAAAACAGCAAAAATATACACTGCCCAGCCAAAAAAAAATTCACCACCTGGATTTAACTTAGTGTTACGGCGAATGAGTGCTACAATCAAAGCTAAAGGCAGTCCAACGAAATATTAGAGTGTGTGACTTTTTTTTCGGCCGTGCAGTGTATCGCACATTTTTTCCAGCACTTTACAGTACTTTTCAAGTTGTCCAACTGTTCAATACTGTATGTGGAAAAAACTTCATGGCATTTTTTTTAAATGTTTAATGCTTAGAATTATCGCCGATTAAAGGTAAAGATTGAAAGGAATGGGTTTTTTTTTTGGTATTTTTATCAGTTATGCTGTTTGTGCCAGATCTTTTGTTCTTGAAAAAGAGGCAATGTGATCTACAGTGCAGTGAAAAAGTGTTCGCTTCTTGATTTCCCCTATTATTGCATATTTGTCATAATGAATGGTTTCAGATTTTCACAGAATGTAACATTACACAAAGGGAACCTTAGTAAATACTTGACAGTTTTTAATTTATTACTGAATGTACTTTATCCAACACTCATATTACACATGTGAAAAGTAACTACTCCTATAGCTACTCGGTCCACCAAATGACCAAGTTTAATTGAAAATTATATTCAGCTAACTGAACACAGATAGGATTGACTGCAGTCAGCCCTGCCCAATGTAAACCTCACTATATACTGAACTTTATCATGAGAGTGAAGTAGTCACCACAAAGTTCCTACAAGAATACTGCCATGGTTAAACGAAATTCCAAACGCTTTAAGAAAATAAAAAACTTGTTGAACTAGACATCTGGAAAGAGTTACAAAGCTATTTCTAAGGGTCCCCTGGATCACAGTAAGAGCCATTATCTCCAAATAGAGAAGAGACTTGAAGCAAGGGTGAATCTTCACAGGACTGTCCAACCTGCCAAACTTACTCTAAGAGCACAGTGACAACTCAATCAGGAAGTCAAAAATAAATTCCAGAAGAACATCCAAAGCACTGCAGACCCCTCTAGCCTCAGCTAAGATCAGTGTTCATAACTCCACAACAAGAAAAAATGGGATTCATTTTCATTTAAACACATCCACTGTATATTATATTGTTTTATGTTGTGTAGTAACTAATAAAATTCCCTTGTAAACAGAGTTATACTGTTTGCATAAATGAGCATTGCTTTGATCATGAAATCCAACCGATAGTCTGCAGTGGTGGACGGCTTATAGAAGTTTAATCACCCAAGCTACATGTGTGCATAGATATAATTCTGTAGAAACAATTACTGTGTGTAGAATTGCAGAACATAGCACTCATATTTTAGAGACCCATTCAATATAAAAAGAAAAAAAAACTGAATGCTTAGTAGTCTATTTGAGAAACTGTACAGTATAATCCAGGTATGCTACAAGCACAAGCCACTTCCTACATAGGGGTTTACATATGACAAACAGGTTTTCCACTGTTGCATAGATTTGTTCCGGATAGGTTCTATGAATTCATTCCCAGGATGAAGTGTATACACTGTCTCACTTTGGCCGACAGTTGATTTTAGAGCTTTCATTTATTCATTTGTTTGTGCTTGTGTGGCTCCACAACAGACATCCCTAAATCGTACAAAATTGTTCTCCATTACCGGTTGTTTTTTTGAGACATTGTGCCACTTCAAGGACAGCATTACTTTTCTGTTTACTATATGTCCACAAAACCACATAGATCCACTTTGGCGTATTTTTTCTTGCAGAATTGCGTTCATTTTCTTTCCCATTCTGCAAGCATGATACTGCTTCAGGCTTAGAAGCCAATTTCTTGGCCCTTGACTAGACAGCAATGTGCTGAATTGAAGTAGCATGGCCCCTTGACTAAATTGGTGCCTCTGGTTTAATACAACATCACTCATGTAACACACAAACATGCTACAATTTTATTTCAGCTGCCACACTTGCAACTGGAAGATCTTTAAAGCAAACAGCACTCGTGCTGTAAAAATTCAATGAATATGTTTAGCCGCACGTGTGCTGATTTATCTTTACTTCCACATTAAATCACAGTGTGCTCATCGAATGCGCCACTGCATTGCAGCATCATTTGGGGAAATGTTTCACATTATCCAGTTTAAATAGTGCTCTAAGCAAAATGCATGACAAAAAAAACCCCTTTTTTATGAAATGCCAGCAATGGGACAACGCGTAATTCGTTCTGACTTCCTGATGCAGTGACTTACAGGCAAAGCCATTTATTATCACTTAAATTATACAGAGAGAGGAGGTGTAGTTTTCAGCAGCTTTCAGAAGCAAATAATTTATGTCTAACTACTTGCTACATGTGTACAGGGTTAATAATAATAAAAAAAAATCCTGTTCCAGGCAAAAAACAAAGATCAATTTCATTAAACAACCGTATATGCACTGCAGGGACACCACTGGTTCTGAGCAAATTAAATTAAATTCTAATAACATGTTTGCTAGGTCTTTTTTGCATTGTTAATGCAACCTTTGTTTCCCTGCAAACCTGGAAAAACTCATTCTTTTCTAAAATATACACCTGTAACATAGCTCATATTGACATCCCTGCTGGACCGGCACAGTAATTATGTGTCAAGAGCAAATAACACATGTGTCTATAAACAGCAGAAATATCTTTATTGCAGACCATGTAATTAACATTAGTGCAATAAAAATAGGCAAATTTATAGTGTTTCAGCAAATAAAGACAAAATGCAGAAACCACGTTGCTTAGAAAAGAGCCAACATAGTAGAGGTGGAAAGTACATACACCCAGCGTCACTAAATCTGTGTCATGTGCAAAGGGATATAGATTTTCTTGCTTTGGGCTGCAGTCTGAGCCAAGGAGGTCTGTCTTCTGATTATGGAGCAGAGCAGCAAGATCCTAGACTATCCATGTAAGCACCGAAGCAATCTAAGAACCTAATACAAGACAGACTTTAGAACCCTACCTGCCCCAAGTTTTCTGACTCAGATGAAGTATAATATCACAATTTTTAAATTGCTCGGCAATTCAACAGGAGGAGCTGAAACCCTGTTGCGGCCCCGCTCACATACAAAGATCATCAGGGTCTACACAATCGCCAAATTACTGGAGACTCAAGCAATTTGTCTGGGTCACCTGAATCAAATTGAGATTTCATTGTACAACCAGTCCAAGTTAACCCCTCAGGCCCTGAGCAGAACCCAGCCAATATGAATCAGGAATTACAATCAGTTTAGACTGCACGTGAGCTCAGAGCTGTAGGATCCATTCCACATTCCCCAGCTCACATTTTAACCACTTGCAAGACCCCTGAGTAGCTTCTTGCCTCGTGAGCAAACATTAGTTCCAGTCCCGACTCCGGCAATAAATGGCGCTAAATATTTACCCATTCTCCAGCAAAAGATGGTGAAGGTCTATGCTAACGGCTACAAAGAAAGTTTGAACTTTGAACTGAAGCACTTGATAGGTTCAGCAGCTGTAGCAAAACTATACATCTAGTGACAAGTCAGTAGGGTTTATTAAACTGATACCGAGGGAGAAGAGAAGGGCTCCGAGAACTGAGCCCAGGTGAACATCAGATCATAATAGAGATTCTTTATGTAAGCGCAGGTAAAGATACAAAACTACAGATAAACACTACGGTTTAATCGTCCCTCTGCATCACCCTGCCAAAGCTGCAC
This sequence comes from Heterotis niloticus, assembly GCA_018136845.1. Classification (NCBI taxonomy): domain Eukaryota; kingdom Metazoa; phylum Chordata; class Actinopteri; order Osteoglossiformes; family Osteoglossidae; genus Heterotis; species Heterotis niloticus. The sequence continues at coordinate 6,448,949 of CM030900.1, read as the reverse complement.
CAATAACAAGTCAAACACAAGTATTCCTCTGACAGACTAGGGTGTCCCAGCAGGGAAACTTTTGCACGCCCCTCACAATGCACAGCTACACTTGCATCAACATCACACCTGCTGACTAACATGAGGTGCTGCAGCTGAGCTGAAAACTTAGTCATGGTTTCTGTAACTGCGTCTATTTTGGTACCGCAGTACTTATTGACTGCCGTTTCCAAAAGATTTTTGAACTTTGCTGTTGCAAATTGCTGCTATAGGGCATCCCTTCTTGTTTCCAAATTGCCAGACAGAGGTGCTTCTTCATTGGCCCACAGGTGAACTGCCCACTCTTGCTTTTGGAAGATACCATTACCTATTATTAAGAGGTCAGTATGTGTTTCCCTTTCTTCTTCTTCTTCTTCTTCTTTCGGCCGCTCCCGTTAGGGGTCGCCACAGCGGATCAAAAGCTTCCACTTCCTCCTGTCCTCTGCATCTCTCTCCGTCACCCCCACCACCTGCATGTCCTCCTTCACCACATCCATAAATCTCCTCTTAGGCCTTCCTCTCTTCCTCTTGCCTGGCAACTCCATCCCTAGCATCCTTCTCCCGATATATCCAGGATCTCTCCTCTGCACATGTCCAAACCAACGCAATCTCGCCTCTCTGACTTTGTCTCCAAACCGTTCAACCTGTGCTGATCCTCTAATATACTCATTTCTAATCCTGTCCATCCTCGTCACACCCAATGCAAACCTTAACATCTTTAACTCTGCCACCTCCAGCTCTGCCTCCTGTCTTTTGGTCAGTGCCACCGTCTCCAACCCATAAAGCATAGCTGGTCTCACTACCGTCTTGTAGACCTTCCCTTTCACTCTTGCTGGTACCCTTCTGTCGCAGATCACTCCTGACACTCTTCTCCATCCACTCCACCCTGCCTGCATTCTCTTCTTGACCTCTCTTCCACACTCCCCATTACTCTGGACTGTTGATCCTAAGTATTTAAATTCATTCACCTTCGCCAACTCTATTCCCTGCATCCTCACCATTCCTCTGTCCTCCCTCTCATTTATGCACATGTATTCTGTCTTAGTCCTACTGACCTTCATTCCTCTTCTCTCTAGAGCATATCGCCACCTCTCCAGGGTCTCTTCAACCTGCTCCCTACTCTCACTACAGATCACAATGTCATCTGCAAACATCATAGTCCACGGTGCCTCCTGTCTGATCTCATCTGTCAACCTGTCCATTACCATTGCAAACAAGAAAGGACTCAAAGCTGATCCTTGGTGTAATCCTACCCCCACCCTGAAAGCATCCGTCACTCCTACTGCAGACCTCACCACTGTCACACTGTCCTTGTACATATCCTGTACCACTCTTACATACTTTTCTGGCACACCCGACTTCCTCATACAATACCACAGCTCCTCTCTAGGTACCCTGTCATATGCTTTCTCTAAGTCCACGAAGACACAATGCAACTCCTTCTTACCTTCTCGGTACTTCTCCATCAACACCCTCAGAGCAAACATCGCATCTGTAGTACTCCTTCTCGGCATGAAGCCATACTGCTGCTCACTAATTGTCACCTCCCTTCTTAACCTAGCTTCCACTACTCTTTCCCATAACTTCATGCTATGGCTGATCAGTTTTATCCCTCTGTAGTTACTACAGCTCTGCACATCACCTTTATTCTTAAAAATAGGTACCAGTACACTTCTTCTCCACTCCTCAGGCATCGTCTCACTTTCCAAGATTCCATTAAACAATCTGGTTAAAAACTCCACTGCCATCTCTCCTAAACACTTCCATGCTTCCACAGGTATGTCATCTGGGCCAACAGCCTTTCCATTCTTCATCCTCTTCATAGCTGTCCTAACTTCCTCCTTGCTAATCCATTGCACTCCCCTATTCATAGTCCCTACATCATCCAGTCTTCTCTCTCTCTCGTTCTCTTTATTCATCAACCCCTCAAAGTACTCTTTCCATCTGCTCAACACACTCTCCTCGCTTGTGAGTACGTTTCCATTGCTATCTTTTATCACCCTAACCTGCTGCACATCTTTCCCAGCTCGGTCCCTCTGCCTAGCCAATCGGTACAGGTTCTTTTCTCCCTCCTTAGTGTCCAACCTCTCATACAATTCACCATAAGCCTTCTCTTTAGCCTTTGCCACCTCTCTCTTTGCCCTACGCCTCATCTCCTTGTACTCCTGTCTACATTCTTCATCTCTCTGTCTATCCCACTTCTTCTTCGCCAGCCTCTTCCTCTGTATACTCTCCTGTACTTCTTCATTCCACCACCAGGTTTCCTTGTCCTCCTTCCTCTGTCCTGATGCCACACCAAGCACCTTTCTAGCTGTCTCCCTTACCACTTCTGCTGTAGATGTCCAGCTCACTGGTAACTTTTCACTGCCACCCAGTGCCTGTCTTAATTCCTCCCTGAACTCCACCTTATAGTTTTCCTTTTCCAACTTCCACCATTTGATCCTTGGTTCTGCCCTCACTCTCCTTCTCTTTTTGATCTCCAATGTCATCCTACAAACCACCATCCTATGCTGCCTAACTACGCTTTCCCCTGCCACCACTTTACAGTCTACAGTCTCCTTCAGTCTGGCCCTCCTGCATAAGATATAGTCCACCTGTGTGCATCTTCCTCCACTCTTGTACGTCACCCTGTGTTCCTCCCTCTTCTTAAAATACGTGTTTACCACAGCCATGTCCATCCTTTTTGCAAAATCCACTATCATCTGACCTTCTGCATTCCTCTCCTTGACACCATATCCACCCATCACCTCCTCATCTCCTCTGTTTCCTTCCCCAACATGTCCATTGAAATCCGCTCCAATCACCACTCTCTCTCCCTCAGGTACACTCCTCGCCACTTCATCCATATCACTCCAGAATTCTTCTTTCACATCCATCTCACACCCAACTTGCGGGGCATATGCACTAACAACATTCAGCATCACACCATCAATTTCCAGTTTCATAACCATCACTCTGTCAGACACTCGCTTCACCTCCAAGACACTCTTTACATACTGTTCCTTCAGGATAATCCCTACCCCATTTCTCCTCCCATCCACACCATGGTAAAACATGTGTTTCCCTTTGTGAACTTATATTTATTAATGACATTTTGAGGTCAGCCGATTATGTTTCGTGAATGTTTACTCTGTGTTTAAAAGTTATGGCCATGATAGTTTTGAAAATATCATGATGTACAAAAGCTTGGGCTTGTAGTGTATGACGAGTGACTGGGTACAACAAAAGAGGGAGAGATGGACAAGGCAGAGCGTGAAAGCCTTTCAGTTGAAGGTTTGCAGTTGTTCAGCACTTGGACGTTTGCGTGTTACGTTATGCACCTGACTGTGTGAACCTGTAAATGTTTTAAATAGTTCAGCACTTGTCATTGGAACACTAAAAGCCTGAACTTGCACTGCATTTCTGTGTCTGCAACTCTGCCGTCAAAGAGACTTGTGGGCCCAACATCTTCTCTCCAGCAATACTATCCTTTCTTAGGAGCATTAGTGTGATATTCCTAGTTCATGTCATAGTTTTCATAAGCATTTCAGTGCATCTTCCTCTACGCCACGTTCACGCCTTCCCCCGTCTGACAGTTTGCCTGTGCCCATTACAATCCCATCCACTATGTCTTTGACGGTCACCCTCCCGTACATCCATTCTGTTTTTATTGTGAATATTGTTCTTGTTGTCCTACAGCAAAAATTCCCAGGTTTTATGAGATGAAATCCTTTTCGTTTGTCTCAAATGTTCTTGTCATTTGACATCTTGGTATTTTATACTCTTCTTAACTAGAAAACCGAAAGGTTAGCCTACCACTGGCTTTCCTCAGTGACACTTTTAGAAATGTGCACGGATAATTTAGAAGCTTGATATTGTGCTCCATATTAACAGACTGTAACTTAGGTGAACTGGCTAAGCAAATACTTTGTGCTTTACTGTCAAATTATGATTTCTAGAATGTTTTACAGATTTTTTTTGTGCTGTTCAGCAGAATACCGACATACTATTGTCTCGGTGGATTTGCTGAGACTGGATGAACTGTCATGAGTTTTAGAGAAGCAGCAGCTGTTTCTGCCCTAGTTGCCTTCGGGAAATCTAATCCAGTTAATGTAGTAACCTTTGTAATTATTTTAGGTGAAACTTTAAATTTGCCAAACCTAAGGTTATTCATTCTTTGAGTACAGCAGCTTGGAGTAACCTCATCTGAAATTCTTCATTTATGGTACATTTGCGTAAGGAACAGCTAAACAGTTACAATACACTGGTTAACTATGCTGGTGGTGTATCTAGAATTTTCACAAAGCAACCACACAAATCCGCAGCTCCTATCTCACTCATACAGATGGCATGTCATAGCGTAGCCATCTTTTTTAAGATTTCATCCTGTTAAATGCTACCTCATGGCTATACAAGCAGTCCCCGGGTTACGAACGTCCGACTTATGGACAACTTGTACTTAAGAACAGACTGCCATAAAGCCTGTTGTTACATCTTGGACTGACACTGGCATAGGAAATTTTTCTAAAAATTACTTTCAAGTAGAGCCATTTATTGGAGCTGAAAAGAGTTCACATCTCTCAAATGGGAAGTCAAATTAGGTTTGTACTTGCTTCTTTCATAAAAGAAAACATCTCTGAATCATATATATCATGAACCCCATTTTACACAGTTGACTGGTTCTTGAAAGCGGTGTACATATCAAAATCGTGTTCACCAGGATGCTATCTAAAATTATTTGAAATAGGAAAATTAGCCATGCGTTCCCAAAACCAACTTTCCCACATGTCACTAAAACACTGTAAAACACCTTGTGGCAGTGCAGTGCAGCACACACACACAGGGCATCTCATTGCATAGGACAGCATAGGCACAAGGCATAATGCGGTGTGGACACACACACTTAGGGGATCATACCTATCAGCATAGCATACATGTGCACATACACACACACACAGGAATGCAGTACACACAAACAGTGCTGACAAGAGATCAAACCACCCCAAAAACATGAGCTTTTCTAACCCTATTACATTCTTATTTCCACTTTTTTTGGGAAAATTTTCCATGTTTTTAACCTCATTTTGCTGCATTATACTATACATGAGACCTGAAACTGTAACATTAGCAAAATATGTCCCTTACTGGCTGCTGTACAGGACAGCGTTACATCAGAAGGCAGTGTGGTACCGGACCAATGTACTGCACAACATGTTAATGTGAATTTATTCATTTCTTGATAAATCTGGATCTGGTATTAAAAGTTTAGCTGTGTCATACCGAAATTGTGCATACTGGGGCTGCGCATTCTGGGGTTTGCCTGCAAATACTGTACCTGTCCAATGATTCAGTACATGTAGGCTCCAGATTCAGAGCTGCAGTCTAGAACAAATCACAGTACATTTATAATATGTACAATGCTACACACCCATGGCACCGTATCGGCTTTGTGCCGTAAGCATCAGTTATTGTTTTGTTTTATTATGCATTAGTTTCGGTTTATAAAGCAATTTCATTCCAGTGACCTAGTAATGGCAACTCCATTTTCTGGTAATAACCATCATAGAACCACTGCTGATGAACAATGATGGCCACACAGGAGGACTTGGTCATTATGAGCTTATGGGTTACTAATCCAATGGATCAGATGGGACATCCTTGTGCTCATTGCATTTCTTTGTCCAGGTTTGCTAATTGCTACATCATGAGGTGAACTGAATCACTCAGGGTAAAATATTTAGAGCTCTTTTTTCCAGTATTACAGAATAATTGTCATAATAACAATATACTGTAAATACCATTTTTTTAATAATAGAAATGCAAGAGGCAATGAACCATTGCTGAAACATCCTGTGGGATAAACCATTGGGGCAAATGATAGATAGCAGTTGGCAGCCCAATTATCATCTGAGCAATGATGGCGAATGTGGGTCCCTGACAAGTTAACCGGCAGGTTTTTAAGTGAATAAATAAACTCGGGTTTCTTAGAGTTTGTTTCTGGATGACACTTTAGCATAAGACATTTATAAGATGGTCAAATGATTGGAACCTCAATACCAGTAGGACCCGATTCCTCTAAACAATGCCGCAAGAGCACTGTGCTGCTCCACCTCTGGCCACGTGGTGGTCCTACTCAGAAGGAGTCTGGAAGGTCACAGTTTTGGCCCGGCTGTTGCGGAATGAGCTCCTTCCGTCCTTCAGAGCAGCTGGATCTCTTTTAGCATTCAAGAAGGATCACAAAATGCATGTTTTTGGACCCACATCTCCTGAATGTGTAACTGACCATCTCTGCCTCAGAGAGAGCACCGCTCCAACCCCCACCACCATCAACCACCACTGCAAATGCTAATGTCTAGGGAATGTAAAGAAACTGTTGTGGGAATAATGTGGATGAACGTATTGCAGTATTTTTTCAACTGCATGAAACATGCAAATGAAATAGGTACTGTATACATGGGCAGCACAGCAACTTACATCACTGAAGCAGTACAGTTTAACAGAGTGAGTTAATATCCATCACTTAAAATTCACTTTAAAAAAAGATTTACAAATACAAATGTAATAAGCGGGGTAGTGCAGCCTCATCTCACAAAGACACTTTGTAGCCTAACAGTAATTCAGTTTATGGTGTCACTGCTGTTATGCTTGACTGAGTCCTCTTAGTCCTTGAGTGAATTTCAGTGCACAGTTCATCTCTGCCTGTTGAAAGCAGATCTGTAAAAACAAATGCACTTTATGGCTAAAAGTATGTGGACTCTCCCTCCCTTCTAACAACTGGGCTGAGCTGTTTCAGCCGCACCCACACAGCATACAAACCCCTTCAAGACAGTTGTGTGCTTCCATGTATGCCGGCTTTTTAGCCACAGTTTGGCGAAGAAGCTCCTTTCCTGCTCCAGCACGACTGTGCCCCCGTGCACAAAGCAGCTGAGCTCCATAAACACATGGTTTGTCCAGGCTGGTGTGGAAAAACGTCAGTGGCCTTCAAAGAGCTCAGACCTCAACCCCACTGAACACCTTTTGGAAGGAACTGGAACACCACCTCCGAGCCAGGCCTTCTCGCCTGACCTCACCAATGCTCTTATGGTTGAATGGGCACAAATTCCCACCTCCAGATGAGTGGAGGCTGTTATAATAGCAAAGGAGGAGGGGCAACTCCACATTAATGCCCATGGGTTTGGAATGAGATGTTCAACATACCCATGGGTGTAATGCTCGGGTGTCCACATACTTTTGGCCATAGAGTGTAGTAAAGTAAAGTCTTTATGTGGTGGAACCCCCCAATATTGCTTCTCCATTCAGCAATACATTTTTAATTACATTACAATAAACTATTATTCCCAAAAGAACTGATTTCCTTACTCAAGTGTGCAGCTTGTAGATCCAAACATACTAATGGGACAAACATGCCCTTTACTACCATAGCAAAATCAAAACACCCCTAATCTCAGAGGACCTTAGATGGACGTGTGTGAAGGACTGCAGCCCCATACCCTCTACAGCTGTCCAGAATTAAAATTCTCACATTACAGTTTTCAGTGGGAGCCCCTGTGTCCCCAAAACCCACTGAGCTAAACGCGTGTTAAACTCCAAGGGCAACTCAGTAAAGGCTGTTTACATAATGTTTACGTATTGAAAACAGCCCCAAATAAACTTTGAAAAAATTATTTCAGACTGGGAAAATGACTGTGATATTCAGGGTGGGAGGGACGGACATTTAAACTCTTTTGAAATTCAACAACCTACTGGATAAGCAAAATATCAGAATCAGCCTTTTTCTGGGGGCTGGGATGAGGCAGGATATTTTACAGCATTAGGCCACCTTCTGTGGACTCAAGAACAGGTTGAAAAGGTGTGTGACGGCACACGACAGCTCACTGTGCCACCTTGTCAGCACGCTTCCCTCACCTGATTCTCCATGATAGTTAGCAGTGTTTCCACGGGAGCAGATAGGTGGTCCTGTAACTCTGCTAGAAATCAAGTGGGAAGGAGGTCCACACCAATAAATAGGTGTAACAGCTAGGGGGGAAATGGGTGTCAGGATGGACAGCGCTGAATCGAATTGGCCGAAGAACTGATTCGGCTCATTCACTCAGCCCACGCTTCCCTCTATAGTCTCCTTTGCAGATTGCTTGTAGCAAGAGATCTCCCCACATCTTTCCAAACCTCCAAGAACTTCAACAATTTCCCCCTACAGACAGACTTCCCCTCCTGCACAGCCTTTTTCAGTTCCTTCATTACCTTCTTAAGTCTGACTGTCAGCAGAGGTGAATGCTGCCTTCTTTACGCTCAGAGCGCCCTTTGAGTCTTTTGTGATCCGTGGTTTATTGCTGGAGAAGCGACATCATTTTAGTGGGGATGGTAATGTCAGCACAAAAATGTGATTAATTACATGGCGGGTGGGACGCTGAATGTCCTCAAAGTAAAAAAAAAAAAAAAAACGACTTTTGGCTGCTCCCGTCAGGGGTCGCCACAGCGGATCGTCCGCATATTTGGTTTGGCAGATTTTTTTTTTTTTTTTTTTTTTTTTTTTTTTAAAAACACCAGATGCCCTTCCTGACGCAACCCTCCATTTTGCCCAGGCTTGGGACCAGCACAGAGGTGCACCCCCTTGTAGCTGGATTCACATCAACACCCAACGTGGGGCTCGAACCCACACCCCTGAGCTTACGAGTCACATGCTCTACCGATTGAGCTAGCCGGGCAGGGACGCTGAATGTCCTCAAAGTACGAATCACAAACATCTCCCATTTCCTCCAAGCAGAAGCCATTTCCACCTCCTTTGTTCACATCCACACTGTACAAGTAGCCACAGAACGTTGTTTGATCACTGGTTCATACTTGGGAGTGTGGTGGACAAGATTGTCATCCGATTGTCTACCCGGATACAGCATCTACAAACTTAGAGAAACAGAGCAAAGTTGAGGTGAGGGATGAAATCACGTAGAAAGCATTGGTGCGCTGGGTGTCATCGCCATTGCGAATGTGACATCAGCAGAGGGTGGGACATAGATGATGATAATAACTGCATTTGAAAATGGCTGCGGGAAACAGTACGGCCATCTCGATGGTGACCAGTTTGGCATTAAGATCAAGTACCTAAGTTTTTGCTGCTTTCAGTCCCTTGTAGCGCCACTTCTGATTCACGAGCACAGCCAGTCTCCTTCCATCCTTTCACCACTTTGTTACACATTCTTGTCCACTCATAAAATGTAAAAACATTCCAAGGATGCAACAGGACCCAGGAATTTATTTTCTCAGCCACATTTCTGCAAGGAACACTACACTACAATATTTGTAGGCTATGTAACATGCGGTGTTTGCAGAGAATTCGCCATTTTGTTCCCCAGCGATTTCAAATTTTCCATGACGATTGTAGGTATGGTTTAAAGTTCGAATCCATCTCAGCTTTTGTGGGGTGTGAATATTTGCCCTGAGCCTACATGGGTTTCAGGTACTCCAGCTTCCTCCCATCATACAAAGATGTGTGTTTCCTGTCGACTCCTTACTCTGATTTGCCCAGTGTACACGTATGTCCAATGAGTATGTGTCGGTACGCTGCCATGGGTCGATGTCACATTCAGGGCATCGTCTCCTAGCCTACCTCACAGTGTTTTCAGGATCGGCTCCAGGACCCGGACCAGCCCTTAAGGATAATTGATGGATAAATGAGTTTATTTACCCAGTCAAGTAAAAGCCATCCAGTCTGCAGCAACACAAAGCAGCCATCTCTGCACAATAAAACAATTCTGCACAACACATCCAGCATCTGGGAGAATCCATACCCAGACAATTTCATGCTGATCTGAAGGACAAGAGATGCTACACAGTACTAGTCAGGTGTACCTAATAAACTGGCAAACCAGTAGTACATAGTACAGGAAGTTTTAAGCATGCAAAACATTCATAATGAACAATAAATAACTTGACTTATGAACTTGTTATGAAAGCCTGTTGCAGAACACCACTGTAGAGTGACTTCACAGCACAGTAAATCCACATCACGGATGTACCAACACATCTGCTGCAGACCACACCAAACCAAGGATCACACCACAGGATGATCTGCCTGTATACAGTTCAATAATAATAATAATAATAATAATAATAATAATAATAATAATAATAATAATAATAATAATAATTATTATTATTATTATTATTATTATTATTAAAGCTGGACTCATATTTCAATTCAGTTTCCCAACATAATTGCAGCAAAATAAAATAAAAAGAAATAAATAAAACATTGCTAATTCTCTGCTGCCATATGCTGCTGTCCCTCTAGATAGAAATACTGTACTTCCACAGTGTCTGTTTATCGTGAACGCCTGCAGACAGAGTGAATCAGATAATTATTATATTTAGAACTGCTTAGGATCCATACAGCTATCCCAAGTATTCTGACAATGAATTTTACTTTAATAGCAAAAAGAGTGTCCAGAGACATAAATCCAGCAATTATTTCTACATGCGCTGCCACGAATATTGGATTTTCCAGACGGTTCCCTACCCTTACACTTGCTTCGCAGGTCATATGTGCAGCTGAATCGTATATTTGACTTCAAGTTTCCCAGTCTAATTGGCAATCCGTCTTGGAGTGATGGTGTTTATGAAACGGTTCTGGGCAGGAATGGGCTGGCAGCTTGAAGTAAGGCCTATATTTATTCTGAACAGCTATGACAGATATGCTTCTTGTTATGTTATATTTAATGTCAAAGGCTGTATTTTCCTGCCGGAGAACAGAAGCCCATTTGTCTGAATGGAGGACAAGTGAGACACAGCAAGAAAATGAAAATTTTTTCCCTTCCCCGTGATATTTGCTCAGGCTGTAGCCAGGCAGTGTTGTTTGCTTTATGACTGGGCTTTTCACTCGAAGTGAGAGACTCAAGTGGGTAGCAATACAATATTCCATATCTGGCTACATCAGGAGAATATCATATCCTCCCTCCCTCATCTCACAATGTCCTGAGTGGGGTATAAACAAACGCTTCTTTATCTTTAGCACTGCACATGCAACACTTTTTCCAACCCTGCCCATGTGGTCAGGCAGCATCATCAGTGTCAAAGGTTTTTCTTCACCGCTTTCATTAAAAGAAAGACAAACGCTTTGCATCCAAATCTCAGTGTGGGAAATGTACTACTTTGTTGGAGATTTCTCCAGGCCTGACATCGGGACCCCGGTGGGTCATTTTCCCATCTGCCCCTTCATCATCAACGATAAGTCGACCGCATTCCATCGCTCGTCCTCGCTCTTCGCCCATCACGGTCACGGCGCTTTTTCTAGTTCTCCATTTTGGTGCAGATGCTATTAAACAATGCCTTAAGAGTGCAGAGCTGCCAGAACAGGAATGATTTATTACAAAGGTAAAACACTTTATGTCAATCTGCTGAGAACTACGGTGCAATGCTAATTCATTTATATTCCATACTGTCCAGCTATCACAGTTAATATTCCTGCGAGTGCTGCTGGCTGTGCATTCGGCTCATTTTTAATAGCAATAAAGGCAACGCCCAGTGAAAAGTGTACACACTCTATAAAGTACATGTGATCATATTACTGGGATTCATAAGAACGCTGACAAGCGGCATCACCTGCCTACTTCCTGCGTGTGGATTTGTACCTCTTGTTCACCTGCTTGCTTGCAGTATTGGCATTATTAGTCTGTTGAAGAAGGATGATCTTGGAGAAGGTAGCATCGTGGTGTCACTGGCGGTTCTGCAAGCTGGATGCGTTCATCTGAAGCAGAGGAGACCACTTGAGGGCCACAAAATGGACACATTTACTGTAAATGTACACTTTGTTGGTGATTTGAAGGAACTGCTTAAACACAAACCAACACTGTCTCATTTTTCCTTTCCCTTTCAGGTGTAGAGATTTGCTGACTTGGCTGTTTTTCTGGTAAGCAGATTATTATTTTTTTTTTTGCTTTCAGCAATGGGCTGCTTTCTTTTTAAAGTATATTTCATTTCAAAGTATATTTTCAGTTTAATGCTGTAATGTGATATCATGGTTCACACAAAGCAGGACTGAATAACCCTGTTATACTTGAAAAGTTTATTTGAAATCTTTTCTGTAGGCACAGTTTCTATGCCATATGTGCATTTTTTTTATGTTTAGAACAAATTCCATATTGAAGAAATACTAACGTCATACAGGGCTTTAAGTTGGAACTGTTTAAAAAAGCAAAATCAATTGCCTTTCGGATAAAATTGTGTCAGATCATATTGTTTCGTAAGGTTTAATTTAATAAATTAATTTAATAAAAACTGAGAGTAGCAGAGCAAGGTACCCGTGCTTACGGTTAAGAAACAACCATTGTATATGGAATGGAGTTCCTTTTGTTTGTCTTTTACTGTTTCACTGCAGTAAAACATTTTCTTGCACTCAAAAGCAAAACTGCGAATGTCCTACTGCGGTCGTTCAAATTCATCCAACCAACCTGAACAACCCTGCTGCCAATTTGCCACGGATTGACAAAAACAGCTCTCGGTGTGCAAAGCTGGTACAAATTTACTCCAAAAACCTTAAAGCGGTTATTGATGCAAAAGGTGGCTTGAAATATTAATATGTGGGGTTTGAAAACTTGTGCAAACAGCATATTTCACTTTGTCCATTTTCTTTTGAATATCCGCAAACAAAAAACTAGTGCCGGCGCCGACAGTTTAGCATTAGGGCACGCTGAGCTCATAATAAAAATACTGACTGGAAAAATACATGTACGTATAATTTGTAATCCAAGCAATGTCGATAATATTCAAGAAGTATTAATACTTTTGCAAGGCACGGAATAATATAAGCAAAAATGAAATAAGAATATGCAGCAATGGGTATTCTGATCTTGTCTCTGAGTCAGTTCCAAGGAAAAGAGCCTTCAAATTGTGGGACTGCCTGATGTGACAGCTGAATCTGTACTCATTCATATTTCATTGCTTACGACGTATGTCCGGCTGTATTCGTATCAGCAATTCTGCAGTTCATGATATCCTTTTAAGAAAAGTGTCACAAGACTGTGACACTGGTGGAAACTTGGCTGCAAGAGCACGAGATTGCGTTTTGGAAAAACCACATGAAAATTGTATGAAATGGGGAAAATACGTACAGTAATACACAAACACGCAATACCTATTTTTCAGAATATTCTCTAAGCCGGAGAAATAACAAGCAAACCGCTGTCATTACATGAAACACTTCATATCTGTGATCTTTTACTTCAATATCCATGCCATGAAGACATGTAATGATGAATTTTGACTTTTAATGCAGGCTGTTGTGGGATCGTGGGAACGGCCCTTCATAGGACAGTACAGACTTTGACTTGAACATGCTCATTCATCTCTTTCATGGTTTCCACTCCAGTGAACGATGCGGAAATGTAACCATGTTCAAGTGAGGGTATGATTTTGCAATCATAGCTCCATGACCGCTCCTCAACCATAAACCATTTTATAAGGCATTTTAATGTTAAGAGGTGTGAACTGGGGCATATTTGTCAGCAGATGGTGTGACTTACTAGGGAAATAATATGGTTTCACCTACATTTTTCCTGGTGTGCAGCCAGAAAAAGCAAAAATGTGCCAGCTGCAAGATTATCTGCAGCTCTACATGAAGAAGAAACGCCCCTGGGCCTCCTTACAATCTGTGTCGAGATCATCATGGAGAGCAAAGACGAATCACGCAGGAAAAGCAACCCTTGCATGTAAAATCTATGACAATTGAACCATCTGCAGTTCATGGTTACCTAACTTCATACATGCCGCACACTGGAAGGACACTGGATGTCCAGTTACTTTGGTTTATCCTAAACATTAACTCCAGTAGATACTCCAGCTGCCTGCTGTTGCACGTGTTCTGACCACTTTGCTGAAATGCCGTCTAAAGAGTCCATTGTGCTTCTTACACAAGTTGGTTAAAAAGAGGGTTGTGGTCTTTGGAGTCTCAGCTGTTTTGGCTAACACTTCAGTGCAGCTGTTTCAGGATCTGCTTTTAAATCGTATTTTTTTTTTATGGAAGTCCATTAAAAAGCTTGCACCCCATTCAGGGGTGACTGCAAGGCCTACGTGGCCTCCAAATTGTAACAACACTGACCAGAATGCAAACCCAATGCATGGATGGATGGATGGATTGATGGAAGTCCATCAGAAAGCCATGTTGAATTCTTGACAGCAAGCCCAATGATGTGGAGGCAGAACCACAAGAAAAAATTAAATATAACCCTTCCTGTCAATCGCTTGACCTGCAGTTTCAAACACGAACAAGGAAGTTCAGAAACGTACTGCAAGGAAATCGCAAATACTCATGCTAGTTCTGATGTGAAAGGCACTTATTCAAGCATAAAAGACTGACACTTTTTTATAAAACAAGTCTATTCATTACAAATAGTAACATAGCACAATTGTAGCCCAATACATTAGCACAGATGTCAAGTGCAGGTATCTAAATGTGTATAAAATGATCATTATGGTCCTTTAATTTCAATTGTACTCACAAAAAATGCAGATGTCCCACAGAAAGAAGTGTCCCTGCATTTTATAAACCACTGTACGGTATGTAAGAACGGATCGTATATTTTTATACAGTTTTTGACTGTTCTGCAGAAATGTGCTGTTCCAACGTGCCTGGCTGCAGGTACGCTTCCCCTCTTATAAAAGCACAATGAAATCAATACATAAAGAGGAAGAGTGAGATAAAGGGAAACAATAAACTATTTGACATCTCCAGGGTGGGATGGCTGGGTCCTTTGTTGCTTTTCAATGCGGATTCAGCTTATTTATTTATTTATTTATTTATTTATTTATTTTAAGGAAAATCCAGTTCAGAGAGAATCCTTTCTTAAACGACTGAAAGAAGGGAAATTCGGAAACACAGAGACACCGATCACTGTTCATTTGCCCAAAGCAGAATTACCGTCTTTGATCTAAAGAGGAGGGGAAAAAAATTTCAGGTCTGTCTGACAGTTCTGACCAAATGTCACCAAAAAACAATCTCTGCATGTGGCTGAACATCACACAACGCAAGCAGCTAAACCAAAATAGTGGGGCAGATTGGTCATAGATGTCCAAAAGAAGAACACAGGAAGCGCAACAAAGCCGTGCGTGAAAACAGAAAATCCGCCCCAAAAATTAATATCGTTTCTGCATTTCCTTGCTCTGTCCTCAGCAGACCGACTAATGCCAGCGTGACTTCATCTGTCCTCCAGCAAATGATGAACATAAACGCCCCAAAGCATTGAGATGTCGTCCTCCTCAAAAGCAGAGCTATGCACCATTTTTTAATTTATTTTATTTTATAACTCTTTGATGTTTTACATCTGCCGACTCGGAAAACATGCTGCATTTCTCTGGCCAGACCCTGATGGTACCTTGATGCTAACATATTCAAAAATAGCCTCTCAAGTGCATGTGTAATTATATGAAGGCACAAGTGGGGCTGAACATTTATTTTTAAAAGTATGAGGATACCTTGTACTGCTTCTTTACCGAAATACTGAATAGCCTGCTTTACTATTTGATTCTCATGGACCAGTCTTGCGAACACTGCAGCGTGAAAAATAGCGTGCATAAGCTTTTTTCATTTTCTTGCGGAAGGGTTCTTGTGTTCCGCTGCGGTCCAGTACCGTGTCACGGCTCTGCATGCAGTTCTACGGACCCCCATCATACAAATTATACAAAGTCACTTCACAAGGGCTGCTTTGAAATGAAAAGATTTGCAGCAGCAATGAGAGGAGCGGGATCGTGGATTCCAAGGGATCGCGTGTCAACTGCGAGGCAGCAGCTGTGAATCAGGCTGACAGCATTTACGCTCCAGGGTTGGGGGAAGGGGTGGTTCTCAGGGGGTTCATCTGCAGATTCCATAGATCACACATAGGGATCCCCTGACTTGAACATCTAAAAACGTCTGCTTCTTTCCATTTAAGGTTTACGTTGAAGGTTAAGGTCAACTAATCCAAATCTGTGGCAATTGAATAGGTGATGAAATTGTTTTGGTATGTTAAGGGTTAGGGTCAAACTCACATGCACTGTATGGCCAAACTGTATGTGATCACCTGAGCATCACGCCCATATGTGCCTGTTGAACCTTTCATTCCAAACCCATGGTCACTGATGTGGAGTTGTCCTCCCCCTTTGCTGCTATAAAAGCCCCCACTCATCTAGGAAGGCTTTCTACCAGATTTTGGGAATTTGTGCCCATTCTGCCACAAGACCATCAGCGAGGTTGGGTGAGAAGGCCTGGCTCGCAGTTGGCGTTCCAGTTCAACTCGTAGGTGTTCAGTGGGGTTGAGGTCAAGGCTCTGTGCAGCCACTAAAGTTGTTCCACACCAACCTGGGCAAACCATGCGTTTTTGGAGCCTGCTTTGAGGGGGCACAGTCACGCAGGAGCAGGAAATGAGCTTCTTCCCCAAACTACAGCCAGAAAGCTGGAAGCACAAAATCGTCTAGAATGCGTTTGTATGCTGCACGAGTGTAGCTGAAACAGCTTAGCTCAGTCAATCGAAGGGGGTCCACTTACTTTTAGCCATACAGTGTATATTTCAGCATTTTTTTTTATACAACACATTATTTACAACAAATAAAATCAAGCATCCTTCTCAAGGTTACGCCTGGCACATGTTCAGGTATAGTTCTCCAACCACTGCTCCATAACTAGGTCAAAGGGGGAACCCAGCAGCTCCGCATTCTTGCCGCTACCTCAATGGTTTTCTGAAGCTGCGTTTGACACTTCACGATTAACAACGCACGCCGAATATCCGAATGAAATGAGCAAAGCATCGTGCGACATCCCCTGCGCCCGTATATTGTTAGCACTCACAGAAGCCATTATCGCTGCCTTTCTGAATCCTTTTCAATGAGGTCCTTTTCACCGGGGGAGCCAGTCTGTGATATTTTAACCGTCTTCTGTGCTCACAGCTGTCCATTACCTTCAAAAAGAAGCCCTTCGCCGCAGCGTTTTCGCTGACGCCGTCAAACACCGCAGATGGAGTGAAATTATTTGCATGCGCCGAGCATCTGTTACCTTTGTTTAAGACACATTTGCTGCTTTTTAGCAACATGCCGGTACTCACAATGAAGGACTCCGCTTCCTCCATCTGACAGATTTTCAGCCTTCTTTATAAATGACTGTAATTCATGTTAATGTGGACAGCGGCATTGCAATGAGAGCTATAAAATGAATGAGGTTTTCAGAGTTCATTGAAATGCCCCCCTTGCTGTCATCATTAGTGAATGACTATGGGAAATAGAGGTTATTGTACATTAAGATGGGCAAACAGAAATGCCAGTAACCACAGACTCCCCTGTGCTATTACTTGTGTGTGTGTGTGTGTGTGTGTGTGTGTGTGTGAGTGATGTAGACAAGCAATTGTTAAATGACACCAGTTTCACCCACTCGCACTCCTCCCTGAACACAAAAATGGGGTTGTGGTTGAGTGTCGACTCTTGCTCTGGCTGCGACCACCCTTGGGTTCCCCCAACCATCCAAAAGCCGCTGTTTACCAGCAAAGGAACACAGAGCATAGACTGGGCCCCCCCGACACTGGAATGTGTTCAGCAGCGACACTCACGTGGCGGTCATCGGTGCTCCAGGCCATCACACAGAGCGGGTGGAATTTTATAAACATGAAATAAGAATGACATTTTGGCCATTCTCTTCTGCATCCGAATTCACCGCTATAGCCAGCATTATAATTATTTTGAAATATCTTCCCTCATTATTCCATGGCATTTATGAAATTTATCCAGCCCTCCTAACTGACTACTTTGTTCTTATTGGACACCTTAAGCCAATTACATCTATGAGAGAAACTGACTATTCTGCCCATCCATTCATAATTATCATCACTGGGTGCAGAGCTATGAAATTTTTACCCTGGATGGAACATCAGTCCATCATAAGGTGGCCACACACGTACATTTCAGAGTATACACGTGGAGGAAAGCCCTGCCGAAACAAGAACATCCACACAGATCTAGCCGAAGCCGGAACCGCAAGGCAGCAGCACCATCATCGCAACTCACTCGCCACCCCTCATCTCAGAAATACCCTAGGTTTCATCTTCCCCATTTCTGCAATATTACTAACATTCCCAATTGGAAGGTTAAGGGTTAGAGCACCCACCTCGTACCACAGGTTTGAATCCCACCTCCTATTTAACCAAGGTGCTTGCCTTGAACTGTTTTGGTAAAAACTACTGTGATGTACAAGAGGCTGGGGGAGAAAAGCTTCAGCTAAATGAACAAATGTAGAAACCTAGTTATTGATGATCATTTATTTAAAAGGAAGATGTGTTTTTATGTTTCTAGTTATTCCTGTGGCAGAACTGGTATTTATTTCACAGCACTGAGACTGCATTTATGTAAATAGTAGTAGTGGAGTGTGTGTGTCTCCCAGACAAAGCAGCCAGATTTGGTCATACAATGTGTGAGTGCCGCCTGATGGCTTCGAGGGGGAGTGTTGCCTTTGTCTATGTGCAGGCCTGTAGTCCCACGTTGGACTGAGGTCCTCATACAGACACTCCCGCCGTAACACATCAACCCTCTTCTGCCACTTCAACACTGTCTCCATTAGCCTGTTCAGATGACCGCTTAGATCCTTCTCCTGCTCACCTTTAACTGAGATCCTAGGAATCTGTGTGGAGCAAGAAAGTGTTTGTTCAGCCCAAAACAAGATTAAGAACAACCATTCTTTTGTCATTTATTAAATATGACCAGCCAGTTAATTCCTATCAGAAATGTTTTATAAGTGGATGCATGAAATTATGGATGAATAAAAATATGAATTTATAAAGGATTCTCTGAGATCACTGCCCCATAGGTTTGTAGCCCATTCTGATGAGATGAAATTGGTCCTTTAAGCTGCTTTCAAAAGACAGCTGTGACACAAGTGTAAAATAAGCACAGCTGCCAGAGTCGAACTGTAGCTCCCAGGTAGTGACCTTCAGGGACAGCAGATGGCGTAGTGGTGAGTGCTGGGACCGCACCCAAATTGCCAAAGTTTGGATTCCACGTCCTGCTGCAGCCATCGGGCAAGGTACTTACCCGCAATTGTTTGTTCAAAAATTACTCAGTTGTATAAATGTTTAAAAAAAAAAAATAAGTCACATAATAGAAAGTCAACTAAATATTAGAAATAAATGTAAACATGAATGAAAGATAAAAATCATCCGGTCATCACCCTACTAGTTGACTCACTCGTGCTCAACTCTTACACAAAACGTAAGGAAAAACAAGTCAATTTTCAGATCTAAACAGCACTGCTGGGACCCTCCGCTTCCTTTTAGCTAAGATGCTGTGATGCCGGGCACAAACCCCTTTGCAAAGACTTCTAGGACCTGCTGGGATCAGAAGTGCACTCTCAGGGGGTTGATCGCATCAAAAGTGGAAAAGGAAAGGCAGATAATGAGGAAGTTTGGAGGGTGCAAAGCCTAGGCCACTACCCCTTCCAAGCTGAAGACCCTCTCAACTACTTCTTTATAACTGAGGTAAACAGGAAATATGATTCACGTTTCGAATAATTGATCTTCAATGTTGTTTGTGTGCAGTCAGATAGATGCATCGTGCTTATAACCACAAGCTCGAGTTAAATGAAGACAGTTAGAAAGGAACACCTTATTTAACAATTTGTGTAGAGCAACAGTAATATAGAAAATTCAAGATTGCACACAACTGAATTTATTCGCGATGCAAAAACACACCGGTGAGGTTGCTATTTGTACTGTTTTTAATGTATCCATTTCTTATGCTGGGGAGGCTGGTTTTCGCAGCCTGAGTGAATGGTTTCCATGGCGTCAGCTACACAATAGCCCTTCCCAGACCGAACGTAAATATTTAACAGTAACCGTTACCCAATATCATCTGCAATCATCCAATAGCAGCGACCGTCTTCAGCAACAGATGTTTTATTAAAAAATAAATAAATATATATATATATATTTAAAGGTCGACATGCCCAGGTCAGTTCATAAAGATGAGATCAGATTTTGTCTAGAAATGGATGGATATAAGCTCATCCATGATGTGGCTTCCTATCTGGGTTCGCTGGTGATGTTTGTGTTTCTTGCAAGCCGCAAAATAACAAGTGAAACAATCTCTAGTTTATTTACACTTCCATTTCGACATTTTAATTTTAAACATATGCTCAGCTTTAGCACGGGCCTGCTGTTTTCTCTTGGCGAGCCTTCAGAATTAGCTTTTGCAATTGTAAGCAAGTCCTTAATTAACCTTAACTTCAATACTCCAGCTCAGGTCCCAAGGTAACAAAAGACAAGTCATACTCAAGCACAGCAGTTCCTCCTCCCCCTCTCATTTCGGGGAGCACAGTGGGGGATGGGCCTAAGCCCACAACCCCCAGTGCTGCCTTCTCCCAGTGTTCGATTGACTTATAACTCCGCCTTAATTTTCCCAGTCATGTGACCTTGGCCAGAGAGGCTCCGCCCACAGTAACAATAGCTGCGGTATTCCATAGGGGCTCCTGGGCAGACTCAGGGAAAACACATTTTACAGATCACACTGGACCACAGCGTGCCATTTCTTAAAAATGATTTCATGCCGCCTTGTCTGAAAGCTTCGCCCTTCGACAAATAACACCTTTCAAAAGAGGAGAGGTGACTCGGAGAATCTCTGCTCGGTTTCTGTCTTCTGAATTGAATTTGCCTTTCCTTTTTCTTAATTTTCCTTACATAGATAAAGTATATAGTGCAAGTTAAGATTTAAAGGTAAAAAAATTTAAGGTTTATATATTTTCAAAGTTCATTCACTCAGAACGAAAACTACGGACTCGAGTTTTTCTTGGAATTGGTGCACTTAGAAGAAAGTGGGGCTATGACATCAAAAAATGGTATTGGGTTCTGCTAAAAACTACAGTGAAGAAGAAGTCTCCTTTTCACTCTTATGCTTTAAAGATGTGAGACAGTGCTGTGTTATTCCTATGAAAGTCTTATTTGGCCCCCAAGGACACAAAACTGACCACATAGAAGGGTCATGTAGATATTTTTTCAAAGTGACTGCAGGAATTTTGTCTGCTCTCCAGAGACCCACGTCTTTGACATTACTGTTCTGTTCATATGATATTAGGCTGCTACAACTGATAAAATTTGAAATGTTTTGCTTTAAGGATGACAAGGACTATCGGTCTTTTGCTACAATGTGCTCTTGAAAATAAAGATTGAAAGTGGAGTCCACTGGAAATAGCTGAACCTACACAAGCAAAGAAAGTTTATATGGAGACACTGGATACTTTTGACAAATATGAAGGTGGAATTCAAAGAAGCTTTCCATCTTTTTGCAGCTCTGGGAAGCAAGATTCACTAAATTAATATATTGTATGGATAAACTGGAAATTTTCCATCAAGGATGGTTTTAGGATTTCTCACCTGGAAGAATCACAGGCTTCAAATGCTAGTTTTATGACCATTCTGGTGGAAAAAGCAAAACTGAGTAAATGTAAAAACTGTCACAATAGTCAAATGTGTGGATCTGATTAAAAATGCTGAAGTTAATGCTTCTTTAAAACTATTTCTGCAGGACAAATTATATTCCTGAGTTGGACTGTTGCCCAATTTTGCTCCTTTGAAGACTGAGTTTACCTATTGACTCTTTGTTCACACTCCCAGCATGAATGACCTTCCAAGGAGAGTCATAGTCTAATTTTTGTGCCTCTTTGACAAAGAAAACATCAAAAAAGTGAACGTAACATCAACTTTAAAGACTCCCATCGACACCTGAACCTTGATCTGCCAGCTGAAATCATCCAAATGAGAGAACTTATATGAGGACATCAGAGCCTTTAAACAGAAAATCTGAGGTTTTTCTCAGCCTGACTGAGAGGTCTGCATGAAGAATCTGCATTTTTGACTGCAAGGCATCTGTCTCTGCTTTTCTTGCTCTAGCTTGTATATGAGCTAGGAGCACTAAACTTATTTGTGTTTGGCTTTTATGATTTCGCTCCATTTCATGCTGTGGATCTTACCATCTTGTTTAAGAGTTAGGTGCTGTCATCCCTGCCTGTAACCCATAAATGCAGTTAAAGGTTAACCAGCTCTTCTGGGGCAAGGAAGAAATTTAGAGGTTTTTATATATTCTGGTTCTCATCTTTGTCTTGTACCACGTATCTTCGATCTCTTTGAAAGTAAGCAGATGGTATGACTGCGGTTGCTGTTTTAGAGTAAAACCGAGTTTCCAGGTAAATCAAGCAGATATGATGGTAGTATAGTTATAAAGAGGAGGACTTAAAATGTTTACATATAAGAAAAGTCTAAAAATCTTATATAAAGACCTGTAATAGTCCTATTTTTTGGCTGCAAAAACTTAAGATTCTTACTGTAAGAACTGTACTCTGTACAGATGAACGAAAGCCTAAACTCATGGATTGTGCATACAGCAGTCGATGACTGCCAACCCCTTAACATCTGAATTGTTCAAAAAGGTCCCAAGAATTTAGAGAAGCTGCCTGATTGGAGCTTAGCAAGGCCTAACCAAAACTTTACAAGAGGACCAGTTTCCTACACCCCACAGTAAGTGGGGTGTTCACTGTAAATACAACTGACACATTATGAACAGACATGGTAAAAATCCCCAGGTACACTTGCCATAAAGGTCAAACTCCACATTGCAGAAAGTTCATCAAACCATTTTTGGTGTTTTAGAAGTTTAGACAGTTGTCCAAAAAGAAGAGCATAATAATAAATAACAGCTGCAGCTGAACTGACCGAGAAGAAAACGTCATGTAAAAAGAAAAAAGTGCAAATGATTTAACACATTTGTACCCACTTTCAAGGTCTGGTTGTCTTGCTCACTGTTTGAAATGTGAGGATTATTTTAGAGCATGACAGCTGAGCTTAGCAATGTGGACAAGATTACTGAAACACTTGCTCTTTTGCGTTGTAAAGACCCCAATTGCTAGCATTAAACATGACTGTGTTCCAGTCCAAGTGCAATAGCAGCCGCACAGAGTGTCATCTGCCAATGTCATTTCATGCTTGGCTTGGAATGAATCAATTTCATTTTAGAAGAACATTACTCAAGATTGCCGACACCCCACCACACTGTAGGACTTGAATATGATCAGTGCACTCTCCTCTACATACCCATATTGAAGAATGTGTACATTACATTCATGAACTGGATGTACACAGTAGGGGTATAGTAATACATTTGTAATATATTAAGATAAAATGGACAGACTATCAATTCATTTCTGATAAAACACCATTTTAAACTGACTTGAACTAAAAAAAAAAGGCAATAGCATTCTAGTGCTTCACCATTGTTGTTCACTATAAATAATAAGCACAGAAAGCACTTATTCACTCTTAAAAGAAGCAGTTTTGAAAAAGAACAGAAAGATAAAACATTTCTATTACACTAGCATCAAATGCAATGGTGTAATGAAACGATGTTTAGAGTTAGCGAAAGGATGGAGAGCTCTGTTACCTTCAATTGGATTTACCTGCCCTGTCTGCTGCACAGCTAGTCAGAGACTCTCGCCATTGCCACGTCTCTGTTCTTGACATGCTGTCCAAGAACCGAGGGGGGTGGTCCGCTTTCCTTTTCACCATGACTGATGTGGAAATTCAGCTGGAAAAAGAAAGACATTAAAGTGCAGATATATAAGGCTATATTTACAGGCACTTCTGATAAAGCTTTGATTTTTGTCAGTGGATTAGGAAGACCTGACATCCAAGGCTGATGTGTCAGGCAGGTGAAGCTTGACTTGCCAGAACAATCTATGTGTGTGGATTTGTGTTATTTCAGTGCATTAGACCAACATGTCTAGATGCTTCTATCTCTACATCTATACTCAGTCTGTTTTTAATTCGCTGCTTTGTCTTTTTAAGTAATAAGATTAAAAATTGTGGGTCTCTCATACACACACACACGGAGAGGGTGCTTATCTTGGAGGAAGGACCCAAACTGATAAAAATTTAAATATTAATGTAAACCTTGGCACCATCTATTTTACTACCTGATATTTATACAGGTTGCTCTCTGGTGTCCACCTGCTCAACAGCACTAACAGTACTGACATACTAGATGCTCTGTCACTTTAACTGTAAAACACTTTAATGATATTTATATACTATGACTTGGCTATATTAATGGATTCTAGTTTTTTTTTTTTTTTTTTTTAAACTTCCCCTTTCTCAGGCAGGTAGCTCACTGTTTCTACAAAACCAGACTCATTGCAGGACTATATGATATAAGCATTTCTCAGTTGCCATAATAAGATGAATGAAATAGAATAAGACTTAGACAAGCCCAGTAATACCACTTTTTGGCATGAATACTGTCACTGCTTTCATTCAAACTGAAAATGTTAACTTTACGGAAGAGTAGCCGCAGGATCGTACAAGAGACTGAAAAATTGACTGGCTCAACCCCATCAAATACAATTGTGGGGATCACTGACAGCAGGAAGTGGTTATTCCAGGAATGATGAACTTGTGTTCATGGACACCACTCATCTCAAAGGAATACAGAAGCAAACCAAAGGAACCACATCACACTAACCCTCACACTGCAGAAGTAGCCATCACAACCCTCCAACTTCACTTTTTTTCCTCTGCGTGTGGGATTCTTATAGGCACAGGAGATGAGCTCCACCAGTTGAGGCCAATTGGCACAGGTGATGTCTATTTGGAGTCTCCAAAGGCCTAATTCAAAAAACAGGGAAGAGACCCAAACACACAGACCGACCCTGGCTCAGTTCTTTAAAAACATGTATGAAAATAAATAAATAAATAAATAAATAAATAAATAAATAACCTCAGAGTCAAGTGATCAATTTTTCCATCAATGTACCTCCAATCCCTAATCATCACGAAAACCAACTACTACAATATACTCCTCAAAAGTCACAAAAAAAATCATAAATTTTACTACATTTTCTAAGAAGATTCCAAATTTGCTCCATTTTGCTCTCAGTCTCCAGCTTAGTTGCTGTTGGTGTCTACAGCAGATCATCACCGTCATTTCGTAACAAAAAAATCTGTCTGTTTGACATTGATTAACTGCTACAGTTTAGCCCAGATCTACAAGTCCCAGGAATAGAAGCTGACTGGACTTTGTGGCAGGCAGGGAGACAGAACACCCAGCTCTCTCCTTCACTCGCAGTTCAGTAAGGTCATTACAGCAGAATCACACACATACGCCATTGTGCACACCAGCATCTGGACACCATGCCAACCCGAACAGATATGCGTAGTTACAGCCAATAAACACAGTCGCCATGACATCCCCGTTCGAGCCACTACCGTCCGCAAGAAGGGGTTTTATTCTTCTTGACTGGCCTGACCTTTCTCTGACCTGTGAATCAAGAAACAAAAATCAAGAATTATTTGTTGTTGGACGCCCTTATACAACAGACATGCAAGGAAGCACAAAATGAAGATCCTTGAGTCCACGGAGCACAGAACAGGGGAATGTAGAAAGAAAATATAGAAAATGAATAATAAACGATACACTATATGGGATAGAAGTCCACCTTTTTTCAATCTCCTCAGGATGTGGAGATGATCTTGTGTAGGTGTTTTACATTGAGGGTCCAGGAGAGAACCTTGATCATGTGCACTATAAGGAAGTTGAAGCTGTGCACCAGCTCCATTGCTGAGCCATCAATACACAGAGGAGTGTGAGCAGCTCAAGTCCTTCTGAAAGCAACAACTGTCTCCTTAGTCTGGTTGACATTAAGAGATAAACTGTTGTCCTTGCACCAGGCTTCAAGCCGCTTTACTTATGCTTTGTAGGTGACTCGCCATTGCTCATGATGAGGCCCAAAACTGTGGTGCCTTGTAAATCAACAAGTGTGAAAAAAAGTAAAAGATCCGAAAACAAGATCCACAGCAGAACAGACAGAAGAACTTCTTCAAACAGCTTTTAGAAAGTTATTTGATAGGGTGTCCACACTTGCATTCTTTCAGCACAGAGCAAAACTCACCTGGGTCGAGGAAAAAGAAGTTGAGGCACCTCCACCTCCAGCAAGGTGAAGTGAAAGCTTCCTGTTTTATCAGCTGAGTCAATTTCTTCATGGCCCCATCCCTGAAAAACACACACATCCCTAAATTTCACAAAAGGCACTTGGTAGCACCTGCAAAGATTCACCTCCGTCTGCACTGGAGCCAGCAAGAACTACTTCTCTGTTCTTGAGACAGCTGTACAGATAGATGGGTGCAGCAACATGACATTTTCTGTACTTGGATTACTTTGTGGGGCTGGAAGATGCGGGTTCAAAGCCAACAAACCATAACTTTCCCTGACACCCCCTTGCCGCTCCCTCCCGCAGAGGCCACTGATGGATTCTCCCTGACAAAAGTATTCATTACGCCCAAGAACAGACAGTTCACTAAAATCCCTGCCTTCTGTCCTGAGAGTCGCCTCTCTCCACTTTCATGCTTAAACTGAAATGGACTGGAATTTGTGGCTTTCATTCCGGCAACTTCTGGGAGGCCCTGCTTCTTCTCCACAAGCCCCAGCTGTGCACAGCATAACATACCGTAATGTTACTGTGTATTAAACATGAGGGGTGATTTTAAATAATCCAGGTAAGATACAGCATGCAAAAAGATTCTTCATCTTCAGGTGCTATGCTCCTGATACCTCTGTTACTTATGAGTGGTAAATTGTCCTTCAAATCATTTTTAAGCCACAGCCAGTACATGTAAAAAAAAAAAAAAAAATCACACAGTTAAATAAAAGTTAAGTTGAAAAATATTCCCACGTATATACAACAGCATGAAAACAAAAAGTAATCTTTGAAACTGCACCCAGCGGTACTGACAAGTGAAAAAATAAAATGGCATAGTGGCATGTGTATTTCTTGCTTATTTTATTTACATTTATAAGTTTCCTTTATTTTTGTTCAGTATTAGTGGTAAAAATGAGTGTAAATAATGTTACATAATTGTGTAATTCCTGTACAAGCAAACATGGATCAGCTCAACATTGAGCTAAGAAGTGACCAGTGTAGTATTTTTCTATCCTATTTATACCCATTTTTCTTTTTTCCTTACTGCAGTGTACATGTGTCTCTCACATAAAAAAATATATTGTATACTGTATGTAGTGTGTGTTATTGTGTGTATATACTGTATATATAATATATACATAATGTATGTTTTTCTGCATATATATTATATAATATATGCAGTGCATATATAATATATATGCAGAAAGACATACATTAAAACATACACATATTATATATACATATATAAATGTCATATGGTTTATGCCTGGATACTTTTAGTATTACAGAAAATAAAATGATCAATGTACTAAACGGTTCAAACAATAAAAAATATATACATATATACACACGGTATATAATGCAGAAAAATGGAGCAAATGATTGCTGCATCAAAATAAAAAGATTATACATAGGAATATCCATTCATCAGGGTTTGGAATGTAATATATTTTGTTTCTTTTTCCAGTTTTCTTATTTTTTAACTGTTTAGTACGTTGATTATTTTATTTTCTGCAATGCTTAAAGTAATATCCAAACATAAACCAGATGATAGCATATTAAATTAGGAGTCCATGGCAAACTGAACGGTTTTGTGAAATTAATCAAAAATTCCTTTTTGGAATCAGAATCATAGTTTACGGGGATTTTAATGTTGCATTTGAAAGAAATGTATTTTTTTTAATAAAAAACAAAATGAAGAACTACCCTTCTGACTATCAAATTTATAATTGCATCTTTTTGATATGCACAAGGCCTTGCAGCATTATAAACTGAAAA
Organism: Heterotis niloticus; assembly: GCA_018136845.1. Classification (NCBI taxonomy): domain Eukaryota; kingdom Metazoa; phylum Chordata; class Actinopteri; order Osteoglossiformes; family Osteoglossidae; genus Heterotis; species Heterotis niloticus. The sequence continues at coordinate 6,421,219 of CM030900.1, read as the reverse complement.
ATGGTAGAGAATGATAAATAATGCAATATATGGCTGATGCAATCGTGACAACAGGGCATCGTATGATAAGCGCCCAGCAGGATCTCTCATGTGGCTGAAGCAAGACACAATAAGAAATGTGCATACCGTACACGCATGGAACACACATGCAGCATATACTGATGAAAGAAATAAATAGGTTAATAGTTATTAAATAAATATCCAAGAATATTAATACACAGGGAAGGGCAGGATGATGTGAGGTGGCACTTGGTGTAGTAAGCAGAGCCCAAGTATTGCTGTGTACAACTAAATGTCTCATGAGCTTTGAACCACAAACTTAACAGTACAGCAAAAGCATGGGCAACGATCCATACCAGTTCTCTCTTCTTCAAAGACACCAATTTCATCTAGAGTCCTGACTCCCCCAAAATCCCAGCTGCCACTCTATAGTTTCTTTCCTCATCCTCACAGCCAGGCTTGCCCACCCTGCATCCATGTGGAAACCAATACAGACAGTTCATGCCACTCCATTCTACTGTCTTGTAGCATTAGCGTTTCTCCCCCACCCGAGAGGGAGAAGGAACAAGAAACCGGGCTTATGCAGCTCAGTCTGTGTGAAAAGCCATTTAATTCACTCAGGCAGGGAAAGAAACAGCGTGGAAGCCCTGTCTCAATCACTGCTCTTTCCTCATAAATAAGAGGTTTTCTAACCATAGACATAACATGTGTCCTTCACCCCATCTCTCTTTCCACTGAGGACAACAGGAGATACGGTTAATTCCATCGACTCTATTTCCAGCAATGAGCAACCAGCCGGGTGCTGGTGGATTTCGAGCTGAGCAGCAGAGGCAGAGGAAACACACAGGCCAACTCCCTGTGGACAGAACAATCAGTGCAGCTTTATTCAAGGTAGCTGCTGGCAAACCCACTCACTGTGCCCAACTACCTAAGGAGCTACTGAGCGCTCAAAAAACTTTTGTCACAACAACGTTAGCTTCTCCTAGACTTCACATCACCATCATTGATACGTAACACAAATGCAAAATTTAGAACTACAGTGTCTATAGGCAGCACCTATCATGACTTCAACACTTAACCACTATGTATTTTATTTAACAGATATAATATAATATAATATAATATAATATAATATAATATAATTTAATCGTGCCTTTTCTTAGTTGCTTCAGTGGTGAGGGATTTAAAAGCACTGCAATGAGTCATCACCACCAGACCAAGAAACATCTCACTTGTTTTTTGATATGAAGTTCTTGGCTGTTTGAAGCGGCTTCCACTTTTTCTGAGCTGGTAACCTAGGTTTTAAGCCTCTGTCTGGCCCCAGTCACATTTCATACAGGTACTGTAAGCAGCTCTGTAGTCTTCATATTCTTCTTCAAGCTATGGGCACGTAAAGCCTTAGGAACATGACAAATGATCTCTGTGGTTCGAAAGGTGTAGCAGCAAAATGATATACTGTACGCAGCTATATTTTACAGTTTGTATAGGTCATATACGGATGTAGCCAAAAATATGGTTACCCTCACCAGCTCCTACAGATGTGCCATAGAGAGCATCCAGACCTCCCGCATGTCAGTCTGGAAAGGTGACTGCACTGCCTCTGACCGGGGAGCTCTGCACCAGGTGGTAAAAACAGCCCAGTTCATCAGCAGGATCTCACTGTCCACCATCCAGACCGCCGACAAAAAGCAGTATATCAGGAGTGCTCCTATCATCATCACCGACCCCTGTCGGCCTCCCCATCATCTGTTTTCCCCACTGCCATTTGCAAGATGCTATCACACCTTACGGCTCAACACCACCAGGCTCAGAATCGACTCTCAAGTTGTTGAATTCAGGACAGCACAGACCGATCTCCACCGACACCCTCCCCACCACCACCGCGCCATCATTACTAACTGTTTGCACAGATTTTTTTGTATTCTTCATGGGTCAGGAGAAAGTAGCCTGTTCTCTTTTGCACATCTGTACAAGCAAGAGGGAGAACAAACTTTAAACGTCTGGAGATGAGTGAGCAAAATTATGATCGCTGATGAGGAAGTACATCATAATGCGGGGATGTCACCGCTGAAACCATGTGGCAATAATGAACCACATTAGTCCACAAAGACTCAGCAGCCAAGCCCCCAAGCTGTGCACAGTTACATGTCCACAATGCTGTAATTACCGGTCTATCAACGCCTTGTAAACCTCTAATTGGAAACAGCTGTCTGCGTGCCCCCCCACTCCCCGCCGCCGCCACAAAAAATTCGCCGCACGACATCTGACACTTCCTAATGGATCGGTAAACTGTGTGCAAACAATCCAGTTCGAATTACGCTCTACCCTCCCTCCCAAAATGGACAATCCGGCAACAAATGCGGCAACTCCGTAAATCCAGAAGGAGAGCTTCGCGGTGGATGTAGCAGCAGCGTCCAGGCACGAGGACAGGAAGTAAGACGGAATCATAAACGCACACCTTTACTCTTTTCTGTATTGACCTAAGAAAATGCTAGAAGTTTAATATCTGACTGTTTTAACATGAGTGACGGAAACCGCTCACGGATGGGCTCCGGGTGTTTACCGTCTCACTTGTATAAAGATAGTGAATAAATGTGTGCCGGACCTTCGTGGCCTCGCTCAGGATTAAGCAGTTAATGATAAAGGAAGAAGGAACGATCAATAGATAATTTAATATTGTAGATATTAAAGAGACACCGAAGACATTGAAAGCCACAGCCTTGCAAGTGCTGCAAATGAGGACCCAACCCCTATGTCATGTTCCAGAGAACCATGTTCAGTACAGTCTATGCCAAAGAGGGCTTGGTTGGGATTTGCTCTTTAATCACATTGTGTTGCTTCCTATCTGTGGAACGTGCTAGAAACACTCTTGAGGGTGTCTGCTGGGAGCAACAGGAACCGCTCCCTACAAGCCATGCCATTACAAACCTGAATCGACACCTTTCATAGCAACATATTTAAATGCAAATGAATTGTCTGGTTACACTGTGATGCGCTAACACCTTGCACTACAGATAAATTATTTTGTTGCACACAAAACAGCAAGGTTTGCACGCGGTTGATGGCAGCAATAGGCGCGTTATTGCGCCAGTGTCTCCGTTTGCAGGTTATTCCTCGAATTTAGCAACGTAACACTGACGCAAACAAAACACTTTTGGGGTGCAAAGTAATGTCTCAGCTAAGATGAAGTGCGGTGCGCTGGATGCAGGCGGGACGCAGGTGAGCGAGGATTTGAAGTGGTTTTTATTCTTCCGTCCCAGAATAAAGTACAGTGAACGCAGTAACCCAGGACAACCAAGAGCCACCAGCAAGAACACCAAAGCACAATGCCAAAGCTGAGCAAACCCAAAACCACCGAGATGAAAACCGAGCACACGTCCAGACACACAGACACACTGTCTGTCTGTCTGTCTCTATCGCTCTCTCTCCCTGCCCAATTCACTGTGCTTTATTGGCATGACAACTCTGTGCAAATTGCCAAAAAAATTCAACATAAATATTTTAAAATAACACCTTTATTATTATTATTATTATTATTATTATTATTATTATAAATCTCTCTCTCTTTCTCTGGGCCTGGGTGGTTTTATATTGTTCCCATCTTAATGAGCTGCACCTGTGACTCCATCACTATTTATGTGCAGCTGTCAGTCCTGTGCTGTAGGGGCAACCAGGCTTCAGCCTGCCGCAGTCCATAAATCCAAGCCTGGGCAAAACGTGCTCTGTATTTATTGTAGTGGCTGCATCTGCATTTGGTTTAACAGCGAAACAACGTGTATTTCACTTTTGTTACAGTCATCGAATTCCCTTGAGCCGTGTGCCCGTGAACTCGGGTACGACGAAAAGCCGCCGCTCATTTTCAGCAAACAAATCGCGCGCAAAACCGACCGACCTGTCGTTTCATGTGTGCTGGCGTACAGAAGACATCAAACCAATCGTCCGTCCCAACCCCGCAGACGGAGGGCCCAGGCATAAGACACCGACCGGTGGGCGGACGATTAAAGAGGCAGCCCTGAAGTATCTGCTTTAGCTCAGACCACCATTTCAGCCAAGTGTTCGACAAGATGGAGCTCTGTATTCTTCCATAAACGTCTCGCAACGCACAAGAGCTCTCAGACTGCCATTAGGTGTGATTAATAGGACCATGAATTACACAAGTGAGACACATAAATATTCTTATTTCACCCTTAGAATGCTGATTTTTTATACTAGACATTTCCCCTGAATGGCAGATCCGCAGAAAATCCCTCACACCTGTGGAGGATAAGGCCTCGGACAATGACGTTATTTACTCATCAGCCATCCACAAATTATCGTGATGTGAAAAGCTGAATGGGTCCTGGTCCATTAGGTGTTTGAAAAGGCATCCCAGAGTCCATGTCCCGGAGCATAAATCAGCCTCGAGGCTCTCAGAAAGCTTTTAGGGTTATGGTGATACACAGTTTAAATTAACTCCTTGTATTAAAACTGATGGGCAGAAATGATGGTTCAGGTTATTCAGTCCAAAGGTTTTCCATCTAAATAAACCCATAAAGTGGCTCTGAAATGACCATCAGCATCCACTGTGCATTCCTGTGCAAAACATGGAGGAACAGTTTGAATACTTGTGCAAACAGCATGTTTCAGACTTTGTAAAAAAAAAAAATTGCAATGCAAAACTCATGCTGACTAAAAATTCATTTCAAGGATTGTTATTCTGAATTAAAATGTTGCACAAAAAAAAGAATTTCAGCCCAATTTTTTCATCTAGTAAAACGATTGTGTGATTTTGCCGATGGTGTGAATATTTACGCAAGGCTTTGTATAAGACGGCAATGAAATCTGTCATCCAGGCTCTTGCGAGCTGCTAAAATATAATTGAGGGAAAACAAATTTGACAATGAACAGACACATAAAAAGTAGACAGACTAATACAGTCCATGTGGACCCATGGGCCTGCTTCCCAAAACTATGCTGTTAAGTGCATTGTTTATTCTTTAAACTTTGTTCACTGCAGAAGCACTCAGTGCAATATAATAAAGACAAAGCCCTCTTGATGGTCGTACAACAGTGTGGAAGGAAAGTTTCGATATTCAGCAGCTTGAAAACTGCGCTGAACTATTTAACTGGTACCAGGACCCTTCAGCACGATGTGGATCGAAGCACTTATGTTAAAACAGGTAAGAAATTGGTTCTGAAGCAATGCAATTTGCAGAAATAAAATGAGCTCTCTCGGAGATTATTCATTCGCTCACTTTTTCTGCCCAAAAATTGAACCTTTATTCTTTGGGTCATAAGTCAAGCTTCATAACAACTGCGCTGTCATGTGCTCAGTGATACTGAACAATTTTTTATATACAGTTGACCCTTGAACAACACGGGGGTTAGGGGTGCAGACCCCCCACATAGTCGAAAATCCACGTATAACTTTTGACCCCTTGGTGTTATTCAGAGTTTACGGTATTGCAGTAAACATGATGAAAAATACAGCAGTTTACTGTAGAGACAAACTGCTTGGGCGGAGATGATAAGCGTCATCCTACAAACCGTGCAGAACCGCAGCTCTTTTGTGGACTGACTTTTTTAAAAAATGAACTTTTACATTTTTTATTGTAATATATTTGTGTAATACATACTGTATTTGTTAGTTAATGAGGAAAAAATATGCCAATGCATGTTTAATGCATTTATGCCGTACTGTATACTGTACAAGGCATGATTTTTTCCTTTGGACTCGTAGACTTCTGCGTATCATCCGCACTCTACATATGTAAAATAAAGTTTTATGAAACATTTAATTTAAATTTTTTTCTTGAAAAATGTGTGTACACTGCACAGTTGTAGTCATTTATGGTATTAAACAATAAAATAGCCATTATTACAATGTGCACTACAGCACAGTTCATTTTATGCATTTATTTATTGTAACATTTTTTTTACATTTCTCTCATCTGCCAATGGCGCCGTGTACTGTCTGTTTGTGTAAATTTAAACTTTTTATAATACATTTGTGTACACGGTACAGTATCTATATACATTTTATGCATGTCACATCTAACTTTTTATTTTTTCAATATCAAATTTTCACAAATTTCCAAAAAAAAAAATTCCAATGTATTTATTGAAAAAAATCGGTGTAAAAGTGGACCGCGCTGTCAAAACCCGTGTTGTTCCAGGGTCGACTGTATTTATATACTCGGGATAGCCGGCTTTCCACCAGCTTCGTGTAGGAACGCTTGAAGTACTTCTCCAGTGCAGTGATAATGTCGCCAAATATATTTCCTTTTGCATCAAATGTGTGGTATTTTGCCGAAAATGCTCACAAAAGAGTAAAATGGTACTTTAAGGTCACCTTGTCACTCTTCATGAATGAATGACATTTAGGAATTCATTTGCTGATTCCTTCCTTTTGCTTTGAAAAGTCACTCTGTCACCCAGTGCAAGACACACATTCAGACGACTGCACCTTCAGTGGACACCGAAAAAACACTCAACCTTGACACCGGCCACCATTTCTCTGAATGAGGGTGATTGCTAAAAACGCCACGCTGGCAGGTAACACCCGTGTCCTAAATTTTGGAAAGAACTTCAGTCCAGGTCAATATTAAAGTTACGCTTAGTAACCACCAGTCTCACCTGAGTGTTTCATGTCAGTGGGGTTGTGCATCTCGCCACTGTTGCGCCTGTGTTTCTATCCTTGGATGAGAAGCTTCAAAAGAAAAAATGAAACGTGACACACAAATGTTTACTTATAATACAAGCTTCATGGAGTAGAATACAGGCCTTCTTGCCTGCCCTCACTGATGCTATTGTGGCCAAATGGGCACAAATTCCCAAAATCTTGCGGGAAGCCTTCCCAGAAGAGAAGAGCCGGTTATAGCAGCAAAGGGGGAACAACTCCATACCAATGCCCATAGGTTTGGACTGGGCATATAAGGGTGATGCTTAAGTGTCCACATACTTTTGGCCAAACCGTGTATGCGATATAATATAAAATCAGTTATGCTAAAGGATCATTGCTAATGAGTCGTATTCGCCAATGAATTCGTATGATCTAAACACCGCCGAAGCAACAGTCTCTTTTTTCGCTCACTAGTATTAAAAGTGGACTTAATTCCTGAGCAGAAGCCCGGGGTCATTAAGCCTGGCTAACAGACTTTTTCCCTCCTTTAACAAAGCAATAACAGAAGCCCAGCAAATGAGTCCGTGTCCATAATGTGTGTCACTGGCACAACGCAGCCAGTCTGCTTCTTCATTACGGCAGCAACAGTCTGCGGAATTTCATCAATTTGCTTTCTTCGGATAGCACGCGGCAGACGATTTCAAGGTTACTGACAGCAGCCGAATCACAATAGGACAAAAATAGCCCGACTCCAGATGAAAGTGAAACCCTTTGGCAATTTTCATCTTCCGTCCCGTGGCTAGCGGCACGCGAGGTATATTAATGGGGCTCTTTCTCCATTTTGCTAACAACATCTGGATGTGTGCCGCCATATCAAAGCCCCTTTCTTGAACTCTGAGACGGGGAGACATGACAATCGATTATTTGACCTTGAATTAATGGGGGTTGGATCCAACATTCGGCGTTGGCGGCTCAATCAATTATAAAACAAAGATCACCCTTGCATTTCATGGCCGGCTGAGATGAAAGACAACGGCGAATTACGCAGCTCCTCGCAATTTCTTTAAGCCATTTACTTGCCATGCGTCACATTGTCTACTGAAAGCAATTTGAAGGCCATTCAGAAGCTTTATTTTGCTCCCTTGATTACTTCTTTGTATGATGAAGCTCCAAAATCGCTCCAAATCCAGCATTAAAGCTTTCTAGTCTGAGAAGGAAACACCCCACCTTCGCAGCGTATGGTGATGTGGAATATTTGTTCACACACCAACGGGATACCACAAAGGTCGTTCTTGCGTTCGGATGTAGAAGCGGACGACCCCCATTCATTTGCTATAAGAACAGGTGACGCTACGTTCGAGTCTGCCGGTTTTGGGTACTCGTGCGTTTGAAAGAACGCAGATGCCGAAGTGATGTGTGCAGCTTTTTAGAAATGTTGTACATGACCACCTTGTCCTGATCAACACAACTGGAACCAGAAGTCTGCTCTTATGTCAAACTCTTTGTGTCTCCGAAGTCACTTTAGCCACTAAATTGGGCACCAACAAAAGCCACTCCATACAGATGTTCCTCAACTTTTTATGGATTAGGTTCTGCCAAACATGCATACATCAACAGTCATAAGCAATAGGCACTATTTAACGCTCTGACTTGTCCAGTTTCCGCAAGAAATGGGCTTGGACCAAACTTTTACAGGCAGAGGATGTCGAAAAGCCCACACACTACGCTACATAGTTAAAAATATCTCAGAGGTCACAAACAGACCGTTGCGTCCACAAGGGATTCGGGTGGCCCCACATACACCGCTGTAGATCACACACCAAGTGTCCCATCCAGGGCTTTGAAAAGAGAAATATTGTCCGCAGGATACTGTGCAAGAACTGGGGAAACTGCCAGTGCAGCTACATGAACATCGGCTGCTGAGAAGATAATCTCCATTGTCACTCGTTTCAAAGTATGAAGACGCAGGGCATACCAGCAGTTGGGAGGGAGTGAAGATTCTGGATTCTGGAAGATTTTGCACTGACGGTGGCATTACCAAGACGATGGCGTCTCGGTGATGCCAAAATGTCTGCAAGCAAACCATTCAGATCCGTGTGCACCTCAGATGCTTAATCAGCAAAAAATCCATTGCCATGTGTCCACCCCTTAAGGCCTTCTTGTACCGCTGAACTGTGGTGCAGGGTAAGGTGCGCTGCAGTGTCACAGAAGTTTTAGGGAGTAGAATTTTCGAAAAATGAGGTGAAAAAATTGGTAAAATGAGCCGGAAAAAGAGAAGTTAACCAGTGCACTTTTGCGATTAAAAATGTTGCTTTGGCATTGGGCTGTTTCTACTGAAAAATGTTTTTTTTTTAATATTATAAAGTGTGAAGGGGGTATTTTAGTGGCAGTAGGCTATAAAATAAGGTTCAACCAGGGGTTCAGTCCAGAATTCATTCTTTGATTCAGCCTAAGGTTAAGTCAAGAATTGAATAAACTGTCACAAGAAGTATGTGGCAAACAGAAAGAGGCAAAGGTCAACTCAGGTGTGACTCCCTGAGATAATAAAGCCAGGGACTTTCACACACACTATATGGCCAAAAGTATGTGGACCCCCATTTCAATGACCGAGTTGAGCTCTGTCAGAAGTACACATTCTAGACAGTCTGGGGAAGAAGCTTCTTTTCTGCTCCAGCATGGCTGCCCCCCCACCTCCCCTGTGCACAAAGCGAGCTCCATAAACACGTGGCTTGCCCAGGTTGGTGTGGAAGAATTTGAGTGGCTGCACAGAGCCCTGACCTCAACCCCACCGAACACCTTTGGGATGACCTGCAACGCCAACTGTGAGCCAGGCCCTCTCGCCCGCCATCACCGATGCCCTTGTCACCAAATGGGCACAAATTCCAACCTCTGCGCTCCACATATGGGTGTGACGCTCAGGGGTCCACATACTTTTGCCCATATAGTGCAAATATTATAGTAAAGTGAGTAAAACGAGTCAGGAAATGAATTTAACGGACTGTAAACCGAACTCATCATCGGATGTCCTACTTCCCCCAAAAAATACTCACTCCTTCTCCACATCCATAGGCGTCTTTCAACAGAATCGTCTGATTTTGCAGGCCCAGATGGCATCGACCCCCGTCCGACATGATTTAAAGGGGCTACAAAAACCGACTGTTCCGCAGCCGTCGTACATTTTTACCTAAATGTAACCAGAAAGATAATTTGTATTCCTGCCTGAATATTAATTAACTGATAAAGAATATTTCTCTCTGCAGGTAAATGCCTGCTAATCAATTGCGAGTGAAACAGGGTACAAAATTAAGTCCTTTTATCAAGAATTTGAAATAAAAAGGCTATTTAGCACTACATTTTCCAACAAAGTGGTTTTCATTTATCTTCTCCAACACATTATTCCATTTGGACATTTTAGAACACTTTTCATTTGTATAATGGTAATATTTTCCCTTAATTTCCTGCCGCCTGTGTGATAGGCAATTGTGACGCGGCCTTATAGGATAGCAGGTCCCCTCCAGCTGTATTCATTTGCTAGTAATGAACTTAAATTGTGCTTCAGATGAGATGTTTCGGCAGACGGATGAACGCGTTCTGCCCTCCGTTGCTGACAGTGCACTTCTGCCCCCTGGTGGTGGAGGCCATACGGCCCTGTTTGCTTTGACGTGCCCCCTCCCGGAGTCAGAACCTTTGCGCTTCAGTTGTCTTGAGGGAAATGGCTTCAGGACATCGTATACTATTGTAATACGCACATTTTACTATAGTATGAGTCCTCTCCGTTGTAGGGTTCCCAGTGGGAGGCTCTGTTTTCCCAGCATGCTCGGTTGTTCTTAACTGGCGACCTCTGTGGACCTAAACGGTCATCAACCCCTCCTCCACTTTGCCGCAGAATGGGCGTCACAGTCATCGAAGCAGGACATCTGAATAAATCCCGGGCGAAATGGGAGCTTCCGGATGTCTTGCGTTCCTGCGGCATCATTGCACACTGTGGCTTCATGGCACTCGAGGCAAGCTGGTAGTTTTCTTCATTGCAAATACATCTTAGATTGGGGGGTCAGGTCAAGATTGGAAAAAGACTTGAAGCGCCAAATGGCGCGCACTTCCGTGAGGTCTGGTGGGCTTCTCTTTCCCTGGACACCTATGCCTCGTAGTGGTTTGCTGCTTCCCTTCACCACCCCTTCTCCAGGCCTAGGGAGACCCAGCTGCTGCTTCCCTTTACCCCCTCTTATCCAGATCCAGGGAGACCCTACCCACCCATTCCTAGTTTTTCAGAGTTCCCTTCCACTATCTTTGAAAGAATCTGCTCTCACCCACACCAGTGGTTCCTGATAGCTCCTTAGCATTGACTGAGCGCATCCTAGTCTGCCCTGGCCTGCCCTGCCCTTCATCTTGGCTTCCCATGCTGGCTGGGTGTTGCGCTTCTGCATGCCACTTTCCCAACCTCCCTTCTGAAAAAACTGAATGGTTTCCACAATAAAATGCTTGTTAGAGCATAAGGCATCAATAAGAGGTTACAACCAGGCAGGACCACCCAATCCTTCCTCTGGGTCAAGCATTTCTAACCCACGGACACAGGCACAGGCACTCACTTCCACTTCATTCACATTCATTACACAACTTCACTGTATAAATTACCACCCAACTATTCACAACTCGCCTTACCTACCCCCAAGCAACATACGGTGCACAATATTTTATATTCCAAAGTTACTGAGTTTGTCTGCAGCAGCAGTTTAACCTGGTAGTTCCAGCTTGCGTTAAACATGAAATTTTTATTATTTTCTCTGCACTCTGGGAATTTCAGCATTAAGGTCGGGCGGTTTGCTTAGACAACAGTTCGGGGTAAACATCAATAAAAAAATTTTAAATTAACGGTGTGAGTAAAACACGTAGGGGATCTTTTTTTTTACTGAAATACAACTGCTGGCATCTGTAAGTAAATAATGCGAAACCATATCGCTGCTTGTTTTAAATGATAGAAACGTTTAGGGTTTAACTGCATCGCTGAAAATTTGATTTAATCGTGGGTTCGATCTTACCTGTTAAGTAGATCTTATCAGGTGGTTTGGTGTGGCTGGTTGTCTTCTGCAGGACTGAGCCGGGCCCCTGTTTTCCGTCTACTCCGCTTCCCTTTGTTCTGATTTTGCTTCTTTCGGCTTTCTTGCATCTCTCTTTCACTGACAATGCCCAGCTTTTCTTCTCTCTTCCACCCTCTTCCCTTCCACCTCTGACTACTTGATAGTCCCAAACATAAGAAGTCCAAGACGAAAGCCTGAAGGTTCTCGGTTTTGGCTCCGATGTGGTGATATACATTCTTTCAGACCCAGTTCTCTCTTCACCTCTCATCTGTTCTTCACTACATTAGCTGTCCATTTTAAAATAAAATGAATCAATTCTATAGACAGCGTCTTGCTTGCTCCAAAAAACAGTGGAAGCATGCTGACTGTACTTAAAGAAACTGCATGTCTGCAGAGATGGATTTATCATAAGGCAAGGGTAGACAACCAAAGCCCCAAGAATACTAAGGCAGAAGGTAAAAAGAAATTTGTATCTATATATTGACTTTTATTTGACCCTTAAACTGAAATATTTTGCCAAACTGAAATATTTTGCCAAATTGCTGCGATAGCTGTGATTTTCAGTAGGCCATCATCACCAAGGGCTTCCCCTTCAGTCCAAACTGACAGCACTAACAGCACAGTGAAGATTACAAGCTCAGCAAAATGCTGTGACTCTCACACACGCTGTATTTTACACACTGGTGTACCGTGTACGTGAGCAGCATCACTGCACACCTGATGCAGGTTCACGCCGCCGATGTCTCTTCAGCCACAGCGAAGCAGCTGGAGATCGCCGGCAGGTACAAAAGCGCAGTCCACCGACTAACAGCAAAAGCAAATTATCCGTTCAAAATTTGGATTTCATTTTAACTAATTAATTTTTTTAAAAATTTAAAATGCTAGAAAACCGAATCCGAACACCTTTGTAGCAGGCATTTGCTAAATGGCTGCAGGTGGGGTGGTGGTTACAACTATCACTTTGCAGCCAAAGGACATGAGTTTAAATCCCTGCTCCTGCTGTGATGCACCTGATCCTGCAGTGCTCCATTAAACTCACCCAGGTGTATTGAGGTTAGCATACCAACTCTGTATTACAGACCTTGGATCCTTGTCAGCAATAACACCTGACAACCTTATATTTTAGCATTATGTTGACTAAATATAGCAAATTACACTGATAAACTTGAATGCAACTTGCTGATGGAAGGGTGGAACAGTGAGTAGCGCTGCTAACTTCACAGCACCTGCGCTGGCTGGGCAACCAGCTTGGTCTGTGTGGGTTTTCGCCCACAGTCCAAACACATGTGTTCCAAGTGAGATGATCACTCCCAATTGCTTGTACTTTGTCAAAGTTTATAGTCACCTGCGACGGGGTGTTTTCTTAGCCCAGTGACTCTGAGAGAGAATGATCTCAGAAAAGGATGATCAGGATAAGCACTTAAATTAATGGATGGATAGATGGATGGATGGATGACTTTTGTACATTATATCTGATTTTGTCCCACACTGGAACATTGCATAAACTGTACCAATCGTACCCACATCCCATACCCCATCACTTACTTACAACCTCCAAGAGTAACTTTTCTTCACTCGTAACCAAATGCCCACTCAATTTGAAAAAATGAGAAGTTATTTCAAAAAAACAATAACACGATGACAGCAAATATGTGACACTTATTTCATATGCATGTATCGTGACTGAACACCATCTATTGTAATGCCAAGCAGCGAGTCAACTGTGAGGTTAAGATGCACATTTTTTATTGCAGGGAGGAGATCGCTGCATTGTCGAAAGGACGCAGGTTAGCCGGAGTCAGGAAGATAAAATGAAACGGAAACAACGGACTTTAAATCGACACAAACAAGGCACTTTGCAGTAATGCTCAAAACTACAAATTCATCTATTTACAGATATTTACATGTCTACAGGTAGCTTCTACAAAATGATCTCAGGGGAGGCAACACAATTCGACATCTCTACTAGTGCGGCGCATTTGTCAGCCAGGTTTCTACAGTGTGATCGAACAAGGTAACCATCAAAGCTGTAAGTAAAAAGGGTGAAGAACTGTTGTTAAATGAAAGCTTATTTTTGAGATGCGTAGCTGGCTAGGGACTCACATCTCTTGCAACAGTGAAAGTGGAAAAAAGAAGGATATAATTTGATATAAATCTGTGAAAAGCGTAAAAGGTAAGCACCTAAAATCGGTTCTCTAAAATATCTTTTTCTTACAACTCTGTAAAAAAGATTCCGTTTTACGCTTGGAATCTTCAGTCTTATATTTAGAGCACTGATTCATTAGTAATTCAAAACAAAAAAGCAGACACAAACCAACGGATGAGCCAGTTCCTGACCAAGAGATGCCAAGAGCCAAAACTGAACTGGACTGTCCAAAGTCTTTTCTGGAACTTTCTGTTGCCTACCCAGAGTTCTGGGGTCTTTACAGGCCCTCGTCCAGAGGGCAGGTGTATGGAGGCCAGCATTGCGCGACCAGTGGCCTCGGTGCTACTGAGTGCACAGTGTTGTCATTGGGAAGGGACCCCATTGCTGCCGATCCCTCGGGACCTTAACCGCTGACTTCAGATGAGCACACCATTTTAGTATACAAGGGTTCGGCTTAGCAGGGGGCACTCGGGCATCAGTGGGTGCTGCGGTCGTTGGCCACATCCTGTAGTCTGCGTAGCAGGGCAGTCTGGTTCTCCTGGCAGAGCCGCTTGGCAGGTGAAAGAGTAGCGCCATCATCTAGCGCCATGCTGCGCTTCTTGGTGGGTGTCTCTCCGGTTTTGATCATGCTGTTGATCTCCCGCAGTCGCTGTGGAACGTAGGCACCAGTTTAAATACGACAAGCATGGAGCAGCACATATACGCTGCCACCGTAACTGCGACATGTAAAAATAAGCTCCAATGAGGTGCTAATAAACTGTAAACTGTTTAATATGAAAAATATAACTCAATACTAATTTCCCCCATAATTCCTCCATATTTTTTTTCTTCAATTTTTACTATTTAGCTTCCCTGCTCCTTAGAGAAGCGAAGACTAACTTTTCTTTGTATAACAGTACATTTTGTCTAAAGATCTGAAAGCATTCAATGTAACCATTAGAAGAAACCAGGAAGGGGGCAAATACTTTTTCACAGCACCATAACCCATTATTACCCACCTTTGCTACACACTGATGTAAATATAACTGTACACACTGCTAATACACACATGATCAGATCTCGAGTGGCCCAATAACTGAACCACCAGACAGTGCAGTGGCCCACAATGTTTCTAAAAATATTTTCCGGAATTTTAAAAAAGGAAAAAAAATGGAAAAATGTGGCTGGCAGCTGGCAAAATGAAACCTTAATTTGTTAAATAAATCATATTAAATAAGTCTTGTTTTAAAGATATTTTTTTGGAAATGCAAAATTGGAAGGATTCTGTCACGGTTCCGGAGACGAGGGGGTGGATCCAAGAATGCGGAAATATTGCGAGACGTGTGGGCTATACAACGGATTTAATAAACACGAGCAACACGCTCACTAAAGCGAAGACAGGTTTAGTATAAAGCACAACTGAACAGCGATGAGTCTCGATCGAGATTTTGCGCCGCTGCCGTCAGACACCGTGTCGATTGGTTGACTCGGCGCAGCTGTGCCGGGTAGGTGGGCTTGTCCTGATCGACTCCTGACTTAATCGTTCTTAACAGCGGCCTTCTCCTCGCTTCAAGATCATCAGCAGTTTGTTTCCCTGGTAGTAGAATATTGAGCCAAATACAGCACTATTTGCAGAATAAATAATTTTTCCACTTGATCAAGTTAGCATCAGTCATAGAGCTCTAAATGCACAAAATAGTAAAATGAGTTAAAAATTACAACCTCAAATCAGAAAAAGTTGGGACAGTATGGAAAATGCAAATAAAAAAATTAAAAAACGCAGTGAGTCTTACATTTACTTTGACTTTTATGTCATTGCAGACAGTATGAACCCAAGATACTTCAAGCTTTGTCATGTTTTGCTAACATTAATGCAGAAAAGTACATTGAGATTTTAGAGCAACACATGCTGCCTTCAAGATGACATCTTTTCCAGGGACGTCCATGCATTTTTCAACAAGACAATGCAAAACCACATTCTGCACACAGTACAAAGGCATGGATGCGGAAGAAGAAGACACGGGTGCTGGACTGGCCTGCCTGCAGTCCTGACCTGTCCCCAGTAGAGAATGTGTGGAGAATTTTTAAACAAAAAATGTGATGAAGACCCCATACTGTTGCACACCTTAAGACAAGAAGAAGAATGGGACAAAATAACACCTGAAAAGTTTCATCACTTGGTATCCTCAGTGCCAAACCTGTCTTAAGTGTTGTGAGAAGGAATGGCAACATTACAAAGTGGTAAATGCTTTATGGTCCCAACTGTTTTTGGAATGTGTTGCAGGCCTGAAATGCAGAAATGGATGTATATTAACAAATGAAATGTTAGTTGACCAGACAAAACATGAAATATTTTGGGTTCATACTGTCTGCAATGAAAAAAAAGTCAACATAAATGTAAGAATCACTGTGTTTTTTTTTTTTTTTTTTTTTTTTCTTATTTTGCATTTTCCATACTGTCCCAACTTCTTCTGGTTTGGGGTTGTACTTAATAAGCTTGTAGAATTTAAAACATTTTAAACACTGGAAACATTTAAACTGAGACATTTTACCTGCATTTAACAATACTATCATTTTGTTTTTTAAAAATGCACAAATAATTTACAAGAATGTCCTTTCAGTCGCATGACCAGACCACCCACCCCAGTCATGGAGGAACTGCATAAACAATCTGTTGCTTATAGGTTCTGCCACCTTTTCTCAAGACACAGTGAAGCCAAGGAGGCCATTTTAAGGTAATGCACACAGGAGTGAACAAACACCTTCCTTCACCCAAAGCAGATGCACAGCCTGGAAAACCAACACGCTGACTTACCTTGGCAGGACTGGCAGAAATGTAGTAGAAGATCTTGTCACGGGGTGACAGGGGGCTTCCGTTCTTGTGAGGGGAAATGTAGATAGAGTGTTTGTGGGAGACAAGCACCCGCCGTGGAGACCCGGTCCTCATGGAGGGGTATGGAGAAAGGGGTGGACCATCCATCTGCTCATCCAAAAGTCAAAAGCTCATGAGGACACACAGCAATCACAGGGGACCCTCAACAAGGTGGCAGACCTGAACATTTTCCATTTTTTGTACCTCTTAAACCAGGTTGGCCAGTTAATGAATTTGAAACAAACAAAAGTGTTACAGCAATATTTTAACTCATAGCTCCGAGGCCTTCTTACAGAACCCAACATGAGCGCAAACGGAGGTAAGTCTATCATTTTGCTTTCGTCAAACAAACGGCAAATACTCCTGGTGACAGTTTTGTTTGTAGGAGTGAGGGATGCTACTGGCAAGGAAAGTCTTTATTAATGAGAATAGTGTGACTCGCTCTGTGCGCCTCCAACACCATCACACTTTTGACCAACAGGGTGATACTGACCAAGCCCCTCACATTTACAGACTGTCCTTATGCCTGAAGTCATGATGAAAGTAGGGGTGTGGTGATATCACAGCTATTATATATATTACAGTACATTATTATTATATATATATATATATATATATATATATATATATATATATATATATATATATATATATATATAATATATAATACACACACACACACACACACACACACACACACACACACACACACACACACACACACACAGAGCTATTCTGCTGTACTGTAACATCCCCACGACTCACCCCCTGCGTGGCTGGCGATCCGCTGGAGTAGCGCAAGGCAAAGCTGCGCATCTGCTTGATGTATACATTGTTGTAGAAGCTGATGAGGTCTCCTCGCTCTTCCTCCTGAGACCCCGTGAGGTTACTGGCAAGGCGCTGAGGGGTCCCAGGGGCACTGCTTGGCCGGGAGACAGGCAGGGTGCTACTAGAGCGCATGTGCACTGGGCTGCTGTCTGCAGATGCAGACGAACACACACACACACAAGGATATGAGACAGGCAAGCAGGCACACAGGCAAAGAGGTTATGTCCACCTGTAAACATCACTTCTTGACATCAGCACACACCTCCAGACATCTCAGGTGTGTAGCTGAAGTGTAAAATTCTGAAGTACACCGATTAATATAGCAAACGTTCACACCGCAGATTAATTAAAAAATAAAGAGGTAGCACTGACAGCTCAGCTGGAGTAGCCGACTGCAATTCTCTTAAATTTTAAGTTTTTTCTTTACGTTTTTTTGCTGCCAGTTGAAGGTTGAATTCTGTGAGCGTGAAGTTTTCGTGAAAACCTCCCCCCTTGTTAATCCATAAATAATACTAAACAGCTGGTGATCGAGGGGATGTTTTCTGTTAATGTGCTGAGCTGGATTTGTTCAGGAATACGGAGATCAAAGAGAGGACACAGCTTTTTCCAGGGAGGACCCACAAAAACACTAGTTGCCTTGTGTGTGTAAGCATTCCCATCGTGTTCATGGGGAGCTCCTCTTACTGTGTTCTCCACTGTGGTCACTGGGGGACGTCTGCCTCCCAGCACGGTCGCTGCCTCCAGAGTGACTCCTCTTCCTGCCTGAGATCAGGACGCTACGGTACACCTGAGAAAAAAAATCACTGATAAATCAGCTCCCCAGCATGCCATGTCCCTATGAAACATCAATATGCCCCCATTTAAAGGACCCCCGATCAGTGAAGCTAGACAAAACGTGCACCCTGGGTCCTCTTGTTACAGATGACTGAGGTGAAAATTATAATAATTTTAACTGCATTCATCTTTCTAACTGCAAAAATTTGTTTGTCGCAGAGTGAACGTCCCCTGCATTTCAGCACTGGGTCAATGCTGGGCAATGGAAAACAAACCAGGCTAGAAATTTGAAGATGAGTCTACTTTGTTTTGCAAGAAAGTATGGTCTGGTTCTCAAATCTTAACATGAAAAATATGTGCAAAAGTATAACCCCCCCCCAAGTCATTCTTTCAACATGGTCTACAGCTTCGAAGCACAAATAGGTGCAGGATAACACTTTTCTCACTGGATGAGGGTGACTGTGTGCAGGATTCCAGTCGCTACCATGGCCCATGTTACTGGAGCAGTGAAACTGGACTCTTTGGGTTTTATTCTTGGTTCTTTAGAAAATTTAAAGAGCTCTACCTGGGCGGAACTGCATTTTGGCATGGAACGGCTTAGCCGGCTAACGTTATCTGGACCAAGAGCAAAAGCCCGGCAGGAAGGGAAGAGGAGAAATGTGGACGATAATAACTGAGCCAATGCCTAGCAATCGTAAACATTCTAATTAAATACGATGAAAAGCTTCTACATTTCTGAAAGGCGCAATATAAATAGATGATTTATGTTGCATTTGCATCTAACAAACAGTCCTATTATTTTTTCTTCTTTGCCTCCATAAAATAAGTTCAAATCATAAAATTCCCTCAGCTCTCTCACATATTGAATTGACTGTCTATATCTAGTGGGCCAGAGCCACCCCTGTGCCTAAATGAACTCATACAAGTGAGGAATGTGTGCCATGATTAATTAAACTCACTTCCCCAATGTTTACAGCTCATGTCTGTTGCTCATGTGTACTGTGACCAGTAACAAGATACCAAAGAGTTTAACTCTTTGAACATCTTTGAACATGACATTCTATTGCTTTACTTTTCTTGGCTACTTGAGAGTTGTTTGACACCTCGGCTTCATCGATCGCTGTTATCTTAAAATCGGCGTCATAGCTCCTCCTCTATCCTTGGCTAATTTGGCCTAACTCTGAACCAATTTTTTTCCAGATCGTCTCAAGGTTTTGCTATCTTTCCCGCTCACTTGACTTGATCATTTCTGTGGATAATTCTTGCCAGTGGGTAAGTGATGTCATCTACTGGTATTACATGGTATATGACCTTTATAGTTGTGGTCCTTGAATGAAAGATGACCCACCTTTTTTTTAGAGGCAATTCCCAGAAAAAAAAATACCATTTCATATTCGGAAAGAATGGTGCTCCTTTACTCTTACTGCTGCTGACTGTATAGACAATAAAACCAACCAACAATTGCCCAGATGCTGATGAAGTTCCTATGTTTTTCAAATAATTAAAATAACAAAATGAAATTTCAATGACACGGTTGCATTCTGTCCATGGTGTCCCTGACTCACACCCTTTGTATCCAGGTTGGGCTCTGGTCTACAGCCCAAAATATCCTTAGAATGAACTGCAGGGCACGTTTACACAATCTGCGCACAAAACATGTACATAGGACAACCTGCTTCTCCAACACACTATCTACACACAATTCCATGTGATGGTGCTGACTTCTGAACCCGGACATGACATGACTACCCTCACGTAATCTCCCTGACCACTCATCCTCCCCACTGTCACTGCCCTTCCAGGGCACCTTAACTGTTCCATTACCATTTTGCCTATTTATTTGTTATTTATTTGTTACCCTTATTTACTTACTTATTTATCTATTTACTGCTTGTTTCTGTCTCTATTCTTCTTAGTGTTTGGATATGTTTGCTTCATTTCAGTATAGATTGTTACTTTGATCTATCCTGGTTCAGATCAGTGCACATTTCAGCACATAGTACACAACCATGTGCTTGACAAAATAAACTCTTTGACTCTTGACTCTTCATCTCCTTAATACTGCTGCTGCTAGCCTGGGGCTGAGTGCGGTAGCATTTCATTATGTTCTGGAATGACTTGTCCTCCTTAGTCACCTGCAAAGTCCCAAAACACCAGAATGTACAAATCTTTTGAGAAATATTCAGCTGTCTAAAAAAGCGCATGAATCCATCACAACAGCTATGTTATGCAAGATCATTCAGCTGGGACAAAGCCTTACCCTGGCCATGACGTAGATGGCGCACATGAGCAGTTGGTCCAGGTGACGGTCCTGCATGAGCTCAGTGCACTGAACCAGCGAGTACTCAAAGCAGGTCCATATCTTCCTGCGAAGCTCCACTGAGATGTCTAGCTTGGCACAAAGGTCTCGCAACACAGCACTGGCCAGGTGGTACACCTAGCGTGACAAGAGGTGGAGCCAAACATTGGTCTTAACTACATCGATGTTTGGAATCATAGTAACAACACGAAGGCTGCTGGAGCTCAAGTAAACCAAATGTCAGCTAAAAGGACTATTTTATATTTATTATGTAATATTTATCAATTATAGTTAGCAGTACTTTTTCTTTATATGGAAACAAGTAGCTGCAGTGCACACATTCTCACATGATGGGGTGCAGTTGCTCTGCAAAATCCCCCTATTAGGCAAACTACCATTAGTAGGGACTCACCTTGCGGAAGAAGAGCGAAAGGGACCCCGTTTTAGGGGGCCTGTTTGGGGCTGGACTCTGTGGTTCTGCCTTTTTGGTCTGCTGCCCAGCTGAGGGGCTGTCCTGAGTTGCAACCTGAGGCAGCACCAACAGGCTACTGCGTGTTCCAGGAGTCCCAACTAGGGTGTGTGCAGTAGGGGGCTGCAGGGTGCTGCTCCTGCCCTCGACACTCACCTGGGCGGGGATAAGCGTGATGCCTCCGTTCTCGTGGCTATTCTGGAAGGGAACAAGCACAGATTGTCACGGTTTTATAATCCTTGCACTCCATTACTGCCCCTGACAGTAATGCTGAAACCATCTGGTCCCACCCAGTCACCACTGGCCACCACCGAGGGAAGCTGACAGGTCCTCATGAAATGAGCCCCAGGGTGCTCAAAGCTTGTGTGGTCTCACGCACCTTTTTAACCTGTCTTGTGAGTCTAGAATGCATTGCTACAATAGGAAAGACATCCTGCAATGTCAATGTCTATGTCTGGGCCAGAGGCTCATTTTACTATGAAGACTCCATAGAACTGCCTGTGTATCAGATTACTAGACCTGCAATTGGTGTCAATGATTGCTGGTATCTACAGTACATCCTCCACAAAGATTATTCTCTCCCTGTGAACAAAGCACAGAGTGGGTTATGCTTTTTATTTCTCCGGTGCTGTCAGTATCACCCATCCACTTCGGTTGAGGGACAAGCTTGCCAAAAGGACTGTGGAAGCATCAGTGATGTCCTGGATTTTTCACCTTCTGGACTGTGTCTGTGATACAATGCTGTGCAACACTGGATCACCCCAAGGGAACAGCACTACCTCCATTCTGTTCACCCTGAACTCATGTCTGGGTGGTGTGATCTGGAGAATTTTTTCCGATGACTCAGCAGTAGCAAGGCGTATAGAGAAAGTTTCGTAAGTTGCTAATAATTACCTTGTACAGGTATGGTGACTGTTTGGCCATTGTTGGCTGTGACCGTGGCTGTTGCCATGGTGACTACAGTCTGGCCAGCCATAATGTAGATGCTGATGAGGGGACTGGGACACCCTGACTGGTGCTGGTGGTTCTGAGGTGGTTTCCACATCCATAAACAGTCGACGGCGTGCAGAGCTGGTGGGGGGCGAGCTATGGCGTCCTGGAGGGTGGTGGGTGATGAAGCCGGGCCTGGGAAACACAAAAGATGTTCAGTTTACTGCCATTCTCCCTTATACAGAAGTGCAAGAGAGAATGAAATGCAGTTTCTTCTGGACTGCAGCGCCTCGGTACACTAAACAGACAGCATGTGGACACAAAAACAACAGACAAAGATAGGTAGATGAATAATAGGTAAATAGAAGCAGATAAATAATATATACTAGATCAATAAACAGGTAAATAATGGGTAAGGTTCGGATTGCTAATTCAGTTCAACCCTATGATAACAGGAACAGGACCAGAAATGCCACTTTGAGAATGGTGTGACCCCCCACCCCGCTCCAGTGTAGGCTCCTGTCATTCTCACCGCTGGCTGCACCTGCCATGTTTGCCCGGTTCTCACTCGTATGGCTTGGAGTGAGGGGACTGCTAGCTGTAGTAGAGCTGCTGTCACACCCTCAAAGTGCTCTTGGAGGCATCACCTGGGTCACACAACATGAAGAGGGAGAGCGTGTCATTGAGAGTGACCCAGGACTAGCAACACTTCTCGGCCAATGTCCTTGGGAGATGGAACTGGGTGGTGGCAGGGCACTGACCTCCTGGCACGTGGGCACGTGGTTCTGGGTCCTCCGAAATACTGTCCCAGAGAGGAGACCCCCTACTCCAAGCCAGATTTTCCAGCACCTGCTCCTCCACACGGTTGAGGTGCTTGACCACCTCCCGGAAGAGTCCTTCTTCGGCCCTGACCAACACTTCAATAACCTGCAACCAACAGGGTTACGCTTACAGCATGGCAGCTTAGCCACACACCTGACTGCTGCTGCTGCTTCCCAACCCCTGGGCACCTTCTCAATTTACTGCTTATTGAGTTTTATTCTTCTCAACAAAAGGTCAATTTCACCCAAAATTGAGGCTCACCCTGTGTACATATTGGCAGCTTCAGAAGAAAGTTAATCCATAAATGGGCACGTTATTTACCAGGTGATTCTAAGTAGGTTACCTTGTAAAAGTGGTAGGATGGCAGGTCAAAGATCTCAATAATATGGGGAAAGTCTCCCGGTGGGTGATAAGAGAAAATGACAATCTCCAGGCAACAGACAAGCAGAGAACGATGGAAAAGATCCTGCTCCAGAACCACCTAGACCACAGACAAGAGATGACCAGTGAAACAAACAGACCACCCGAGACCTGTAAATACAACTTTCAAATAACTGCTTACTGTTCAACGTCGTACAGTCATTTAAAGCCAGACATGGGATAAGGTGCCAGACTCACAGACAGGTCGCTGTCTCCCAGCCGCCTCTTCTCCTGGTCAATGACAGCTTCCAGGATTTTGTAGTATAGCGCCTCTGCTAGTCGGAAGTACTTTGCTCCTATCTCTGCACATCCAAGGGACACAGTAATGAACAGCACGTCAATGCAGTAATTTACTAAGATTTCTGTGCTCAGAAGCACCTTCACAGTTTTTTTCTTGTTTGGTACCATAATTTCTTGTTAAATCCTAAACCAGCGCTCCTCAAGGCTCTTCTCTCTGATGCTCTCATGGGCAACTGCTCAGGACTTACCTCTGGCCAGGCCTCCATGCATCCTCCACCGTGACCTGGTAGTGGTGGCAGAAGAGCTCACACATGTCCGTAAGTCGGCTGGCAATGGCCTCACTGGGGTCTCTGGCACATTCCCTGTAGCCAAAAACAGGCTGAACCATCACAGGCAGCAAAAACACAGGAAACAGCATAACCAAAAGGACCACTGTGGTGTCAGAACCATGAAAGGCTATGGTAAAGTCCAGATCAACTTCCCCCATGAAGATGATAGCAGAACCGTGAAGACCATGAAGGACCAAGGCAAAGTTAGGGCCCTGTTCCTCATAAATGCAATAAGAGTCCCAAGAAGGATCATGGCAAAGAAGTTCTCACCAGCTCTTGATACAGATCCATAAGAAAATACAGTGCGATTGAGAGTCCAGATAAAGATAACTACTAAATTAAATTTGAAAAATGACAATATTTAGAAAATACTCTCTCTCTCTTTCTCTATATATATATATATATTTTTTTTTTTTTTCTTTTCTTTTTTTTCTTTTTTTTTTTCAAAAAAGTCATCAGTTACACAAGGTGTCAGCACTGATGAAGATGCACTGACCTAAATATGTTGGCCAGCCTCTCGCTGGGGCTGTTCCGCAATCCCGTCAGGAGGCTGTGGAGGCGGCCAACACTCTGCACGGCTGTGGAAACAGGTGTCCCTCCACCACTATCAGGCATGTACCTGCGGCCAGTCAGGGGAGTGGCCAGGCGGGGGACTGATGTCTGCACAACAAGACAGAGACACAGCAAATGACCCAACAACTAATATCAATACCTGTTGATTTTAGGTGCTTTATGATTTTCCTAACTGAATAAGAGTTTTAACTGTGTGTGTATCTTGGCATTTCATAGAATAGAAAAGATTTTTTATTTTTTAAATATTAATAAGAACCAGTTTAATGACAGTAGTACCGTAATACTAGAATCCGCCAGAGTTACGCTGGGTGGACAATTTGATATTTATATGTTAGGCACCTCTAATAGGTTTTATAGATTAGACACACAAACACAAATGCAATCCTTAAACTTTATTGAAATGCTTAAAATTGTTGTATTTAGTACTTAAGTATTGTTAGTGGTGTTCATTTGAGCATAAATAACAACTACTGACTCCTGTGACCAAACAAACAGATAGCAGTGACAGTAAATGCACGTGCCAATATAGTGACGATCGACACAGTACATTTGTTTGTGTGTGTGTGTGTGTGTGTGTGTGTGTGTGTGTGTGTGTGTGTGTGTGTGTGTGTGTGTGTGTGTGTGTAATGAAAAATAGTTTTTAACTGGCACTGGACGCAGATATGCCAGAAAGAAAAAAAACAATGAAACTGAGTTTAACTTATGATGGTCGGAAGGGCTTGCAAGTACTGCCATTCGTGCTTTTCAGTGACAATTCAGGTTTCCTGTTAATTCTATAAAGGAACCCAATTTTAATCACATGATTATCATTCAGATATATGGATGAACAACAGATGCAGAAGAGGACAAAGTTGATAAGTTCTATGAATAGAAACTGCTGCGCGAACAAGATATACTGATAGACATGGGCAACCGGAATCCAAAAGTCAGGAAGAAAAAAGAAGGTCAAATGGTTGAAATATATGGACTCATTAATGGAGATAAAAGCAGGAGAACATTTGATTGAATTCTTAAGAGCATGAGTAATTTCAAACATCTTCTCCCAGCAACACAAGTGACATTTGAACACATGGACACTCATCAGCATGAGATGACAAGCAGAACAGACAAGAATGAGAACTGGGTTAGCCGAGGGCCCCATTCTATTGTTGCCTTTGGCACCCAAACCATAAATCCACACTCTGTATGTGTGTGCAGTAGCCATGAGCACAGGTAAGCCTTTCTTAGTGTATGATGTAAAAGTATGTGAGGGCTCACAGTCTGGGCCCCAGCAGCAAGTGAGTGGGCCGCTCCATGTCTCCATGCCTCTTGCACAGAGGCAGGGACCCGGGGTGCCGATGTCCACGTTGGCCGTCTCCCCCAAAAATATCCGCTCATCAAGGCTGCCAGTGGATAGCACGCGCTCCTCATACGCTCTTCCCAGGGATACACTGCTGAGAATCAATGAGTGCCCTGGCTGGCAGACATGTATACATCCTGCATTTACAAAGACGAAAGCAGCCCACATAGACCAAGCCCAAATATCCTAACAAACTGCATTCATTTAAAAAAATAGCTTCTATGTAGACGTGTTCCGCCCAGCAACTGTTTATTTTTGTCAGCAACACTTCCAATCATTGTCATGAGACTTTTCACTTACAAACTGTCTCCGAAATTTGCTGGATCGAAAAAGCCAGTCAGACTTTCATCCTTCCCCTTCAGAACCTGTTAAAAGGAAAGTGAAGATGAAAAGGAAGACACAACACTTCTCATCTGGAAATGAAAGCGCCATCATCAAATGAGCGAGCAAATGATCGAATAGGCGATCAATGAGTGGATCTCTGTAACCTCAGCCTCAAGTCTTCACGCTGCAGCTGTCAAACATATGCACATACTACAGTAATACCACAGTACTATGTAATGGGCTTAATTCCTTCCGCCAGAGTCTTCCTGTTAGGCAAAGCCCCCATTCTGAGATGAATTAACTGCCATTATGTCTTAGAAAAGATAAAAGGACAGAAACACCTGCAAATTAATTTAAATGCCAAAATAAAGAATTATTTTTATGAGTGCCAATGGTAAAAACAGCGCAGTTTACAATATTTGGTAGTGTTATTTCCTAGCTAATCATTTATTGTTATGCTTATTGTGATGTTTTCATCACCCTGTCGATGAAACCTTCTCAACACAAAGCTACAGTGGTCTGGAGTCTACCTGCACAGGGTGTGAGACACACAGCATCTCAACAGAGACATTCTTATAGGTCTATGATGTAGAAAGAAACACATATAATACATAGGATCGCTGCCCATGTCTTTCACACTAAAGTTTATTTAATTATCTGTTTATCTTACGTCTCACTGTGGCTGTAAGAAAGCTGTGGTTTGACCGTATTCAGGAAAACTTCTGGTTTAAACTGTGCAGTCTTATTTATTAAAGTTTCCTCGCCTTGAGTGTGCATGTTCCTCTCGCTAGAAGGGTGAAACCGTCGCCACAAACATGCTGCTTTTCCAGTGTGGCAACAGCATCCAAGGTGAGTGCAGTTATTTGTGAAATACAAAGCGCGGTAAACACACTTAGGAGAGGAAACACATGGAAGCACTGAAAGAACGTCAATTTAAAGACTATGCTTTTTTTAAACACCATATGCTTATTTCATAGTAGTTTTTGGTATCTAAAGACCCTTTTATATGAGGGCTGAGTATACAATCATTTTATACCAATAGTGTTCATTCTGATTTAGCATCAAAACCAGGCAATAACAAAATGATAAAATGCATTGGTTCTGTCATCAAACATCTTTTCGATTTATGAAGAACTTTTTGGTTACGCTGCACATGACTGTAACTTAAGGCACATAATATTGAATTCATAAATAAGCTTTGAGTACTGAGTTACATGGCTCATATTTAATTAAGAACTAAAAAAATTTAATAAGCTTTGTATTAAAAATGAAAGAAGCTTTAACAAGAAAAGCATGTTTTGGTTTAGAAGCTACTAACGATGAGCTCCTTATTCTCCTTTGGGCCTAAAAGCTAAGCTATCCAGTCTTAGCAGACCTCCGTGGGTCAGCCTTGACATTCGTGAGGTCAGACGCTCTGCAGGCTCTTCACCTACCTTCTTTTCGAAAAGCTTCCTAACAAAAGGCTTCCAGAAGTGCTCCTTCACCCCCTTAGCCTCTAGCACAAGGCCATCATGGAGTTTGCACAGCTGCTCGATGAAGCAAGTACATACAAATGGCTTAGAATCCTATTTTCAAGAAGAATCTCCCGGCAGGCCTGCTACACACACACACACACACACACACACACACACACACACACACACACACACACACACACACACACACACACACACAAAGGGATAATGATTGAACAACCTTACAGTATGCCTCCATATCATCGTCCTCATAGCAAACATAATAAAGAGTAGAAAGCCAAAAGTTACAAAAAAAAAAATGCTTAATTTTTTTTTACTTTCTAAAAAAAAACTTTTTAGTTTTAAGGTCTTACCTTGTTCTTTTAAATGTGCAGCTGCTTTGGTTTAAAAAGAATAACTCAGCTACTGGTGAAGAACTGTACTTATGTCTGCTTTGGAAGAAAAGAATGCCCCTGCCTGCACTCTCTCTCTCTTAGTTTCTCCACCCTCTGTTGACCTCTTTCTCCACCTTCTCTATCGCTCTCTCCCTCAGATCTTGAATAAGCGCTCAGAGTGACTCTGCTGACTTGGGGAAAACCTCGCCCCCTGCACTAATAGCTTCCACATGTCCGCATTATCAGGCCAAGCGGCTCTAGACGGCTGCCGAAGGAGAGGACCATCGGTTTCAGAGGGCTTCTATTAAATGCAGACCTTTACCGTGCTCGTGCCTTCGTGTGGGAACAGCTACTCGCTTGTGTTTTCTCCCCACAAAAGCAGCTATTAAAAACAAGCACAATACTGTAAACCCCTGACTTACCACAGTTCACCATACGAAACTTCAGATCACACACAATAACCATAATAAATTCAGGGTGGCTGGTGGCATAGCCAGAGCAGTCACCTTGCACTACAATGACCCAGGTTCGAACTTCACCTCAAGCAAAGCACAGTAATCCCTCGACATCCAAATCTAATTTGCCCCTAAATCCCGAATTTTTCATGTACTGAATATCTACTTCACACTATTTAAATGGAGAAATAAATAAATGAATAATCTGCCCCCAGCCCATCCAAAAATACTTATGAAACCTATATAACCCTAAACACGAGTTACTGAATTTAAAACACCTTTGTGTTATCATTAATTTACATATTTATGCTTGTAATTACCCGTATGTACCAGTACAGGGATTCCCTTGTTAGTGGTGCAACTGGCATTTAAATAAAATGAAATAAAAATGGAATTCATTTAAAAATGTTGTGAATGATTTACACAACGGGATAACAACTTTTCCTGGGTGCTCATGAAATGAAGAGGAGAGGCTTGTGAGGTTTGCTGTGTAAACAATCCAGCTTAAATCACAGTAAATGTGGTAACTATCAGCACAGTGTAAAGTGCTTCACAGTATATATTTGTTGATTTTTTTATTTATTTACATTCTTAAATGCATTTCAATTTTTATTTTTTGTTAAATCTGTAGATAAAATTTCAGTGCAGTGTCCATATGGGCACCGATATTGAGGTATTAACTTTTAGTAGTCATTACAGCAAACATTTGGGTATAGAGAGTTCGGATAGCGAGGGATTGCTGTACCTGGTACCCTGACCTGACACAGTAAAAATTACCCAACAGTATAAATGGGACCATTTTAGGACACTTTGGAAAAAAGCACATAAATAAATAAATAAATGCTAAAGTATTGCAACTGCAGTAAATAATGATTTCAAAAGTGTTATAGGTTGTCTCAGAAGTGTGTGTGTGTGTGTGTGTGTGTGTGTGTGTGTGTGTGTGTGTGTGTGTTTTACCTCAAAACCATTTGCTTTTAACAGAAATTTGGCTTTACTGAACACTCTTCCGATGATTCAAAGTGAGTTCACTATGCTAGGGGTCTGCGGGTCCCTGGGTGGAGGAAGGGTAGACAATGCTCCTCAGGGTTCATTACCTTTAAATGCTGGATTGAGCAGATCCTTACGACTGGAGCAGAGCAGCGCAGTACAGTAGACCAAGTCAAGAGCGCACAGGAGCAGGTGGTAGGAGTTCACCAGATCATCGCTGATCATTGGGAAGTTTCCTGCAACAGAGTATATGTGTGTGTATCAGTGGAATATGGGGTTAATGAAAGCTGTCATTGACTTGGCATTAACCTTAATCTCCTATTTAGCTGTGGCCCCCCAAAAAATATCTAAATGTCCTGCCTTTATCTAAAAAGTAGACACTCAATGGGATGGGCGAAGACGCAGAAGGACACCAAAAAAGTTCATAAATGGCAATCAAGGCCAAATGGTGCAGTCAAGAAGTTCTCCTCGCCTATGTCACACTGCTACTCTGGTTGTATGCCATTTAATGTAAAAAACTCCGTAACTTCCCCCCCAATGTGGCTCAAAGTTAATAAATCATGTTAAAATACATCTTTCAGAGCATTTTTCTTTCCATCCATCTAAAAAATTATCATTAATTGTTGAATCCTGGTCAAGGTTACGCCATTAAAGGAACATCTAAATTATTAAGCTTTTATTGACTGTAGCATAGTGGTTGGTTTTACTGGGCTCTTAAGATGAACTCCCAGTTTACTGACATAAAAGATGCCACTGTTATTAGATTAAGGTATTAATTACATGCAACTGACTAATCTGCCTTTAATTCACATTCAAGTGAGGGGTCAGAGCTGCGCAACACCACTCATGCGCAAAATTGACAAAACTCTTTGAAGTTTTCATATAGCTTAGCAGCAACGTGAGGCTTATTTTTGTTTCTGCTTGGCGTTTATTCAAAGCCTTGCAAGTCACGTCAGGGCATTTCCTTCTGTGAGCTTCTAGATCGGCGCCTGTGAGAGCTGCTGAGAAAAGGGCCTCATGGGGCTGAGCCCTTCCTGTCCCGCCAACAAGACAACGACCAGCAATTCCTGCCGCCCTGCCTTATCACGGCCTGGCAGCACTCGAGGTCTGAAGAAGCAGGGGCCTGGCTTCACTCCCATGAGGCTTTTGTAAGATGCAGCGCTGTTGTTCGTTTGCTGCTTGAGGGTCCCGCGTGAAAGGCGCAAACAGCGTGGCACCTGTACAGTACATGTGGGACAGCTGTCTGCGCTTATTAGCCTGCTATGCGATGCTGTCTGCTGAAAAGCTTTCATCTTTCTCCTCCATCCCTGGATGACAACAAACCCAACATTTCCTTCTGCTGGCCTTTATGTGCTAAGAGTCCCATATCTACAGCTGGTACATACATATAAATACTGTATCTCCAGTTAGTCTTTTTTTATAATGTGATCTTTTGCATTTTGATCCACCATTTACCACCAAATCAAAGTTTGAACAAATTTAAACCTACAAATTTGAACAACAGAGACAAGCATCTAATAAACTCTACCATTTTTCTCCCCTTGATACATAAGCTCTCACCTTACATAAACAAACCCCTTTACAGACACCACAGGGGATTTTAATTTAATTTAACAGCTGGATAACAGAGCATACGATGCATTACACATTTTGTGTATAGATTTCCCAGCTTTACTTACATAAGTTCACTCCGCCCGACCATTGAGAAGAAGGAGAGTGGCCAGGGAAAGGAAGAGGGAGAGCGACACTGGAAGCCCAGGGACCGCCGACCTGCTTGCGCCGGGCAGATAAAGAACGAATGCAGGTTGGGCCCCGCTGGTGGGCCAGTGCACTGTGTAGTGCCTTGAACAGACAAGCCCTGACTTGTCATCTGTGCTGAGACGCCGTGACACAGGAAGGCCGCCGGGTCTGCAGGCACTCAGAGGACCTGCATGTCACCCTCTAGTGGTGAACTTAAGTTCTCCCACCGCTCGGTGTGAACACCGATCACTTCTTAATGGCCTCTACACTCAGCCTTGAAAACACAATATAACACAGAACTTTTCACTTTCACGCACTCTACTTCATTCATATGGTGGGAGTGAAAATATCCATCTGCCAGATTTTCATAACAGATCAGATGAGCATCTAAGGTCACGAATGGAAGCCTAAGAGTAACCAGCACGTTGCCTCGTGCTGCGTACATGTTTCAAATGTTACTCAGATCTTCTCCCAAATCAGTTTTCATGTGAGTTGTGACATTTGTATGAAATGTTTTTTTTTTAATTAATTTATTTTTTAAATTCATCGGCCTGTGATCAGCCAACCGCCTCTAATGTAGGCCCACAGTGATGTGTGGTGTATCCTGGAAGCACAGACTGTGAAGCATCCCATAATGTGGACGAGTTTTCAAGGCATCACAGAACGTTCATATTATTATCCTTCATTAACTTGAAACGGCGTTCAAGATAAAACTTTACTCCCTCAGACACATTCACATACTATGGGCAAGTTAGGATCACCAGTTCACCCAAAACCGCGTCTTTTACACTGTGGAAGGGAAACAGAGAACTTGTTCACCTAGTCTCCCAAATCTCTGTGTCCTTCAAGTCCATCTGCCCCTCTCGCCTCAAAGCCTTGTCTTATTATTCTAGGATTCACCAGATTGCCCTTTGCAGAGTAAATAATCCTCCCAAAACTACACTATTTGCAATCTGCACCAAGAGCACTGAGCACCTGTAAACCAACCGAGTCCAACTTCACTTTACGTTTCTGGATTTTTATGACGCTGCCATGCTACTTTGATACCCAAAGGTAGTGAAGTTTTAAAAAAATATTTAAAAAACTGAATCATAATAAAGCTATTGAATGTTGAGAATTTAATGGATAAAAAAAGGTGAAAAAATTACATATGAACCTCACTTTGGCCGATATGAAAAAAGCACCCTGTAGCTTCTCTAATGTTGCTTTCATTACCCTTCATTTCTTCTTCAGTTTATATTGATGGACATCCTTTGAAAATCTCTAATTTTTGACTCATATTTTTGTCATAGAAGTACCTTCTCTCATAACTGGAGGTAGTTAAATTAAATTTAAGTGATGAATTCTTGTAATGTGGAATAAAAGGTGCATCAAGTACAACGCACATTCCATTACCTTTGGCATGAACAAATAAGGGTCCAGCAGAAGTTGAAGACCTCTGTAACCCGTGCATAAGTGGCCTGTGTGTGGAGAACAAGTGGCCGCCAGAGATGCTGTGAGGTTCCAGCCCCAGAAAGCAGTCAACCCTCAGAGAGGAACCTACCGCTGCTTACGGCCCCTTTGCACTCTGGGTGGGTCGTCCGAAGGTGGTCTGAAGATGTCCTGGAAGATGGGGACGTACTTCTTGAAGATGACTGCTGAAACGGTAAAGTTCCTCTCCAGCTTATCTGTGCGTTAGCCAGACTCCGGAGGCAGATTGGTCATGTCCTGCCACTTTACTTTCACCATCTTGAAGAACTTCGATCAGACTAGGAAGGTGGGGAGAAAAAAAAAACAGGCCTGTGTCTGACTGGAGATCCAGTCCTCTTCCAGCCGCATGCACAAAAAGCATCTTCGTGCCCACAAGTGGAATCTCTGCACAACATCTGTCTGGAACAGGCTGAAGGAAATGGAGCTGCCCACCACTTGGCTAATAAAGAGAGCCTTTAGGACAGGAAAGCTCACCTCAGCTCAGCACAGCGGAGGATCCTGGTGAGAGACACGTAATTTCCTTCAGCTGTGCCTTTGCCCACGGTTGGAACTGAGGTCCTGCAGGCAACATACAAAGCGCCAGGCCTCCAGTGCAATTCACTGCCCTGTGGAAGACACAAAGCAAATGCACACACTTCTAAAAGAGGAGCCACATCTCATTAAAATCTTAGCTCCATTTTAGGTAGCCACACATTTTAGAAATTGATGCTGTACTGTAGAATCTGGTGCTGTACTGTAGTGGTTAACAGCCTGAACAAAATACCTATGGGAGTCACCAGACAGGCTGATAATTTCAGTCCCAGAGATCCAACTAATGTATTCCTATATATACTCCGTGTGTGTACACACACACACACCTATATATATACATACTAGACTACAGTTCATAATATACATTGAACTCTGCCCTCACTGCATTCAGCTGCCACCATCTCATTTAGAGGTTCTATCTATCTATCTATCTATCTATCTATCTATCTATCTGTCTATCTATCTGTCTATCTATCTATCTATCTGTTGTTTGCTTGCTCATGGTGGATTGATTTGTTTACTCGTGAAATGGAACCACACAGTCTCATGATTGATCAGGGCACATTTCACTACATGATATACTTA
The DNA here is from genome assembly GCA_018136845.1 of Heterotis niloticus. Taxonomy (NCBI): domain Eukaryota; kingdom Metazoa; phylum Chordata; class Actinopteri; order Osteoglossiformes; family Osteoglossidae; genus Heterotis; species Heterotis niloticus. Next base: position 6,387,582 of record CM030900.1, on the reverse strand, counting down.
TTAACTTTGCATGGAGCAAATAAAATTCTTTGATTTTTTTGATTCCTGCTTGAGCTAAGCAGGCTTTATAATATATATATATATATATATATATATATATATATATATATATATTTTTTTTTTTTTTTTTTTTTTCTGTGTGTAAAGCGACTGTGAGAGATATTAGATAAAATATCACCGCATCCACAAACTGCTTTTAGACACCATCACCGTTGTCATCAAAAATGAGCAACAATTTAAGTGACCCTTTGTTCAAAACATCTAACAAACGTTAGGTTTTCTACATCAGGCAATGATTTACACATTTGTACACCGAGATCAAGTTTTTCTGCTACGTTTATTACTGGTCAACACGGGCGAAGGGGCGAGCCCTTTAACTGCAATGCGGCAGCCCCAACCACTGCGCCCCCTGGGGAAGTGCAAGGGGACGCCGCGGTGGCACCGAGCGCCCGGTTCACCGTAACCCCGCCTCCGGGGCCGACCCTTTCCTCCCAACACCTACTGTTATGCCAGTATCGAACTACCAGGCATTTAAACGGAATGCCTCTTTGTTACGGGATATGGTTTATATTCCTTAAACAACATGTAAATACGAGCTTTAAAACCGGCGGTGCTACTTCTCTTATAGGGCCGTCATGCAGCTGTCTAACGTACTGACGATTTCAAAACCCACGGAGAAACACTTGCAAACACTCCTTCAACGTCATTCTTACCTCTAAAGTGTAATTTTTATTAATACTTTGGTAATTTTTCCAAGCTTCGGTGCGCGCCTCCTCGTCCATGTTGAGCGCCCGACACAGGTCTTCGAAGCCCTGTTTCGTTCTCTGCAGACCCTCTTCCTCCTCGCTCATTTTTCGCTGTTTATAGCCGCTCTCTTATTTCGGGACAAAATAAATGGACTTTGTACCGAAACAAAAAGAACAAAAAAACAAACAACTGCCGTGGCACCAGCACAGAGAAACGGTACGCGCTACATTGGTTGCATTACAATTGTCTACGTACAGTACAAATATGCAGTAATGTACAGTGCAGCCATTTAAATGCCCTTTGAGTGACAGCCGCAAACCTGCGCCGCCGACCTACGATAAATGCGTACGGCTCCTCAAGTAGTATGGGAATACGCAATATTTTAGCGTAAAGTGTTAGTGAGCGAAACGTGCGTAGAGTTTAGCCCCGCCTTCGAAAGCGTGCCGTAAATACGGGTAAAGGGTACGTGCGTGAGGGTAAGCCCCTCCCCCAAAGGCGTGACGTAAAAGAAAGAAGCGAACGTGCGGGCGGTGCGGTCCCTGTAAAAAGAGAATAAAGGACTTCGTATCAGAATAATATTGTCATAGTCTCATGTGTAGCTTCACACTGGATTGGTTTTTGAAATATCTTCTCACTAATGAAGTGAGAGAGTTTTCCTACAAATTAATCCGCAGATTTTACACTGCCGAAGCTTGACTAAAACGCTCAAAAATACATTGATGCCAAATGGGTCTGCAGCTGTTTTCCGTTCTGCGAAAGATTGATCGGATTTCCTTCAGTCCTTGAACAAATTTCTGCTTTGATTTTTCTTGTTAGCTTTGAAAGTGTTTGGGGTTTTTTCAGCCACGAGAGGGATCGCGATGATGGTTGCTGTAAAAATCACCCTGCTGTTTCTGTTAGCCAAATACTTGATACGCAAGTGCAAATTCAGTAATCCCTCTCTTTGTACAGGAGTTAAATCAATACAAAACTACAATCTTAAACTAAAAAAAAAAAACAAAGCTACCAGACCTCTGCTTCTTTTGACATCTTATCGTATTTATAATTTTTATAGTTTTTTTGCGCAGTCCTATTGACGTTGTAAAATTGCATCATTTTTTGTATCGTGATGTTTGTAACTTTTGACAATGTGAATAAAGTTGTACTTTTTTGGTGCCATAAAGTCCTTCCCACAAGGGCAGGTCGTAGATTATGATTGGTCGAGCAAGGTGTCATTCAAAAGCAGCGGAAACAGGAAGCAAAACAGAACTGTATAAGCGACACAAACTCGGCATGTTTCGGCAGTGCAGCATTTATGTCGTTTTTGTTTTCAAAATAATAGCAGTTTAATAGAAACATAGTCAACACCCGATACCGGGCTCATACTTCAACGTCGTTTACTGGGCAGTGGTTACTGTGTTGTGAATAATTTTATGGATGATTTTTCCTTCCCAGGAAATACCTTTATTTTATTGTTTTACTTGAAATTGGCGTATTTTCCTTGCATTAAAGAGGGCTTTGCGGCGGACCGCCGGTTCTCTCCGATGTCCCCAAAATGTTCGTCACACTGGCAAAATGAAGTCCAGAAAGATTTTTTTTTCTCAAAATGTCAAAATTTCAGCAAGGCGGTTAGCTGCAGGAGGCTTTCATCCAAGAGGTTTGCAAATGAAATTCGTTCGTCAACATATGCCATGTCGAAATGTATGAGTGTTTCGCGATTTTAATAGTACGGTCATCATTTTTAAAATAATGAAAATGGTCAAATAGAGAAAGAAAACTACGCCTGCATCGCTGCATTAGCTACTTGGTTTATTGTTGTTCCGGGGTCAGTCGGCCGCATTGGCTCATGGGAGTTTTTTCACTCGTCAGACATCCGTCGTAGTGGCCGTCGTTTTTTCGAGTTGGAAACGAGTTTGCGTTGAGCTTTTCAGACATTCCGCTATAATTTAAAAATTATAAATGAAAAAATGCTGAATGTTGGATAAAAGTGGGGTAAACCGACCCAAACCTTCACACATGTGATTTTGACGCCTCCACAACGATAAACAATGCAGTGTGTTGCACATTACGTTTTCCTTCATCTGTTAATGTATTTAAAATTTAAATTTGCTTTCATCTTTAACTCCAGAATATTTTGGATAGGATCTTATATTGTCTCAAATGTGCTTTTCACTGGGAATTTCTTTGGTTAATAGAACTGACTCCATAAGTGGCTTCCAGAATATATTTTATTATTATTATTTTTGCAGTTTAAATTTGTGGAGCCGAGTATTTATAATGCATGATAAAATATGTTTAATAGAAAATGAAGCTTCACCTTCCGATACAAGTTATTTTTATTATGACAAGTCATTTGAAAAGCAGTATTTCACTTAAGACCACAATTTAAAAGTGTAGTAGTTGAACTGAACAGTGTCCAAAATACCTTATTGTTATAAAACACCACAACTCAATACAAGATTTTTTCAGCAACTTCATCACATAAAATTAAATTTTGATTTTACGTTTGTTTACTGCTGCATCCATGTATAACTTTCTTGCATAGTGTATTTCTGTATTCGTTTTCTTCCAGGTAGGCATTAGATCTGCTTTAACTGGAGGCCATAAACTGCACTACATAAGAGGTAATTTTTCAGAAAATAAATTACATATCAAATGCTGAATGTATTTTTTATTTTTTTTTTTTTTTGCTGAATAACAAAGCATTTGAGTATTCAGCACCTCTAATAAGTGCTGTGTTTATAATACAGACCCGGATAGCCTGCTCAGTTACATGGTCAACTGACACATATTCAGTGATTGTTTTTCACTTATTTTTTAATTAAAATTTCAAAATACTTTCTAAAATGCCTTTAAAGTCAGAGTCAGTGTGACTGTCTGAATCTCAATTTATTGTGGCTATAGCATTTTTTAAATATAATCCACAAACAGAGTATAATTTAATGCTCATGTTTTAGAGATAAATGAAACACTGGCGGTAGAACCAGATTATAAATAGCTTTGCTGAAAAAATCTATTTCATCACTATATAAATTAAAGGTTGTAAAGGAAAGGTTTTTAATCTTTAATGTTATTTTATAGCATAAGCGCATCAAGATTTATATAAAGTCTTATACAGGGAACAACATGGATTGATTTCATGTACTCATAAGAATCCACAAAAACTGCAGTTGAAAAAGAATCGCATATCTTTGTAGCAATGAACAGCTGATATTTTAATTCTGAAAAGCGCTTACTTGTACGCCTTTCCCCAGCTGCCCAATTCCAGTGTGTATGTTTAGAAAATTGATACAAAACAAACAAGCACGCCAAAAAAAATAATGTAGGGATGTGACCATTTCCAAATGTGGCGGAGAAAGGCAGCAAAGCACTGCCTACAGACGCATTAATGGCAGAAATGAATTCATGCAGAGTGCAGCACATGCCCATCAGTGCTGCAGAGTGGAGTTACACACAGATGGAGGAAGTCACTGCCCTAGCAAGATCTCGTGCCAAACACAGCGGATGAGTAAAGCAGGTAGTAGGCAGCAAGTGATTCACAGGACAGCACTGCCACCTTTGGACTGTGGTTTCAATTCCACATTCTGCATCAGATCAAGGTGCTTAACCCTAAACTGTAAAATTACTCAACTGTATCAACAGGTAAGTCATGACAAGCAGCTTAACATCACACGGTGCTTTGGAGAAAAGCATCACCTTGCTAAATCGGTGTCTTTAAGGCCTTACTGATGGGCAAGGATCCATCGGACAAGGTTCTCAACGTACACGTTTGTTATATACGCAGGTGAATTAAAGGTCAGAATAAGGACTCCTGTAAGTCGAATAAAAACAAACACATGGATGTTGTGTTCTGACACCCTGAGTAATGCTACTTTCTAACTATAATCGCCCATCATTGAAACAGTTAAGGAAAGGATCTTGCACATTGACTGACATTAATTTCAGGGAATACATAAATATTGGTAGCTAAATATATTTATTGTAGTTTTCCAATAATTATACAAAAACCAGTTCATTGACTTGACAGTTACAGTTGCTGACGGGTGTCTATGGCGAGGGAAAAAAAAAAAAAAAAACATCGTATGCAGTTTTGAACTATGAGTACACAAATCTGTACAGAAACAAAGGCGTACTGTGCACAGTCGTCTCCTGCCACGGATAAACGTAAGACTTCCACAGTACGGGTCAAATGCAACCATTCGATCAACGAAAGAGCAATGGAAAAAACACAAATGCGAACAGGAAAACGGCCCTCGTGTGCCGAAAAAATGCTTTAAAATATTGCTATGAACTTAGTAGCAACTAGAGGGGTCGCACAGATCCTCCATGTGTGGTATGGGTGCATTCTGCTGGAAAATTAATATAATGCATTATGTGTCATTGCTCACAGCCAAGTATGAGCAGGTATACATCAAACAATATCTTAACAATAATGATCATTTTACCAAAGTATAATTTAATTCACACATTTCATTTTCCAAATGAATTATCTGCTGTGACTTCTAAGAGATGCCTTTGGAAAGATGGACCTAACAGGGCTTCCATCGGTGCCATTAACAGAAGGAAGTAACTTGAACCGTGAGGAAACAAAAGCGACAGGGATCCGGTAAGGACTACACAAAATGCGTCGTCGGGGCAACGATGGGAATACTGCAAAAGCGGAGAGAAAAGAAGGGGAACCCAAGATGAGAGCACAGGAGATTGTGTGGAAGGATGCGGTGAGGAGCCGTTCCCCTCCAGCAAGGAGCACAGCACTCCGGAGTTTGTCCGATTAACGGCGAACCGTGCAAACCACAGCAAACGCTGCAGGGTAACACAGTTGAGGTAAAGGTCAGCAGTGTAGCCCAGTTCTTCGAATGAGCCTTCAAAACACTTTGTTCTACCTGAATATGAAATTTATCAGCAGTGTACTAAAGGAGTTAGCACTTAGTCTAGCTTTGCTTCTGTTGGCCAGGAGTGGCGTTTGGCACATGCAGTTCTGCGGTCACTCATGCTGCCTGTCGATAGTCAGCAGGACCATTTGCGCACTCTTGCCAAAGGGGATCCCACCACTGGAACCAAACGTGTGCTCCATGACCACAGCTTTCGCTCGTACAGGGTGCACGCACGGTCTGGGCGCAAAGTGCTGCTCAGCGTTCACGTGAAGGCTCCTATGGACAAATACTGCTTCTAGGGTGCGATTAGCTCACATTCACATACGTGTCCAGCGTAACTCAGTGGTTTCCCCAGGGCTTAGGGTTTAGAGTCACTGGAGACGAGGAGCTACACAACAGGGGCCAGATGGCAGGAGACTGGAACTAAGGGCCTCCATGTTGAACGGGAGCAGTGTGAACCAACAGAGCTCTGAGCGGAAATGGCCGATGTGCACAATCTACAGCTTCTATAACATTCATTAGCTGCCCAAGTTATTGCTGACTATTCCAAAGCTGTAAATAATAAGTGTCCTGGAACCTGTAAAATTATTTACAAATTAAATCAAAATATGTATAAAGTTTCTTTCCCCACTCCAAATATATTAAAAGTACAGCTCAGCATGAGCATTAATTTATTATCTTTTAATAAAATTAAATCCCAACATAATTAAAACAAGAATGCCTTTGTCTTCTTTTGTTGCAATTGTACATCATTGTGTAATACAATTTTCTGAAATCTAATAAAAGTCAACATGCAAAAAGTCTCAAAACAATATAGTACCTTTAAACAAAACACTGAAAATTCATTTCAGTTTCTCTAGATAGTTTTTTCTTTTTTTCTTTATTACACAACACTAGCTTCATATTTACAAAAAAAAAAAATCACAATGCAAGTGCAGGATAATTAATATAATGGTTCATATACATGTGAAAGGATAAACAGCCTCAGTCTTCATCACTGGAGTCAGAATCCTCAGACGAAGACGAGGTGCTGTCGGACTCAGAAGACGAAGACTCCGCTTTATCAGAGGCCTCTGCTCCGCTGTTCTCCTTCTGTTCTGCAGACTGCTCCCCTTCCCCTGACTCCTCCCCCTGTGCTGGCCCCACCCCCTCCAACACTCCCCCTGATGGAGAGCGCTCGTTCTGCACACTTTGCAGCTGCTTCTCAGGCTGAGATGGGGTGGATGAGGGGAGATTAAGGCCTGGAGTGAGTAGCATGCCTGGGTACAGCATAGTCGACAGCAGCAGGGAGTTCAAAGCCAACGGGGAGCTAGATGTAGCAGCTGAAGCCACCGTTGTAGAAGTGCTAAGTTGGGTGGTGCTGCTGGAGGCAGAGGGGTCGGCACTTTTACCTTCTGTCCTTTCACCTTTGCTATCCAAGGTTTGTGGTGTATTATGGGGGGGGGCCTTGGAACCCATGTCACCCACATCATTACCTTTTTTCCCATTTTCAGCACCCACTCCTCCGTCCTGGCCCTTGTTCAGCAGGCCCGCTACGCCCAGAAGGTTTGGCAGGCCGGCCATGCCCGAGAGCATCACTGGAAACATAGCTGCCAAGTTGCTGGTGTCCCCTGGAAGGCCCATGAGGCCAGTGCTCAGTTGCAGGGACTGCAGACTGTGAAGGTTCTGTTGCAGGGCCTGCAGACTGGATAGGTCCATGCCTGAAACCAGCCCGTTGCTCAGCAGAGGGTTCAGGCCAAGCGAAGGGCCACTGCTGCCACTTGACACTGAAGCCATTTTGGCTAGCATGCTCTTTGGCCGTCGACCACGCCGGCTCACTTCTTCTGGAACGATGGGCCCTGTCAGGATCCGGTCGAACATGCTTTCTGGCAGGTAGCCCTGAAAAAAGGAGAGGACATGACTTAGCCAAGTTTTATATGCGCCTTAGTTTCCTTAACATCTTGCCTGGTCCCTCTTTCATTTTTCCATATCGATACTGGTGGTCTGACCCCAAATTGCAACAGAATGAGACTTATTCCACAAATCAAAGTGTTCTCATGTGTCTCCCCTCCTCATCTGGCTTCTTATAGTTGCCAAAATCTAGTTGTAGACTGTTTATCGAATATAATAAAGTCAAACAATCGTCACGTTGGCAACTGCAAGGGCTGCGCACAGCCTACATCCCAACAAGCAGCGCTGTGCTCCCCTTCAATCCTAAGGGGTCCCAAAGTCTTTAGGTTCTAATATTTGACTCAGATGCAAATCGCTTTCAACATTCAAGAAGCTTCTGAAATTTTACTTCTTTCAGACCCACCTGTCATCTCATCTCCTGACTCTAAAACATTCATTACATCCTCTGTCATATTTACCTTTGTATTCCCTGCCAATATTGTATGCAGCTAATTATTTAATGTATATTTAAAAAAAAAAAAAAAAAAAAAAACTGTTGAATTGAACAAACTGTGCTTCAAAAAAAACCCTTCTATTTATAAAGGTCTTCATCTGTAGGCGAAGTGCACTTTTATTAACTTTGAGCTCTGCATTGCTTTACAGAAAATTTTCCTGTTGAATGAATACATGCAAAGGTAAAAGCAACAACTTGGCTACGAAAAGGGTGCGCATTTCCGATGGACTCACAGACTGCTTGACCACGTCGGCCCACTCTGGGGGCACACCGTACTCTGGGTTCTCCTGGAGGAAGCGGCACAAGTCTTTCAACTGGGGAGCAAAGGCACCGCCCACCTGTGGGTGGGAACAGAACATTAGCAGGGGCTGGTGTCAGTACCTTTCTGTACTGTCCCTACAAAAAGAACAGAAAAAAAGGGGAGGGGGGGGGGGGCAAGGCCGAATGCAAAGCACGGTGGGAAACCACACACCTTCCTAGCATTCCTCCTATTGATGATCTGCACACGCTCCTCCCCTGTCAGACTGTTCACGTCAATCTTGTTAGGGTTACGACAGCGGTGCCTTTTTTGTTTGGGCCGCCCATCTGGAAACTGCATCCTGCTGATGCCCTGCATTTCAAAGTGTATTTGGGGACAGTGAGTCATAAACATGAACGTTGCTGACATTCGCAACTATGACAGGGTAGGAGAGAATAGGACTTTATTGATCCCTGCAGGAAAGCTGGTGTATACCAGCTCAACACTTAGGACATAAAATACATTAAAAACAATACATGTAACAACAAATAAATAAATAACTAAAGCACAGAAAGACTGAAGTTATTAAATAACAGTAATAAATACAGTCTAATCATTTACAGGCCCTATTCTCAAATACAGCATTAACTTCAGGACTGTCTGTGTTAATCAGGGACAGAGCATTCTTCTCATGCTCTCTTGGTTTAAAGGCTTTAGTTAACAGTTTCATATCTTTACTATATTTACTGATGCCTATCCTGAAAAAAAATACATCAGTCATTCCTTGAGCAAATATGTAACTCCTTTACTACACTGATGGGAAGAACATATAAGGAAGTGTAGCTTACAGGGATGTAGGCTCCTACATCTGCAACAAATCCTGGGTGCTCCTGAAGCCACTGCTCTAGGTCTTTCCTCTTGGGGGCATCATCCCCAGCCAGGCGGGTTCCATCCTTCAAGTTAATGACAGGGACCCTGCTTTCAGCATCCACTGGACCCTGGGTTTGCCCATAAGCCAGTAAAGGGGGAATAGGAGGGCCAGTCTGGGCACTAGTACACCGGCCCTGAGTTGCCTAAGATGGAGGCATATGTGAGCTCATTAGATACAGCTTTGATTAGATACGCACAAACACAGATGTTGGAAGACTAAGGTCTTACATGATCCAAACCCTCAGGAGTTCTGCTCTTGTTCATGGTCTGGAAGTCAATGCCTTCCACATTCTTCCGCCTGCCTCTTCTTTTCTTAAGCGCCGGCTGTCCATCCAAAACTCCATTGACCCTCAATTGCCCTGTGAGACCTGTGGAGAAACAATGCCGCTGACACCAGAGCCTAGATGGACCTGAATAGCTCAGAATGATAAAACATAAACAAGACTATTGGGGAACTCCCTCCTTTTTAAAAATAAATCTTTCTACTGCCTTAAAAAGGATTACCTTGTTTTGCAATAACAATAACAGGATGTATATTTCATTTGGAAGTACAATATTTATATTACATTACATATCTCACATAATACAGTGTATAGTTATAAAAATTGCTGCTTATATTATTATCGCTTGTATACATGGTTTCCCTGACATTGATTATTCTACCACAGAAATTCAGGCTAATTGCTTGTGTCATACCTTGGAGTGGGACAGACTGCGACTTGGTGAGGTCTGCCAGGCTGGCTTCTGCAGCGCTCTGTAGCTCCTGCAGACGGGCCAGATACTGTTGCTGGCTCAGGGGCCCATCCTCAGCCTCCAGGGGTCGCTTTTGGGGACCACCCTGCTTCTGGAACGTGAGCTTGATACCCCCTTCCTGCAGCAGAAAATCTACACATTATGGCTAGACCACCACAAAGGTGATGTGATCTGACAGTGGCACACACAGATAGTGAGTGGGCTACATGAAACCCACAATGGAGAAGTACTAATAACACCCAGGTAACAAGCCAAGACAATGAACGTGAGAACAAAAGTGTTAGAGGTACAGTATGTAGAGGCTATTCAGCGCAATTCATTATATTTTATATTTTCCTGCATAGTAGCCTCTGAATTCTTACAATACTTAATGCAGATTGCAGCAGCTCAGCTCCTCCATTATAGAAAACGTGGCTGCTAGTTTGATCTTATCGTTGAATGGCATGGACCTGTATTTTCAACTGTGAGTGTATGAGTGCCTGTTAGGGCTGCAACTTATGAAAAAAATCAAATAAAACCATCATTGCAGCAACCTGTTAGCACCCATTAGTCAGTCTGCATCCTTGAAAACTTAGCACATTATCGTAATCGTTACATTAATGTGTTTTTCTTTAATCCCTTAACAGATTGTCATTTTTGATGCACTTGTGCAGTCCCAGAGCAAATGTATGACTGTAAGCCATCTGGGGGTATTTGAGGGAGGTAAAGAACAAAAAAGAAAGACAAGAAAACAAAGTGGCACCTTGCAGACAAACAATAAATAAATAAGTAAATAAATAAATAAATAAAATATCACTGAATGTCACAAAAAGCTTGATTGTCTGAAACACGTTTCTTCACCTTTGATCTGTGAGGAGATGCAGAGGGGTCCTCTCGGGAATCACTGGGGCAATCCAGTAGCTTGGTGGTATAGAAGGAGGACACCATGTTCCCCTCATAGATACGCCTTGCTGTAGGCCATGCTCCTTTCAGAACTGCCTGGCAAACACTGTCCAGTCGATTGATCATGACACGGTCCTACGAGGATACGAGAGAAAAATTAAATATACAACATCAACTGAAGTCAACAAAATCTACCAGATGCATGCAAAAAACATATAGGGTGGAACTGGATGCAATGCTTCAGTTACTGTTTTTTTTTTTTTTTTTTTTTTAAAAAAAAAAAAAAAAAAGCTGGAAACAATATTTTTGTGCTTTTTTTAATGTGTGCTACCACCTTTGGCCAGTAGGAGGCAGCCAGCATATAGCCCCCCTGAAAAGGGTTCGAGGATGGCAGGCCATTCTCGATGAGGTAGCTGTCCTGGGTTTCATCCTGTGTGGTGCTGAGGGAGGCTGCGCTGTCCTCATCAAAGCCCTTCATGGTGGGAGCCAGTGACACTACAACACAAGGCACAACAGTGAGGCCACACTTCCTCTTATCCACGAGAAGTAGAACATTTTCCAGCAGCACTGTGTATGCAAATATAAGATGAGGAGGGGAAAGAAAAAAAAAAAAAAAACCTTTATTGATGCCTAGGGAAATTCTTGTGCCAACAACATGCTCAGCCCCACAATACACAGTGCTATTTCCTTAAAGTTCATTTAACAGTTTATCCTTGAAATCAGTCAGTGGTTCCCTGTCTACCCATCTTTCTGTTTGTCTTTCTATCAAATATTTACCAGTAGAAGTAAAATTTGTCTCATCCACTGCTCTGTGAGGCCTCTATTTAGGATTGTATAACACTGACAGAAATTATGCAAATTATGATACTGGTGCTGCAAATGCCTTCACTGAACAAGAGGAGCAAGAGAACCACTAATCTGAAGCTACATGACAAGGGAAGGGCTTACCTCTTTTCTCACCTCCTTCTTCCTCACTCTCACTGTCTTCAGAGGAGGAGGAGGATGATGATGAGGAAGATGAGGAGCCTGAGGAGCAGGAGGATGATGAGGAAGACGAGCTGGAACTGGAACGTGAGCCAGAAGATGAGGACGAGGACGAAGAGCAGGAGGAAGATGAGCGGGAAGAGGAGCAGGATGAGGAACCGTCAGAATCAGAATCGGAAGCAGATCCTCTTGGTGTCTCTCTGCGACTCCGCTTGCTGACCTTCTTCTGTTTCTTGGCCCCTGAGTTGGGTGTGAGGGGCTTGGTCCGTGCCGCCACCATGCGGCTCTCACTCTCCTCTTTGGCTGAGCATGATTTGTCATCCAAGCCAGTGGGGGTGGGAGGTCCTGTTGGAGGACTCCATTGCTCAGGCTGCTGCTCTTTGTCTTCACTCTCCTCCCCCGATGAGGGCTCTTCCTTCTGCATCACCTCATCCTGGGCTACCTGGGTGTCAGGATTGCGGGGAGCATCGACTAGCATGTTGCCTGTCACTGGGGCATGGCACTGAGGTGCCAGCACTGCTGCAGAAGCACGTCCCTGGCTGCTGGCTTGTTGGCTGTAGTTGCGCTGAGCTGCTGTGAATCCCAGTTCGGGGTCACGCAGGATGTGGTAGTCTGTGCGGCTGATGCCATGCTTGGCTGCTCCAATCAGCAGGTCCCGGTCATGGCATCCTGGCTCCCACCACACAGGGAGGTCAGGTCCTGGCTGGCACAGTGCCAGCCGCTCATACAGGTGCGGGTGCCGGAGAACTTGCTCTCGCACTTTACGTAGCAGCTCGATGCGGTAGAGTGTGCGCGATGCTCGCTCCTCTGTGATTGGCTGGATTGAGATGGAGGGGTCCACTAAGTCTGGAGAGAAAGCAAACCACAATGCAAACATCAGCAAACCAACAAATCATACCATCAGCTATGTGATGTCTGTCTGGAGTTTGCAGATTCTCCCCAAGTCTGTCATGGTGTCCTCCCAGTGACATATTTCAAATTAATTGGTCACTAAATTTCTGGTGCGTGTACATGTGTTTGAATTTGTGCACCCTGGATTTAAAAATGAAAATAATAATAAAAAACATTTTCAGTCCCAGCTTGCAGGAAAAGGCATAATTAGAAAATGTGTCTGCCTTTTTCAGGCTGATCTCATCAACTGTTGTCTGATGTTTTTGAAAGTCAGTTATCAATAACAAGATGAGAGACACTCCACACTAAACGTTTATACAATGAATTTGTACACAGTTTGCTTTGAAAAGCAGTCTGTGGGGATGGCATTGCTGCACTGTAGTGGCTTCCAAGATACAGCAGATCACCCTGACCATGCATTGTAAACAGTCACTAACAATAGATGGACTGGTGACAGATTTTTTTTTTTTTTTTTTTTTAAATATTAAAGGTTTCGACTTTGAGAAATCCAAGCTATTAACAAGTAGAGGGAACTTACACAGCCCAGTTGTTAAGTATATGGAGATTGACTTTTTCTTCTATGTCCAGCACATTGGATTTGATATGAAGTTAACAACTATGAGGTTAGGAGACTAATTTTGCCTACAAATGCCTGTGACGTGTTACTGACTCAAACGCCTGTCCTAGGATTGTCCTGGTCTGGTGCTTGCATCTTTCTGATAAAGAAAACATTGAAAAAGCCACAACAAAGATGCACAGTATCACCCTTAAAGACTCCCATATGCAACTACTCCAATGTGTCATATGAAATTATCCATAAGAGACGGAAGTTCAAGGGGTCCACCAGAGCTTTCAAACAATGAAAAATCTAATGGGGTTTTACTTTACCAGTCCGACTGAGATGTCTGCATAAATGATCTGTTCTAAAGACTGAAAGAACCTGTGTATCAATGCTTTTAGCGTTAGTATCTTAAGAGCATTCTGCTGTTGCGATCTTATTTTCAAACCTCGCTCTCAATATGCTTGCCTTTTGTGTCTGTTTCTGTGACCATGTAGCTGATACTGCAAGCAAAAAATGTATAAATGTGCCACATTTAAGTTTATTCCAAACAATTTGCAATTAATCTTACAATTTTACTTATGTTATTTTGTTCAAATAACATTTGGTAACCTCAAAGGTGGTACTATGAATAAAAAGTGCTGCAATTGCTGTGTGTTTCACCTGATATTGATGTAAATGCCCTTAAATTAACACAGTCTGTTCTTTTACTTCATAGCTGTTATTTCATTTCAAATCTAAAAGTGGAAGTGCAGAGCCCAAAAAACAAAACTGTGTCACTGTCCAGAGAGATACCAACAACAACAACAAAAAAAATTTCAGCTTTTGCTTACTTCCAGTCCAGATTGTGGTTGTAAGTTGAGGAACTATTGCAATGACCTTTACAATAACTGCACAACAATAAAGCGACACTGACAATACCCTGCCACGTCACTCACCGCTGTCCCGAGCTGGCAAGCGGCACACACTCCGGCACATGGCCGTGAAGGCACAAAGGTACTTCTGCAGGCTCTCGTCTGTCTTTTTGTGCAGGCGTGCCATGGCCCTGAACTTGGTCCAGTCAAAACGTCCTGTGTCAGGGTTGAAGACCACGCCAAAGGTGGATACCACACGATAGAAATCAGCTTCCTCTCTTCTGGTCCATCTGGAGAATTTGGAGATTAGCAAGGAGACACTTAAGAGGTGCCACGTAACCGTTAAAGAATCCCAGGGAACAAGACACATTTAGAGGCAAATGGTTACTGTTCACGGTGACTCTCCTTTAAAAAAAATTAAATAAAAAAAATAAAAAACTCAAAAGTTTTGGTAAACTAGATAAAGGAGAATCTGCCTGAGAAGCTGCATCACATGAGGAGGCCAATAATTGGAGAGACAGCTCCCATGGACCAACCTCTGTTGCCGCTCCATCTTAGCTGCAATCTTCGGATTGAGGGGGTCAGCGAGCATTAATGTAGGGGGCAGCAGGGTACAGGATGGGGCTGGCAGGGTTTGCTGGGTTTGGTGGATGTGGAGGATCTGCCGGCTCTTGGTGTAGCGCTGAGAAGCAGTAATCAGACGGCGCAGGCGAGCAGTCAGGGTAGAGGGTGGGGGCCAGAAGGCCGAGTCCCCTTCTGGCACTGTGCTCCCATCTGGGAAAGAGGAGACAGAGTACTTTACAACAAATCCACACAGGTATTCAGTTTTTTGTACATTTATGCTATTCTTTCAAATCAAACAACATGTACTTCTGATCTTATCAATATTCTATATCAATAAGTCTAATAGGGACAAATTTTACTGTGGAATAATATTTATGCAAGATTCATAATAAATCTTTTTTTAAATTAATTGTAGGATCTCCTACAATTCATTCAAATAAATTCACCTTAGCCATTACTGTTTTGCAAACAAATTGCAATTAACAGTTCTTAAATTTGAAGGACTAAATGACACTTACCTCCAACAGCATCAGTGATGACCAAGTCTCCAGATGAGGAGGCATCATCCTGTGGGGACACATACATACCATTCTAGACTTCCCCTTGAACCTCATACTTAAGTCAACATAGTCATACATGTCATAATATCCACTAACATGTTTATAATTTGTTCACTCCCAAAGACTGCATGTGCACATATAGTATGTGAGTTATGCTTCGTACACATTTTACCCTTTGTTTAACCGTATTATACACTGGGCTCATGTGTACTTGCTGTCAGCGGGGCTCTTATCTGCTCTTCCTCATGCCACAGGCCTTACCTCTACATCATCCTTGAGTAAAGCAGGAGCAGGCTTGTATTCTGGATCGTCCACATCCCTGCGCATCAGCACCATATCAGCTACAGGTCTTAGAACATTTCACACCCTTATTTCAAGCATTCTAATGCACAAACCTCAGAGTTGTACATCTGCTAGGACCTCTTGCCAATTCAGGCTATTACAGTGACAGTTTATTTTACATTGACATTTGTACAGCAACCTACAAACCTTTGAATTAAATGTATACATAAAAGCATGCAGTACTGCCAGACTTGGGCTGCAAGGCTACTTCTCTTCGTAAAAACATGGTCCAGACATGAGCAGCAGGGTGACATACCCATCTATGAAATCACTGGCACGCTGCTCAGCAGCAATGGCTTTCTCATCAGGCCGACCCACCCGGTCCAGGAAGCAGAGAGCTGGGTCTGCACGGATTGTGTTATACTTCTCGTATCCTGGGGAGGCATGCAGTGTTGATACAACAGTGAGACCCTGGACTCAATCCAAAAGACTAACGGTACTGAAGGAGAATCACTAAACTGTCTGTCTGTCTCATTCTGGTCCTCCACAGCCATGTCTAGCAATCCCACCTCCTGCTGTACAACCCTTGATAAAAGTATTTATCCTCAATTGACATTGAAGAAGGGGGAAAGAAAAAAATAAAAAATAAAACTGTACAAATGTACAAACTGTATACATTTCTATATCGATAAAGCTCAGTCTCTGTCTTTGTTATTCAAGCCTGAGACTTAAAACATGTCTTTTTGTCACTTTGGAGAGAATGTCATATAAAAAAAGATAAATGTCAAAAAGCTGCAAGAAGCCAGTGTAAATTAAAAACAGTTTTAATGACTAACCATGTTTATATATCCCCAACAACAGGCACTTGTCTGCATCAGCATCCCACCAGAGAGCAGGCAGCTCAGAATGATCCAGCTCTGGAACCCAGATCTCAATCTCACTGAGGACAGGAACACCAAGGGGGTAGGGGATAGACAGACATATTTAGGGCTCAGTTTCATGCTTTTCAGCTTGTCCTGCATAAGGAGGGGACACTATAGAAGTGATGTAACAGTTTCCACCTATCACATCTATCAATACCTCTCCCACTGAGCAATTTTGCACCAATGAATAGGACCACTGGCTTTTGTACATTAAACAGTAACTGTAATGTTTTTTTGGGTTTGACCAGCCACTGTCTGAAAGCACAGCACATTTGTGAATTGTATTATGGACATTCAAGTTTAAAATTTTCAAGGACACAACATTTTTTTCCTTACCCTTCTTTTTGAAAAAGGAAAAAAAAAATTCTGTTAAAGTGAAAATAGTCTGCATCTCTCTTTTCTGCTATTAGCATGCTGAATATAATGCTCAGAATAAAAATTGTAATGGTACTAAGAGAAGGGGAAGAGGAGGAGGGGGAAAGAGTATCTATCAGTCAGAGCTGTACAAAAGTGATTTCATTTTTTTTTAATTACACCTATATCCAAGATTTTTATAGAAGTTACCGAAGAAAAAATAGATGTACTTGTCTATTATTATGCTTTTTGATGGTTAGGGTTAGGTAACAGGTTTTGACCGGTATGTTTCTATAAGGAAATCGGTTGATTCCTCATGGGCAAGAAAACAGTCAGGATTTATAGCTAAAATCCTTTTTTAATATGTTACCCTTACATGCCCTCCAATACACTGCAACTCACATATTTTTCTCTACTTCAGTTTTCCTATAGCATGTGATCTAACATGATACCATCTTGTGTGTGTAAAGCATTACATAACACAATGACTAGGAGATGGTGAATACATTTTTATTTTATGTTAAAGTAGATTTAACTTTAATGTTCTGTCATGTTAATTAAAAAAATTAAACTGGTGTCTCATCCATGTTCCATCAAATAGATGCGTTTCTAAGTTGAAGACCTTTTGCTATGAGCAATGAACTGTAGTCTGAAGGTTTTACATTCTTACTTGAAATCCGCCCCATCCAAGACCTTCTGGAACTGGTTGCCAATCACCTCCTGTTTCAGGTAGTAGAGCATTCGAACCCGGAGCAGCACCCTGCACAGACAAAGGGGAGTCGTGATAATTTTCACGCCCTGGAAAGATGCATCAGCCACTTCTGCCCATCCAAGCATGTGCTTCTGATTAAAAAGTCACTTAAGGTACCACGCAAACTCATTTTTATATATTAAAATTCATGCAGGAACCTGTGTTTGTGTGTGTAATTCCACCGGTGGGGGGGGGGGGGGATGAAAGTGTAATTCTGCTTGAAAAACAGAACAAGCAAGGATCAAACCACAGGACTGCTCACGTACCCCCCCCTTATTATTTGTCTGTCAGACTGTGTCTAACCTGAGACTACAAGGGGCCTGCCCTTATTTCCATAAGCACTCATATCACACTGTAGTACTTCATCTGTCAGTATGTGTACTTGAACCCTAGAATAGTTATAAGGCTCCATGGAACATCCATTGGCTTTTATTTGTGCCATAATAGCAATACATCAAGGTGACAGACCAAGGAAGGGGTTGATGGGTGATGAAGTATCCTTGCCCGACAGCAAAAACCCTTTTCGTGTAGGGGGTTTGACACAGCAGGTGGTATTCTGAGGAAAAAGCCGGAGGGCACATCTACAGAATGCTTTTTTGAGTCATTGTATATTGAGGACTGGTTATCTTTGGTGAAACACCTAAAATATACCTGATTAAAAGTAAATATTAAAATCCTGGGTAAAAGAGCTGAACTCAGCTGAATTCTGACAGCTGCCATAAGCAGTAGTTCAAACACCCAAATTATGTGAAACCTTCCATGAAAACCACATTCATGAGTCCATCCAAAATTGAGAAATGATCCTCTTTGTTCAACTATTTCCATATGGCTGCTATTTCATGAGTGAAACATTCAACAGAAATAACAGTACACAATAATTTGTACTGTGCAAATATGGGGATAAAATTCAGTTCATTCCAACTATTGAAAATGATTTAATTCTGCAAAAGTAGATTCATTGTTGGTGAACTTGGCCAGCCATGCTTTAACAATTCAAACACTGAATTGTTCTGGAATTTCTCTCACACATAACCAATACCCTAGACAAGTGTGGTCCAAACTGTGTCCAGGGCAGCACCAATCAGCTCAGTCTTATGATCACCCTTAATCTCTTTAGAAGGAATGCTTAAGACTTGGTTAAGTCCCTGTTTTAATTATCACTAAGATGTGGTGGAAAGAGCTTCCTCTGTGCTTCAGATCCACTGAATCGCCTTTGTTTTTTTTCCTATTAATTTTACAAACAAAAATGAATGCATTGGGCACACTGTGCTTCGACAATCATGTATCTGCATCCATCACTCATTGCTTGTTGAGAAATGCACTTTCTTTTAATGTGAGCTGTCTACATTGGACAAGTGTTGAATAAATATAGACACTTAACCAATCATTCAATATGAAACAACCTGGATCATACAGCCAGCTAGAATAGCCAGGCCCAACAACCTCTGATCCAGTTACTAAACAGTAAGAGTAGTAGAACATTTCTAACTTGTTGCAGTGATGCCGGAGGTGTTTCTTGTAGCCGTCATCTTGTAGCACGTGCTCTGGGTTGTGCTTGCGAATCCACTCAGCTTTCTGGATGTCAAAGGAACTGGTCTGAGTTTTCACCTTCTTTCCCTTCCTTCCCCGTGGCACTGGGGTAGACAGCCCTGAAAAACAAACAACAATGGGATGAATCTTGCAATGAAGAGGTGCCAGCTGCAGTCGTTGAAATAAGACTTGTAGCAGTTAAAAGTATTACTGTATTGTACAAAGTATACTTTAATGAGCAGCTGATCGACGTGTGAAAAAAAAAATATTGTGCATACAATTACTTCAACAAGCATCATGGGGCTCTGGATGTAATAAATGTATTATCCGTTTGTTGTACGTGTTGAACTTAAATATAGCAGGTGCACATGTTCCTGCACACAGGCTGGTTTATCAGCATTATTTTAATGTGATTACACTCCCTATTTGGATTTTTGCAGAAGGTTGACTTATTCCTCTCACCCAGATGATTCTGCAGTTCTCGGGTGCGACCGTCTTCAGAGGGAGCGATCAGGTCCCACATGAAACTCTTGATCTTGTCATCACCACGATAATGTACAAGGCAGTATGCCAGCAGTGCACGGCAGATCATCTCTACATCCCGCTCACTGAGCTGGCGTTTAAATCGCCCGTGCAGAATGTCCTTCCAGCGGCCCCACCTGGGACGCAGAGAGTTGGTTAGCATGACTAGTTGTGGGCCTGCGTGGTTGTGGTTAACATAATTTTGACTTCTTACTTCAAACTTTGGTTTGGAGTGACAGAAATTTTTGGTGAGCTCTGAGTTTGGCTAAGTGTGCAACCTTACCCATATACCAGCAGGTTCTTCTCAACGCGGAAGCACTCGGTACGCCCATAGCTACTAAGACGGTCATATGGACGTCGCAACTTGGGCTTGTCATCGCTCTCACTTTCACCCTCAGAGAGCTCAGCCAGCTCGTCCTTGGTAGCATTAAACGGTCGTGTCTGTTTCCGAATTCGTGGTGTGTCAATCACAAGGCTGTTCTATAGTCAGAAGAAACAATTAGATGAGAAAGAGAAGGGGAGAAACAAGAATAGCTTTAAAATGTCTTAAGAGGGAATAATGCAAAAAGGAAATTAAACAAACAGGCTGACTAACAACAAGTGTAACTCACTCTGCCATTAACAGTGTCTATGTCAATCTCTGCTTTCTTAGCCCACTTGTCCCAGAAGTTTGGATCATCCAGCGATATGTCCGTCCTGTTTCCAGAGGCAACAAAGCTGGCCTAAAAACAAACACAACAATTAGGCAACATCAAAATCAACATATACATGGGAATCAGTGGAGCAAAGGTTCACTATTTGTTGGGCTCATAGTTCAGGTACCTTGGCAAAGGTGGATCCACGGCCCTCAGACTCAATGGTAATCGTTTTGGTCCTCCGCTGCAGGATCTGGTCAATGTCCTCCTCACAGAACTTGGAGCCTTCATCCTCTTCGTCCATGAGGGCACCGTACGCACCTCGCCGTAGCAGGTCCTCGATCTCCTTCTTGGAGAGCTGCTGTTGAATCTGCTGTACAAGTGATTGAGGAAAATACCGGCTGACGCCACAGCAGAAGACACCTAGCCAACTGTGGCTATAAATGGCACAGAGTAGTGTACTGTGACCAAAACAATACTGCCTGCATTAGTCTTAATTGTGCTGCACTGCAACATTCTCTATAAAAAAAAATGACAGAGGAAGACAAACAAAAACAGAATGAAAGGGTGTTACAGAAGAAGAACACAGCACGATAATGCTGGAAGACCGTAATGAGACTCACCCCACCCACGCTGTTCTCACGCCCACTCATGCTCTGCAGTACAGCTTTGTCAAGGCCCAACTTTAGGCTGGCGCGGTCAAACATCTCACGCTCGTAGGAGTTCCGGGTGATAAGCCGGTAAACTTTCACTGCCTTGTTCTGACCAATCCTGTGACACCGGGCCTGGGCCTGCATGGACAAGAGCAGAGAAGCCCTCAGTAACTGCAAAACCATTCCAGCTACATCACTAATCGATAGATTGTCAGATAAGATAAAAACAAATACTGATGCAATGGGAAACTGTATCAGGCTGCAGCTGCAGACATAAAGTAGCAACAGAAGGTACTGAGATGATATAAAATAAATTAATAGTGCATAAATACACATTAAAGAAGTACTGATTAACAGAACCCTAATGGCCACACAGATACCTCATTGCTGATTCCCCGTAAGGCTTCATTTAATGGCTTGGAGAAACCATAAAGTTTCTCAGCAAGATCATCCCCAAGTTAAACTGCTTATCTATGGAGCACTTACAGATACTACCTGGGTTCATGAAATTATGTATTTCCAAAATAAGTCATACATAACAACAGACAGAAGGGCACTTTGCATTTGACATGAGCTATGCCCTCCACAGTGGTGGTTAGCGATCCCTGACCGGAAAGTAAAGGTGATGTTCTCACAGTGCACTGCATTCTATCTTTTGTAGTAATCCAAAGCAGCTGATAACATGCTGAGCCTAACACAGACCAATTTAATGTGCAATCATATGACCAGCAAGAGGATGCTCCTTCTCCTAAAATTACATTATCATGTCAATTGTAAGTGACTTGGAGAAAAGACCCACGCCCATCGTATCCAGGTCTAATTGCAGGTTGTCCAATTGAACTGAATAGCTAAATAAACAGCTAGCCTGGCTTCAGAGAGAGAGCTAAAATCTGTTGCTCTTGGGAAAAATATTCACGCAAGACTATGAATGTTGCCAGTGAAATAAGTGAAAATTAAATTATAAAAACACTGCAATTAGATTACAAGCAATTTGATTCCAGTTCTGAGAGGTTGCATCATTGGTGTACAGTGTGTACATCGCATACAGGCTTCCCATGCATAACAAGAATAATGGGTTCCTGCAAACCTTCAAATACACCAGTCCAAAATGTTAGAACTGTTCTGGATAACTTTAAAAACACGTTTTAAAAAATTGGTGCATTTTTTTCCCCCATTTTTAATGAATTTTAACTATAAATTAAGATTACAAAATAATTTTATTCTTGTGTCTGAGTGGAACAATGGCACAGTGCACATCTCACAGCTCCTACACAGTATTTATACACCCTTTCCATGTTTATATGCATCTTCTACATCCTCTGGTTTCATTGTCAAAACATGCGTTTCATATGAACTGGTGACTAGAAATTTCTTGTGTGTGTAATGTGCATGTGTAATTGCCCTGCAATGGACTGGCAACCCATCCAGTGCACCCTACCTTACCATTCCAGAACAGTCCCAGGGCTACCACAATATTAATACCAGATGGATTATTTTAATTATTCAATGCTTTTAGTTTCTACTTCATTTTATCACTTTTTAAATACTAGTGGCATTGTGGTTTACAGTTACTGTTTTGTACAAAAGACCTAGGTTTCAATACTGCCACAGTACCCTTGAGCAAGGTACTTATCTTGAATTGCTCTTTTAGTTTAAAAGGCAAGGTTCTTCTTTGCCTTTTTTCTTTTCCACCATCTTTTTGCACATCAGAACATTTTTCCTTCATTGCTCAATATTATTATACATGACAAAAAAGGTTATAAGATTTCTGAGCTGCTTGTCAGCAGAAACATGAAAACAGCACACACGAGATGTAAAGAAACACCAAAAAGTAGGAGGAGCATGATGCTCAGCATCATTCAGAGAAATGATCAACAATAATTGAGAGTAATCGTTTTAGAAAGTTTCACAAAGGTCACAGAATTATTGTTCCAGTATTGTGAACTGGAACCATACCATACCTCTTATACCATACCATACCCCTTATACCACAATGACAAAAACCTACAACTCTTATTAACATTGTTATGAATTGGCTATTACCCATTAGAATGCCCAGGAAGGGTGGGCTTCCACTGGCACACGGACCCCCAGAGGTTTATTTTTCTCCTATTCTCTAGTAGAAAGGAGTTTTTTTTTCCCTCTCCTGCGTGGCCAGATACCAATTGTACATGTATACTACCCTTGCCATGTCTGTTCAGCGCACTATGTCACTGCAGTGACAAGAGTGCTATATAAAAATAAAATTGAATTGAAAGTCAAAATGAAGTGGTTGTCACACAGTACCTGCAGGTCATTCTGGGGGTTCCAGTCAGAGTCAAAAATGATGCACGTGTCAGCAGCTGTTAGGTTGATACCTAGTCCACCAGCACGTGTGCACAGTAAGAAGACAAAGCGATCAGAGTCAGGCTTGCTGAAGCGATCAATGGCTGCTTGCCGCAAATTTCCCCGCACACGTCCATCAATCCTCTCATAAAGGTACCTGAGGAACACAAAGGAGCACGGGGAATCAGTCATCTGTTAGGACTTTGAGTCACCTGCCCCTTCAGCGTCACTGCGGATGCTATAACAAATTAGCTAATGGACTGAGGGATGACTCATCCACATGGGGACCACAAGGTCTCTCTCACTCACACACATACACACACACACACACACAATGTGCAAATGTACCATAATAGGGACTTCAGCAGTTATACCAGCTCTCACTCTAATCAACAATTATATGAAAGTTAAAAAGTTTTGGAAGTGATTTTTTTTTTTTTTTTTTTACTCAACCCATTTTGCAGAAGGTATTTTACCTAAATGGAATCCGATTTGTTAGGTTTTAATATTATTGTAGAGATTTTTTGTTCAAAATGTAATCCCTGGGTGGGAAGCAAAGAACGGAACTATTTGTTTATCTTTATTTGTTTATCTTTAAGGACTATTTGAGAGCAAAATTGTGTTTCTGATGATTATTTGTTGACGTCAGTCCACTATAGGGTAGCCACTCACACATACATGCCCACATTACTGGGCAATGTTACAATGACCTATTAACCTGAAAAACATGCCTCTGGATTGTGAGAAGCAACCAGAGCACCTGGAGAAAACTCACACAGACACAGAGAGAACATGATAACTCTACACAGACTTGGCAAGATTCAGTTGTACACTCCCAAGGGCTGTTACATAGCAGCAGCACCCATTCCACCACTGTGCCTCCTAACAAAAAAAAAAATTACCTCATCATACCAGTTATTTCAGTGCTTCTAAAAACCACTATAACAGCACTTAAGTTCTCACTCCTGAACATTATTAACCGCTCACACCTTATCAGACTACTGAACATCACTCAACACTGCTGCAACCACCCTCTTACCATAATGAGTACTGGTATGCGCCACATAACAACATGGCAGTCAACGACAGACTACAAAATATGACAGTGGTTCCATAAGATTATATACAGTACATAATACTTGATAATGATAATAAACAACTAGATTACTGGTTTGTGCATTTACTCTACTGTACTTTTATTATTATTTTAGAGTGTACTCTTTCTACTTGTAAAAAAAAGTTTACCGTAAAATAGTATGCTGTGTTATGCCAGCAGCAGCCTCATACATCTTATGTTTACCACATCTGCTGTACCGTGCTCTACTAGTTGGTAGCCTAGGAGCAATAAGCTATACCATTTACAATAATAATAAGAATAAAAGTGAAAATGGACGTGATGTGGCACATGTACATGCTATGATGTTCGCACAATGATGAAATCGCCTAACAAAAGCATTTCTGGGAACACATCCCCAATGTTAAAAGGTGCATACCTATGCATCAATGACAGCTATAGATATATAGCTGTACATTTTATGAAGAAATTGGCCTCTGCATATTCAGTGAAGAAAAAATGTGTACTGTCTGTACTAAGGGACAGACATTTATTAACTTCCTAATGATACTATACAAATATCAGGCATTCACACAATCTGTTAAAATTTTAACAGTGTTTAATATTTTTCTAAATATTTATTTCCTACTGATATTAAAAAACCATGTGAACCAGTGCTTCTGTTTCAGCCAACATTTCATCTTGTTCTCTTATTATAGGTTATTTTAAACGCTCAGATTTTAGTTTTCTTTAGTTGCAATCCACATATTTGTTTCTTACTGTAATATGCTTTCAGAAGCTAGTTTTAAATCTGATTTATAAAATACTTGTATTATTGGAACACTGGATGAGGAAATTCTCAGCATAATTACTTACAACATTCACACTCCCCCATGTTACAATGCACTATTACTTGCATTAAATCAAAAATAAAGTTATTTGCCTTTTATGTGAGATTTATGCATGCTACTGCTTAAACTTTTAAATTAAAAAGTTAAGGTTTTGCTCTCTTTTCAACTTCCAGAAAGGCTTTTCAAACCACTTTATACTTTAGAGCTCATTTCTATGACAGCTAATGACATAACTCAAGATCACTTAGAAACTCCTGGGGAAAAGTCACACCATGTACTGGGGAGGTATATCTTGAAATCATTAAGGATCTTACTTGAACTTAACTTCCTCTTCTCCTAAGGTGCTCAAAAGTGATGGCTTGTTGTACAAATTTTAGGGTACAAGTTAGACGTGCTTCGTAGTCCAAATTCTTATAACAAAAGCATTTTGTAAGTGAAGGGAGCTGCATTTGAAACTTATTTACAACTAAAATTCAGGCTGCAGTTAAGCATCACTTGTTCTTGCTTATATCAACAATGTAATATTTTGTACAGAACTGAGTGAGTGTAGATGAGAGGGTCTTTTAGGACAAGAAGTCCAGTGTGCATTGCATTTCTGAACAGCCTCACCGTCTCTGAATAAGGTAGTCTTCCAGAATATCCAAGCAGCGCACCATCTGAGAGAATATGAGGACTTTGTGGCCCCCGGCCTTCATTTTGGGCAGTAGTTTGTCAATAAGGACCAGCTTTCCAGCTGACTGCACCATAGCCTGCAGGTGGAAGTCTGCAGCATTTGGGCTGTAAACCTCCCGGAAGTCCTCCAAAATCTTCTCTTCAGCCCCTGGGAGGACACAACAATGACAATTCTGGGTCGCCTACAATACAATTGTGACAGCTGAATATGTGTGGTGAAGGGGAAAACAACAGTAAAAACCCTAGTTCCTATGATGTAAAAATGTATGAAATTATTCTTGTATGTGCTAATAGCCAAGTTAAATAGTAACACATGATGTACACCACCACCTACAGTGCATTACACATAATATATCACAAAACTGTACAACATTACTCTTAAAATATTAACCCCCCAGCTCTCCTTGTTTCCAGTTCGGGTCAGGTACACAAAATAAAAACAAAAGGATATTGAGTATGTTGTGTTGTGTTATTTGTTACCAAATTGTATAACCTTTAAACTTGTTCAATTTCATACATTTGTGTGCGTTTTTCAGTGATAAAGTGCATCAGTTTGTCAACAGTATGCGCAGTTGGTGCTCTTGTGTAGAGCATTACATCTCCAATCTCTATTACCTTAAAACTTAATTTTGTACATTTGTGTATACATGTGTGCTTCACTGAGAAAGTATGTCAGCCTGTGTGTAGAGCATGTCCATGTGCCATATCCATGCTCATGCATCAGTACATGTATATAAAGTGTTGTATATCACTAAACTTTGTGGCCTTTAAATTAGTTAAGTTTAGTACATTAGTCTTTGAACGTGTATAGAGAAAACCCTCCGGCCACTCATCTCCATGCTTGTACGTGTATGTGAGAAAGTGTGTCAGCAAGTGTGTCCAGAACATTATGCATTACCAAACCTTATTAAGTTTCAGCTTAATTTAGTACATTAGCATGCTAGTCAGCATCACAGTGTTTATGTGCACTCTGTGTGTGTGATGTTACTGCTGGCTGCGTGTGAAGTCAGTACTTCCACTTTCCTAATCCTTGTCAGAGACCAAATTTTCAATTTTAAAAAGAGTAAGTAGCTCTTGGAGTTTAATGATCTTGACTATGCAAAAACCTCACTTAGGGGGAGAAGTACTTGTGTGCCAAATTTCAAATTAACTGCTTGAAAAACAGGCGTATATAAAGAACAAGCAGATTTAAAGCTTTAGAAACAGCACTCAATAGGTAAAAGCTGCCAAGTTATATCTAAAATACAATCAGTAATCCTTTTAAAAATAGACACACATGTTCTTGGAGGTTTGTCATGAATCTATGCTGACTTCTTAACACATATGAGACATTTGAAACCATTTCACTGCTATCTCCATAACTTACAGGAAGCAGAGGTTGTGTATAAACTAAACGAGTACATGAAGTGAGTCATATATTAAGCCAGTGGTGTGCCTTCACAATTCTGAGAAGACCTGAGCCATGAAAGGCACTCAGTATGATTTACTATGGCTCACAAATTGTCTCAACTTTTAGAAAGGGGCACATTCTAAGTAAGCAAGGATCACACAGAAACCGTAGGCTACAACAGCAAATAAATAACTGCATTTTAAAGTATTTCTCTTTTCCTTCCTGTAGAACAGTGAGAATAACAGAGTATGTAATAGATTGCTGATTGATGTGTCTGATGAAGCAGTAAATTCTTACTTTAATCTTACATATGGTGTCCACATGAACAGAAGCACAGGTTAACATGAGGAAAAACTGATGATGTCCTGACTGATAAGGTACTGACAGAAATAGTGTACTATGAAAGGTTCTAAACCCATAGGGAGGTAGAAGTGACCTCAGTGGTATTCACTTTGTTGAGTACCTGAGCTGAGACATTAGTGTTTAGTGATGTCGGGTGTATGTGATAAGGTGGTCTTGCATACCTGTGATGAGGTATGGGTGATTACAGCACTTGCGCAGCTCCATCATGGTGTTGACCAGGTTGGGGACATTTGCTTGCCCAGCCCCCTTTGACAGGAAGGAAAAGTTCTTCTCAAGGATGGCTCGATAGTACTTCTTCTGAATGTTGGTGAGTTCCACTTCAATGATTGTCTCTTCTTTGGGTGCTAACTTCTTCTCTACATCCTCCTTCAACCTCCTCAACATCATAGGCTTCAGGATGGCCTGCAGCTTCTGGACCTATGAGCAGAGTGAAGCAGATGTGCATAAGGCCTGTTAAATAATAACTGTTCACTAGTGAACTAAATGTAATGGAGTCTCAAACAAAAAAAGTAGGATTACAAGGAAATTTCCTCAAATGACTAAGTCAACTTGTGAACCTACACACCTCTTGTTATTAGGATTACATTAACTCCTGAAGTCCAAAACACACAGAAATGTGTGTGATCAGATGGCTTCCTCAAATTCAAAAATTCTGAATTTACATATTCTCAATTTGTAAATGCTCAACCTAACCAGGCCAATTATGGAATGGAAAAAACTCAAACCCAAATTCCTGCCTTGAATGTTTACTAACCATAAACAATATGTCTCACCTGCTCCTCTGTCTTTAAGTCCCCAAACTCCTGCATAAAGGTGCTCTCTGATGGGAAGCGAGAGGGCTCTAGGAAGTGAAGCAGGCTGAACAGCTCCTCTACAGTATTCTGAAGTGGTGTGCCAGTGAGGAGAACCTTATGCTCCTGGAAAAGTTTCAGTAAGAGGCACATGAGAACCAGACTTGATATTCATCATGAAACAATAGTAAATTATGGACCATCCCAATAGTTTTGTATACGTACCAGATTCATGAGCTTGAAACCCTCAAGCAGCTTGCAATTCTTATTCTTGAGCCTGTGAGCTTCATCAATAATAACACAACGCCACTCAACAGCGTTTAGCTCAGGGCAGCCACCCAGGATCATCTCAAAGGTTGTGATAATAGCCTGAAACCTGTAGGCCCCTCGTACCACACGGCCCTGTCAGAAGGTTACATTATTTATTACTGGCCTGTAGAATCAGTGGAATGCATTGTGCAAATACACAAAAGAAAAAAAAATTAAATCAGTTAAGTAAACAAGGCTTTTACAGATACTACATTCTGAACCTCATCTGATACCCAAATGTGAACTTGTTTTATGTATGATATGTGGCCAAAAGTATGTGGACACCTGAGCATCACCCCCATATGTGCTTGTTGAACATCCCACTGCAAACCCATGGGCACTGATATGGAGTTGTTCCCCCTTTGCTGCTATAACAATCCCCACTCTTCTGGGAAAGCTTTCCACCAGATTTTGAGAATTTGTGCCCATTCACCCACAAGAGCATCAGTAGGCCACTCAAGTTTTTCCACACCAACCTGGGCAAACCATGTGTTTATGGAGCTCGCTTTATGCACAGAGGTGCAGTCATGCTGAAACAGGACAGGAGCTTCCAAAAACCATGGCCATAAAGTTGGAAGTACCACAATTATCTAGAATGTGTTTGTACACTTTATTAGTGCAGCTGAAATGGCTCGACTCAATCATTAGAAGATGGTTCCACATACTTTTGGCCATATAGTCTATCTGTGCTAGAAAGGGTTTCTCAGATCTCCCTCATGCCCTCCTGATAACCTGAAGGATGCCAGTTCCAACAAAACACTGTTTCCTGGTCCTGTCAGTTGGCTTTCTGCACATGTGGTTAGATGGGGTGCTGGGACAACCCAGAATTCCTTACTTCACCTAAGCTGAGTTTGCTCCTAACTATCTCCTGAGCTCATGTAGATACATGCACACAATAATAACCTAGACAACAGTATTGACAGTACAGCCTGTTTGTATAAGACAGGCCATGACTGAATCTGCTTTTGCAACATTTCCACCTGAATGTGTCTTTATAAACATGCGAGGTATCTGATTAACAATGCCAGTAGCTAATTGTTTACAGAAAAAAGTATAGACAGATGTTTAAGCATTAGTGTCACTGACTGAGTTAAGAAAACCGACCTGTGAGTCTCTGAAGTACATTTCATATTGCTGCAGCATCTGCCTGCTGACCATGCTACCATGGTACACAATGACGTTGAGGTGCGTCCACGTGCGGAACTCGCGCTCCCAGTTGGCAATAGTAGAAAGCGGCGCGATGATAAGGAATGGTCCCCGGATGCCGGTCCGGTAGATCTCTTCTAGAAATGTGATGGACTGAATGGTTTTACCCAGACCCATCTCATCAGCCAGGATGCAGTTTCGCCTGGCAGGTGCAGTGATAGCCAATGAATAAATCATCACAGGTAATCATTTTTTTCTTAAACACACTACATTCATTACAGACAAAATGAATTAACTACTGTAAGAGCAAAGGAAATACTTTAGTTTAGGGCCTTTCTCTCCAATGACCTCCTCCTACCCCATTTCGGCTATGAGAAATAGACCACGTCCCTGAGAATGAATTTTTTAGTCCAACAAGATTTAACACACTGACGTGTGCATATCTTCTCATTTCGTTGCTGAGGTTATTTTAATTGCAGGTTTTAGATCAGAGGCAGCAAAGCATTTTGTACTTTCCAAAACCATGCAGACATGCAAATCCAACACAACCAACATTTAGTCCCTGTTTTTCCTACAGAAAAAACATTTTTTCTAACCTGTATCAGTGTAGTGCCACAAATAAAGGGCATTTACATTATCGGTAGTAGCAATATTTGCATAACAGACCTATGCATCCTAATTTTCTTGTGGTGGGATAGAGTCAGTCTGACATTTTACAGCTTTATACAGTATCCACAGCGCAGCTGGGCTGTTAGTCACCACCAGCAACCTGTGCTGATCTGCATGACTCACCTGTTGTACCAATTGAAAAGGAGCCAGTTAACTCCCTCCAACTGGTAGTCCCTGAGCCTGTTGCCATTGCGGTATTCTCGCGACTGCTCCCGCTTCTTCCAGTGGCTAGCCGGTGGTCGCTCCTATGAGTTCAAGACACAAGGTTAATTCAAATGTTTGCCTCTTAATTTACTGTGTCGTACTAAATCTGTGTTTTTTGCCAAAGAAAGTGGTGAATAACTGTCATGCAAACAAATCTTTTTCTAAATCTGCATTTACAGGAAAATGCTTGAGAAGCAATTAAATCTGTTTACGTTCCATCTATGAGCTAATCTGTGCTGAACGACCCAAGGGAATCAATGAAACCGCAGGGGAGTCACTCACCACCCGACGGGTGTCTGGACGGGCTGTCTGCAGCTGTTCAAACTCCTCAATCTTACTCTGGTCTACATCCTCCTTGAGCTCCCAGGTGCTGTCTTCATACGGGAGGGAGCACCACTTGACCAGATAGTACACCACAGGCTGCCAACACAACCACAAAGCATACCTATTAGCACTGTGCAGGGGTCTTTTCATTCCATTTCAGAGGAGAGCAATTTAAAATCTGACCTACAGCAATTTACTGACAACGCTATGGCAAAAACCTGTAAATACCCACATAACACAAATCTGAATATAATGTGATTGGCTCCTATCCTCCTGTAGGGGAGGGGTGGGGTTAGGATTTGACTCACCATTTGGGACTTCTCAGTTCAGTGTAATTTCAGCTGTAAACAATGTGTTTCACCTGTTCACCATGTTACTTTTGAGTTTTTTTGTGATCTTTAGGAAATTAAGTAAATATATGTTTCTACAGTTCTCCCATAATGCACTGCTGTTGCTTATTTGTACATAGATATGACTGTTATGGAAGTGATAGGGGGATTGTTAACCCTCTATGTGTTTCAGAGCTTCTGGACAAACATACTGTTGCACACTGTGAGTGCTTGTGTATAAATATGTCACTGAGAAATAAAACTCTTGTTCTAACAGCACGGTGTCCTGAGCCTTCCCCTTTACCAATGCTGCCGACAGCGTAGTCAAGACAGGTCATTTCAGATATTTGTAACCTACATGGTTTGTTTGTTTGTAATAATCCATTTCCAAAACATCTAGTAAATGAATAATTTTTTCCATACAGGAACTGGAACACCAAAAACAAAAATATTATTAATTTTGCAATAACATTACCCTTCATTTTACATTAGTACATTTTTCTGACCTCACACTTACTGTGTTATGAAGAGGTTTTATTATATTTAGTGTTCACAGGAGAGTTTGTTAACAAAGATATATGACGTAAGATTTCTGGTACCTCTCCAGTGTCCTTGTCTTGACAGTATGATACCTCCAGTACTCTGTCTACCTCCACATAGTCAGGATTAAAGGGATCCTCTTCCATCTGAAATGTAGGGAAAGGAGTTGGCTTCTCTATTGCTTGAGATTAGTTTTGCCATTTAGAGCAAGACAAAAAAATCGTGCACTCTCTAGAACAGTGCTGGCACATACTAAAAGTAACTCAAAAAAAGTTCTCAGCTCACACAAAAAATGCAAGTAAACCCAGATATATGCAACCCTGATATACACAGTTTCCTTATTTTGCATCTAAGCTTCTAATACCAGCTACTGGTTTGTACAATAGATGTCCTGATATAACACAAAGCCATCATGCAATACCAAAAATTCATCTACAACAAATCAAGAACTTTGTTCACATGTCATTTAAGAAGCCTGAAAACACTCCTAACATGCCGCAAATATTCTTACAGTTATGTCTCACGTTTGCTTTGTTCCTAAGCATTTGTGCAGTGTCTCCATTTAAATCTCATCAATAAAGTGTAATCAAGCAAAATGCCCTTTGTGTGTGCCGCACAACGCAACGCTCTGTGTGTGTTGTGCTGTGCAACATGGTGCGATGCTGAGAATTTGTGTGTTGGACATTACGATGCACAGTTCCCTGTGTGTCCTACACGTGACTCCCTGTACAGAGTAATGTTCTGCACACTTCAAAGTGTTTTTAAATGTTTTAGTAATATTTGGGAAAGGTTTTTTGAGGTTTTTGGATGGGAACACATTATTTTTCACCATTTGAAATAAAATAAAATAGGATTCTGGTATATACAATTTGATTTGCACAGCATTTTCAGGAACAAATTGAGTGCAAAAATCCACAGGCAACCTTACATCAGCAAAGAAGTGAGCCCTTTGTGCCTGTTTTATCTTGAAGCGCTTGATCTTCTGCTGGATCCTTTTGTCCTTCACCAGCTGTTGCTCAGTTGCCCATTCGCAGTGCAAATATGAGCTGACAGTGGGGAAAAGAGAGCATTATAGACCCTCAGCTTCACATACCATATCTGGTCCCCTATTTATTATTCACTCCACAAAATCAGTACAGGGTATGAGCACTTGCTGTTAGCTACTTCTGACATCATTGTATTAAAGATCATATAAAGTGTTTCTTTCTGATGTTTCTGAATTCAGATTCTGAACTACAGAAGGATGGAAGCCAACAGAAGCAATGGGCTGTTTAATGAGACATTTTACACTTTTGCAAGCACAAACAAGCTATATGGTCTGTTCAACAAGTTAAAAGAGAGATAGGAATAA
The DNA here is from genome assembly GCA_018136845.1 of Heterotis niloticus. Classification (NCBI taxonomy): domain Eukaryota; kingdom Metazoa; phylum Chordata; class Actinopteri; order Osteoglossiformes; family Osteoglossidae; genus Heterotis; species Heterotis niloticus. Next base: position 6,354,416 of record CM030900.1, on the reverse strand, counting down.
TGGAATCGATGTGACAAAGAAAGAACTTACTAATTTTTGTATTTAACAAAGAACTCCTCAACTTCAACTACAACTCCTGGAGAAACCTAAAGGGAACATGAAAGAGTTTCACTATAAAAACAATAACTTTGATCATGAATCAAACAAACTAATTGAACAAATGAATTAATGCATGGCTTCAAAAGGACAAGGATGTGAAATACCTCTTTCTTGCCTATTCGTGAAGACATGATCTTGTCAACAACAGCAGCATCCTCCTCACTTGGGTTTTCCTGCAGTAAGACAAGCACAAAGTCTTCAAAAAACACCCCAAGGTTACCCTGTGAAGATTATATTAACAACAAAATGTGGGCAAGCCAAGCCTAAGGTTGGTTCAAATCTTTAAGACAATTAATTTGCATGTGAGCTAAAAAGCAGGTTATAAGCCTTGTAAACCAGAAATGTGCAGGCTTTCATTTCAATGACAAATATAGCCAAATACAGCACCCAGGCCTAGCTAGCTTAGTAACATACAGCAAATTAGAAAAATAACTTCACTTAACATACTGAATGGCCATAGACGTAAACCAAAATGGCAAACCACTATTGTGACAAACCTTTACTGCCTGTCAATGTCTGTCTGCTTGACCCTACTACAACTACCTCTAACGTAAGCACCACAGGACAAGCTCTAATATAGATTCAGGATGGAGAACATCACACCAAGTTCAGCTGTGAACAGGAATAATACTCACAACAAACAGCTGCACAGATGGCTCCTTGTGAGCTGCCGTTTTCTTTGCCTTTACAGTCATCTTCACCTCCTCATCAGACACCCTGGACTCCCCATCCTCCGTATACCTCTTCCGCTTCACCTGACGATTAGACCTTCTCTTCTGAGAGACCCAAAGTGAAGAGTTACTTATTTGGACAGCGACTCTGAAGAAAGTTTGGCTTTTATTCTTTTTGCATGAATTATTAGACATACTGTACATATATGGACATACACATAATTCTTCATCAAACTATAAAACATGCAATTGTATGTGGCATGAAGCAAGTTAACAGATTCTCTTGGTGCAGAGACCATGTGATCCATAAAAATGGGAGAAGCACTGCAACTTACTTATGACTGCTAACATTGTCAATCACCATTAAAAGCTGTCATAATAGTAATAATGTAAAATACTATATGGCTAGCCAAACACTGTTCCCATAAGGGAAGCGGAGTTTGCTTTTCAAACATGCAGCTAAAAGAGCTGTAGAAGTTAAGATTTTTGCAGCATTGTACTCATCTCTCCTGCTTGTCTTTCGCACATCCATTTGTAACCAATCAGTAGAAATATGAATTAAGTCAAGGATGTGATATAACTGGGACAATTGTTTCTGCAAAGACAGGAGAGCATCACTAAGTGTGTAGCAGTCATTCCACTTAACTTTCGTGACATAAATCTGTTCCTAAAATGTGCCACTCTCCCTGCCTCTCCACCTTCTCAGACAATCAGACATTTCCCTGCTATTCCAAGGTCATTGTCTGGAGTACACAGCAAAATAACAACAATAATAGTAATAATAACCACAACAACAAACTCAAATGCATTTACAGGTAGCAGCTGGAAACCTTCAACTCACAGAATCTTCCTCCTTGGAAAAGCATCGGAGGGGGTGCTCATCCTCAGACAAATCCTCAGAGGAGTCATTCTTCCGCTTCTTCTTCTTCCCAAATTTGATTACTATTTTCCTAGAAATGGCATTACAGCAGAGGGCATTAGAGGAACATGGCAATGGTGCCCATGAAAAGAGCTAATTTTCTTTCTTTGAAACCAAACAGCATCACTGAACAAATGAGTAAAAAGATGATGTGCTGCTGAAGAAACAGTCTTGACAAATGTGTATGATGCACACTTAGCTAAGCCTCCCTATGCTTTTACCATGTCAGGTTATTACACACCATCCATAAATGTAAATCGGTAAATTTCATGCTCATGCAGTATTACAGGCTACTGAAATGAAGACAGACCTATTTAAGACCTGAGAAAGCTGCGAGAAGTGTCCTTTAGAGTCAGCAAAAGTGGTGAGTAACAAGATGAGACTGCATGCAGTAAAACGGATCTTTACGATCCAAATAAAACCAAAATACATTTAATGCTCCCACATGCCCCGACCAAAGTTGGAGCAGTAGGATGAAAGTCTATCATAAATTCAGAACTCTACTTCATTTAAGTTCTATTTAAATTTAGGCATAAGCCATTCAGGATGAACAAAAAACCTTCACTGTATTTCCATATGAAGAGGCACTGAGAGGTCTCAAATGATGATACAAGTATGCTGACAGAGGGCAAGTTGGACCAGAAAGGAACAGAAAAGAAACACAGGTATGCACATAACCACATGCCGGTCAGTGACGGAACACATATATGCCGGTGGTCCCATAAGATTATATACAGTACATAATATTTTATAATGATAATAAACAGCTATGTTACTGGTTTATGCATTTACTATACTGTACTTTATCATCATTTTAGAGTGTACTCTTTCTACTTATATATAAAAAAAAAGGCTTTAAAACAGTATGCCATGTTATGCCGGCAGCAGCCTCATACATCGTACACGTGGCGCACGTAGACTTTATGATGTTCTCGCAACAACAAAAATCGCCTCATGACGCATTTCTCAGAAGATATCCCTGGTGTTAAGTGATGCATACCTGCATCACCTTGTCCCAAGACAACAATTATTACATTTATTTTGATATAATTACGTTCCTTGCATAATAAAAAAAAAAAAAAACAGGATGATACACTTCCAGAAATAAGTTATTATATAATAAGTGGTGTTATTTATCATTGTATCGCTTTACCCTTTATTTCAACTGTTAAGATCCCCCCCGAATCAAAAAGAAAAGTGTTATGTAGCATTTGTGGCTACAGCCAGCATAACCATTCCCTGTTTAAGGATCAAGTAGGAAGGAAAATGTGGTTCAGCAGATGCCGTATATTTTAATTATTGTACATCATCTGCAAAACTGAAATGTTACACATATAAATATGACATTCATTTGTAATTGTCATTCAGGTAGGTTCAGTTCCATTTTTCTTAAATTGTCAACTGGAAAATAAATTCATTTATTTCTCCAAATATTGTAGAAGGAAATTGCATTTCTTTTTCAATTAAAATAACAAAGTAACTCAACATAAAACTTTCTCCCTCAAGTAAACCACCAAACAATTCATGCGATGCAATTTCAGCGCAATGTGCTGCAAGTTAATGGAATTAAGTCTAACCCATTACGGGGGCACAGGATGAGTTAAATATAAAGAGTTTTTACTGCACCCTGAAAAAAGACCATTTACATAATATGCACCATTCAAATCCACAAGCATATCCTTTTCAGACTCCTCTCTTCCGCTGTAGTAAACCCAGTTGCTTCCATTGCACCCTATACTTTTTCTTCTGTAAACCAAGCAGTTTAGCAAGCAATGGGAGAGCTCTCGTTTCACCATGGAGTTAGCAAACCACAGTAAAACTGTTGCTTGTGTGCTAAACTGAACTTGAAAGCAGAAAAATAGGAGGTAAAATTGGACTTGGAAAAAATGGCAGGAGAGAAATCGCTATGAAGAACATGATGCCAAGAAGCACCTGGATGATGCCAATTCATATCGCACACCAAAACACTACCGAATGTGCTAACAGATAGCGTTTGCAGCTAGTGAAATTTTCAAAGGAGTGTAAAAGAAGCAAAGCTGCTGAGAAGCGAGCAAGCTGTTAGGTAACCACATGGCCCCTACGTTTACAGGTTATGAGTTGGGCACTTCAAGGTAAATAACAGGCTACTTGGATTCTTTTAAAATGTCTTATGATGCATTTTCCTTATTACTTTACTACATGCGTGTTGAGTATTACTGAATTCAATGTCTGAAAATCAACAGGTGATCGTAATTGTGATTTAGCAACAGTCAGGAATAACTACTGCCAACACACTCTGAGCACAAGGTCCAGACTCAAGAGAAGGATGGGCCATCAGCCAGCCAGATCAAGAGAGGAAGTTTTAAACATTTAAAATTGACATTCATTTTTCAGATTCTTAACTACAAGGTAACACACAATTTACATTAAACAAAAGTGCATTTTACCAACAACAGTGTACAGAACACACACACACGGGATTCTATAAGTAGTCACTTAGTCCAAGCATCACTTTTGCCACATTACAGAAATGCACTGGCAACAGTGTAGAAATTCCACAAATTTCATATTCCAACAGCGTACACCTTATGTGATGGCAGTATATGGTATAAATCAGTCAGACCTGTGTTTATAGCATCAATTAGTGTTGAGCGTTGGAATGGGCATAACTAGTGACCTCAGTGACTCTGAACGTGGCATGACAGTTGGTCCTAGGCAGAGCCAATTCAAGGGTTTGAAGAGAATGGTGTGAAATGGAAAAGAATACCAATGATTTGGAAATCCTGTGGACAAAAACAGCTTGTGGATCACAAGGGTCAATGAGAAAGGCGAGAATCGTGTAAGCAAACAGACAGGATACAACCAGTCAAATCACATACAAATTCAGCACTGTGTCATATCAGAACACACCACTTATCAGACTTTGCCTGAAAAGAGCTACAGCAGCCAAATATCCTACCAGGTACCGACGTAGCCAGCACAGACGAAAGCATGTCTCCAGTGGGAAAAACTGCATTAAAACTGGACTGTTGAAAAGTGGAAAATAATGCCTGTTTGAAGCAATCCATGTTCCTTTATTATCATGCTAACTGAAGAATTAGAATTTGCAGCAAACACTACATCCATGGATCCACCCTGCATGGTCTCAATAATACAGGCCAATGGTGGCAGTATGATGGTGTGGGGAATATTTGCCTGGCAGACAATAGGATCCCTCATACCACAATATATCTGAACATTGCTGCTGACCAAGTTCATTCCTTCATGGCTACAATTTATCCGCACTCATACAGACACGTCCAGCATGATAATGCACCATGTCAGAAGCCAACGCATCTTTAACAAATGGTTCCAGGAACATGATAGCAAGTTTTCATTACTTTAACAGCTTGCATAGGGCCAAGTTCTCAAAACTTTCTCCCAGTCATGTTCAGCAAACAAACTTTGAGCAATGAACCCACCTGCAGTTACAATTAAGCTCGCATGGGATCAAGTGCATCCTTTATACAACCATACTGCGACATACGCAAATGATATCTCATCCACGGGCTCGGTACTATACCACACTGCCATGTACACACCATTTCTAGTCAAGGGCTAGAGAAACAAGGTACTTCATTACACATCACAAAACAATAACAGCAAAACTTGACTGAAGGCCTGCATGCACCGACTAAAATGGACAAACCGAACAGCTTCAGTAATGACATCATAAATGCCTTTGACGGTAACGCTAACACGTCCATTACCTATAACTGCAAACTTAAACCACTTCTGCTCTGCAACAGAGGAAATTAAAAAAAGGAATAGTGAAGTAAAGGAAATTAAAAATTTTCAAATGATCCCATCTTTCAAAATGTATCATCTGAATGTCTGTAACATTGCGTACAAATACACAGCAAATATACTGCTCTGAAATGAATGGTACACAATTCCATATGCCAGTGGTTTTAAAACTTTGTCCTGGGGGATCCACCGTAATGGCTTTTGTTCCAGTATGACTCGGCTCTTAATGGATTGCAGAATGATTTAAAATGCCTTAAAAATGTCAGAGAAATACTAAAACATTAGAAAGACAAGAGCAGCTGCAGAGATAAATTTTTGAATGCTAGGAAAGTGTGGTCAGTCAAAGAAAGTGACCTTTAGACAGCCTCAAGAAAGCTCAGAGAGGATGTGGCTACAAAAGTCTCAGCCCATTTCTTGAGAATGATTATCGTGGCTGAGACAACTCCATAGGACGAGGACAACATTGCGTCAAAGACTAGGACGGCACCTGGGGACAGGCAAGCAGTGGTGGTTGTGCCCATCCTTAAAATTACCAATAGAGGATGTGCTTAGGTCATGGAGTGCTGGAACACTCAATCCTTATGATCTACAGCAATACAGTTGCCCTCTCCGCAGCTTCAGAGACAACTTTCATCACCTTCCCCCTATGAACGTGATCATCTACTGGTAGCCCTACTTGCTCTAAACAAGGACTTCCCTGCAAAGCCACTGCAGCTTACTTCAGTGGGCACACACCTTGCCTTCCAGCCTTTGAGCAACACTGCTCCAAGTCCCTCACATCTTGCCATCTTCCGTTCATTAGACTCTTCCATCCGTTTTTCCCAAGGCACTGTAAACTCCAACAAGACTACCTGGTTAGAAGCCTCTGGCACCAGCATGATGTCTGGTCTTAAAAATGTCTTTGATGGTGGTGCCTTCCTAATTCAAACATATACTGCCAATGTTGTACCTTCACTAGGAGACCCGACACTGCGTGCTGAATTTTACTCTTTCACCTTCTTTCACAAATTATGACATGGCATCCAGATGTTTGGATTCTGTAACTGATTAAGAGGCTGGAATGGGATATGGCCTCCTGAACGCATTCCCACGGTGAGGCTGCACCCGTGTTCATGCATTCTGCCAGCTGCAGCACTGCGGCAATGTAGCCAACCTCCGTTTTGCTGAGCTTAGGTGATTAACAGCCCTCCCGCTTAAAATCCGCCTCCAACTCCAGCCACTTCGCGGGCGTAGGGGTACACAAGCTATTAATCATGCAATGGACAGGAAGACAGTGCTGTGTGCTGCTGTGTGTTTATTTTCCCCTAAATCATGAGCAGCCACCAGTGGAAAGCATGCCAACTGCCCCCTCCCAGCTACTGCAGCCTTCCTACACTGCCTTCACACACCACTGGCACTCACCCCCCTCATACATTCAGCAGGAGGCACACTCAGAAAATTTATACCTAGATTTATAACCCAGAATCTACCCCTCCCAATTACCCACTCCCAAAGCAGCATGTGTGGTCCTGATATTCATAGGGCAAGGAAGCACACACCATGAGCATAATAATGCTACAATATTCACTGCAGGCATCAGGCTTTCGAGAGAAGAACTGCCTTTTCCTGGCATATAAAGCGGCATAGAACTTCCTGGAACACAGGCCTGACCATCAGCAATGCCCAAGATTAAGCTCATTCTAACAAGAGAGCTGATACCTGGTATACTCAACACAAGACATGCCTGCGACAACAACGTAAGCGAGAGAAGATTAGCAGAGTCCACGTAGTTCAATTGCCCACACTAAGCAGTACATTACTCACCCGATCTTGGCCTTCTGCTTGGACTTGGAGGAGGGTACAATCCTGGCCAGTTTGGAAGGTTTGTCCTTAAGCTGCACCTTTCCAGCACGGTGTCCCTTGTGTCCAGAAGAGCAGGGGAAGCTCTCGGGACTCATCACCCTTGGGATGTTCTTCTCACCCCGCTCCCTAGCTTTGGCAATGGCCTCCGAGATGATCCGATTGGCCTTCTCCTGCTTGTCCTCAACCACTGGCTCCATGGAAGCCAGCTTCCTCAAAGCCCTCTTCTCTGAGGAGGAATATGTGGAAGATGACGAGGAGGATGAAGAAGATGAAGAACTGCTCTTCATTGTGGTACTGTGGACTCGTGCGTAGTTGCTCGATCCATTAGTGTTTTTAGGGGGCTGAAGAAGAAAGCAAAGCAAATAATCAAAAATACAGCTCATTCTATTTAAAAAAAATATATATATACACGTATACAATCAACAATGCTACTTGAAGGTTTACCTTCACTTTCCATTATTTCAAAGTCACTGACAATAAATTTATTTGCTTAACAAACCTTCTTCAAGGTAACATTAAATGCTTACCTAAAGCCACACTGGACCCTCAGCTTACAAAAACACACTGGGGACTGGAAGTTTGATCATAACTTACTTTGTTTTTAAATCCAAAGTCACTTTTTCAAATAATTCAGAAACAATAAAAATGTAGTAACTACTGGCTTTTCATAAAACCCTTAAAGCTATAAGTGGAAAATTTTCTAAGACCTCTTTTTTTAATGAATTTCAACCAGCATTAATTCTAATTTTAAAAGTAACTAAGTTACCCAGCACTATCAAGATGAGCAAATGGAAAAGTAAAAGTAGTAACACAGTTCATACATATACACGATATATACAAATACAGTTAGTGCGGATGAATCAGCAAACATTGAAAAGCGACAGAAGAGTTGTGGAAAACAGAAAGGTGGAAAGGAAAAAAAGTAAATCACCCAACTTTTTTGTCCTTACATTAGTAATGTGTGCAGCACCATGTGTGTCAAGTAATTTCTTACCCCTCCCTGTCACCAGTTCAAGTCCTTCCCTCTAGCACCCACTCCCTGCTGTTTATATGTGTGTTTAGTGGACCGTTTGTCCTCATCTAGTCTGGGAACTGCCCGAAGGTAGCCTCAATGTAGCATCGTGTGTGTGTGTGTGTGAGAGAGAGTGAGAGGTGGCCATTTATCCCCATTCTGACAAATTAGCTGAGAACTGCCTGGAGGGACATGTCACATGTGTGCATGTATCTGTGTGACTATGCAGGTTTACTTAGGGTGACAAGTACATGTGCTAAGTTTCAAATGCCAGAAAATTAGGTAAATTAAATCACGTAATTAAAAAAATCTGGAAAATGTTACCATCTTTAAAAACTTTAAACTCCACATCATTTGTAACACAAGGAGTCGGCGTCTAACTTAAGAACCTTATTCACACCATGTAGGTTCAGTATTCAGCAGCTATACATCTGACCTTATGATTCTCAGGTTAATGATCTAGTGCTGCAATCAAATATTATGTTAGTTACCTCAATTTCTTGAACAGTACTACAGCATCAACACTGTTAGAAAAGTGGGAACCATTTATTGAGGCTGTTTGTCTATTTTTGTAACCATTTTTGTTGCAACTGACATTTAATATTTCCCTCAGTCCACTTTGGATGACAAGCTCTTGTCAGAAGTTCTATACAGCATGTGTGATAGAATGGCACTATTGAGACTGTGTGAAAAACAAGTCCATTACAGCCCATTATATGGATTTGTGTCTAATATGTGCTGTGCAGTGCAAAAGGTAAGAGCAACTAAATAAAGACATAAATCTCAAATAAAAAAAAAAAAAAAAAGGAAAAGGAGGCTGTGGCATAACTCGGGTCAACAATTCAGCAACATTCATTGGACTTGCTCCAACCAGGACGTCAAAATCCAGAAAACCGTTCGCGTACAGTTCAGCTAGCGACTGCAGCCCATTCGGGTACGATAGTCAACTCCTCGCTCCCAAATGACGCACACGGAAGGATTACAAGTCTTAACAATGGAGAAGGAATCAGAAGACTATCATATAGCAGGTGGAGATGAACCAGCTAGTGTTTTTCATTGTTTAGATGAAACCTGTGACTTTTGGGCTGTACCTTTGCCTTCTAAAGTGACAATTTGAGACCTATCCTTGCAGTTGAATAGTGACTATAGTGTCACTATGACACCCACTCCATAGCTTTCCAAAAGCTAGTATCCGTCTCATCAGAACACAGTCACAACTATTCCTCTTCATGGAGAAGGAATGCAAATGAACTCCCTTTCATCCATTGCAATACAGTGAAATTTATTGTTTAAAATAAATAAATAAATAACTGTCAAGAGAAACTGACAGACACAATATTGATGAAAAAGATCAGAGCCCAATAACCAGGACACTCTAGGAACTGTACTGATATCTCTGTGCATGCACACACATTTAAAATGTATACATTTAGCAGGCCATTTTGTCCAATGTGATGTACCACAGTACACTGCATTAGCTGTACATAATTTTAAGCTGACACCATTACCCAAGGTGACTTACAATGTTACACACTAAACTCCCTACAGACATTCACTCATCTATAAACCAGCACAACGTAACACACACACACACACACACACACACACACAAAAAGGGCAATTCAGAGTCACCAATTCTCCCAACACATCAAATAAACAAGTCTTCAGACTGTGGGAGAAACCAAAGCACCTGGAGAAAACCCACATCGAGAGGACATGGCAACTGCACACAGACTGTGCTGTTATACTGATCTAGTGCACAGATGAATGAATGAGTGTAAGTACTGTAATATGCTGTAGGGTATGTAAGAGCATCTGGTAAATGAATAAACAAATGTAAACCCTGGAAACAAATGTTTTAAGGTGATTTGAATTAAACCCTTTTGTTGGCCATTTGTAATGGGTTGTAATCCCAAAACAGTGCTAGATACAGCCATACCTCAATTTATGAAGGATCGATAAACAAAAACTCACTGTATAGAACTTTGTTGTTCTGTTCCACCATTTCGATTTACAAAAATTTCCCTGCAATAACAAATGAATTTGCATAAACCACACAGCCATTTTCTCCAGCATGTATTTATACCTGCCTCTTATTCATGTGCCACAAAGAGCAGAGCAGACACAAACCTTTGTTTACCATACATACACAAAAAAGCGCGGAGGACACTAAATGTAACAAAACCCATTCTTGGATGGGCAACAAGCTATTAAAAAAATTAATAATAAAAAAAAATAATGTCCCATCTCAGGAACCAAGCCATTGTTAACAGACTTTGCACAATACACCAAAATGCTTATTAAACAAAAGTGAAGTAGCGCACAGAATATGCAGCAAAGGTTGATGGAAAAAGCCCACCATCCCAGGTACAGTTTGTAATGTCTTTTCACCATGGCTGTATTTTTTGTGAAATAAAGAATGAGTGCATTCATTCATTCACACACATAGCTATGCAGTTCACACTTTTTTATGTTGTGGTTCTGCTGTATTTATATTTTTACCCCACATTTATTATTATTATTAACTCGTGAGCTTGCCGTTCTGATTATTTGCAGTGTTTTTGGACTAGAGATCAATTCTCATCTTGCTTTGGCATTACAAACATGCAGACTGCAGCAACAACACACTAAAATAAAGTGATTCGAAGAATGTGTATAAATCACGTGTCTATCTCCATTTCAATACACTCACCACACTAGGGATTATGGGAAATGAAGTCATTCGGTGCTGAAACTACAGATCTGTGGCTTTCCCTATCAGGCCTAACTGCTGTAGAGGTATGTAAACAGTTACTGTACTGCTTTTACATTATAAAAAGAGTTTTAAGTATAGCCAGATGATGAATGGAAACGTTATAATTGTCACATTGGATAGTTGCTAATGCAAGACACAGGGGAAAAAATGTATGTAAATATTAGTCTAATAATTGTGGTGAATTACAGGAGCGCTGCTGACCCTGCTGGGGTTCCAGTGCATTAGAGAGCATCAGGGTGGGAGTGTTGCGGTGCTCAGTGTCAAGTAAATATAAAAATGTATACTGACAGTCTCATTTTGTAGGTTGTTAATTCTGTTTAAGGGGTTTATCATTAAACATAATGGGCTGTAACTTTTCAAATTACAAATTTGGAATAATTTCTCAGGAACACATTCCATTCATAAACCAAGGGATTGAGGTGCAGTACAACAAAGCTGGACCGCTCTGGATGTAACTGCTGCGTTAAAAACATTTTACTATTCGGTTAACATCTATGCACCGCCACACATAGCTATACCTGGGGCCACAGCTCATGCTCTTTATTACATCAGTAATAAAACAGAATAAAATGGCAAAAGCCAGGTGCGAGTCTCCACCACAGGATAGGAAGTGGGAGGTGAAGAAGTACAGCTGCCATGTGGGAGATGCACCAAACACTCATTGAAATGTGTCACCCCCCACCACAGTGCCACCCAACACCACACACGCTGGTGCCACACTGTCCCCCCACTGGCGACATGCAGAGGGTAGGAGAGGAACAGTCCCTTACATACACTCGCACGCTGCACTTCAGCTGCCACAGCAAACGAAACGCACACAGGCAGAACACACAAACACGTGGCACACCGCGCTGCAGCAGCATGGCTGCGCTAAGCACGGAGAACTACCTGGAAGCGGGGAGGCAGCGAGACAAAGATGCTCGACACGGGGGGCGGCCATTCATGTGGGGATAAACACGGGCCACGCGCCGCCGCTCACGTGTGCTGCGCGGACGCAGAGAGCGCCCCCCCTCGCCCCCTTGCTGGAACATTCCGAGGCGCGCCAAGCGCAGCACCGCGTGCCGCTCAGCGTCACCCCCCGTCAGACACGCAGCCAAAATGCACGGCCGGCAGCGCGGCGGAACGCAGCGGCGGACAACAGGCGCTGCCGTGAGGCCTGGCTGGTGAGCAAGCGGCCGGAGCGCACGGGCATATGGGAGGGAGGGATAAAGAGAGGCGAGGGAGAGAGAAAGAAATAGAAAGGGGTGGAAGAGGAAAGCGCGTGAAGCGTGCCACCTTATGGCCCGGCTCGGCTGAAATAATGCGGGAAAAGCAGTAGCCCAGTCCAAGATGGCGGAGCATGCCGAGCGACTCAATCGCACGGGAGGCTGCTCGGTTCCTGTGGGGCCCCTCCTCCTTCTCCTCCTCGTCCTCCTCCTCCTTCCTCCTCTAGCCGCCGCGCACTCACCCTTCCTCGGGGCCTCTTCGTCGAAGACATGTTTCCTTCCCTCGCGCAGCTGCCCGACAAAGGCTCCCCCGTCCTCCGGATCTGCCTCGCTCTCTCTGTGTCTCTCTCGCCGACTCGCTCGCTTCCTCCAGCCGCGCCTTCCCAAGGGCCCGCGCCGCCGGTCCCTGCCGCCTCCTTCCCCCCGGGGGGCACACGCTCACAGCGGGGACATGAGGGGGCGACGCGCGCGGTCCCGGGTTCACTCGGAGGCGGGCGGGCCGGGGAACTTGGCCGCCGCGGGGACTCTCATTCTGTCTGGCGCTGCCGCTCGCTCTCGCGCTCCGCCTCCCGATCGGCCTCGGCCCCGGCCCCTGAGTGGCCCTCCGTCCCCTCCGTCCCCTTCCACCCCCCGCCTCCCGTCCCGTCCCGTCTGGTCCGGTCCCGTCCCTTCCACGCAGGCTGGGTCGCTGGGTGGCCCTCGCTGGCCCCACGCGCTCCTCACATCCCGCTCCGCGAGGCAGCCCGCGCCCGCTCTCCGTGCTAGCCTGGCCGCGCGCACCGTCGTCCGTTTTCCGCCTTTCTCCTGCGCCTGCTCCCTCGTTCTCGTCCCCTCTCCCTGGCCGAGGAGCGTTCAGCGAGCGCACGCCTCTGCTGCAGCGGTGGAAAATGAAAGCAGAAAGCAGCGAAATACATCAGCATGAATATTAGAGATGTCGTTAAAATCCAGACTCGTCTCTCTCTCTCGCTCTCTCTCTCCCCCTCTCTTTCTCGTGTGCGCCGACAGGGGGCGCTCGCAATCGCCGTCACTTCAGCCTCTGTAGGCTCTGCGCGCACGCTGGAGCGCTGATCCAAAATGGAAGCGCGACGTCCACGTAGTGTGCACGCGTCGCTCTTATCGTCAGTATGCGCTTTGCAGCATAAATGTGCGTGAAAATTAATATACACTTAAGTTTCTGTACACTTTCCCCACTCTGCACAGGTGGCAGCCATGCTCACGATGTGACATGGATGTGTTTAACTTAAATATAGGAATCCGTCACTAGTAAGTGTGTTCATTGGGGCACTGCAGATAAACTAGTGCTCCCAGTCCAGCAGCGGCAGGAATGCCAGTGCGCATATTACCTGTTTCACCGAGATGGAAATGTATATTGCCATGGGAACAGCAGCACACACCCTAACCCAGGGACCACAGCTTGAGTATGAGAAGCTCCTCTGAGCTGTATTTGTTGTGGGCTCCTGGTCTTAGCACAGGACCATCTCATCCTCCTGATCTCCAGAAGGCCACTTCGTGTGTCTCGTGATGCCCTGCATTTCCCCAAACTCGCTCACGCTGCCCCCTATAAGAAAAAATACACTGCCCGGACAAATAAAAAAAAAAGTCACCACCTGAGTTTAACTAAGCAAATAGATAAGAGCCTTCCATTGGATAATTACTGCAGTTCAGCAATGTTACGTGCACAAAATATGAGATGAGATGAGCTGACTACCTGAATATACTGAACGACCAGGTTCTTCTATCAATAGGTTTTTTCTTCCCTGATTCCAAGATGACAATGCCAGGATTCAACAGGCTCAAATTATGAAAGAGTGCTTCAGGGAGCATGAGAAAGACATCATTTTCACACATGGATTGGCCACTACACAGTTCAGACCTCAACCCCATTGAGAACGAATCTTTGGGATGTGCTGGAGAAGACTTTACGCAGAGGTCCGACTCTCCCATCATCGATAGAAGATCTTGGCGAAAAGTGAATGTAACTCTGAATGGAAATAAATGTGACATTCTATTAAGCTTATCAAAACGATGCCGTAATCAAAGCTAAAGGTGGTCTAACAAAATATTAATGTGTATGACTTTTTTTTTGGCCAGGCAGTATATATAGTTCATACCAATAAAATAATACAGCTAGGAAGATCCATAGCAGCACCTTTTCTTTCTGAAAGGAACAACCTTTAGGTCTTGGCTGGTCTTTGAAAAGAGCTTTGACTCAGTAAGTACAGTATTTTCACCCTGATAAGCAGTCCACATGATCATTTGCTGGCTCTATGCTGTAATATGGGGTATTACTAGGTTTCTCTAAAGCACAAAGCATAAACACACTGCTAATCTCTCCTACTTTTGCTCTAGGTAGCCTTTTTTAAAAATCAATTTGGGGAACTCAATCATTTTCTTAATGTTGGTTGGCTTCAAGTTTGTTTCTGCACAATAGAATTTGCTGTCCAGTGCTGTAAAATGGAGACATTTATATATTTAGCTGATACTTTTCTCCAAAATGACTTACAATATTAAGCTACTATTTGATATAACTTTTTAAATAGCAGGATAATTACTCTGTTTTCAGGGTAGGTACCTTAAGAGTTCTACAGCAAGAGGTGGGGTTTCAACTTGGGTTTTTTGAGTACAAGGTGGCGGCTCTAATAACTGTCACTTGCTGCACAGTAAAGCCTTTACAGCATGTTTTCTTTTCTCAGGTCACACTCTTGAAGGTGATTTGTAAGCCTGCCCTCCTCCTTCCGTATCTCCCAACACTCTACTTTATATTGAATTTTCTAGCTAGTTGCTAACTTCATTACTATAGCAGCAGGTGGCATAGTAGTTGTAGCTGCAGCCCCGGGTCACAGGTCCAAATCCCACCTCCTGCTGCAATACCCCTGAACAAGGCACTTAAAGTTAAAACAGCCCAGCTGTATAAATGGATATATGTGTAAGTAGCTTAATACCATAAGTTGCTTTAGAAAAAAAGAATGTTGGACAAATGAAATTATCCATTTTTAAAAACTGCTGTTCATTACTAGTCTTTGAATTAGGATGGTTACTGGAAAAGTTGAGAATACAAGTAAAACATATACTTAATACTCTGATCTATTTTATGCTTTATTAAAAAAAAAAAAAAAGACTGACTCATACTGATGAAAAGCCTTATTTTGATTTCCCTGCTGCATGAGGCCTTTGCTCTGCGGGTTGGGTGGAGAGCATCTGATTCAAATGTATTTTTGTGGATTGTGGCTGAATAGGTAGTACAAGGCAGTGTGTGTAACTGCCAGTGAGGCTGAACCTCAAAAGCACTATTTGGGGATGAAAATGCCAAGAAAAGGGGACGATTATGAGAAATACATAATCTCACAGGCAAGCAACACATCCTACCATGTCACCAGTAAGCAGGAGCTAAGCCTGTTTCTTTGATGTACTGTCAGTCTAAGCCCTGGCATCTGAAACATTGAGAAAGGACACTGAAATACTGCTGTGTCCAAGCCACCGCTATAAAGAGGCTTCAATTATAAAGCAAAGGAAAAAAAAAAAAAAAAATATCCCATGTAGTATAGCAGGTAGTAAAAACCACTACATTCTAAGACCTAGTAGATAAAACACTGCAGGGTGTGCTTTTAGCTTGCGAGTTACACGGTAAAGATGGTTACTGAATGGTTCAAGATTAAGCAAATCAACATATTTTAAAACTTCTACAATGGCAGTTCTCACAGACTAAAGTTATTTACCCCGTTAATCATTTATTAACTAAGGAGATAAAGACAGCACTACTGTAGGCTGTAATACACTAATTTATAATATATGGTGGTGCCTAGGCACCACATAAATTAAGTGTGGCCAAGAACAAAAGTGTAAAAACAGATCACAAGTTGCAGCTTTTTAACTTTGAAGTTTCTATCTATAGCTACAACTACTATACCACCTGCTTTACAGATCTCTTTCTCTTCTAAAAATTATTAGCAGTCAAATGTCACCACTGCAGTGTAGTAATACAATGATCAACCACAACACTGAAACCAGCTGCCTAATATTGCGTAGATCCCTTTCATGCCGCCAAAACATCTGACCTGTCGAGATATGGACTCCACAAGACCTCTGAAGGTGCCCTGTGGTATCTGGCACCAAGATGTTAGCAGCAGATCCTTTAAGTCCGGTAAGTGGCAAGGTGGGGGTGGGGGGGAAGCCAAGACAACACCTTGAATTCTTTGTCATGTTCCTTAAACCATTGCTGAGGGCCACTGCCATCAGGGAATCCCGCTGCCATGAAGGAGCGTACATGGTTTTTTAGGTAAGTGGTATGTGTCAAAGTAACATCCACATGAAAGCCAGGACCCAAGATTTCTCAGCAGAACATTGCCCAGAGCATCACACTGCCTTCTTCCCATAGTGCATCCTGCCGCCATCTCTCCCCCAGCTAAACAGCATACCCGCACCCAGCCATCGATATGATCTAAAAGAAAACTAGATTCGTCAAACCAGGCCACCTCCTCCCATTGTTCCATGGTCCGGTGCTGACACGCACATGCCCATTGTAGGCAGTTTCGGTGGTGGACAGGGGTCAGCATGGGCACCCTGCCTAATATACCCCCCCACCCCTTGACAGGTGCCAATTGTAATGAGAGAATCAACGTAATTCACTTCACCTGTCAGCGGTTTTAATGTTGCAGCTGATCGGTGTATATGGAAATAAAATCTATATTCATGAACTGAGTTGAAACATTTAGAGAACAGTCATGGTTATTTAGAATGTTTTAGAGAGAGAAAAAAAAATACAAAAGAACTTCCCTTTTTATGCATACTAAAGCAGAGGAACTGGTTTTCCTCTCCCACTGCATTAACAGAAAACAAACTGAAAAGCCGTGGCTTTAAACTGGCTCTAGGCATTGCATTATCTCTATGACTAACGGTCAGTATGAAAAGGGGAAAACATATTGAAGACAAACATAGCAGCAACAAATCACATGGCCTACGCAGCATTGCCTTGGCAACACAACAGTTAAAATGCTAATGAATCGTGCTGTGAGCCTGGGAGTAGTTTCCTTTCTTCAAAACAAGCAGAGGTGCAGGTGTTGGTTTCAGAGCTATTCATTTACAGGCCCGTCAAAGATGGCTGGCTTCCTATCAAATATTAATGCGCACATGGAAATAGGAACTGTGTACTGAAAGGCTGTTATATACAGGGTGCAGAGGCCCTGGAGGCAGCATGCAGCCTTCACAGAGACCCCTGTCCACTGCAATCTGGCTCGTGCCCTCACGATAAGAAATGCTCCGGTACCAAATGCACACAGAAAGAGGGGGCATGGCAGAGTGGAGAAATGTGTCTTAAACAGCAGTGACCAGCTGGTAGCACATCTTATGAGCATGAAATCCACTTGGATGGATGGATGGATGGCCAGATGGACAACAGTTTTATTAATTTTGAAGGAAACTGCTTGAGACCACCGCAGCATACATATAAGAAATGACCGATGATCCTAGTAAATAAGCTGCGCAAAAACAGACTGGCCATAAAAAAGTTTTTAAAAAATTGTGCCGACAGCTCAGCACCTCTTGGACAGAAAGAGGAGCACCCTGACAGCCTGAGCCCTCATATGATTCACCAGCACACCCCTGTCAGTATTTCTCTTTCTCCTCACCAAAATGTAACAGGAGATCCTTTCAGCAAATAGCACTACTTCCCCATACATTAAGCTTCAACATCTCTTCCATTCATCAACGCAAGAGATGGTAAAAATGGATGGATTTTGTGCTTCGGTCTCAGGAAAGAACAGAAGTCCTGGATGAATGCCATTCTCGCCACCCCCGGAGCCGAATTCACGCGTCTCGTCTGAACCGCGTTGGCATGTTCACGCTAAATGAGTCATTACACAATGCAGTTTCCTCACTTTGTCCCCAAAATATTCACTATTCTATTTTTGTTCCAAGAAATATTTCTCGCACACAGACATTTCTTCGAAAGCCATCACAAAGTCGACTTTCCTTTCATACAGTACTATTACGGGAAAGGAAAAATTACACTGTCAGAAGTTACCTGTGCACCAAATTCAGGGTTAAGAGGACCCGGCGCCCCCTGCGATAGGTCATTGGCATAAATGATGTTACAGAACTGTATGGGACAGCAATCTCGGGCTGATCCAAGTGCAGCTGGACCCACGTGTAGTTGGTGACAATGTCTTTATTTCAGATGAGTTCAGCTGAACAGGACTGGCCTTTGCAAGAAAATGGATCCCACCCAGTCTACTAATGACATACACACACTTATACCCTGATATGCATCCTTTTGGGTTACAAAAGTTCAACTTTAGAACCCCTACCTCAGCTCACAAGGAACTTCTTCCTATTTATGAGCAGAGAATTTGGAATTTAAAAGCTTCCTGACAGCTGCGTACTGAGAGTTCAGAACCAGCATGCGGTCTTTTTTGCAGTTTGGCTTTTGCCTTTAGTTCTCAACCTCCATCACATCTTGTTTGCCGATTTCATCTTACAATTTCAGTAGTTACAGACCCTGTCTGTACATTGTCATTTGCAGCATTTCCACTGAATGTTTTTGGTGTTCCTGTTCTCTTTTTCCCCATCAGAGCTTGAACTGCTGCACACGCAAGTATTATATGTACAGTCAATCCACTACTTATGAACATTCCTTATGCACAAACTCACTATAACAAACAGTGTTGTTTAGACATTTTGATTTACAAATGTTTCCCCACCACATGGCCATCTTCCCGTGTGTATTTTCAGGTGCTGTTTATTCATGTGCCGCAGAGCACAGTGCAGATACAGTCATTTAACTTTTTGCTCTGAATGTACAAAAACACACAAAGGATACCAAATCCAGCAAAATGTCATACAGGGAGTAAGCAACCAAATACTATACATACACAAATACATCGTATGGCCAAAAGTATGTGGACGTGTGAGCATCACACACACGTGTGCTTGTTGAACCTCTCATTCCAAGCCCTTGGGCATTCATATGGCATTGTTCCCCGCTTTGCCGCTATAACAGCCCCCACTCTTCTGGGAAGATTTTCCACCACATTTTGGGAATTTGTGCCCATTCGGCCACAAGAGCATCAGTGTGATCGGGCGAGAAGGCCTGGCTTGCGGCTGTCTTTCCAGTTCATTCCAAACGTGTTCGGTGGGGTTGAGCTCAGGGCCCTTTGCAGCCATTCAAGTTTTTCCACCCCAACCTGGGCAAACCATGTGGTTATGGAGCTCACTTTGAGCATGGGGGGGGGGGGGGGGTATAGTCATGTTGGAGCAGGAAAGGAGCTTCTTCCCCAAACTGTGGCCACAAACCTGGAAACTCTCAATTGTCTAGAATGTGTTTGTTTGCTCTATGGGTGCAGCTGAAACAGCTCAATACTTCTGGCTGTATAGCATATCTTGCTGTAGTAGATATGTGTAAATACTGTTGCTACTGTACTGTTTTTAACTGTACAATTTTAAGCACAGAGGCAACAAATGGACAGATTATAACTTTCATCTTGAACAGCCAGCTGCAACAGACACGTTTGCGTCTTGTTACGTTCAGCCTAACACATTTAGGAAAAAACTTGTGTTACTGGGCTTGATGGTGTTCACCGTGTTTCGAGAGCATCAGGTGAGTTGTGGTGCTCAGGGGGCGCAGCTATGTTAGACTTGGCCTACAGAAATAAAGTTTGTTTCATGGTCTCAATTTCTGCATCATTAAAGCACTTAAACATAATAAGCATTAATATTAATGGGATATCAATTTCTGATTTACACTTACAATATATACAGCAGTCCTGCAACCTACAAACATAATACATTCTGCAAAAAGTTTGTAAGTTTATGAGTATTCAAGTGCATGGCACATAATGCTGTAGCAACAAAAGAGTTGAACAAGCACATGCAAATAGCCATGCAGTATAACAGAGTAACTGATGAAAAATAGCAAAGTTATGTTTGGTTATGATAACTAATATTAACAATTGAAGTAATTGGGTCAATTTTAATGGATTCGGTGACAATTTAGAGTAAATGGGTGTTCGCTCTGGAGTGAGGAATGCATAAAAATGCCTTTGGAACTAAATTTGTTGGTTTATGAGAATCCACTTTACGGAGATTATTTTCAGGAATGAACTGCAGTTATCACAGTCAGGGAAGACTGTGTAGAAACTGCTGAATATGCTCATAACTATCCAAAAGTCAAGTCACAATATTTACACTGAAACAAAGCCACCATTTTCTCCACTGTTAAATATTTGGAAAAGACGCTTCAGCGGAGCATTGAACCGATATGCAAAAGCAGCCCTGTAAACACTATAACCAGACATACTGTACGTGTGCCTCTACATGACACAGCTTGTCTACGGTTGCACTATAGGAAGAATCTGAGCCATCTGACAGTTACAGATGGGAGCTATGATAACCACCATAAGGGCAAACAATGTCACTTCTGAGAAGTCAGCAGGCCACCTGCTGCATTATGAGGTTAAATAGTGATGTTCTTGATAGGAGGAACATCTGAAACCCAGCACTGCAAAGTCACCACAGGGAAACCGGTTACTGCCAGTCTCCATCAAGCCAACACAACGAGCTTGTAAAGGTGAGCTTGTGCTTGGTTCCAGGAACCTCTGCAATACTGGGTCACTCCATTGTGTGTACTCAGACTCTTAGGCAAATTGCTCTTGCGAGTGGGTTGAATTCCTGTTACTGCTATTAATAATCAGTTTCTGGATGAAGAATCTGTCTTCTTCTTCTTTTGGCCGCTCCCATTAGGGGTCGCCACAGCGGATCAATTGTTTCCACTTCTTCCTGTCCCCTGCATCTTTCTCCGTCGCACCCACCACTTGCATGTCCTCCTTCACCACATCCATAAATCTCCTCTTAGGCCTTCCTCTCTTCCTCTTGCCTGGCAGCTCCATCCCTAGCGTCCTTCTCCCGATACATCCAGAATCTCTCCTCTGCACATGTCCAAACCAAGGATGAAGACTCTGTCACTTTTTTAAAATAGCGCATAAAAGCTATTTGTTGGCATTTTTTCATCATCGGTAGCCACTAATGTGTAGATATTAATCTTTTTTTAAACATGGTTTGAACACCACTTGAGGAAACAACTACTGAGCATTTCTTAAATTGGGAAACTCGAAAGTAATAATGGACAAATGTCTTTTTTTTTTTTTTTTTAAACTTTGCGTTTTTTTATTCACATCTTCTGGAGTTTTGTAAGAATGCTTTTGTTTTAAAATGAGCAGTTCTGACTTTGAAGAAGTCTGTCACCGGTGAGTGTCGTTTCCCTCCTTTTTCCCCCCACTTGAAAACACATCTTCATTGTCTACGCAGTAATGATTGTTTGCTTCATTGAACTGTTCAGCTGTATTAGTTTGTGAAAAAGTCTGAAAACCACAGCAACAGTGTTGCTCTGGGACTGAATCGCTCCTTTTGAAAACTCGCCGCTGGCTAAAATAACAAAGAACAAAGCCAGCTGGTCTGGCTGTATCGACTTGGTTTCTACCTGAAAAGGTGAGTATATTCTAAAGCTTTTGTACGGCTCTTCCATGGGGCCATAGAATATGAAGGTGCAGTGTAAATAAATTAATGCCTTTCCACCATATAGTATTGAAAATGTCTGATAAATAAATGAATGTCTATTTTCATTTTTTTCTGCTCATTACAGGTGTTAAGGTAAAATCTGAAATTTAAGTGATCTGTAAGGGGAAGGAGATGTACAACTAAGAATACAGTCCTGTTACATTCCAGATTAACTGTAAACACAGAATGTTATACTGTAAGAAAGTTGTAACTAAACTTTTTTTTTTTTTTTTACTAATGAATTTCCTAAATACATTAAAACATAAATGGCAGAAAAATATTGCTTTTGTAGTGAACATGTTTTACTGCTTATAATTATAGTGTAATAATAACAGTTATATAGAAATAGTCATCACGTGTGAAAAAGACCTAAGGAGAGAAAAAAGCAATTGTTTCATTATTCCCGTTGCATTAGTGCATCAAAATAAAAACATGGGTTTCTCAAAATATACATCACAATTTTTAAGACCACCTGAATGCACCATCAGGACAGAAGCTCATTTCAATGTCCTCATACCCAGAGGGGGAAAAGTTATCTTTAATAGTTCAGTAATTTTTTGGAAAAATTGTACTTTCCAAGGTTTTTTTTTTTTTTTTTAGACTCAAATAAATTAGTTTAAAAAAAAAAAAAAAAACAAAAAAAAAAAAAAAAACCTTCTACTCCATTATTGTCACCCTCTTTTCATTACTGTAAAACGTGTAACATTTAATGTTTGAACTTTCTCTCTTTAAAACTAAATCGCACGATTGACACCCTGAACCGTGATGCCTCCTCTGGATTGCAGCAGTGATTGACGGTTATCGATCACAGTCACTGGACAAGTTACGCTGCAGTGAGTCGAACCAGAGTTCAGTGCTGACCAGACAACTTGGTGCTGAACCTCATCCAGCCTTTCATTCACACCCAGGGCAGTGAATTCAGCAAAAAAGAGAACTTGGTTTAATATTATTTTAATATTTCAGGAATATTTGTTTTCTACATTGTTGGAATTGAACTGTTTTCAGTTAAAAAGGACTTATTGAAAAGATTTGTTTGGTGATTAATGCCTACCTTTTTTCTATTAATGCCATAAATTAAATGTAAGAAACTATACAGATTTATAAAAAAAAAAAAAAAAAAACCTAATTTTATTTAAACAATCATTTTAAAAGTAAAATACTGAAGCTAAACTTGTTGTAAGTTAATGCAAGTGAAAGTTCTGAAGTATAGAATGTTATGTATTTTAAAACATGTAAGAGAGTTTATTTATTAACTGTTAAATAATGGCCATCTTTACATGCCTGGTAATCTGGAGTGTTAAGGTCAGCAGTCTAGTACACAGACTTTTTTCATTTTTGTTGTGTATACATTTGAGATAAATGCAGCACCCAGTGTAGTGTCACGAAATATCATCACTTATAATGTTAAGTCAAAGTCTGAGTCCTAATTTTATAACATTTTCCATTTACTGAAATATAATGTTGAATGAAATTTAATAATAGCGTTAACCAGTGGTTCCAGGAAGGAATCCTGCTTACTGCAACCCTCAACTGGACAGTGAGTGAGTGAATGTAAAAAAGCATTCAAAACCCTTAGCCTTTATATCCTGCTTTGTGTTACACAATGGAACAATGATGTATATAACAGAAATATTTTCCCCTCATCAACACCAAGTACTCTGTAATGTCAAAATGGAAATATTGGTTTAACTTAGTGTAACTTTAACAGAGGCATGCCACACCTTTATTGCGTGTGGCTGCACTGCACACCTCTGCTCATACCAGATGCTCTTCATTCAAATGCGGTGAGGACACCCCAAAGTGAACGGGTACAAATCACTGTTCGTCCTTCCTCTAAATCACACGTATACAGTCCAGTTCCTCTGTAGCATTCGTAGAAAAACCTCACCAGCATAGTTGGATTTCAAGCGTGTGAGAGGGAATCACCATCGGCCCTTGATGCCGCCTTCGGACAGCTTTCAGTGACTGGATTGAAATTAAATGAGCATATTGGTCTGGAATTTCTAAATCAATCTGCTTTTCTTTCGACAGGTATTCACTTCAGTATTTACATCCCGAAAAATGCAACGCAGTTACAGTGAGCAGTCTGTGTTCAAGGGTGGTTAACAGGCACACAAGGGTAAGTGGAGGCAAGACTCAACAGTCTTCCCAAATTCAGCATCAGAGGTGCTGTGGTCCACAACAACGGGTGCAACTAACAAAATGTCTGTAAAACTGGACATTACAAAACACCAGAAAAGCACCACCCTACTCATGAATGCTTAAAATAGGTTGGTGCTTTTTGCATGACAAATAAAGAAACCTGGACAATGGGGGGGCGGGGGGGGGGAGAGGAGAAGCAAGCCACATTGCATCACTTCCTCAAACAAATATTCTTCGCTTTGATCTGCTCTTGGAGACGAAAGGGGTGATGTGAGAGGCTCAAGCCCACTTCTCCAGGCATGAACCTGGACATAAAGAAGACCCACAGAGTCCTCTGGCAATAACCTCTTGTTCAGAGACTTATGGCATGGCCAATAACCTGCCTGTGGTCACCTAGTAAAGCTGTATTGTGTGAAGAAACTCCATGTTGTTTTGTCCAGTTCACCACATTAGTGCTCCTTCAGTGTAACCCAGCAGCAAAGCAAAGCCTTTAAGATGACAGACTTGTGAGGGGGGGAGGAGAAGAAAAAAAAAAGAGCCCAAAAGGCTTTGCAAGTTCAAGGAAGGTCTCTATTTTTACAACCTTCTAGTTAGGTCCTTAAAACAATCAGTTTCCAGGCAATTTGAAGGTTTATAAACAAACGTTAAAATAAATGCTGTACGTCTTTCCTTAATAAATATAATGTAAGATCACAGGAGCCCAGTGTAGAGCGGCACTTCTCTAAAGCTTGCCGCAGAGAACATGGAAAAAGAAGAATAAAAAAAATATCAAGTATAGCTTCTTGTTGGGAAATGATTTAGGAAACTAGTGCTTCAAAGGGAGGTGTAAAAAAAGTCTACACGTATTTAATCGTGGTGCCCTTACATCTGCATGAAAAATACCGACGCTCACTTTTACAGGAGGGCTGCCATCTTGTCCCCAAGTAACATATCGATGGAAAACTTACAGATTTGCTCACACTTCTGTTGAAAACTGCATGCTTCCCTTGCATAGCAAGTGCAACTTTGTCTCTGAAAATCTGCTTCTGAAATAAATTCTTGTAAAGCAGTAATTTTTAATTACCATTCATTCAAATTAATCCATGCATAAATAATGCACAGCTGAGCCACAAAAGGATGAATTATTTTTTTTCTTCAAACATAACAAAAATTCCTCTCTTCCAAACACAGAGAAAGCCTAATTCAATGGCAAGCTCAGAATATAAGAATTGCTGTGTGCACCCAGCTTGAAGCTCACTTAAACATAACACATTTGTGTTCTCCTTGCTTTTTGATTTTTTTGTGGTTTTATCTTTTTACTGTTTTAATCTCTTATTCTCGGGTGGTACAGCAGCTCAGCAGTTGCCTCACAGCTCCTGGACCACGAGTCTCCCTATGTTTGTGTGGATTTCTTGCCATAGTCCAAAGATGTATGAAGAGGTGAATTGGTGAAACTGCAGTGCGTGTGTGTGTGGGGGGGGGGGGATTAACAAACAGGTATGCCCTGCCTTGCAACATATTGTGACCGTTACAACGCTGCAACTTTGTGTTTATCCCTAATGCATAGATTCTTTTGTTCTTTTACAAGCGTATTTTCTAAATGCTGTTATTTTTATTTTATTTTGTATTTTTAATGCTGATATTTCAGAGAAATACAAGAAAAAATAGTTTGTGGTATATCCAGAGTACCTTTCTTATTTATTTTCCCTTTAAAATGAATGATAAATTCTTTTTAATACTCTTCTTATTAAAAGTGTGAAATAACATGTAAAAGTGAAATAACATTTTTGTTCCGCACATCATGACAGGGAAATTCAGAGAACCAATCAGTCAAAACCATAGTTTCTGACATTTGTGCAACAGCTAATACAACCAAAAGCATATAAACAGTTTCATTATTAGCACAGTAGTACTGATCTCAGCTTTACTCTAAATGGATATGAGTATGGCTTGTAAAATGAAAGAAAGACCCTGATGAGCAGAGCAGAAATGTGGAGAAAGTTAGACATCGTGCAGGTGTGGTATCTTGGGGTCATCAAGTCTCAGAGTCAACAAGCTGTTTGGCAGGGAAGGTCTGCTGGCTCCAGAAGAGCCTTCAAAAACTGACATAGAAATGGCTGACCAAAAGCAAACCCATCTCAGGTTCTGTGAGCAAAACCCACTGACAACCTGTGGTCCAATTTGAAGACGTACATTTGCATACACGAAGCATCTGGAAATGTTCTGTGCAGAGGAGCAGTCCAAAATCCCCACAAAACTGTTCTCCAACCTCACTAAAAATTATGGGAAAAGGCTTCCCCGACCAGAAGAAGCTGTGCTCAGTAAAATTTATTTATTCAGTTGGCCACTGCTTTTCTCCCACAAAGATTAACGTTACATCTCTGGAATAATTTTTCCATGCTGTCATTTATATTAAAAACTTCTGCAGTTGGCTGTTTGCTCGGATATTTCAGCACATCTTTGCAGTTTCACAGAGTTCACCGAAAACCAAAGGTATGGAGCATAAAAATAGCCCAGCGACGACACAAAGGGCAGCAGCAATACCACAATCACCATGATGACCACCAGCAGCTTCTCTGCGTCCCCAGCAGGAACTGAGTGCATTTTTTCCTCCAACCCACAACCTGCTCAAGTGAAAGGTGCTGCGACGAAGGCTTGCGTCTAAAACACGGATCACAGTGCACTGCAGAAGCCAGAATGTTCACACATCTACCAGAAGAAGGGTCTGCGGCCTTGTTGTTTATAGTTAAAATTTTGTATTGGTCAAATAAGGACTGTCGGGTATTACCATACGTCTTCCACTTCCATAAACATTAAACGTAGATTCAAGCGAAGGCTTAAAATACACATCATACCGCCATAATTCTGCATGACTTTTCTAGTTCTGTGAAACATTGTGCAGGAGTAAAACCCCAAATGTAATCTACACCATCTCCATGTTTTACCTTACAACCACTTTGAGTAAAATATTAACCTTTGCCTCTCTAATGCTGGTAAACAGACCGAGTGAAAAACTCCACTGCTAATCCCTTTAACATGCAGTGTAAAGGTCATGTGAACTTTGTCTCCATATATTTTAACTCTTCAGTGACTTCCCAACACCATTAATATGTTGTGAAACTGTCCCTACAGACAAAAAGATGACAACTGTCAGTATGTGGACATCGGTTCACTGCCTCGCCACCTGACGCGTCCGGAACTGCTGCACCACTACCTGGGTGTAGATCCCAGTCCACATGCAGCTGACATTATGACCTCTAAATGCACACACAAAAAAAAAATAGAGAAGAGAAGTGCGGGTTTAAAAAGCCACAATTGTAACCCAAGGCAAAAAAAAAACATTTAGCACTTTAAAAAATAAAAACCACAAGTATGGAGAGAAGCACTTCTGTCTCCCTGACAGAGAAGTCTGGCTCTCCCCCTGCTGGCGTGTGTGTGTGTGTGTGTGTGTGTGTGTGTGTGTGTGGAGGGGAGGAGGGAGGTCAGGACACCGAGATGGGAAGTTAGCGTCGCCACCCGCCAACTTGACATTCCGGCTAGACGAAAACCCGGTTAGAAATGGGGACGGCCTGTCATCGGATGCTCAAAGAGGCTGGCAAGAGATGCAGAAGCAGACTGTGTGCTCACAGTGGTTTCTACAAGGAGAAGCTGCGGAGAAACAGTTGTTTGGCAGACTTACAGCGCACTTTGTGCTGGCAGAGGTCCCGCATGTTCTTCATACACTGAATCCAAGAACAACTTCGCCCTCCCCCTTCACCCATCGCTTCCTGTTGATCTTTCACCCTTAACCCGCCTGCTCTCCACATTTCAGGCGATCAAGCGAGTTAGGCAGCCAATGAGAAACCCAGAGGGAGGGGCTCTAGCCAGGGAGACAAAGTGGAGTAGCCAATCGCAGACACCCAATTGCCATGTGCCCTAGTTGTAGCCCCGCCCCCTCCGATGACTGACATGGTGTTGGGTTTCAGCATTAGCGTACAATTATATACAGCTTTTTTTAGGGAGGTCAGGAAGTGGAAAAAAGTGAACAATTCAGCAGCAGTCCTACCGGAGGCAGCACCTCTTCCTCCTTACACTTGTCTTCTCCCTCACGTCTGAGGTATCAGTGTGGGGAAACGGTCAGACTGACTTCCAGAAGCACCTGCTCAAGTCTGCTACAGCTGTGGTTAAATCGCTCAAGTTCAATCTGTCTGTTCTTTATGGACAGCTTTGTTTTTCCAAGCCACAGACTTGAAATTTGGCACATAGGCACTTCTCACCCTAACCGAGGTTTCTGCATAAGCACATCCATTAAATTCCAAAAAGGCTCCTTAATATTTAAAAAAATTTAAATGCGGTTTCTGATGAGGCTTGGAGAACCAGGGGTAGTGACATCACACGCCAAGCGTACGTGACGTTGACAGATTTCCTTTCCACATACACGCTTTCTCTTATAGGCAGGAGCATCCCACCCACCGTATGTGCTGTACACACATGCTGATGTACTTTCTCACTCACAAACAAATTGGAAAATAATAAAATTTGGTGATACATCATTTATTATTGCCTGTATGTCAGTCCGCACATGCCATACATGGTCTACACACTCACTAAGAGTCAAGAAAAGTACAAAAAATTCTCAACAGTGGTCATACTTTAGATTTAGCCAC
Source organism: Heterotis niloticus (assembly GCA_018136845.1). Classification (NCBI taxonomy): domain Eukaryota; kingdom Metazoa; phylum Chordata; class Actinopteri; order Osteoglossiformes; family Osteoglossidae; genus Heterotis; species Heterotis niloticus. The sequence continues at coordinate 6,325,835 of CM030900.1, read as the reverse complement.
AACTCCTACTACAAAAATGCTTTCTTCTGACACCTGAGATATAGCCTACTGTGTTTAAAGTTGGGGAAAAAAATAAACATGTTTCCTCCATCAACTCGAATGCCAACTGACGCAACATCTGGTATGGGTCTTCAGCAGGAACACCAGACACAAGCTGTAAACACTATGGCTATGGATTGCATTAAGGCTCTACCACACTGCTGGTCTGTTTAGGTGCCTTTTAATTCCAACAAACACCTGGGTATGGAAACACATGGGTTTCCCTCCATAGTTTAAAGACATGCATACATTATTATCATGTACCGCATGTTCAGGATTGAAGCGGTGTGGAGCCTGGGCTGGAATCACTGCAGTGACACTACAGGGTGGCTACACACGTAGCAACACACTACAAGCAATTTAGTGAGACCAGTTAAAATTAAATGCATGTGTTTTGACTGAGGGAGGAAACCAGAGCAGCGAAAGTAAACCCACGCGCACATGGATTAAAAAGACGTATCTTCAAATTTTTAAAGCTTGACTTGTGACCCTAGGAGCCTGTGCTTGCAGTAAATCCCTAAGACGGTAATTTTGGGTTCAATTCGGCATACCTGCTGCCTGGCAGGGATTCTACACCACTGCAGTCACGCATTTTCTAGCTGAAAGTCTCAGGCTCTGCCTGCCTACACATTACTCACAGTCCATGTGGCTGAAAGCATCGGCTTTCCTTGTATCATCACACAAAACTAACAAACGGGTGAAACTAGCACACAAGGGGTAAGGGAGGTTGAGCACAACATAATACCACGTAAAAAGAAAAACCACGTAAGCGCTAATAGGGCTATCAAATGAAAATCCTCGAAAAGCTGAATTCTTATAACCTGAATGGGAATGCATAATTGGGCAACATGCCAAAAAAAACCTTGGACCATACCTCTGCTTTGTAACAGATGGGAAAAGAGCATTCTTCCTCTGTCTCAGTGCCACCATTCATCCAGGGACAGCTGAATGACTCACGTTGCCTTGGGGAACTTTCCGGAGTCAGAGCAGCCTCTAGCTGGGGAAGGAGGGCATCCCCAAAGAGACCGTGAGGCTCCAGACTTTCAAACCCGTTGGTGTGCGTCTCCACTTGCTGCAGTAGACCCTCGTCTAGTGCCTGACATCCATTGTTGCCGAGCGTGGGTGGTGGACTCGGCTCTGGGTCACCCTGATACTCAGTGAGGAGCTGAGACACAGCAGCTATATGACAGTCAAGGCCATCCGGAAACAGCTCAGCACCGCTGTAGCCTCCCTGGACTGCCCTGGAGTGCTGTGTGGCTTGGAATGGGCAGATCCCTGCTAGACGAACAGGGCCCTGCTGCTGGGGTTGGCTCTTAGTGGCCTGGCCAGGGTCGCTTGTGGTCATTGACATGACTTCTGAGGACAAAGACTGGCAGGCACCGGATGGCTTCGAGATGGAGGAGAGTGATGGGTAGTATGGAGGAAAGGAGGAGAGGGTTTTTGAACCGGGGAGTGATGACTGACACCTTTGATAATTCAGCGCTGTTTCTTGCTGAGGAAGTCTTTCTGGTAGCAAAGCTTTAGGGGTTTCTAAGAAGCTTGACAGTGCATTCAGGCCACCCACATAGCAGAAAGGTCGGTGGGAGGGCTCATGAGGGGGGCTGTGCTGTGGCTTCTGGCTAGGATCTTCAAGAGAGAACGCAAAGTCTGACTGGGGCAGAACCTGGTCATCCAAGTGTTCTGGGGGCTGCTGCAGGTGGGGGAGCTGTCCCATTGCCGGGTGGTGGCTCTGCTGCTCTGGAGCCACCTGATGGAGAGGGTCACCACTTAGATCCTGGTCCCCCCACATGGGACTTCTGTTAGGGAACATCACATCGGATTCCTCTAGTCGCTGGACAGTGGGCAACTGGATCTGGGAGTGCTCACCTGAGAATGGCTGATCTGTACTACCTTCACCGCTGGGAGCATCGTAATACTCGAGCTGCCCCTCAAAATGCAAGCTCTGCTGAGAGAAGATGGGAGCCAAGAGTTTTGCTGCACCCAAGGGCTCCACTTGCAAAGGCTCAAAGTCATTGCTGAGGCTCAGCTCATCCACTAGAGACGCAGGTCCCATGCCAAAGCTCTCCTCTGTGAGCCCCTCAAAGCCCCCAGCAAACAAGCCATGTTCATCAAGCAAGTCCAGGATTGGGTCCGTCATGGTGCACACTTCTGCAGCCGGACAGTGGTTCTTCACACAAAGGAGCTACTAATGCCAGGTGCCAGATGTGCGGAAGGTTTTAAGACTACGGAGCCTACGCGCATCCATCCAGGCATACTGTCCAGGCAACTTGGTGACACATTCCACAAAGGTCCTGCAAAGGGGGACAACAAGACTTCAGTAAAGCTGTGCGAGCTGTGTAAGGCCCAATGTTAACACAGCTACGGACAGAAATGACACAGTTGTGAAGCACAACCCCCATCCCTCACCTTACAGAGTTTCCGTGAAACTACAACATTAGGCGAATTTTCATTGGCAGGGATTAAATTACATTATTTCTTAGGGGATGAAAAACCTGTTCTTGGCTGAGCAAAAAGGAGCTAAAAAATAAAGACATTTTTGAGCTAAGCATAATTAAGCTTTTGCACATTGTAAAACAGATTAGTTGTGTTCTGTAACTCCCTTAAATATCTTCTCCCCACAAGTGTTTATTCCATGTTTACTTTGTTCTTGCGTGGAATGACTGCTGTGAACGGATCACCAGGGATGCCAGGGGTTTTTTTGGAACAAACTGTGGGGTTCCGTAAACACGCGTGTGGTTTCACTGTTTGTCGCATCTTTTTCAGGGCCAGCAGAGAGACACGTACGGAAGTAAAACGATCAGATGCTGAATTTTTTGCAATATTTTTCACTTTACAGGACCCCACTGTATGAGGGATGGGGCTCTTTGTCTAAGATAAATATGGCTGGGGGTGGCCAGGGTGTAGTATCCCAGAGAAGATAAGGAGATGGATCGCTACGTTTAGGCACCATGCAGGACCCAGGGGTTCCCTCCTTGCAGACCATTCATCTGCTTCTCACATGTCCATGCTGAGCCAGAGATGGTCTACATGAACATACAATCTAACGGACATGTTCACAGCCCCAAAAATAGTCCCAATTCTGTAATTCCTCAAAGGAGGTGTTTTCAAGGAGAGCTTTTTGGAGTTGGGTTTTTCAAAGGCACCGACCTGGACAAAATATTTTATTTAATTAAATGTGTATTGCACCATTAAATGAATAATATGGAACATGAATTCAATCCTGAAACTTGTAAAGCTTTATAGCCTTAATCATGTTCATGGTGACCGAGAATAAAACTTGCACTTCAGATCAAATGAGAGGGAGACGTTGTGACAGCTAGACATTGCCAGAGCTTATATCTCTGCACATCTAGCTATTTGTTTTGCAACAGCATGTCTTCTAATACCCAGAGACCCTAATCCTTTTCTCTTAATAAACATGTTTTAAAGCTTACCGCATTTTAAAGTGCACTTTAAACAGATAAGAACAGCTTATGTACAGTATGTTAAAAGCTATACAAGTTCAAATACAGAAATGGTAGGAAGAATAAAGCACTTCATGTATTGAGTTGAATAAAAGCCCATACACACACAGTACTTATACCCTAAATTAAGTCCTGAAGGATTCCTCTTCAACTCTCTTGGATATTACGCCAGCTTTGAGACAGATGGGGGGAGGTACTGGTGCACATTTTTGAGCCCATGAGGCCAGATTTAAGATTTGGGCTCTTTCTCTTCAGCTAAATATGACTACAACTACAGCCCCCATTATGAAAATGTGTGCACATTTGGTAAGGTGAGCAATATTACCAATAGTTTGGAAATGCTCATTTTCCCAGTTAAAATATTCACTACTAGCTGAGTTAATCGGTACTGTCCAGGTTACAAAGTGGAAATAGAAATAGTAATAGCACATTATATATCACTGAACTGTATTGCCCTTAGAGTGGTTGAATTTAGTATATAAGTATTGTTAGTGCTGATGAACAGGTGGACACCACACAGTCATGCACCATTTATAGTGAAGTGAAAAAGTGAGAATAAAGTAATAAAATATGGCCAAACTTTATTACTGTTATGTTAGTAACATGTCTTTTACTGTGTGTGTCTCATGTATAACATCATGTCCCCAGTTTGGTCCTTCTTCATGCGCGCGCAAATGTGTGTGTGTGTGTGTGTGTGTGTGTGTGTGTGTGTGTGTGTGTGTGTGTGTGTGTAGTGGCTTGTTTGTCTTCATCTTGACAAATTAGCTGGTGAGGCCCACACCACTAATGTAAGATGTACATACATACAGAACCGTGTGTTTTTCTACACAAAAACTTAAGGTGAAAAGTATCTATGTGCCAAATTTCAAGTCTTTGGCTTGAAAAACAAAGAACAAACAGAAAAACAGAGATTGAGCTTTATAGATACAGGTATACTGGGGTTAAAAGTAGCCCTCATACTTCCACAATACCTGCGCACCATAGGATCTCCGCCTTGCACTCTCCTGCTGTCTGACTTTAGGTTCTGGTCCAGAACATTACTGATATCAGCTTGCCATGAATATTGTTTCACACAGCACATCATTTTGCACATAACTTTCAAACAGGCCATGTGTTTGTGAAAAGAAAGGGGGAAACAGAGACACAGTTGCACAGATACTTGCAGCCAAAACAAACAACTGTGTATTTTAATTTCTGCTTAGAGGTGTCTGCTCATCCCTCCTTAGGCGGTGGGAGCATCACCTGCATTGGAGTGATATCTGTCTGTTACACCCATTTACCCCTCACACACATGCATGTCACTCTTATCTCCTCCAAAGTCCCCAGGGTAGGAAGGAGCAAGAGAGGCCAGGGTGCTGTCTATGGCACAAACCTTTTCAGAATTCCCCCAGTCACATTATACAGTCATCGTCACCAAATAGTGACCAGGAACAGTTTTATTATCCAGTTTCTAGTGCTGGAATGATCCAGAACCCCAGGTACTGGAGCTGTTGGGGTCTAACTGTAGCCCAGGGGGGTAAGGTGATAATATAATGCACCATATATATTCTAATGTACAGACACATTTGAACCTCCCACTGAGCTAAACAGGCCAGAAAGCAAACTGCTTACAAGGTACGAATTAAGTGCTTCTACATTTACATTTATTTAGTTTTTCTCCAAAGTGACTTACAGTATTAAACTATTTACACTGATTTACCCATTTAGCGGGCTGGGTAATTTTTACTGCATCATTTCAGGGTAAGCGCCGTCATACAGGGTATGACAGCAGGACGAGAGTCCTCCGAGTGCAAGGGAACAGCCCCCAACACTAAGCCACCTGCTGCTTGAGAGAGACAGGTAGGTTGGCTGCAGGTGTGTGCCGAGGCTCTAGGTAAAGGGCGGTGCACGTGTGTTTACAGCCGGCTGCTCTCCGCACAGAGGAGCAGGGGACAGCGGGGGACAGCGGGGACACTGGGACAGCGGTGGGGTGGGGTGGGGTGGGGTAAAGAGCAGCACATGCAGGCGCGTCCTCGTCACACGAGGGTCTGAGGGAATCCCCGGTCCCGCACTTACGAGCGACTCTGCTGCCGGCTCTCTCTCTCACCGACGTCTCCTTGGCCGCCTGGGAAGCCGCTGACCGGGAGCGCCCTGCCGGGAAGGGAAGAGACCGCTGCTCCGCTCGGCGCTGGCATTCCCTGAGCGGCGCCGCGTCCGGCTGACGGCTGACGGCTGACAGCTACAACGTCCGCGCTCGCACTGCCACGGAACCGGACAGCGCTGCTCGCACCACGGCCCACATCGCCCACAGCGCTACTTACCACGGGGACGCGGTCACTTGTCGCTGTCACCGCGGGGGGAGGGACGGGACGGGACGGGGCGGGGAGAGACGAGCACGACGTCGGCCTGCGGAGCTGCTGTAAAATCACCGCTCGCGGCGTCGGCGCGACGCCGCCAATGACGTCACAGCTATTTGCATACGGAAGATCGTCGCGCCGGTCCTCTGATTGGGTGGGGAGCGGCGGATGCGACGGGGTGGGGGGGGGGTCGCTCGCCTCGGTCGCCGCGGGCACGTGCGCCGCAGCTCGCGCTGACCGGAAGGTGCCTTCCGGCTCGCGGCTGAGGGACGAGGTGGCTGCCGGGAAAAGTTGGGCGCCGCACGGGAGTGCTGGATGTTAGGGTGCGGCGCCACACACCATGCACACCCGCGCTAAATGTGCAGTGTGCGCACACGCACACCTGTTCAAGATCGTTAAAAATGGACGTAGCCTCATGTTTTGGAAGAGGAGCCGTCCGTGTGACGCCCTGCCACAAAGGCCAGGTGGCCTCAGGATGGAGGTGCCATCTTTCATTCAGGTCAGGGGTTTAACATCAAGTACCGGAAGTGTGGGAAGTTGTGCACTCAGAAGTCACAAACAGTTAATAGACGTTAAGCTGCTTAATGCCAAATTCATCTTAATAGACTGTTTGTACCCAAGTATGCAGATTGAGAGGTGTTTAACTTTGGATGACCGGTAGCTGACAGTTCAGCAGGTTGAAGTGATGCAATAGAAAATGACCACCAAAGAGCTTCTGAAATGGTGTCATTCACAACGGTGGCAACCAGCACTTGTGGTCACCTGCATCCCACTTGGTGACAGAAGACAACGGAACATAGGGGATTTTAGGTCGTCGTAAACTGAAGGCCTGCACCTTCTTTGTGCTTGGCTTTGCGGACAGGTTAACATTTCTGGTGAGGTCCTGCATGATGAATTTTTATCACCACCAATACTTTTTTTTTTTTTTTTTAAACATTTGCTTTATTTCACCAATTGTGAATGGCAAAAAGAAAAAAAAAAAAAAAAAAAAAACAGAACCTCAGAACTTTGTGGTACTAATTTCAATGTCATTTTTACAGGAATGTAGAGTTGCTGTAATGGGTGGTTCGCTACCGGTTTACTGTAAAACAATTCACAATATTTGACATTCAAATTTCAGTCTGCATACATCTGCACTTTAACCAGATTTAAGTTTTATTTACATCCAATGAAAACTTGGTTTAAAAATACCAATACAGTATACCATTTCAAATAATTCCAAGTCATTCTACTTTGGGGGGGGGGGGGGGGTCTGGCAAACAAAAATAAACAAATTATATGAATCAGAAATTAAACTTCATCTGTACATGAATGGAGTCAGTGATCCAATTTAAACAAAACTACCAGTCAAATCATAATTGATTCAAATTTACAAAAGAAATCCCTAATATTTACAGACGGTTTCATTAAGGATAAAAACATCAAATTACAATAGAAGCAAAGGTTTCAGGAAATAGTTAACCCATCTTGGAACCTTATTCTCATAAATTAGTTCAGTTGAATTCAAACACAGTAACCATTAGAACAGCCCCTTCAATATCCAGTAACTAAATGAACTGTAGTGTCAGCCTGTCATTTCACTGCCATTGTTTTTCCAAACATAATGGGAGGGGAACCCAAAAATAAAAGTGAACACTGTCAGCCATTTCATCTGATCAGCAACTGATTTCTCCCAAAACATGACATGGGGACAGACAAAAAAAAAAAAAAAAAAAAAAATACACACAACATTTGTGAATCCTGCAGATGCATCTGCTTTTGTTAATTTTCATTGCTATGAATGCAAAAAAGGAAGAAGGCCCATCAACTGAATCTGAGCCAGGGTCACCAATTCATATGAAGGCAACTGGTTTCCATTCCATCGGAACGGAAGTCCAAGTTTCTACCATAAGCCAGTGGCGTGTCTAGTGTGCTGAAAACATGTGCCTCCCATGTAGAGCTGCAGGGTCATGTCTGAAGGGAGTTCTCCTCCTTGCTGAAGGGTAGTGTAGATCCAGGCTTGACCCAGGACAACCCTGATACTTGCAGCCCTTTGAGATCCTCAGGTCGTCTCTACAAAACATTGCAGCAGTCAGCACCATGAGGGAACCAATACATGTTTACAGCGCGCGCGCGCACACACACTACATGCCATAAGTGTAAACTAAAAGTTATGGTGCTACTTAGTCTTCAAAGTACTCATCTGTGTGCTCTCGGTTTAAAATCAGATCCAGAGACTACAATGCTCTAAACCACAAAAGTCTCATATTCTATACGATTTGCACTTACTTCCTTGCAATGACAAGTTCAGCTTTTTAACAAAAAAGTCTTTTCCCCCTTCTATTTGTGCCACTAAGGAGAGCCAACAAGATGGGAAAATAAAGCTTGATTTTGGTGTGATGCAAGAGCTGCCCCTAACCCAGCTGAGATGTTCCTCCTTAGAAAGGAGGGTTTGTCCCACTGTGAGATCAGTGTTGGTTCAGGCAAAGCTGACCACCTGGATCGCAGCTGCTCTCAGGTCAATCTGCTGTTCTAGGCATCACTGACAGCCCCTGCTGACAGTCTCCAATTCACAATGTTTAAAGCTCTGAGAAATGGTTAAATGGCACATCCAAGACTGCTCAGTACAAAGATTGTTTAGGATGAGTGCATGGGGGGAGGGGAAAAAAAAAAGAAAAAAAAAGGCATGCTCACTCTTCCTGCAAAAAAAAAAAAAAGCACAAACTGACATGCTTAATTTGTAATGAAAGAGCCAGAACATGAAATGCCAATACCAGGCAGGCAAACCAGAGGCCTTACTACTCAAGTGTCTCCACCTGAGCATCATACCTTTTGGGCTGAATTTTAAAGACCGTTACAGAATGAACACATCACTTCTCATCAACAATACAATGCTTTTTTTTTTTTTTTTTTTTTAAAAACACGATTCTATCCTTTTTTTGGGGACTTCATTTTGCACGAGGCTCTATACAACAATTATTCACTCCTCTGACCTGACAAAAAAAAAAAAAAAAAAAAAAAAAAATCTAGTAATTAGAGGTTTAAGATCTATATTTCAGTATGCCTGTTCTAGAGAAAACTCCACTTCCAGTGAAGCATAATCCCCAAACCAAAACTTATCTTTTGCCACTGCTATTAACTGCATGTTAACTGTTTTAAATACATAGGTTGCCAAGCAAAACCAATGAATCAAAGTGGTATGTGCCCTCGTCCAGTCTCTCTCCAAAACAGAGCCCAACTGGAGTTTCAACCTCACAATACTCACTTTATGTGCAAACATTTTCTCCCTTGCTTCTTCATGCACAGCTGGATTCCATGGGGAAAAGCTAGAAAATAAAATACATTCAGATCTTCACACTTTTATTTCACTGGCTTTTGCAGTATTGACCACATAATTACAACGGTTCTACCAATAATGAATACCAACCTTATTGCATAAGGATCTTCAATCTTGGGCGGGTCAAAGAGATGGCTGTTGCATAGTTTCACACTGTCAACCACCTTGCTTTTGAAGAGCTGAACATCCTTGTCATACCTGGTTAGAAACAAGTATGACAAGTGTGACGTGTAAAGGGGAGTCCTTACCACCATGACAACCCGTCTGAATAGTGCAGTGGGTCTGCAGAGATGGCATTACTCCCCACATTACTTTAACAGCATAAGGGACAAGGCTGGCATGATGACACCCATAGTGTGCCTGACAAATAAATGACCACCTTGGCCAACACGTAAGCAAAAGGTAAGATGATCTCAAAACACTCGCTGATGGGAAAGTAGAGGACGGTAATTACAATTGTGATAACAAGGTGACAAGAGTGTCTTTGCAGGTATTAAGTTTCTGCTTAGCAGACACTTCATCTAAACAGCATTTATACATCTAGGAGCAACTACATCAGAAGTAGGCAGTAGTACTTAAACTGTCAATCTTTACACCAGTTGTGTAGCTACCTGAAGACCAGCAATGTTAGCCACACCCAAACCCTTTACACTGCATCTCACACAAACTCACAGTACAGCAGCCTCTGGGTTCAGGGGTTCCATGGTGTTTATCTTGTAGAAGATGGTACGGGCGTACATGAGCACCTGCCAGATGTGACTGTGATTGCGCCTGCAGGTGCCACAGGATGGGGAAGGGCTGTTATTCCAGCTGGCATGAATATGTCATCAGAAGAAGCATTGCACACTTACACAAGCATACAGAAATTGCCCAACTTGTCAAGTGTATAAAGTTCGAAGAGACTTTTGTCCCCAGGTTTACTTAACTTTTTGTCCCCTTCACAACTCCTGCTGAAAATTATAGTTGATATTATATCTCATTAATATGATTTACACTTCCTGTCATTTGCTGTGCTCAGAAGCACTGAACAACCCAGGTAGCGCACATACCCCAGACACAGTAACTTGGACACTTCAGCTGTTAGTTGTCCAACCTGAATAATTTGGCTAGAAATTGTTTAAAGATTGCCTTCCCTCACTGCTAAACCCATAACTACAATAACAGAAAAAGCCGGGTATGAAAAATAAGCCATTTGTATACCTCCATTTTGTGAAGGCTCTTTTCACATCAAGCTCCCCTGACACAGGATCCACCAAGGGGTGGAAGACTGGGATGTCAAACACCACCCTCTAAAATGGAAGCAAAAGGTTCAGGTGAACATACTGAATGAGGACAGTCCAGCATACCAGGCCAGTGCTAATCCCCTTTTAATCTGTGACTCTCTGGCTTTTGTGTCAGTGCATTCACAAAAGGTGCCTTTCAACCACAGAGTAAGCAGAGCCCTGCAAGCAGTCCTATCTGCCCAGCTCAAGACAAAAAGCAGCCAAGGTTCAAAATTCCATCAACATTTATCCTGGCTTGCAATCAAAACAGTAGCCAAAATCTAAGAGATGCCACATATTGATATCACACATCCTCCATAACTGTTTTCCATTGCTCAGAGGAGCACTCCATAGTTGCCCCAACTGTGGTATGGGTTCTGAACCCTGATTCAGGCCTGTTTCCTGAGTGAATTCCTTTCCTCATTTCAGTCCAACAATAACTGTCAGTCTCTGGTTAAGCTCTCACCTAGAGGTGGATTATCTCTTCCAGAGGAAAAAAGTTATGGTTAGCGTGAAAGAAACCAGTCAGCTTTTGTCACCTTGGTTTTTTAGAAATCTCCAGGGAAGAAAGCCTTCCAGAATGCATTGCATTTATGCTACAGGTTTATGTGCAATTTTTCTACATTGTCAAAAAACTAAAAACCTCCAATTAGCCTTATACAAGGTAAATGCACGTAGTTTTTAAAAAAATCCAAAAATTAAATGATAGCAGAATACTTACTGGACAGTCTCCATCCGGGTAATTATCTGGGATGTAAACCGTGAACTTGAATACACCATCCTGGTACAAACCATGCCTTATAAAAATGACCCCAAACCACACTGAAATACAAGTTTAAGAACATGTCAGAAGCTGCATAATCTCCAGCGTTACAGTTTATAAGTAACAAAGTGTAATTGCTTACTTAATGCTGATCTGTAGGATGGCTGTACGTATATCCCAGGGAGCTTCTGCTTTATCACCAATGTGCTGTAACAAACAAATGGCAGGGAGTTATCCACTCAACTGGGGACAGGGGTGATACCTCGCACACCAAACAGGCTCCTTGCAAAGGCCTTTGTAGAAGCATGTCAAGTGAATGATCATTAAAATAAAAGTTATGAAAAGGCCTGCAGCCCTTGGGCAAGCTAGCATTCTTTAATAGACCTCATGCAATGTGATCACAGCCACCCAAAGCCCTTCAGAGATTGCTGCAAAACTACTGAGGAAATCAGACTAGTGATGCTGAACACACATACACTCACTCATTAGGAAGTAAGCAAGAACTGCAAAGAAAAATAAGTTTGTTCTATTGCAAAGTCTAATTTATGTCCTCAATACAACAAAAACTAACTCTGGCTTCAACTGCTTAACACAGCTGGACTTGTACATCTGTTCACAGTAGTTTTGTTAAGTCCAAAGACTATTAAAAGGTCATTTCTTGACCAATTCCTCCCATACCCATCTTATTGATCATCAACACTAGATCATAGTTGTAAACATCACAAAATGTTGATTTTAAAGAAATGTCACACTGATGTTCTGAGTCTGCTGACACGCTGACTATATTCCACTTACAAAAAAGGCAAAGACTTACAACTCTGCCAGCAGTGAGTATTCCAGGTAGAAGGGGCCGTAGGAAGCGTGTGTGCCATTAGAGGACTGGGCCGATGGGGCAGGTGAGACTGGCTTGGTAATGGGCACCACGTTCTTAGGGATGGAGGGCAGCTGCTTCTTGCCAAAAGCAGCCCTTGGGGGACTTGTGCGCTGCTCCCCTTGCGGAATCTTGTCCTCATTGTCGCTTCTTGGCTGGACAACCAATGATCCAGGTCAAAACACAAACACCAGTTCACTTGCAGCCCTCCCTGACCCCAGCCATGCATACAGCAAAAATGTTGTTGCAGCTAGTAAAGCCTTAGTAATATAGGGAGACCAAAAAGAAGCTGTAGTATTTATTAGAAATATTAGGATTTTATTTTATATAATTATATTACAACCATGGTTTTAAGGTTCTAGTGACAAAATTGTATAGGTTTTCAGGGATCTGCCACCAACCACACTTTTCCCCACAAGCCCCATTTTTTTTTTTTGTCTGCAATCCTCCATAATGCAATGGTTTTCAGGAACCCATATACTGCAAAAACACTCATATTCTATACAGTAGCTGGTAAATTTAGGGACAGATGCACACTTGGCATCTAAATCTCTTGTCCATCAGTAATGCTGGTCTCATCAGTTGTTTACTTAAATGTAGTGCATTAACTGCTATAATACAGCAGACAAAAGGACTACAACTGTAGAAGTTGGTTTTGAAGCAGTGCAGGCTGGACTCATGTTTTAATACAGACACTGGATTTACACTGACAGTCACTTTGGTAACAAAAACCACAGATTAACCCTGCAATATTCACAGTTTCAGAATTTAATGCAGTTACACTTTTAATACTGATTCCCAGTTTGCACAATAGATGCCCGGCTATAATAAAACTAATGTAGCGCCAAAAATTTGTTTACAAGAAACCAAGCAGACAAGCCTGTTTCTGTACCATCCTGCCTTGTGACACAACACTGCACAGTATAGCAAGCTGTAAGGAATGTAACTTGCAAACATTTTTAGTTGCCAACATCCACGTTGGGCCGGTGCCCTGCGTGTATGCGAATGTGCGTGCTACAAGGCACTTTACAGTACTTCAGTGATACCTGGGAAAGGATGTTTACAGTTTTTGAATGGTGTTGAAATGCATCACTATTTCTCCCCCCCCCATTTAAAATGTCAAACAGGACCCCCAGTGTGTACAATTTTGACTTGCAGAGTGTTTTCAGGAGAAAATTAAATGTGTAAAAACAAGGTTTTGTACATACTCCTGTACATACTCCTTCCATACAATGTCAAATACCATTTAAGACAATTACTGTAGTACATTCAACAGTAGCTTTTAGTTTAAAAAAAAAAAAAGCCTCTATTAATTCCAAACATAAACAACATCTTTCATAGAGTAAGATGAATGCAGCTTTTATTTAAGAATCCAAAGATATAAAGCCAAACATCAGAAACTCTATATAGCATCTGTAACAGTAAAGCATTTGCATGCCTTGTAGAGCAAAAGGACAGGGTTGTTTTTTAAGTTTACATCAAAAAAATACATGAGCCAAGGTAAAATAAAAAAATAAATAAATAAATAAAAAAAAAAAGTCTCCTGAAATGGTTGACAAATGCACCTGGTATTGTGAAAAACTGTAAAGCATAAAAATACTTTTTACTGACATTTTAAAAACTTTGTGACATTTTTAGCCTGGGAACATTTAAATACACATAACTGTGAACTGCTAAAACTATGGGATGTATAAGCACTCTGCAGAGGTGTTTATTTAAAAAATAAACCACCCTCTACCAACAAGTATAATAAATAATAAAGCTAAGCAAGTGTTCTAAATCAATGGGTCCCAACTACAAAATACAGGTAGACGTCAAAATGCAAAATGAAAAAGGAACCATGACAACCTTTACCCCACAGAAAGGACAATAAAAACAGGATAGAGGGTCTTTCTCACCACACAGAAGTATTGCAATCTCCCATAATTCCACACTCAAACCCCAAGACTCATGCAAGTCAGGAAAACTAACAGAAAAATATGCCCAATTTGGACATGAATTGGTGAAAAATTGCTATGGGTACTATCTTTAAACTGAGCAATAATTGCCAAAAATATCACACTTCCACTTGGGTGGAATGTCCTTTTCCTATATCCCACAGAAAGTGCCATAAATTCCTATGTGGATCCACCCTTTCCTTTCAGTGGTGCCAATACTGAGTATTGTGCTGCCATAGAGGTAGTCAACACTTGCACTGAACCATGCAGTATTTTGCATTTACACTTGCATTTTGCATTTAAGCAGACTGAAAGTAAAAAAGCTTTTCAGTGCAGTTTCAGTTCATATAAAAGTTGATTTACAAGAATAATCCTACCAGAGAAAGCAGATGTTGACATTCCTGCAGAAGTACTCATGTAAAAATAAAAAAAATAAAATATTTTAAAAAAAAAGAGTATGTGGTTTCACAAGGTTTTGGCTCACTTTCCCCCCCAATCCAAATATGCAGGTTACCATTAACTGATGAATTACCCAAAAACATTCATTTTCCCTTTTACTCTTTTTGAATAAATTTGACATCATTCCTGTTCAGCAAACACACCAAGCTTACATTTGAGATCTCAAAAGAATGAATGGAGGTTTTAAAAAGGCCAAAAAACTCATTATTTGACTGTGGATTATTGACAAATACAGCTGAATTCTGATCCCCAGCTGAGTGCGTTTCTCCACTGCATCACACTGGATTTTCTGCATATCAAAACTACAAAGTAACTGAATTAGTCACCGGAAAATGGGGGGGGGGCTATCCATAACCATGTGAGCCCACGAATGACCACGCTGCTTAACACAGAAGCAGATCTCATCTGAAGATCAACAACTGCAACAAACCTTGTGAACTCAAGTCAATTCAAAGTCATGAAATAGTCAAAAAAAAAACAGGATGTAAAAATCTCACTGCAGAAGCTTCCTTGTTTCTCCTCATGTGATCTATTCAATAACCTTGCTTGACCTGTCAGATATTTGAGATTCTCTCCGATCTTAAATTTTTCAAGATAAAGGGAAAACATGATACACAGCACCAAACACAAATGGTTAAAATAAACCATACCTATCCCATTTCTAAATGAATGCAACTATCCAGCATCACCAATTTAGACAAGTAATATTTTCACTGTTTATGAAAGTAAGTGAAAATAAACGTTTACTTTTATACACAACAATATAACTGGCACACTAAAATTACACAAAAAACACAAAAATGTATCTCAAACCTATCTTGTTTACCCATTGTGGAATTAATAATTGTAGAGTGTCAAATAAAACATTTACTGAAATTCAAATAGCTCAAAAATACATAGAATTAATTACTTTCCAAGGTAAACCAAAAACTAAGGCACTAGTAAAACACTAGTCTGCATATTTCTTCATTTTATCCAAGTTGTGCAGTTGAAAGTAATGCAACTTAAGTTTCAGAACTACAAGTTACTGCATGCAACTCAAGAATGATTCAAGTCTTACAGGACCTGAGGTTTCAATGAGCAATAAAGTACATTTTTGTTCAAGCCTGAGATACTTATGAGATGACCCAAAAAAAAAAATAAATAAATTTAAAAAAAAAATAATAATAAAAAAATAGGCTGTGGACAAGAAAGTCAGAAGTGGTGTACCTAGGATGTTTTGTTTTCAGGTACTGTAACTTTGCAAGTTACTTTTTTAAACAGATACAATGAACTACATTCTTATTCCATTTAAGCTTTTAAGATGGTCCCCAGATATTTAGGCAACTCCAGCACATTCCTCACAATTGTATGACACGTCAACAGGAATCATCTGCGCAGCTAAGCTATTCCACAGTGAGGTACATAAGGATACTGAAAAATATCTACTGAACTAAAACACTTTATCCCAGAGGGAAATTACATGGGGTTACAGTAGTGCACAACATGGTAATGATGACACACACACACACACACACACACACAATGTCACAAGCACAGAAGTATGTAAATTGACAGCAAATCAGTAGAGAAGGGAAAACCCCACAGTACAGATAGCTACACTAGCTCAGCTCACTACTGAAAGTGTCCCCTAGACAAAAAGGTGGCATTACAGCAGCTCAATGCAAGTGGGATGGTGGTGGATCACAACAGTGGCACAGCCAGCACCATGTCCACCGTCCGCTCACCAGCATGGCATGGCCATCTTTTTAAACAGCACTATAGAGACGTGGCAGAGCTCTGACTTTTCATCCGCTGCTGGTTTGGAGCGCCAAAGCGGCAGACTGCCTCCTCAGAGCGAGAGGTTAAACTGATAATAATATGAAAACATAAGCAAAAGCAGAACCATTTATTTTCCACCAGGGCCTAGTAAATAATACAGTCCTGTGTTTATGTATATACGCGCCCACGAAGCAGTTAATCCAGTTGAGGAATTTAATCAATAAAGTCATTCCAAAAATCATTCAGCCACTGTGTAAAGAACAAGGCTGTCTTAGCAAATCCGTGAGCTCAAAGTACTACTCAGGTCTGTCTTTATAATGTCTAAAACATGGTACATACAAATGCATACACATTTAAATCCATTCACTATCTGTGACCACAGTTAATCAAATCTGAGGCTAGCAAACTTTCTTCACTACACGAAGATGTATGTGCTTTGAGACACATTTGCTATGATCTCCAACAGCCCCAAAATTCTGTCACTGCCATCTATTGGTAGGCAAGTCTTTCAGAAATGACAGACGTGCTTTGATTTGACAAAATAAATCCGACACCTTTTCATCCAAATGGTCGCATGCTGTTTTAAGTCTCGGCATTTCAAATGCTTGCTATGGCTAATTTGGACAAAATGAGTTTTGACCTTGTTCTATTAGATTATCTTGGACAGGCTTCTGCATTGAGGCAACCCAAGATGTAAACATATTTTCATTTTTTAATGTCTTCACTTATTCCTGATGAATCCACCAGCAGAATCCATTGTGCTGATGTACGCAATTGTGCTAAAATAATGCAAAATTCAGACACAATGGGGGAAAGAAATCTATAGTATTCTCCTGTCAGGTACAAGAAATGCATTGTATTTGGGAATTAAGTGAGGTACACCTGTATAGTATTCAATATAAAAGCTACTCAATTCTATATTGAGTCAACAAATTTAAGGGCATCAAAATGCTCAGTGTAGAGGGGTAAAAATGTAGTTGACTTGGGTAAATTATCTCACATTTATTTTGTTTTGGAGAAGAATGCCAGCAATTTGTCATCTATGAACCTGATTCATTTTTACTGCATTAAGGTTAATGAATGGGATCGAAACCTCACTCAGTTGAGAGCAAAGGCAGCAGTTCTGACTACATCACCTACGATCCATACCTTGCGGCTGGTGTTTGCAGACATGCTCCAGAATGTGTTCATCACTCATAGAGGGGTTACAAACAGGCTGTGGAGTCAGCCTCTCCGCTGGCCCCACTGCAAGAACAATGCCGTCACCTCGGGCATCCACGATCCGGGTTCACCTGGGGGGAGGCAGAATGAGTTACGGTAAACGGAAGGTGCTCCCCAGCTGTTCCTTAGCCAACACAGAAGGACAGATGTGAACGTCATGTCACACGATCTGTGACACCGACAGCTGCAGGGCCTAGCAGTGAACTCACCCCCCCACTTCATAAGCTCATTACCTAAAGGATTTTCGTCATATGTAGGTCACACACACACACGGAACATTCCAGTACAACACACCCAGACCTGCCAGCACATTTTCACAGCTCAATGCAAATAGGTAGGAATGAAGGGCTGCGTTCCTGTCACCACACTTGTATTTGACCCTCGAGTGATACAAAGCCATTGAAGAAGACACACACTCCTCTCATAAGGAGAAAGGACAGTCATTCTCGTGCTTACCATGACTTTGAATGATTAAAAGGACTCAGAGGCAATGGTAGCCGTCCTTGTTCAATCCTGACATGCCAAAATCTTTACAGGACAGCTATGATACAATTACGGTTAGGTCGAAGCCACAGTCAGCATGACAACCGTAAATACCGTGAGTAGCGCAATACACCGTAATTACCGTAAATACCGTAAACAACGTACCGGAAACAAACCTACCTGTCTGGCATCTAAAACTGCAGACAGGGGCTGTGATAACGTCTGGAGCTGCTTACAGACAGTGTCTTGTGTGACACGCCATTTATCAACCACTAGGGTCTTCTAAACAAGACAAGTTGACTATAATAACTACTCCAAGCTGGTAACCTTAAATGGTTTCACTAAGACAACGGTCCGCCTACCTGGCTACAATAACCGGCTGCTTAGCCACTTGCTTCTGAACGAGTCAGACGTGCAGACAGGCTACATCCCCTAAACGCTTACGCTGCGATTTTAGAATGGAGTGAACGTGAAAAGCAGACCGGTGACGACCGGGGCGAACGTCAGGACAGAGAGACGACACCCTACCGGGTAGCTTTCCCAGCTCGCCGTCCGACCGCCACACAACCGCGCCTCAACCACACTAGCAAGGGCGTGTCTCTTCTCCACTCCTCGCCGCCCATTGGCTCAAGCGCGTCACGTGACACGAAATCCTGAGACGCAACCAGCTAAGGCAAAACTCACTAATAAAGTCGCAAATACCGTCGATATATTTATATTACGGCTTAACGGCGTTGTAAAAGCTTACAGTCCTTACAGCAGCAGCTGATCACACATACGTCCTCGCACACTGCTTCCACGCTTGCTCACAAATGCAGATCAAATTGATTCTTAAAAAGACGTGCTGCTTAACTAGAACCCTGAAATCATACCCTTGAAAGCCAACGACGTGGTACTATTTTAGGACAACTCTACCTGTACTCACCAACTACACATGTTAGACTACTTCTACAGACCTGCACACCAGCTGATGCCTACCTGGTGTCCGACATCTTTGACGCACAACAACAACAGCAGCAGCCGCCGCCGCCGACCTTTAACACAAACCGCGAAGACCGAAACCTAACGCAGGAGGGGGAAGCGTCGGCGCTCGAGTTTCATTGGATACCTTAACAAGTATCCGCTGGGCAAAATTTGATTGTCTGCTTTTCCAATCAATCAGAAGAAAAACCCATTTTGATTGGCAGAATGGCTTCTAAAAGGCGTAGTCGACTTTACAGCCTTTAATCATTGGCGCATATTACGTCAGTCAAATGGGGGGGGTCGCGGGAGAATGCGGAAATTATATAAATGCGATTTAATGTTTATAAATTCCTTTTTCTGCAGCATAAACCATAACTGCGGTGTAAGAACAAACACGTCCTTGTGTTCCTTTATCAATTTATTAAAATTTATTTTGATTCAACGCGTCGCACTCCTTTCTCAATTGGCACGAATATGACGTATTTGAATTTATGGCATTTGAGTAAGAATAACCTTTAAGGTTTTTTTTTTTTTTTTTTTTTTGCCTTGTTTAACTTGGGAAAAACTTAAACGAAGCACAATCTGTTCAGTTTCTAAGATGCTATTATTTAACTAAGCCCCCTAGCGCAGTGGCATGAAAAATGATTGATTTACTGAAATCGGGTCCAATAATTGTTCGCTATAATTTAATTTAATGGTTCACTGCCGAAATTAACTGTGAAAATGACGTTGTCCAGCTTTAAATATAAAACCTAATCGCCGACTTGGTTATTTCCCAAAATTTAATTTCTACCACACTTCACTGGCAAGGGCGATTTGCATTCCTTTTTTATTTTTATGTTTTTATTTCGTAAATGATCACTCAGCCATTGATGCTATAAGGTGAAGTGTGTCGATACGCAATTTAAACACAATTTAAATTTTTTAAACGTGTTTTATGTAAAATTATTAAGTAGGTTGTTTAATACTCCTGTAGAGAACATTGCAAATACAATCCAGTACATGGACTACAAATGTAAAGCAGTTTGCAATAAATTCCTTACAAATTGCGACAATAAATGAGCGTCACAATAAAACAAAATAAATATAAACACACACACACACACTCACACTCACTGTCAAATATACACACTTATTTGCTTATTCAGAGCCATCAGCCAAGACCTGTAGAATAAAACCAGAAGAGAATCTGAATGAAATCCATGGGAAAATGGGGAGAACATGAATCAGACTTTCTCAGTGCTTAAAAGGCTGACATTTGCAAGACTAGTAAAAAAATATATACCAATTTAAATGAATGGTAACAAAAAAAGCTCTCTTTACAACAATTCACATTACAAACAGGCCTTCAGTAATAAATTATATTTGATATGCAAGGGAATTCCTAGTTCCTGTCAATAACCTTGACAATCACACCCAGCAATTGATGTAAAAATGCATCTAAATGCAGTTTATCCATGGTAAATAGATGAATCTTGTAAACTGCTTTCTAGAAAAGCATAATCTAAACATACAAACAAATATATACATTTTAGCTGATGCCTTTCTTTGAAGGAACTTACAATGTATATTGAAGTACAGGTAGTCTTTGACTTATTTCATATGCAACATAAACTGGACTCATGTCAGGCGTCCAACTGACCTTATTATATTATTTTTGAGTCCTGACATTTGGTCGTAATGTCAGACAACAGACACCTGCTGCACAATAATGTCAGCTGGCTGCATTCTTATTCAGCTCCTCTGATTGTATCTGTCTATGACTGTAAAATTATTATAGCTGTACTGTACCATTACTGTAAAAGATCAGGAGGGAATGAGGCTGTTGTCTCTGAGCTGCAGCTGTATTTTTCCGGAATTAATTTAATCTTCTGTTTGAAAATCCTTCTCAGTATAAACACTGTATTCAATCAGTATAGCTTTCGTTCTAGTTTTTCTCAAAGCTTCTTTTATTATTAGCATCTACTACTATTCTATTCTATTATATAAAAAATATATAACTAAATATATATATATATATATTTTTCAATTCTGCTGTTGACATTAATACTAAACAATCTCATTGCAAGACCTTGCCCACCTTGCACGAGCTGAAGCAGGAGTGCAGCTGTAGACCACCTGGTCTGAAAAACTTTAAAAAAATGACATTCCCTTGTAAAACCGTCAGCTGCATGCTAAGTCAAATTTAAGACTTTAAAAACGATAAACTCATTTCGAAATCTCCTGTTCCCGGGACCATTCGAGGCAGCGCAAACACTGGCAGATCAGATGAGCTTCGAGTGGAGAGGCCTTACCAGCGCTTTGAAAAAAACCGAGCACGCGTGACAAACAACCAAAAGGCAGCTCCTTAAATGGGAACTCTTGAGAGAAATAAACACCGCAGTTGCAGCTCTCGCATCAAGTCTGTTCCTTCGGAGATCTCGCGTCTCCCTAATTCAGATCCAGAAGTGGGGCTTAAATGACAGTTACAAATTACATTTGGCAAGTCCCGGTGAAATTTGCCTTGACAGCAAAGACATAAAAAACATAAGAACAAATGACTCACCTTTCTGATAATAAGTAATAACATTATTAGGCTGCACGCAAGAACCCTGAGCTGGATTCAGATGCAATATTCATTTTAGGCGTATGAGCGGCTAGGGAGGAGGAAAACGTATGAAAAAATCTTTATATATCAATAGTCTTCCCTTTGTCCCCAGGCTGCAGACAGCCTTACACCTCAATGCAGCAATTATGTGCTATAATGACTGCTGTGCAAATAAGCCATGAGATTTTATTAAACCAAATGAGAGGATGAGCTCTGTATTATTGCGTTGTGATTGACAGTGACAAGTGTTACACCGGCACGGATGCGAATATGATGAAGAGGCTTCCAGCAAAGCCCTTCATACAGCTGGTAAAGTTGCCCAGGCGAACCTCGGTAGGTAAATAGAGGAAAAGGAATTTGACGCATATTCATTTCCATTGTTGGACAGGTTGGCAGTAGAGGTAAATACAGAGGTGAGGGTTTGAGGGGCACAGCTAAGGAGGTGTGTGGTATGAGAAAGCACCTGTTTCCATGCCTTGACTGTGTTGTATGTTTTAGGGGTGTGTATATATATATATATATAATCATGATCATATGCAGACATTTCACTGTATGACAGTAATGACAGAAAATGCTCATAATAAAAGTAAAGGTCATTTTCAGACACAGGTAAGCTCCCATAAGCTATCAGCTTACATAAGAAGTTGTCTGACAATCCAAGTCACTGGCAATGCTGAAATGTAAATGCTTCAGCCTGTCATTGTCTAATGCTGAAGTTTCAAACTTGCAGAAACATTATTTTCTGCTGATATTCCACTGTGATCATAACAGGTAGGGAATACCGACGGTTCTGCTTTAAAGATGGATGTGATTAGCTGATGTTAATTTTAGAACTTTGTTTGGAAGAGTTATGTATTGAGAGTGTGTGTCAGCGCACAGATAGCACACATCATAAATGCTGGAGGTTCTAGACCAGCGCCCAGGCACCTCTGTGTGACACAGGTCTGAACCCAAGGCAGAGATGCAGAATGGTATGAAGTCAAGGAGCCTCAAGATAGCAAGACATGAAAGAGTGGCGTTGATGAAGATGTAGATAAGGTACTGGAGGCAACCTTGAAGGGTGATGTTGAAAAGAGGCTTCAGAAAATAGCAACCATTGTCATTATTTCGACAGTAGAGAGGTTTGGTGCTGAAGAGTGAGGTGTGCTGAACAGAATCGAGCAAGGAGGCCGGCCACGTTCATATAAGATGTCTTTGAGGCCAGACATCATGTTTCTGTTGAAATTTTCCACACATTTGATTTTGCTGGAGTTTACAGTACCTTGAGAAGAACAAATGCACGAAAGATAGTAAGGTGTGAGGAACTGGTGGAGCAGTGCCTCTCAGAAGGCAGGAGGTCAAGGTGCAAGTAGCTTATAGGGGCTTCGCAGGGAAGTACTTGAAGGTGTTTGTAGTATGTTGGGTTGTTGTATCATCACAAAGAGAATGGCAGTGAGGCTGTGAAGAGGGCATCCAAAAGAACATGAATCAAGACAGATGAGCTGTGGGTTCAACACTATTGCTAGTTGGATAAAGCCAGGGCTTAATCAACCTTAGTGAGGCTTCCTGGGTGAGGACGTTTGATATCGGAAGACCTGAAATACTCAGCGATGATGTATCCATGTGCATCAGAAGATGCGTGACATAGAAAACAACCTTCTGGAACACTGGCTTTGATTTAGCAGTTCTGAAGGAGAGAGGGTGCTCGTTCCTCCACATCTGAGCCCAAACCAAGCACCAACAAGTGAGACCACCAAGTGGCCGGAAGTGGCCAGCATCTAATGGAAGTCACCGGAGAGGCATGAAGGGAGGAGATACCTGGGAATGCTTTGGCAGGCAAAACACAATCACCTATTAGTAAAAAAAAAAGAAACTAATATTAAATACAACTGTTTTTAATTTGCTGAAAGCCAGCAGGCCAGTCCTGGAAAATCCAGCAGAAAATGTGTTTCTTTCTGAGCCAGGACTAAACTACTTTCAATCCAGTATTTAACTGAATTTATTGAATAATATTTATCACTAATAATTCAGTGCTGTTGCAGCACATATCCTGGCTGGAAGGTTACACTTCACTGTCTTGGAGGCAGCACTTGGGAAGGACTAGACTTTCATCTCTGGTTAGAACTTCAACGTTTAGTGACAGTGTGACAAGCTCGGCACTGAAACGGCACAGCAGCGGCCCTGGAGAACTTCATCTTCTGCTGCACTGTGATTCTGGCTTAGGAAAACCTACAAGGAAAATATGTGAGCAAATCTTTATCGGCAGCAAATCCACTTTACTCCACTGTGGTGCGGTATAACCTTCTTATCTGAAGTCAATAGCAAACCTGACCTTCTGCGCTCAGTAGCTGACATGAAAGTGGCCTCCTCCCCTGTGGTCGCAGTCATGACATGCCCACGCCTCTGTGCTTTAAAGCCAGGTCGCCACAGGCCTCCCATTGTCCTCTGTACAAAATACTGGAACAGTGTAGCTGCGGTGATATATTTCTGAGCTCCATCTCTAAATGTATCACATGCTGGCATTTATTAGTGCCATCCACAAAATACAGGGCATGTTATTGAATTTGAATAACAGCACACAGCCTCACTTTCAGGTCCTGGAAATATATTAAGATGAAGCAATCTCATTTAATAACACCCAAACTAATAAAAGGAGAAGCTTTTGGAAATTAAATTATGAATATTGCTTAGCAGGATGAACGATCCAGAAACAAAGCCTGGCCTGTCATCTGCGAGCAGGCAGGCGTCGTGCGGCCCGCTCTCTTTGCGGAAACAGATTCGGCTTTTAAAATAATTTTCGATTGTCTCACCTCTCAAGCGGAGGTCACAGAGCAACTTTCGTTTCAGAAGCTCTCTGTGAATGAGCATGGCAGGTGTAGAGGTGAGCGCTGGTCATGGACGTTTCCCCTTCGAAGGGCTGAGATTTCCGTTTCTCTGCTGCGCTTTTGGCTTCTGAGGGCCTTCCATCATAACACACAGCCTAGGCTGGCAACAGGAAGGTGAATTGCCCGGAAGGTGATTGTTTGAGGGATAAATAAAATCAAATTTACAATTGAATCTATGCAGACAGTCAGTGGTGGTGGTGGTGATCAGTCGCTATGCTTTCTGCAGTTTAGCAGTGTGACAGCGTGCAGGAAAAAGCTGTTCTTGGCCCTCAGGCTGTGATTGTGTTTTCCTAAAGATGGAGAGGGGTCCTCAGAGATGATTTGACCTTTCCTGACACACCCCTTGGTGTGGGTGGTCTGGATGGTGGCAAGTGAGCTCCTAGTAATGGTGATGGTCTTTAAAACCTGCTGCGGAGCTCTCTGGTCAGAGGCCATGCTATTTCCATGCAAGACTGCAGTGGAGGAGGTAAGGATGCTCTCTATGGTACACCTGTAGAAGCTGGTGAGAATGGGAGGTGGATATCCAGCTTTTTTCAATCTCCTATGGAAGCAGAGGTACTGTTCTGCCTTCTTCACCAGGTGGGATGTGTTGTGGGTCCAGGGGAGGGCCTGAGATCCTGGCGATGTGCACTCTGTGGAACTTGAAGCTATGCACCAGCTCAGTTGCTGAACCACCAATGCATATAGATATATACATATATTTATTTAAGATATATATCTGCACTCCAGTTCCTCTCTCAGTCCTTTGCATTTTTTTATCTTCTCATACTCCTTTTTTACAATGTACCTGTCACTTGGAATCATCACAACTACCACCACTGCTGTTTTCTCCACCTTTTCCATTGCCACTATGCCTGGTTGACAGCCATTACCTGTTTATCATGGCTTGGATGCACTCAAGTCTAAATGGGAGGTACCCCAGAGAGTGGTGGAGAACAACAGTGCCAAGATCCAGTGGGACTTCCACATCCAGACAGGTGTATAGCTATATATAAATATTCAGCATTATTTTTGACATAATTTTAAGTTACTGGTAATTTCGTAAGCCTTTTCTACTTTGCTTATTGAAGGAAAATAAATTTAAGCTTATTTGCTTAAGTGAGCTGGCCTGTGCGACTGATTCGCAGCTTAGATGATTTATATCGGTCTGCCCAACCCAAACATAAGTATGAGTAAGACTTGTATTTCAGTTTACATTGGATGCCAATGCTGATGTAAGCAAAGTCTAAACGGCTGAGCCTTATGGTCCTGGTAGACGTCTCTAACTTGTTTGACCCGAAGTGCTGGGATTTACTAAAGCGGAGATCATAACTTAGATTTATTGGGCTACTGGACAATGTGCTCAGTGTGGTCTGAGCAGCTGGCCATTGATCCGCCTCCACCGACTTCTGCATTTGGGGCGACGGATTGACAGGGAAGGCAGGGGAAGCTTTTTTACGTTTGCTTGTGTGTGTGGAAAAGTCTGAAGTCCATTAGCGAGATTACCCTTGAGGGCTGCTTCAAGAAATGTGCAGGAACAATTCACTCAGTGTCACCGGTCAGTGAGGGTGGGCAGACGGAGGGCACACGCATCTGCTCTGGACTATCAGGGTCATTTCAGGGGGTTCAATACAGCATCACAGTAACTGCCCTCTGCTTGTGCCCTGACTTTGGAACAATGCCTGTCAGCTGCCACTAGATGGCGCTCTGATACAGACCTCATGGAGAGAAGGCCGGGCAGAAGGGATCGTCGCCGCTTCGTTAAAAACGATGTAATTGCACCAAGTGAATCGTTTCTATTGTCTGGCATTTCTCATTTTAATTTTTTAGAAATTCTCTGCCCTCTAATGTTACGGTTTTTGATGTGTTAAACACGTGTCGAAGCCTTTGAACATTTTCTGCCTAAATATAGGCAAACCCAGTTTAAACCCAGTGTTTTGTCTTATGTGCAGTATGTAAGATCTGCCCAATTCATGTTATGGAACAAAAAACAAGTCCATCTTCCTTCATTTTAAGCTCCAGAAATAAAACAACTGGTTTGAACCCCTATTCTTGTGTATTATTTTTGTTGATGTAGACCCAACACTTAAGTCCACTTTAAGTGAACTTTTCAGTATGAGTCGACATCGGTTATAATCCACATTTTATCCAGAGAATAAAAAGTTCTGCTCATTTTGGTTTGTTTGCGAACTTTTGCTCTCGTGCGAAAACTTTAAAAAAGACAGCTGAGCGGAGTTTTCAACCCTGTGTCTGCCGTGCACAGCAGGGCTCCGCGGTGCTTCCGCATTCCTTTGATTTGTGCGGAAAGTCATTTGCTTGAATGTACGACATACAGGGCATCTCTCGTCGCTTGTTAGATTCATATTCATATAATGATAGGCCAGTAAAAGCCTCTAAGGGTTCTAATGACCCATTATTCTTAAAGTAGCCTGAAATTACAGTGTGTCTGTCTGCTTCACATCCCTCAGGGCCTTGTTCAAGCAGGGCCTCCTTCGTTTCCGTCTTCATTTATAATGTGGCAGAGCGTGAAGGCAAGTGTGCTCTTCATTAAAAAAAGAAAATGTAGATTTGATCTGGAAATTCTGGATTACATCATGTAACCCCTCGACGAGGTTATTATTTTAGCACGTGGTTGGCGGAACGTGCCGAACGCGTGCCGGAGAATTCGATGCAGGTGTCAGCGTGAGCAGAGGTGGATCAGGCACGTTCCTTTCCAGCCAGGGCCATCTGGAGAGGTCACATCTTCAGGGCACACATACATTTCATGCTGTTACACCTCCATCGTGCGCCGCTCCAGCACTTACATATCGAGCACCTCAACGTCGTAACACTTTAATACTCAACACTTACATGTCAACTGCTTAACATCCCCAGCTTGTATGCCTCCACGTGCTGCTCCAGCAGTTTACACTTCCAATACAGCGCTTAAAAAAATCTCCACATCTCAAAAATATTAATATCCTTGATAACAATTTAACACTATTTTTCAGGAAAAATCTCAGAAATGTGCAAAAAAGTAAAAAAAAAAAATTAAGCATGATTAAGTTTAGTAACTGAGCATTAATATTTATCCGCTGTACCAGTTCACATTAGTTTACATATTTCACCATCACATTTGCAAATAAAAAAAGCAGGGAAAAAGTTTAAAATTTGCAGAAAAACCGTGGTGCCCAAAGATTACTCTCTCTCTCAAAGGATTTGATAGTCAGCATCAAGATGTCTGAACAGAAATACTCCATATGCTGCTCCCAAACAATATGGAAAAAGATTAAACCAACTGAGTAAAAATGCTTTCACATAATTTATTCATTCCCTAAATCTTAATATCCATTTTCTTCCATTTTAGCTTCCAATTGTTTTCCACATGGATGCGTTAATTCATTAAAGTAAAATTATAAATATGAAGAATATCTCAGTAATATTCCCTTCTCTTTGAAAAAGCTCAATCAACCATAATGTCCCATTTTTTCACAGTGAACCTCATTTCATATTATCTCCCTAACCAAGAAAATGAGTGTCCCAAAAGGG
The DNA here is from genome assembly GCA_018136845.1 of Heterotis niloticus. Classification (NCBI taxonomy): domain Eukaryota; kingdom Metazoa; phylum Chordata; class Actinopteri; order Osteoglossiformes; family Osteoglossidae; genus Heterotis; species Heterotis niloticus. Next base: position 6,298,002 of record CM030900.1, on the reverse strand, counting down.
ATTTATTTCATTTATCGGGATTATTGAATTAAATTAAAGTAGACACTTACCGCAGGCGGAATATGGTGAGCCCCATTCACTTAAAGGTGCTCTTAGCGCACAACACGGCCTGCACGTGTGACTCTGATAAATATTGGCCTCCTGCTACACAACTCAAGACTGCGTTCCGCTCCTTCGGCAGGGGTAAAACACGCCGAGGTAGGTTTGCGCGTTCATTTAACGCCCTGACTTCAGATTAATGCAGCATCCAAAACCAGTCTGTATGCAGAACATTTCACCCAAGATCAGATGCAGCCAAAGCAGTGGGTCTAAAAATCTCCACACCTTTCCTCATCCTGCCATTTGTTCATCATAGTTCTGTGCTCCTTAGAAAAGGACAATATTTCATTGCATCAAAAATCTGAGCGGTCATCAAAATTTAAGATGGCTCTCTTTTTTTTATTTTTACACAATAGAAGACTCAAAACATAGCGATGGGATGTAACTATTTTATATTATTTACATTATATATAACATTGTACAAATATAACAATATAATATAATATAATATAATATAATATAATATAATATAATATAATATAAAACTACAAAAGCTTTGGAATGTGGATGTAAGCAATAAGCAACCAAAGGCTCTTACAGCTAAACTGGTGTGCAGTTCTTTTGCTGTTCAACAGGGGGCAGACTTTGCCTGTTGTGAAAGTGGACCTCATGCTGACAAGCTGAGCTGCTCTGCTGCTAGGCCGCCAGCATTGTTGTCCATTCCTATAAAATGCGTCTAGTTAGAGAAGTTAGAGAACGTGAGTGCATGAGTGGCATAAGAACTGCGGTTGTGGTGGAGCCACAAACACACACACGCACACACACACACATGCCCAACAGCAGTGGCTGTGAGAAAAAGACCTGGTGCTGCACCATCCAACTGCCAGGGTCTGCGGTTGCAACCAGAACCGTGTGAGGTCTTCATGACCATGTTTACTGCCGCTGATCAAAGCATGATCTCTGCGCTCCACGGCCATCTACCTTAATGCTCCTCTCTACCCAGACGCCATGATAACAACAATGATACAGAGCCCCTAACATTCATACCGACAAATTTAGCTTAAAATATCGCACTTACAATTTTGCAAAATTATAAAGAGTTCACTCATCCAGTCACTGTTATGGGAATTAATTCAAATTAATAATATTGTGGATTAAGAATTATCCACAATAAACATTTAACATATGTCTTGTTTTGTTTGTCCACTCTGTTAAGATATTTTATTTAAAATATAGAGCAAAAAGTGTAGTTGTACAAGTGCCAATAAAAAGATCTATTTGTGCTCTTAGCTTTGGAGCAATTTTAAATGTTTACCATCTTGTGGAAATGTGAAATATGAGTTAAAATGGGTCCTATTACAAACACATGCGCGTATAACCGCAAATTGTTTTAAATATTGTAAGGTTCTCTTTTGCCAGATGGTTTATGACAAGTGTCAGGACACGAGTGAATTTATCGCATAATTCCCACCGTCACCAGCCAGTCGAAAGGCTGCAGACTAAAGCATGACGTAACCACATGAGACTTCTTGGTTTAACCATAACTGTTATCATTTTGTAAGCCATTGTACGGCCACATCACGGCGCAGTATAAGCTACAGTGCGAAGGGAAGGACAGAGCTGGAAAACACAGCTTCTAAAAACTTATCTGTCTTCCTGGGGCTTTAATAAACTTTGCCCAGTTAAATAAACAAGGCAGAATTTTTCTAGCAGCTGAAAAACTCTTTCACAGTAGCCAGCTTTACACGTGGTAGGAGATGTTGCCGAACTTTCAGCTGCACCCATCTTCAGACATCAGAGAAGAGGTAGCGGCTACAACCCACATACTTTAATATTTTTAAGGATACAACTTTTAACTACGTCATAACTTGTAAAGCAAATTAAATTCAAAACAGTTGCTTAGTGAATAACAATGATTTTCATAGTTTAGTTAAGTTTAAAACCAGGGAAAAATTGCTTGATATATTTACTACATGTTACATATTAAACAAAGTACACAGGTTTAAATTCAGAGTTTATAACTTGCTCAGGAGAGCTATAGAAATAGTGACGAAAGCATTTTAAAAAAAGCAAGATTTATTTCCATATCATGTGATTCACTCCAATGCGCCATAGTGATCTTGCTGGTTTTTCCTGATACGGCAAGCAGCAATTTGACATGAACTTTGACCTGAAACCAAATTTTTTGGACACTTCTGAAGCAATGAGGCTAAATGCCACGTCTCAGGCAGCGTGGGGAAAAACCTCGAGTGAGGTTCCGCCCTATAAAAATCCCCTGTATTAATCCTTAAATTTACTTTGGGCTAAAGCATCAGCAATTCAATGAAGTAATAATAACCACAATTATAAGGTAACAAATTTATATTAGGCAGCATCACTGATAAATATGCTTGACACATCCTTGGCACATTTGTCTTGGAGAGGATTGTGGAGGAATATTTTTATGAAGGAAATGTTTTATTTTTAAGCTGAATGGCTTGTTGCTCTGTTAAAAGGTGGACATTTTCTCTCTGTATTTCACTAAAAGTTTTTCCCTTATAACATGTGGGGCACCTAACCCTCGCTGATTGTAAATAAGCTTTGTAGCTCTCCAGTTACTTCTTTGTTTTTCCACCAGAGAGTGGGCAGAACTTCCTTGTTATATTCCTGTTTTGGTTGGTCAGCCTAAAGGATATTTATTTCTCATTGGTCTGGTTCACTGCTACATGTCACACTTTAACACCTCATCCAAGGGCTGTCACACCCAGAAACATTTGAAATCCAACAAAACCCTGCGAAACAAAATTACATAATTTCATCATACAATAAAACACACAACAGCGTAAAACATAAAATAATCAGAATGGTTTGGCTTGTTGTCACTTGTTCAATAACAAAATTCTTTCAAAGGCTCGCACACCTCAGTATTTATCCCGCACGGGTCGCACTTCACCTCTTGATCACAGACAAATTCTGCCTCGGCAGTCTCCTAAATAATTGGTACCTCTTTAGCGGGGTCAATGGAGAAGAGGCTGGGCGTTGAATAATTCATCCCGAGACACAGTCTGCTGCGTCCTCTCTCATTTCCTCTTGGTTTTAATGGGATTGCCTATTAAAGCCTCCTTCATAGCCGCTCATGTGCTCCCTCCCCTTATTAATGTAGATGGCGGTAGGCAACTGGTGGGAGGCTCCTGTCCAGCTGCAGCCAGAGGAGTCTGTGGCATCCGATGAGCAACAGATGTCCTCCAATTTTCAAAGTGCGCAGAAATATATTAGAACCGCTGAAGTTTCGCCGTTCAGCATTCGATGTGGAATTAAGCCCTCGAGAGCATGAAATAATAAAGCTTTGTTTGAAGAAAAGCTCCCAGCCTTTTGAGCCCGAAACCCCGTTACATTTTCCTCACCTTGGCTGTGCAGTACAGCCCAGATGAACGTCACAGAAAAAGTGAATAAATGTAAACAAACTGCGCTCGAGATTTTTCTGACTGTCAGTCTCGGCCACATTTGCAGACGCAGGTGAGAAACTCCTGCTTCTTTCAATGTCTATCCTCTTGCTTTCTTCAGAGGCCTAAGTGCTCCACATGCCTGGGAAGGAGACCAAGTAAAAGAGGCGGCACGTTAAGGAAGATTTATTTTATCATTCTTGAGGGCCAAAGATAAGGTCCCAATTCTTGTATTTTTTTTTTTTTTGCCATCTCCGCCGCTTACCCATTATCGGAGAAGCTGCTAAAATTTTGCACACTGAAATCATTTTGCATTTCACATGGGACACAAATATTCCACATCCAAAAGCTGATTTGAGAGTAGGGCAAGGCCTGCTAATGTACTAGAGGACTTTTTGTGTCTCTTTTGAAACTGGGGCGGGTGGGGATACTTGTATCAAGGAAAGGTGTGTGAACTGTGCTTTCGTACCCACGAATGTGTGTATTTGTATGTACAAGTGTACTGTATGTATGTATGTATGTATGTATGTATGTATGTATGTATGTATTAGCATGTATAATGAATATTAAAAGGTTATTATATAATATTAATATATACACTATATGGCCAAAAGTATGTGGACCCCCTTCTAAATGACTGAGCTGAGCTGTTTCAGCTGCACCTATGCAGCATACAAGCACATTCTAGACAATTGTGTGCTTCCAGCTTTGTGGCCACAGTTTGGGGAAGAAGCTCCTTTCCTGCTTCCCTGTGCACAAAGTGATCTCCATAAACACATGGTTTACTCAGGCTGGTGTGCACAGAGCCCTGACCTCAACCCCACTGAACACTACAGGGGTAAACTGGAATCCTGACTGCGTCAGGCCTTCTTGCCCAACCTCACTTATGCTCTTGTAGCCGAATGGGCACAAATTCTCAAAATCTGGTGGAAAGCCCTCCCAGAAGAGTGGGAGCTCTTATTACAGCAAAGGGGGGGGGGGGGGGCAATTCCATATGAATGTCCATGGGTTTGGAACAGGAGCTTCAACAAGCACATATGGGGTTGATGCTCAGGTGTCTACATACTTTTGGCCAAATGAGGTATAATGCAGTATTAATTATATTCAGTAAATTGTAAATACATATATAGGATATATACAATATTTTATGAAAATATTACAGAAGGGGTATTAATACTGCAATATACATTTTATAATAATGCATCTTATATAATGTAGTATCCATATAGATTATTACAATATTAGAACAACTGAGCAAATTCTTCATAAAGTCGTGCCCTTTTTTTCCATCCATTCACACAAGAAGGAGCTGATCTGCGTAACAGTTTGCAAGAAAAGGCCTGGCTGTTATCTGTGTTACTTTTCATAAAGGTGATGTATTCTTCTAATAGCTGGCATTTCATTATGTAGTCCATTTGGGTTCAGGGAATCACTTTTTTCAGTTTCTTACCAGAGTTTGTGTGTAAACATGTGGTGCACGAAATGAAATTTGACCAAGTTACAAGGGCTGATAAAGAGCAGCACATCCTAGGCAGCAGAACTGGTCCATTCCTTCAGCCCAGTCTTGCTTAAAATATGGAGGCTGGACAGCTGACAGCACCCCCTCTTTAGGTACTGGAGAATTAACCTAGTCGGGTCCTTTTGTGTTAAAGAAATTGACGGACATTATAAATGCATGTCATTTTAAAGCACCGTGCTTATGTTATTTGCCGGGAGAAAATGACAGAATTTTTTTAGGAATCCTATATCCACAACTGACATATTTTAATTTACATTTGTGCATTCGAGCGATGCTTTTCTTCTACTCGGCATACAGCTCGGCATAAACAAAAGCACATTAAATGATGAGAAGGGTTCGCGAGTTCGGGACACCTCCTTGTTAATGGACCGCATAAAAGAGCCTGAGAGCGTGGGAGCCTCTGTCTGAGGGGTAACCACACCAGTCTGGCAGCGTCCGGCATGGCTCATTGTGGGCTTCCCCACTACACCATGGCCTGTTGTGGGTCCTCTGTGGACATGGCACTCATCATTCTCCCAGAACCACCGCTGCAAATGACGCAAACTGCAGAAAAGGCTGCAAGTGAAGTGGCTTCTTCTCAGCTTTGGCCGCCGGTTAATTTCAGCCCAGAACCGTGGGTATCAGGAAAAGGAAGCCACCCATGACCTTTCAGCCCTTTCCCTACATAGAGACCCGTTCACAAGGTTTACTGCTTCAGTTTGTCTTTGGGTATCCCTCGGGGGAGATAAACAAATACAGTGACTTCTCTTGGGAATGAAAGCATTTTTTCCAAAGGAAATCAACAACTTTTGGTTCGTTTTCACCCAGTTCAACTTCTTCGGTATGGGTAATGGTTTGAACTCCCATCATGTACACAATATGGTGCAAATGCTGTCAGAAGGAGTTCATCTGAGCGGTCTGCAGAGTACGGGCAAAAAGAGTAGTGTGCCGATGAACTATATGACAAGGCAGCTTGCCTATTGGATGTAGGTGTTCTCCCAGGGGTCTCTTTCGATTTGTGAGAAAATTCCCAGTGCCTTATTCATTCTCATGGAGTCACTTCTCCCTGTGGAAGGCACTACCTTCTGGACCTGACCGCTACTTACACTTCAACTCTGTCCACTTGAGAACACCTTCTCTGCCTCAGAGCTGCTGAATCCTTTCCACATTCAAGAAAGAACTAAAAAACACATCTCTTTCAGATCCATTTTTCTCTGTATCTTGCAACAGCCACACATACTTAGAGCACACTGTATGTCACCATCACTCGGGTATTTTTTCTTAACCCTATATGCAAATACACCATAAATCCAAAAGTGTGTGGACCCCCCCTTCTAATGACTGAGCCGAACTGTTTCAACCGCATCCACGGTTGAAGCACTCAAACACCTTCTAGACAACTGTGTGCTTCCAGCTTTGTGGCCACCGTCTGGGGAAGAAGCTTCTTTCCCGCTCCAGCATGACTGGAGTGTACCCGTATGACAACCACCAGCAACAACGGAGGTATTCGGCGAACCGACTCTCCATCGGCAATCGCGCATCTGTACCCGTAGCTCTGCCCCTATTTTGAAGGGCACTAAGTTTTATCCCCCTTTGTTGAAAAGAATTTGCTAACAGCATGGAGCAATGCATTTCACAAAATGCCAGTTATTTAGCTAGATGGTTAGCACCGACGAAGGAGAACGCAGAAAGCCGGCGCTGATGCCCAAACCCACATATTCCAGGTTTCACTTTATTCTTATTATTAAGGAGTTGCAACCCCCTTCCATTTTTGCCGCTAAGCTATAATGAATTGTTCCATAATCTTCGCCATCATTGTGCTATTAGCGGCCTTTGAATGTGCGCTAATTCGAGCAAAGGCCTCATTTTCCAGGGTTTTAATCGCACAAAGGAGTGGGTGCCTAATTCGCTAAATGAAATGGTCCACAATTGCCGGAGCTGAGATTTAATATATCACGGGAAATTAGGTAGATTATAACCAACAGCTCATCTTTCCGAATAGAGCGCATATGCTTGCAAAGGAAGAGGGATCGCGGGCAAACTGCGGAAGTCGTGCGCAACCGTTTCCGGAGCAGTCAGCGTTCCATCCTGGACGCCGGTGCATCCCGGGCTCCCAGGCTCCTTATGCCGCTCCTGAGAGAAAGCGCTCCCCGAACCCCTGCTTTTATCAGATAACTGCCCTTCCTACTCTGCCTGTAAATGAAACCATTTACATCAGAATGGCAGAGCACTTTCCTGCCTTAAATATGTCAGGCGGGTTGTGTGAAAGGGGGAGACTGGAAGGACTTTAAAGTTTTTTTTTGTTTGTTTAATGGCATGCCGTGCAGGCACTGTAATCTAAATGTATATTTTCCTGCAGCTCATTTCGTCGGCATCGGTACCTGCCAGCGGAGAAGGTGAATGTGTTGGAATTATCCTGCGGTCACCGGACGGTTTCGGAAAGGAGGAGAGGAACACTCGCAAACCGCTCCAATGAATCAGTGTCTGGACTCCCCTTGCAAACCAAACCCCCCATTTCAGAAAAAAAGTGGCTTCTCTAGAATCATAGTCCTTCTGCAACAATGTGCCTCTACGCAGCAAGTCTACAAATACTTCAACATTGACCAGACCATGTTCCAGGAGGGGTGAGCCATGTTCTCCTCACTCGTCATAGTTCTCCAGTGATCCAGAGCCTTTGCTCCACACGTGGGAGTCGAGCATCCTTGGTAACCGCTGCCCAGGCCTCACATCCATGCCTAGGAACACATGACTTTGTTTAGCAACACGGCAGTGACTTGAGAGCATAACTGGTACCGTTGACATAAAATCACAAAGCAGACAAAATATTTGGAAACGTTATAGATGAGTTGGTGAATGGAAAGCAATTTGACACAGCATTTTCTTTTTCTTAACTGGAAGTGTCTACAAAAGCACATTTATGCATTTAGGATTTAGCTTTCCTCAAAAGTGCAGCAATTATTAACTTGTATGCTCCCAAAGTGACTCACAATGCCAGATACACTACAGGCCTTATAACATGCACCTGTTTATACAGTACAGGAATGTCTCTGTATCTCTCTCTCTCTCTCACACACACACACACACACACACACACACACACACACACACACACACACAGACAAATGACCACTTAGAGATGCCAGTTTGTCTAAAACATGTGGCGTTGGAGCATCAAGCATGAGGGGATGGACACAAAAATGGCGAGAACATGAAAACTTCACCCATATGCATTCGAACCCACGTCCAAATGTCAAGCCTAGGTATTGCCTGCAGTTGTGCACTGTCAGCCCTCCCACTACACACATCTGCATTCCCTACTGCAGTTATGGGACTGAAACACTGCACACAGCTCACACTGTTTAAAATACATTTTATCCGGCTATTAGAGTGTTTACACTACACACTGCCTCACAACAGTGTACAAATTCATAGCTGCATGTAGCGTGAGAACAGTTTATTAAAAATGAACCAGATAACACCCTAAAAATTCACCATGACATAATAAGAGCAATTTGTGGCTAAAAAATTCCTGCTGATACATACAGGCTACTGACAATAGCAAGCGAGTCCCAGTTCTTTCCAAGAAATCCAAATAAACATTAGATAGGAAATATATGAACACGTGCTTAATAATGTCTGACACGTAAGCCATAGACTCCTGGGTTAACTCCCTCAACCTACAATTCCATTCGCTAGGGTGAAAATTAAACGGGAAACGTGAATATTTCGACAGCGGAACACGTGTGGAATTTGAGATTTCCATGCCATTATTATCACAGATATAAATACTCCCCCTGTGCTCAGCAAAGCATGCTTTATCTGTACAGTAGGGAAGATATTTTGAACGGCTTTAATCGCACTGCAAACGCTGATATTTCTCATTTCACTGAGCCACTCTGAATATTTAGAATCGTTCGCACTCTCCCGGTATCCGAGGCCAAACTGAGCCCCAAAGACGAAATCCATGCTTGAAGCAGGAGAACTAATCTGCACTCTGCCTGTTCCCCTCCTTTCTATTTAATTGATAGAAATTGCACGCATCAAAGAAAAATGCACACTGAGATTTAATGTGCGTAAAATGGACATATTAGCATTTTAAAGAGGTGGATTAACACATTAATCCAGGCCATTTTCATCTCCCACTTCCAATAAAATCGCCATAGCGCAGCCGTGCTAATGAAGCTTAGCAGGCTTTTCATTTAGAGCGGCGATTAGGGATAACAGCAAACTTCAGCCTTCCAAAGCTGGCACTTTGAAAAGAAACATTTTATTAAAAATTAGCGGAGTTTTGCGGGACACGTTACACGGCTAGCGCGCGAGGAGCCGGCATCGCTCGCGTGCCAAGGCCATCTGTTGCGCGGGACCTTACTCGGGAACAGAGAGGTGTGCGTGAACGTGGATCAGAAAAACACAGGGTGATGGCGTTACCGCTGTACCGTTCAACACTGTACTTTGGAAGCATCGTGAAAGAATTTTATTATCGATCATCATTATTGATACGAAACAACAAGGCGATCCGTTTTAATTTATGCTGTAATTGTGCAGCACGACCGAAAATGTTTAGGATTCGGCCTCTTCTGGACATGAAGATCCTTATATAAGGTATTAAAGTGGGGCACAGTAGCAGACTGGAACAATAAGAAATAAATGCCCTATAAACAGACCAGTCAAAAGAAGACTATACAGTAAGAAGAAAAGTCCCAACCGCGTGGGAGAACTTAGATAAAGGAACAACAAAGGAGTAACTCGAGGGCGACAAAGATTATTTACAATCAGTAGGGGTTAGGGCGACCACAACTTCTTAGCTGTTAAAATAAATATAAGAGAAATTCCTTGATAAAAATGATTCTTCCACAAAGTATCTGACCAGTACATCAAGCATTATTAAAAGCTTCAGGAGTTCAGACATTAATTGTTAGAAGCACACAGTACTGATAGTCATAGGTATGGAAAGATTCGGTGCCATTGTGTACAGAGAGTGCAGCTCACAGGTGGGTCCATTGTCTCCTTCAGATGATTCACAACTGAGCACCAGTGTGCAGTGCTCCTTCTAAACAAACCTGCATTATGTTATGAATGATGGCCGTGGGCAAATCAGGACAACATGAGATTCTCCTGCCTGTTTTGACACATATTTCTTTATACTGTCAAGATGCACTGGGGTGGATTGGATTAGCACCTGTAAACACGAGAGCTATCAGCTGTGAAGAGATACCAGTTATTACTTTCTGCACTGAACATTTCTTCATTATATTATTTAAAGCCCAGCACCTAGCGATGCTGGGATAGGTTCCAGATCGCCACCACCACGACCAAGACGAAGCAGCTAAAGATAATGGATGGAAAGATTTCGGTAGCTGCACGTAAAGTGCAGGCTTTTGCCCATGTGCGTGATTGGAAGCCGTTCTTTCGTTTTCAAAGAAGCATCTTTGAAGAATTCAAGAACTTTCCAAAAGAGGCCTGCAGAAGTCCAGGTTGGCCATCTCTTACACAGTATGTCACCTCAGATTTGCTTAGCTGTGACTACTGAGCAAGCACGAATCCCCCAGGGCAGTGTTAAAGCAGTGTTGCCTGTGTTATGGCCACCGCTCCGCTTAAAGTTCTGAAGCCTTTCTCACACCTGCTTGTGAATTCTTCATGCGCAGCCCCCTATTTCTTTAGACCATTAATGATCGAACATGAAATCGCACTCAGAACAGCACTGGAATTTTTATAACACAAATAGGAAAAAAAAAAAAAAAAACTCCTAAAATACCTTTAAATAAATAAATGGGACAGTGCGAAGCCTTCAAAGGTGAATCTCATTTATTTCTTATTGATTTGTGTCATTATCAGTCTCATCATTATTTCATTTCTGTAACACTTTTGTGGGCTGTGCACCTTACTATGGTACACAACTCTCTTTTGGTGCATGTACCGAACAGAAGTTTGTTCGTTCAGCAGAAAGATTTTCGGGACACCTGTCTAATTCCAGAGGAACCACTGAAAGCAACACGTGCTTAAGCAGATCAGCTGTGTTTCGAAACCACAACTGGACTTTTTATTCCTGCCCAGCTGCTGACAGTATTTCTCCATATGCAGTTTAAGTCATTGCTGCAATGGTGTACATTGTTGGACTTACCTTACCGACCTCACCTCACTTCTCTTACTGTAGTTTTCCAGAAACGCTGGAGGTTGTGGCCTGTCCCAGCAATCACGACATAACTGAAAGACGCTCAGAAAGGTGTCTGTGCACACATGCACTGTGGCCCATGGGTTCAAGGGTGGGGTCAGGGAGTGTGGGGTTGGACCTCAGTCCCACCATAACATTCACACTAACAGGATTGGTCCACTTCAAAGGGGAGCAGCTCTGAGGAGAGAGAGTGGCTCCTGCTGGAAATGTGCCAACTTAACTTAGCATAAAATAATAATTTGTAATGGGGCTCATAGTTTTTTTTTTGCTTGGAACATAACTGAGAAATGAGGAGCAGCTATGTATTTTCTAAGCAATATTCATCAGCTGTGGGTTTTCTGCCCAATATTCTTTTGTGTACGTCCAGAAAACAGCTGAGAAGTCAAGAGTTTACTGGCTGAGGGTTTGCCCCTTGTTGGAACTTTTTTTGGCCCAAACATTTTGAAACTGAATTTCAGGCCACCTCGCACTGCTTGGACCCAAAATGCTCCTTTATTAATGAGAAGTGCGGAGCTGAGCACCAAAGCCTGCTGATAGCTACGTTGTGGAGATCTGTTTTACACAACTAAATAAAAACTCCTCCGTAAATTTCCCTGCCAAAAAATCGATGCTGAGGAGGGTCCTTCATAACAGGGCTCTCACTTGGCGCAGCTCAATAAAGTTCTCCATATTTTGTTCAATTCATAAGCCACATCTTCCCCAACTACCTCAACCTCTCAGGTTAGTCGTCCGCATGATAAACGTATTTCTTGACATTTGTGCTTGTTTTCTGGACAAAGGCTATCAGCTCTTTCTATCATACACTCCTTCAGAAATTCCCCTTGAGAGAGCGACTTGTTTTATTTAGAAATTTTATAAGCCAGCCTGTAAGGTGCCTTTTTCTTGGCCATTTGGAACGGCGGAAAAACACATTTTGCTCAGCCTGTAAACTAACTTGTAAGCTTTATCAGCTTGCATTACAGATTACTAGCATAACTAACATGTTTGGTCACAAACACCAACTGAAACTGTATTCTTTGAACCCTGCTACTTTCCTTATGGTTTAAAGGTTCTGTGAAAAAGTATTTTGCAGTCAATTGTTACAACCCTTTTGATCAGGCTTGGTAAAGTCTAAGGGGCAGAGGGGACACCCATGAATGGGATAAGAGGTTTAAAGGGTTTACCGTCCGGCTGATGCACCAGGAACCAAACAAAGGGGTAATTCTGGAAGAGTTTTATTGTGCAAAAGCTTAGGGATTTATAGTGCATATTTACCTATAATAGTGCAAACCAACCCCCACTCCTCTACCACCTCTTCTTGTGTGGGGTTCTTATAAGCACGGGCAGCTGGGCCACCAGTTAAGGTCAATTGGCACAGATGATGTCCATTTGGAGTTTCCAAAGTCCTAAATAAAAGCAAAATATATATCACCAAACTTTGCTGCCCTTACATTACTAATGTGTATGTGGTTTCGTGGATTTTTGTGAGTGAAGAGGCCCATTTGCCTTCATTTTGATAAATCAACGGGAAACTTTCTGGAAATGCCTGTCACTAACGTGTGTATCGCTGTTTCCGAGCGGATATGTGTGTCTGGTTATGCAAAAACCTAACCTATGGTGATAAGTACCTGTGTGACAAATTTGAAGTCTGTGGCTTGGAAAACAAAGCTGTGGATGAAGACCAAACAAACAGAGATTCAACTTTACAGATAGAGAAATACTGATAAATTAATTTTAGACCTTACTTGCTGGTTAATACTGACTGGTGTTTGGTTGTTTGTTTCTTTCAACTTGTCGAAGATTTTTTTGGAATGGAACCACGTACAGTCTCCTGTTGAATCGGGGCACATTTCACTACATGGTACACTCGATAACCATGTACGTGACAAATAAACTCTTTTGACTTTGACTTTGGAGGACCGGATCCAGCCTCTGGTCCATGGTTTGCACCACTCTATCCTAGAAGATACTGTATGCTGTGATCCCACATTTGCTTTCTCCATCTCCCTGGTGACCCTAAGTGACTATTGAACAAAACAATCTGAATTAATTCTGTTGGAAAAATTTCACTCTGAGAGGTAAACTCTGCTTCATGCCATGAACATATCCAAGGCCTACAGCTCCCTTTCTCACATTGCCTGTAATTGCACTGATAGGGTAGTCCTCATATATGTTAGCAGCTGCTCCGGAGGTTCAACTGAAACCAACCAACCAACTAACCTGATGTTCTCTGACTTGGTTTTTCCCAAAAACCTATTGCACCCTCAACATCTCCCCTACTGACAGTGATCAGTATGACTGAGACAAACAGGCAACCAAACAGAAGCTCATTTTACACCTCCCAGTAAATGGCGGCAGCAGCAAATGAGCAGAAAATTTACGGAAAGCACACGATCAAAGACCCGCTGGTTGACCGCTTCCAATAACACGAATTACTTGTCTCCCGATCGCCCCGAGATCTAAGCCATCAGTGTTAGAACAAGGAATTAAGATGGTTTTTTTTTTTTTTTTTTTTAGGGGGGAGATACAAAGTGGATTTGCTTGAAGAGATTACAAAACGAATTAACATATTTCTGGTAAAACTTTAAATTTGTCTTTCAATCGAGGCAAAACGGTTGAAATTCAAGTGAAAACGGTGCTTGCTGGCAGATCTGGTGTCTTTGGGAGACCCGTGGATCGCTGGCTGCGTTACCTGCTCCCTCTGTTTGCGTCGAACGTCTACCTCGCGGTTCGCAGTCGCCACTTTTGGATTTAATGGCCAGTTAACACGGGATGAACATGGCGTTTATGAAGTGCGGGGGAAACCGTTGCGAAGTCACGAATGTGTTGCCACTCTCGACCCTCGCGCCAAATGTGGACGGAGACTTGCTTCTGCGCCACATCTCACGAGGACTTTCCGCCCATATTCAAATGAGGTCTCCGCATAAACAGTGAGCCACCGAATTGAATCGAGGGTTCAAATTGCAATGTATCTTAACCGTTCATTGTAATGCATCGTTCGTATCCCGACTGTAGCTCAGATGTGCGCGTGTCGGACTGCGGTTGGTCATTAAGTCACTTAGGAATGGGATGCTGTCATTTCTGGTTATTTTCACTCTGCAGAGACTCTGGGCTGAGGCTTCAATGCTGGTGAAACACGGGCCTCTGTATGTTAATGAGGATGTAGAACCTCTGCTGTAATGATGTCGCCTGCATGCAGATGAAGCGAAATCCGTGAATGTGCTACACCGACGTGGCGGGCTAACACGAAGAGGGTCTGGAGGTCTCTCGTGCGAGCTGGCTTGTTGGAGCTCAAAAAACCCGGGAAGTGAAAATCAACAAAAATAAAAACAAAATTTAAATATAAACATTTCCGACACCGATTTTCAGGCGGCTGCCATCTCGGTGTGGGGTAAAACTCACGTTCTCACTGTCAGGCCGTATTAATGCTCCCTTTCTGCCGTCCTCCTGGCCACGGACCGCTGTCAAGGGAAGGAGTGATTTCTCATGATACAGGCCAACAAAGCAAAGTTCACACACCGCAGTCCCTACAGGTTCCTTCTGCTCAATGCTTGGCTGTCTGCTGAAACCGAGGGTGGCAGTCGCCAAGTGCGGCCTGGTTCCAAAACAAAAGATCATGTGGATGGACAATGCTGTCGCTGGCAGGTGACATGTGCACAGCGCAGGTCTGGGGAATCCAGCAACGGGCTGTCATCTCCTGTTAATGGCCAGCAACACCTTCAATTGGCAAGGCTGTGTTTATGCAACTTTTTTCAGGAGAACTGGAGGTGATACAGCACAACTCCTTTGTCCTCGGGAGTGAATGGCAGTGATGCCGCTTGGCAGAATCCTGGCCTCTATTATAGCACCAGAATGCTGCTGCTATGCTGCTTCTGGCACACTTAGCTGGGGGATGGCAGTCCAGGGAAAAGAATAGCTAAAGTCATAGGGAAGCTTGGGGAGGAGGGCACCAATTAGCAACCCCCAAAATCATTTCCATGTCATTTTTTTGCACAAATTTAAAGAAAAAAATAATAACCACAGAAGTATTTTACCAACTGGGAAAACTTGTACTGGATTGAAAACCCAGTTCGTGACGTTAGAACCCCTTTAGTTAAGCTTGGTAAAGTCTAGGGCCAATGGGGCCACACATAAAAGGGAAAAGGGATTACTGTCTGGATAGCTCACCAGAAACCAAACCAAAAGGTATTTGTGGAAGGGTTTTATTGTGAGAAAAGTTAGTAATTTATAGTGAACATTTAAGCAAAAAAAGGGATGTGCAAAGTGAAAATGAACTGACTGCGCTGATCTAAACTACTTAACAGACCCCGCACTGAGGCCAACACAAGAGCCCACAGACACCCCCCCCACACCACCACCACCATCTTCATCTTCTTCTTCTTCTGTGGAGTTCTTATAAGCACAGGAGGTGAGGCCACCCAATTGAGGTCAATTGGCATAGACGATCTCGTTTTTAAATCTCCAAACATGCAGCCCAACCCTGGGCTGTTACAATGATCTTTCCTACCGTACGGTGACAATCTTAGCTTTTGTCAACCTGTCCGCAAAGGTTAGCTGACTAAGAGGATTATCGCGCTTGGCCAAACACCCCCAGGCCTACGTGAGGAAGCTGGACAGCCTGATCACATCGGAGCCCTTTGTAATTTATTCATTAGTGTTTTCTACGCAGCTGGGTACCCAACGTCTTCTGACAGCTTCCTCTGCACTCTTCAGCCCAGATGAAAGGATGTCTTGATCTCAGGCCCTTCGTGTTAAATTCCAAGAACTGGGAATAAAATCGATACGACAAGCATATTTTTGTTTACGGGCCTTTGGCAAAAACAACAACACAGAAAAAAAAAATCTATTCCTTTAACGTTTCTCCTTTTTCGCGGCATCAGATGTTATCTAGCGGGTTGTTTATTGATACACTGACTCCGGCTATACTTTTGGGAAGTGTCTTTAATTCTTGTTGCCAAGGATATTGACCAGGTGATTTTTACTGACTCCTTTTTGGAACCACTGCTGCTCCTCGTACACCTTATATCACGTAGTCAATCTCAGTCCGTCCAACTCACTACCCGCCCCGAAATCGCCTTTTGTGTTGCTGCGCTTCAGTGATGCCCGTGAAACCGAGAGCTCCCACATGCCGCACTGTTGACCGACTTAGAATTTTATTCCAGCTGCAATAAAGCTCAAAAAAAAGGGAAAAAAAACCCGAAACGCCAAAACGAATCAAAATATATTATTTCTCGTCCTTGTTGTCTACATTATCCTTTTTTATTACATGCAGACCTACGTTCACAGTCAGACTTTGACAGCTCTATTAATATCGCCGTAAAGGTAATGTTCTGTCCGACCTGAATGTCTCCACCGGACGCCTGTAATTAGGCCCTTGGACAAAGCAAGGACCTCAGCGTACGAGTGAAAATGAAGAAGCAGCAGAAAACCTTGATAAACGCCTGCTTGGATTAATTTCCATTATTAGATAACAGGCTTTTCTTTTCTTCTGACGTTCCTTTCTGACCAGGCCGGAGCGAGGAATAGAGCACTCCCAGAAAAATATACAGTTAGGAAAGTAAAAGACTGACGAAATGACCTCTAGACGTTATGCTTCAGTGTCTGAGTATCGTACAGTATTCTGCGTGTATTTTTAGGTCTGCTGTGTTGCATACTGTAATGCTGTGGGGATTTAGAGTCGACCGAGGGCCGTACCACAGAGACAAATACGCATTTATGTGGCGGGTGTGTTTTGTCATCCGTCGAAATAGAGGTGTGAGAAAATTACACTTGCAGTGTGGTGTCTGTCTTGGGCCTCATGCACTGTGTTTCCAACACCCCTGGGACTGCCTTCCGCATTCATGTGTACGTGTATGTCGGGCGGTATGGGGTGCTGCACAGTAGGAGTGAATTTCACATCTAGTGTAGCGCGTGCGCGCGTGCGTGCGTTATAGAGCTCGCTCTCTGTCCCTAAGGTCGCCGTAGATACCCTACACGGGAAGTTCTGAGATGAAGGCGACAAAGCTCTTCAACCACCTGGTGATGTCGCTGCCTCTGACGCTATAGCAGCCGCTTTCATTACCAGCGGGCAGATTCTCCAGAAACAGTGAATTTAACACGGGCCCGAAGTCAAGAAATCGCAAACCAATTAATAGTCATATATATATATATATATCTTCTTCTTCTTCTTCTTCTTTCGGCCGCTCCCGTTAGGGGTCGCCACAGCGGATCAAAAGCTTCCACTTCCTCCTGTCCTCTGCATCTCTCTCCGTCACCCCCACCACCTGCATGTCCTCCTTCACCACATCCATAAATCTCCTCTTAGGCCTTCCTCTCTTCCTCTTGCCTGGCAACTCCATCCCTAGCATCCTTCTCCCGATATATCCAGGATCTCTCCTCTGCACATGTCCAAACCAACGCAATCTCGCCTCTCTGACTTTGTCTCCAAACCGTTCAACCTGTGCTGATCCTCTAATATACTCATTTCTAATCCTGTCCATCCTCGTCACACCCAATGCAAACCTTAACATCTTTAACTCTGCCACCTCCAGCTCTGCCTCCTGTCTTTTGGTCAGTGCCACCGTCTCCAACCCATAAAGCATAGCTGGTCTCACTACCGTCTTGTAGACCTTCCCTTTCACTCTTGCTGGTACCCTTCTGTCGCAGATCACTCCTGACACTCTTCTCCATCCACTCCACCCTGCCTGCATTCTCTTCTTGACCTCTCTTCCACACTCCCCATTACTCTGGACTGTTGATCCTAAGTATTTAAATTCATTCACCTTCGCCAACTCTATTCCCTGCATCCTCACCATTCCTCTGTCCTCCCTCTCATTTATGCACATGTATTCTGTCTTAGTCCTACTGACCTTCATTCCTCTTCTCTCTAGAGCATATCGCCACCTCTCCAGGGTCTCTTCAACCTGCTCCCTACTCTCACTACAGATCACAATGTCATCTGCAAACATCATAGTCCACGGTGCCTCCTGTCTGATCTCATCTGTCAACCTGTCCATTACCATTGCAAACAAGAAAGGACTCAAAGCTGATCCTTGGTGTAATCCTACCCCCACCCTGAAAGCATCCGTCACTCCTACTGCAGACCTCACCACTGTCACACTGTCCTTGTACATATCCTGTACCACTCTTACATACTTTTCTGGCACACCCGACTTCCTCATACAATACCACAGCTCCTCTCTAGGTACCCTGTCATATGCTTTCTCTAAGTCCACGAAGACACAATGCAACTCCTTCTTACCTTCTCGGTACTTCTCCATCAACATCCTCAGAGCAAACAACGCATCTGTAGTACTCCTTCTCGGCATGAAGCCATACTGCTGCTCACTAATGGTCACCTCCCTTCTTAACCTAGCTTCCACTACTCTTTCCCATAACTTCATGCTATGGCTGATCAGTTTTATCCCTCTGTAGTTACTACAGCTCTGCACATCACCTTTATTCTTAAAAATAGGTACCAGTACACTTCTTCTCCACTCCTCAGGCATCGTCTCACTTTCCAAGATTCCATTAAACAATCTGGTTAAAAACTCCACTGCCATCTCTCCTAAACACTTCCATGCTTCCACAGGTATGTCATCTGGGCCAACAGCCTTTCCATTCTTCATCCTCTTCATAGCTGTCCTAACTTCCTCCTTGCTAATCCATTGCACTCCCCTATTCATAGTCCCTACATCGTCCAGTCTTCTCTCTCTCTCGTTCTCTTTATTCATCAACCCCTCAAAGTACTCTTTCCATCTGCTCAACACACTCTCCTCGCTTGTGAGTACGTTTCCATTGCTATCTTTTATCACCCTAACCTGCTGCACATCTTTCCCAGCTCGGTCCCTCTGCCTAGCCAATCGGTACAGGTTCTTTTCTCCCTCCTTAGTGTCCAACCTCTCATACAATTCACCATAAGCCTTCTCTTTAGCCTTTGCCACCTCTCTCTTCGCCCTACGCCTCATCTCCTTGTACTCCTGTCTACATTCTTCATCTCTCTGTCTATCCCACTTCTTCTTCGCCAGCCTCTTCCTCTGTATACTCTCCTGTACTTCTTCATTCCACCACCAGGTTTCCTTGTCCTCCTTCCTCTGTCCTGATGCCACACCAAGCACCTTTCTAGCTGTCTCCCTTACCACTTCTGCTGTAGATGTCCAGCTCACTGGTAACTTTTCACTGCCACCCAGTGCCTGTCTTAATTCCTCCCTGAACTCCACCTTATAGTTTTCCTTTTCCAACTTCCACCATTTGATCCTTGGTTCTGCCCTCACTCTCCTTCTCTTTTTGATCTCCAATGTCATCCTACAAACCACCATCCTATGCTGCCTAACTACGCTTTCCCCTGCCACCACTTTACAGTCTACAGTCTCCTTCAGTCTGGCCCTCCTGCATAAGATATAGTCCACCTGTGTGCATCTTCCTCCACTCTTGTACGTCACCCTGTGTTCCTCCCTCTTCTTAAAATACGTGTTTACCACAGCCATGTCCATCCTTTTTGCAAAATCCACTATCATCTGACCTTCTGCATTCCTCTCCTTGACACCATATCTACCCATCACCTCCTCATCTCCTCTGTTTCCTTCCCCAACATGTCCATTGAAATCCGCTCCAATCACCACTCTCTCTCCCTCAGGTACACTCCTCGCCACTTCATCCATATCACTCCAGAATTCTTCTTTCACATCCATCTCACACCCAACTTGCGGGGCATATGCACTAACAACATTCAGCATCACACCATCAATTTCCAGTTTCATAACCATCACTCTGTCAGACACTCGCTTCACCTCCAAGACACTCTTTACATACTGTTCCTTCAGGATAATCCCTACCCCATTTCTCCTCCCATCCACACCATGGTAAAACAGTTTAAACCCCGCTCCGATGCACCTAGCCTTACTCCCCTTCCATTTGGTCTCTTGCACACACAATATATCAACCTTCCTTCTCTCCATCATATC